>OZ020606.1:64491712-65691712 GCA_963971545.1 Philophylla caesio
TGGCTAGGTCACGTCGTTCGAATGGATGAAATAGCTCCAGCCCTGAAGGTTTTTTACGCGGTACCGCGGGTGGTAGCAGAGGAGAAGGAAGACCTCCTCTGCGTTGGAAAGAGAGGCGGTAAGGGACTTGGTACGCTTGGTATTTCCAACTGGCGCCAGTTAGCGAAAGAGAGAAATAACTGGCGTGATGTGCTAAGCTCGGCCAAAATCGCATAGGCGGTTATCGAGCCAATGAAAGAAGAAGAAGACTCCCAATATACCGATTACCTTCTAATCTTAAAATATATATGTATATATACATATTTATATGCTAGCAGACCCGGAGAGCTTTTTCTCGCTCCAAATTGAAATAAATGAAACAATTTTTGAACCCTGTTATATATGTACATATTTTGAACTTTGGAATTCCATCAGACCATTATAAATTTCACACTTAATACGGTTTTTCTTTATATTACTTATGGAAGATTTCAAATTTAAAAATACAGCTTTCATGAATATACAATGCTTCGTCGTCTCACTTAAATTGTACAGTGTTCTGTACATACATATGTCTCAACTCCAGCGCAATAATAGAATATGACCGAACCGGACTTTAAATACGATTTCTAGAAATAAACCAATTCCAACGCAACATAGTGGGGTTTTCTCTCCGTATCATTTTCCTTGGGCAAAGACTAATACAACTAAAAAATAGTTTATTTAAATCGGACAATCCGTTCATGATTTATGCGATTATACGTACGCTACTTAGTTTTATATATGTATATAGGGAAACGACAAATTTAAACATCGGCCGTATTGGTTCGCCTCCCACAATCCACCCATATGAGGTGCTGCGGGGGGTACAAAATGCCAATTGAGCATTTGATGGGCATATTGGGATATCGTTTTGTCCCAGGTATCCGCTATGTATTTCTTAAATTCTGATCGTAGTGATCGGGAAGCCCCGACAAAGTTAGTGCCGTTGTCAGAATACATATTCTTAGGACAACCTCTCCTACCCATAAACCTAGAGAATGCTGCGAGAAAGGACGGGGTACTGAGGTCGCTTGTCGGTTCCAGGTGGATTGCTTTGGTGGTGAAATAACGAAAACGCACACATAACCTTTCGAGACGCAGTAACCCCGGCCGCGGTAACTCTTTATATCAAAAGGGCCTGTAAAATCTACACCTGTGTTTGTGAATGCACGGGAAAAAGTAGAGCGTTCTTTCGGAAGCATACCCATGAGTTGGACTTGTGACTGTTTCCTATGAATTGTACAGATCTTGCAATTATGTACAACAGACCTAATCATGTTTTTGACTCGTGGAATCCAATACTGCATGCGCACTAGCCGCAGAATTAGTTGGTTTTCTCCATGCATGGAAACTTCGTGGATAAATTGAACAAGTAGGTGAGAAAATCTGCAATCATATGGTAGAATTATTGGGTGAGGCTCATTGTAGGACAGGTCAGTAGACGCTCCGAGGCGGCCCCCCGCTCGTATGATGTGTTCATCATCGAGGAATGGAGTTAGCGGCAAAATTTCACTCTTCGTACCGATAGCTTCTCCGGATTTAAGTTTTTTATACTCCCCATAGTAATATTTGCTCTGACAGGTTTTTATCAAACGTTGAGTCGTTATTTTAATTTAGTCCGAGGAAATCAAAACGGACTCTGCTTGAAATGAAGCTTTTGTTTTTGGATGAGTTCTTTGGAGGAATCTCAAAATGTAAGACACAACTTTCGAAGCTCTCGGTAATCCTGAAAATCGATCGAGAATATTAGTATTATTTTTCAACTTGGTTATTGAGTGAACTTGAACTCGCTTTTCTTCAGTAATTGTGTTGTATTGCACCTCTTGTATAGGCCATCTGTGTGGGTCTTCTTGCAACCAAGAAGGTCCCTGCCACCACAGAGAATTGTCAACCAATTCGTATGCGTGGACCCCTCTGCTAACCAGGTCTGCTGGATTTGATGCAGAATCTACGTGCATCCAGCATTCGGTTCCCACCTTGTCCACAATTTTCGTGATTCTGTGAGCGACAAAGGTCGACCACGAGCATGGTGGCTTACGTATACAAGCGAGAACGATTGTTGAGTCTGTCCACAAGTACACCTTTACATGTCCCAGGTCAAGACTTCTCGTCACGGCAAAGTTCCAATCGGGGTAGTGAGATAGTTTTAATTGGGGCTACCCGCGTTTTTGCCAAAAGTAGGCTGACTACCGCTTTTGACTGTTGTTTGACGCGGAGATATACTGCTGCCCCATACGCCTTTTCCGATGCGTCGCAAAAACCGTGCAATTCTACCTCCTTTGTTGGCGAAAAGTGAACCCATCGCGGTATATGTATATTATCAATTTTCTGATAATGATGTGTAAAATTCGTCCACCGTGCTAACTGGCGCCAATCGGAAATCCCAAGTATAGCCAAGTCTTTTTCCACTTCGTCATTCCAACGCAGAGGAGGTCTTCCTTTTCCTCTGCTACCACCCGCGGGTACCGCGTAAAAAACCTTCAGGGCTGGAGCTATTTCATCCATTCGAACGACGTGACCTAGCCAGCGGAGCCGCTGATTCTTAATCCGCTGCACTATATCTACGCCATTGTACAGCTCGTACAGCTCATCGTTCCATCGAATGCGGTATTGGCCGTCGCAAAGACGCAAAGGTCCATACATCTTTCGAAGAATCTTTCTCTTGAACACTCCAAGAGCCCTCTCATCTGATGTTGTCATCGTCCATGCTTCTGCGCCATACAATAGGACGGGCATGATGAGAGACTTATAGAGTATGGTTTTTGTCCGTCGAAAGAGGACTTTACTGTGCAATTGCCTACTCAGTCCGAAGTAGCACTTGTTGGCAAGAGAGATTCTCCGTTGGATTTCAAGGCTGACGTTGTTATTGGTGTTAATGCTGGTTCCTAAATAAACGAAGCTCTCTACTTTTTCAAAGTTATAACTGTCAACAGTGATTTGTGATCCCAGTCGTGAATGTGCCGACTGTCTATTTGATGACAGGAGATACTTCGGGGTGCAATGGGGTACAGTGGTGCTTCTGGGTATGCAGTTACAGTTGCGCGGCTGTACTCAATCCCTACTCTTACGTCCACGTTCATGCACCCTGGGCAACGTGAGCAACCCATGTGCGAGATACGGTATCCAACCCGTGTGGAGCCATGGGTCACGGCTAATAGAGAGGGAGCTTTAGTGGAGCCACTCCGACATATTCGGTTTAAGGGTCCACTAAAGTCCGCAGCGTCTGTTCACCAGTGGGTGCGGCTGCAAGCGGGCGTCTGTCTTGGAGCAAGCGGCTCGCTTTATAAACGAATTTAAAATTTCAACCCCCAGCAATGGGTTGTGCGCAGGGCTTGGAACCCGCCACGTAAAAAACCACTTCCAATGAAAAGCAAAGCAAAGCCTCGGACAGGATCCCCCTTTATAGATGACGACCACGGCAAACGTTTTAAGGACCATGATTTGAGGGCATGCACCTGGAATGTCCGAACCGTTAATTGGGAAGGTGCCTCTGCCCGGCTGGTTGATGTCCTCGGCAGAGCGAAGGCTGACATCACCGCCATCCAAGAAATGCGATGGACGGGGCAAGGGAGGAAAACGGTAGGGCCTTGCGACGTATACTACAGCTGCCATGTAAGGGAGCGCAAATCTGGTGTCGGATTTGTGGTGGAAGAGAGACTTCGCCGTAAAGTACTGTCGTTAACGCCGGTGGACGAACGTCTCGCCACAATCCGCATAAAGGCGAGATTCTTCAACATCTCCCTGATTTGTGCCCATGCCCCGACGGAAGAGAAGGACGATGGGACCAAAGATTGGTTCTACGAACTCCTTGAGCGCACGTTCGAACGCTGCCCCCAACACGATATAAAAATCGTGCTAGGCTCATTTTAATGCCAAGGTGGGCAAGGAGGGCATCTTTGGTTCCACAGTCGGAAAATTCAGTCTCCACGAGGAAACGTCCGATAACGGATTGAGACTGATCGACTTCGCCGGGGCCCGAAACATGGTAGTCTGTAGTACCAGGTTCCAGAATAGGAGCATACATCAGGCTACGTGGCTGTCTCCAGATGGTAAGACACGAAACCAAATCGACCATGTTGTGATAGACGGAAGGCACGCTTCCAGTGTCCTAGATGTGCGCACGATCCGAGGAGCCAACATCGACTCGGACCATTATCTTGTCGCAGCCAAGATACGCACGCGCCTCTGAGCGTCAAAAAGCGTGCGGAAACGGACACAAGGAAAGCTCGACGTCGGAAAGTTGCAATCACAACAGACAGCCACGCACTTCGCTACTCGACTCGCGCTCCTGCTCTCTGAGATCTCTAATCAACACAGCGATATTTTAGAGCAATGGAACCACATCTCTTGCTCTTTACGTACTGCCGCTGAACAATCTATTGGTTTTCAGCGAGCCCCGAAAAATGACTGGTATGATGAGGAATGTCGCGTTGCCACGGAACGGAAAGATGCTGCCTACAGGGCCACGTTACGATCGGGCGCAACGCGAGCCTTGCGGGAGAGATATCGTGAGTTGAAGAAGGAAGCGAGACGCATTTCTCGAGAGAAGAAGAGAAAGACAGAAATGCGTGAGTGCGAAGAGCTTGAAATGCTGGCCGACAGGAAAAGCGCCCGAAAATTCTTTCAGAAAGTACGACGGCTAACAGAAGGTTTTAAGACCGGGGCGAATTCCCGTAAGAACGACAACGGCGACCTGGTAACTGACGTTCAGAATATACTTGGTTTATGGAGGGAGCACTTCTCCACACTACTTAGTGGTAGTGACAGAGACCACCTTGGAGAGGATGATGATCCCGAAACCCCAATCAATGACGACGGAATTCATGTTCCGTTACCCGACTGTGATGAAATCCGTATAGCAGTAGCGCGGCCCGGAGTTGACGGGCTGCCAGCTGAGTTATTCAAATACGGTGGAGAAGAGTTGGTAAAGCGCATGCACCAGCTTATCTGTAGAGTATGGTCGGACGAATGCATGCCTACTGATTGGAATCTATGTGTACTTTGCCCAATCCATAAAAAGGGTGATACTGCAATTCGCGCCAACTATCGTGGTATCAGCCTTCTTAACATTGCATATAAGGTTCTGTCGAGCGTATTGTGTGAGAGACTAAAACCCACCGTCAATGAACTGATTGGACCTTATCAGTGTGTCTTTAGACCTGGTAAATCTACTATCGACCAGATATTCACAGTGCGCCAGATCTTGGAAAAGACCCAAGAAAGAAGACTCGACACGCACCATCTTTTTGTCGACTTCAAAGCCGCTTTCGACAGCACAAAAAGAAGTTGCCTTTATGCCGCAATGCCTGAATTTGGTATCCCGGCAAAACTTATACGGCTATGTAAAATGACGTTGAGCAACACCACCAGCTCCGTCAGGATTGGGAAGGACCTCTCCGAGCCGTTTGATACCAAACGAGGTTTCAGACAGGGTGCCTCTTTGTCGTGTGACTTTTTTAACCTTATGCTAGAGAAGATAATTCGAGCCGCAGAACTAAATCGGTCAGGCACTATCTTTTATAAGAGTGTGCAGCTGCTGGCGTACGCCGATGACATTGACATCATCGGCCTTAACAACCGCGCAGTTAGTTCTGCCTTTTCCAAACTGGATAGAGAAGCAAAGCGAATGGGTCTGGAGGTGAACGAGGGCAAGACGAAGTATCTCCTGTCATCAACTAAACAGTCGGCACATTCACGACTGGGATCAAACATCACTGTTGACAGTTATAACTTTGAAAAAGTAGAAGACTTCGTTTACTTAGGAACCAGCATTAGCATCAATAATAATGTCAGCCTCGAAATCCAAAGGAGGATCACTCTTGCGAACAAGTGCTACTTCGGACTGAGTAGGCAACTGAGCAGTAAAGTTCTCTCTCGACGGACAAAAATCACGCTCTATAAGTATCTCATTATACCCGTCCTAATGTATGGCGCAGAAGCATGGACGATGAAGATATCTGATGAGAAGGCTCTGGGAGTGTTCGAGAGAAATATTCTCCGAAAGATTTATGGGTCTTCACGCCTTTGCGATGGCGAATACCGTAGAAGATGGAACGATGAGCTGTACGAGTTTTATAACGACATAGATATAGTGCAGCGAATTAAGATCCAGCGGCTTCGCTGGCCTGGTCATGTCGTTCGAATGGATGAAAGCGCTCCAGCTCTGAAAGTATTCGACGCGGTACCCGCCGGTGGTAGCAGAGGAAAAGGGAGGCCTCCTCTGCGTTGGAAAGACCAGGCGGTAAGGGACTTGGTACGCTTGGTATTTCCAACTGGCGCCAGTTAGCGAAAGAGAGAAATAACTGGCGTGCTGTGCTAAGCTCGGCCAAAATCGCATAGGCGGTTATAGAGCCAATGAAAGAAGAAGAAGACTCCCAATATACCGATTACCTTCTAATCTTAAAATATATATGTATATATACATATTTATATGCTAGCAGACCCGGAGAGCTTTGTCTCGCTCCAAATTGAAATAAATGAAACAATTTTTGAACCCTGTTATATATGTACATATTTCGAACTTTGGAATTCCATCAGACCATTATAAATTTCACACTAAATACGGTTTTTCTTTATATTACTTATGGAAGATTTCAAATTTAAAAATACATCTTTCATGAATATACAATGCTTCGTCGTCTCACTTAAATTGTACAGTGTTCTGTACATACATATGTCTCAACTCCAGCGCAATAATAGAATATGACCGAACCGGACTTTAAATACGATTTCTAGAAATAAACCAACCGTATCATTTTCCTTGGGCAAAGACTAATACAACTAAAAAATAGTTTATTTAAATCGGACAATCCGTTCATGATTTATGCGATTATACATACGCTACTTAGTTTTATATATATATAGGGAAACGACAAATTTAAACATCGGCCGCATTGGTCCGCCTCCCACAATCCACCCATATGAGGTGCTGCGGGGGGTATAAAATGCCAATTGAGCATTTGATGGGCATATTGGGATATCGTTTTGTCCCAGGTATCCGCTATGTATTTCTTAAATTCTGATCGTAGTGATCGGGAAGCCCCGACAAAGTTAGTGCCGTTGTCAGAATACATATTCTTAGGACAACCTCTCCTACCCATAAACCTAGAGAATGCTGCGAGAAAGGACGGGGTACTGAGGTCGCTTGTCGGTTCCAGGTGGATTGCTTTGGTGGTGAAATAACGAAAACGCACACATAACCTTTCGAGACGCAGTAACCCCGGCCGCGGTAACTCTTTATATCAAAAGGGCCTGTAAAATCTACACCTGTGTTTGTGAATGCACGGGAAAAAGTAGTGCGTTCTTTCGGAAGCATACCCATGAGTTGGACTTGTGACTGTTTCCTATGAATTGTACAGATCTTGCAATTATGTACAACAGACCTAATCATGTTTTTGACTCGTGGAATCCAATACTGCATGCGCACTAGCCGCAGAATTAGTTGATTTTCTCCATGCATGGAAACTTCATGGATAAATTGAACAAGTAGGTGAGAAAATCTGCAATCATATGGTAGAATTATTGGGTGAGGCTCATTGTAGGACAGGTCAGTAGACGCTCCGAGGCGGCCCCCCGCTCGTATGATGTGTTCATCATCGAGGAATGGAGTTAGCGGCAAAATTTCACTCTTCGTACCGATAGCTTCTCCGGATTTAAGTTTTTTATACTCCCCATAGTAATATTTGCTCTGACAGGTTTTTATCAAACGTTGAGTCGTTATTTTAATTTAGTCCGAGGAAATCAAAACGGACTCTGCTTGAAATGAAGCTTTTGTTTTTGGATGAGTTCTTTGGAGGAATCTCAAAATGTAAGACACAACTTTCGAAGCTCTCGGTAATCCTGAAAATCGATCGAGAATATTAGTATCATTTTTCAACTTGGTTATTGAGTGAACTTGAACTCGCTTTTCTTCAGTAATTGTGTTGTATTGCACCTCTTGTATAGGCCATCTGTGTGGGTCTTCTTGCAACCAAGAAGGTCCCTGCCACCACAGAGAATTGTCAACCAATTCGTATGCGTGGACCCCTCTGCTAACCAGGTGTGCTGGATTTGATGCAGAATCTACGTGCATCCAGCATTCGGTTCCCACCTTGTCCACAATTTTCGAGATTCTGTGAGCGACAAAGGTCGACCACGAGCATGGTGGCTTACGTATACAAGCGAGAACGATTGTTGAGTCTGTCCACAAGTACACCTTTACATGTCCCAGGTCGAGACTTCTCGTCACGGCAAAGTTCCAATCGGGGTAGTGAGATAGTTTTAATTGGGGCTACCCGCGTTTTTGCCAAAAGTAGGCTGACTACCACTTTTGACTGTTGTTTGACGCGGAGATATACTGCTGCCCCATACGCCTTTTCCGATGCGTCGCAGAAACCGTGCAATTCTACCTCCTTTGTTGGCGAAAAGTGAACCCATCGCGGTATATGTATATTATCAATTTCCTGATAATGATGTGTAAAATTCGTCCACCGTGCTAACTGGCGCCAATCGGAAATCCCAAGTATAGCCAAGTCTTTTTCCACTTCGTCATTCCAACGCAGAGGAGGTCTTCCTTTTCCTCTGCTACCACCCGCGGGTACCGCGTAAAAAACCTTCAGGGCTTGAGCTATTTCATCCATTCGAACGACGTGACCTAGCCAGCGGAGCCGCTGATTCTTAATCCGCTGCACTATATCTACGTCATTGTACAGCTCGTACAGCTCATCGTTCCATCGAATGCGGTATTGGCCGTCGCAAAGACGCAAAGGTCCATACATCTTTCGAAGAATCTTTCTCTTGAACACTCCAAGAGCCCTCTCATCTGATGTTGTCATCGTCCATGCTTCTGCGCCATACAATAGGACGGGCATGATGAGAGACTTATAGAGTATGGTTTTTGTCCGTCGAAAGAGGACTTTACTGTGCAATTGCCTACTCAGTCCGAAGTAGCACTTGTTGGCAAGAGAGATTCTCCGTTGGATTTCAAGGCTGACGTTGTTATTGGTGTTAATGCTGGTTCCTAAATAAACGAAGCTCTCTACTTTTTCAAAGTTATAACTGTCAACAGTGATTTGTGATCCCAGTCGTGAATGTGCCGACTGTCTATTTGATGACAGGAGATACTTCGGGGTGCAATGGAGTACAGTGGTGCTTCGGGGTATGCAGTTACAGTTGCGCGGCTGTACTCAATCCCTACTCTTACGTCCACGTTCATGCACCCTGGGCAACGTGAGCAACCCATGTGCGAGATACGGTATCCAACCCGTGTGGAGCCATGGGTCACGGCTAATAGAGAGGGAGCTTTAGTGGAGCCACTCCGACATATTCGGTTTAAGGGTCCACTAAAGTCCGCAGCGTCTGTTCACCAGGAGGTGCGGCTGCAAGCGGGCGTCTGTCTTGGAGCAAGCGGCTCGCTTTATAAACGAATTTAAAATTTCAACCCCCAGCAATGGGTTGTGCGCAGGGCTTGGAACCCGCCAAGTAAAAAACCACTTCCAATGAAAATAAAAGCAAAGCCTCGGACAGGATCCCCCTTTATAGATGACGACCACGGCAAACGTTTTAAGGACCATGATTTGAGGGCATGCACCTGGAATGTCCGAACCGTTAATTGGGAAGGTGCCTCTGCCCGGCTGGTTGATGTCCTCGGCAGAGCGAAGGCTGACATCACCGCCATCCAAGAAATGCGATGGACGGGGCAAGGGAGGAAAACGGTAGGGCCTTGCGACGTATACTGCAGCTGCCATGTAAGGGATCGCAAATCTGGTGTCGGATTTGTGGTGGAAGAGAGACTTCGCCGTAAAGTACTGTCGTTAACTCCGGTGGACGAACGTCTCGCCACAATCCGCATAAAGGCGAGATTCTTCAACATCTCCCTGATTTGTGCCCATGCCCCGACGGAAGAGAAGGACGATGGGACCAAAGATTGGTTCTACGAACTCCTTGAGCGCACCTTCGAACGCTGCCCCCAACACGATATAAAAATCGTGCTAGGCTCATTTTAATGCCAAGGTGGGCAAGGAGGGCATCTTTGGTTCCACAGTCGGAAAATTCAGTCTCCACGAGGAAACGTCCGATAACGGATTGAGACTGATCAACTTCGCCGGGGCCCGAAACATGGTAGTCTGTAGTACCAGGTTCCAGCATAGGAGCATACATCAGGCTACGTGGCTGTCTCCAGATGGTAAGACACGAAACCAAATCGACTATGTTGTGATAGACGGAAGGCACGCTTCCAGTGTCCTAGATGTGCGCACGATCCGAGGAGCCAACATCGACTCGGACCATTATCTTGTCGCAGCCAAGATACGCACGCGCCTCTGTGCGTCAAAAAGCGTGCGGAAACGGACACAAGGAAAGCTCGACGTCGGAAAGTTGCAATCACAACAGACAGCCACGCACTTCGCTACTCGACTCGCACTCCTGCTCTCTGAGATCTCTAATCAACACAGCGATATTTTAGAGCAATGGAACCACATCTGTTGCTCTTTACGTACCGCCGCTGAACAATCTATTGGTTTTCAGCGAGCCCGGAAAAATGACTGGTATGATGAGGAATGTCGCGTTGCCACGGAACGGAAAGATGCTGCCTACAGGGCCACGTTACGATCGGGCGCAACGCGAGCCTTGCGGGAGAGATATCGTGAGTTGAAGAAGGAAGCGAGACGCATTTCTCGAGAGAAGAAGAGAAAGACAGAAATGCGTGAGTGCGAAGAGCTTGAAATGCTGGCCGACAGGAAAAGCGCCCGAAAATTCTTTCAGAAAGTACGACGGCTAACAGAAGGTTTTAAGACCGGGGCGAATTCCTGTAAGAACGACAACGGCGACCTGGTAACTGACGTTCAGAATATACTTGGTTTATGGAGGGAGCACTTCTCCACACTACTTAGTGGTAGTGACAGAGACCACCTTGGAGAGGATGATGATCCCGAAACCCCAATCAATGACGACGGAATTCATGTTCCGTTACCCGACTGCGATGAAATCCGTATAGCAGTAGCGCGGCCCGGAGTTGACGGGCTGCCAGCTGAGTTATTCAAATACGGTGGAGAAGAGTTGGTAAAGCGCATGCACCAGCTTATCTGTAGAGTATGGTCGGACGAATGCATGCCTACTGATTGGAATCTAAGTGTACTTTGCCCAATCCATAAGAAGGGTGATACTGCAATTCGCGCCAACTATCGTGGTATCAGCCTTCTTAACATTGCATATAAGGTTCTGTCGAGCGTATTGTGTGAGAGACTAAAACCCACCGTCAATGAACTGATTGGACCTTATCAGTGTGTCTTTAGACCTGGTAAATCTACTATCGACCAGATATTCACAGTGCGCCAGATCTTGGAAAAGACCCAAGAAAGAAGACTCGACACGCACCATCTTTTTGTCGACTTCAAAGCCGCTTTCGACAGCACAAAAAGAAGTTGCCTTTATGCCGCAATGCCTGAATTTGGTATCCCGGCAAAACTTATACGGCTATGTAAAATGACGTTGAGCAACACCACCAGCTCCGTCAGGATTGGGAAGGACCTCTCCGAGCCGTTTGATACCAAACGAGGTTTCAGACAGGGTGACTCTTTGTCGTGTGACTTTTTTAACCTTATGCTAGAGAAGATAATTCGAGCCGCAGAACTAAATCGGACAGGCACTATCTTTTATAAGAGTGTGCAGCTGCTGGCGTACGCCGATGACATTGACATCATCGGCCTTAACAACCGCGCAGTTAGTTCTGCCTTTTCCAAACTGGATAGAGAAGCAAAGCGAATGGGTCTGGAGGTGAACGAGGGCAAGACGAAGTATCTCCTGTCATCAACTAAACAGTCGGCACATTCACGACTGGGATCAAACATCACTGTTGACAGTTATAACTTTGAAAAAGTAGAAGACTTCGTTTACTTAGGAACCAGCATTAGCATCAATAATAATGTCAGCCTCGAAATCCAAAGGAGGATCACTCTTGCCAACAAGTGCTACTTCGGACTGAGTAGGCAACTGAGCAGTAAAGTTCTCTCTCGACGGACAAAAATCACGCTCTATAAGTATCTCATTATACCCGTCCTAATGTATGGCGCAGAAGCATGGACGATGAAGATATCTGATGAGAAGGCTCTGGGAGTGTTCGAGAGAAATATTCTCCGAAAGATTTATGGGCCTTCACGCCTTTGCGATGGCGAATACCGTAGAAGATGGAACGATGAGCTGTACGAGTTTTATAACGACATAGATATAGTGCAGCGAATTAAGATCCAGCGGCTTCGCTGGCCTGGTCATGTCGTTCGAATGGATGAAAGCGCTCCAGCTCTGAAAGTATTCGACGCGGTACCCGCCGGTTGTAGCGGAGGAAAAGGGAGGCCTCCTCTGCGTTGGAAAGACCAGGCGGTAAGGGACTTGGTACGCTTGGTATTTCCAACTGGCGCCAGTTAGCGAAAGAGAGAAATAACTGGCGTGCTGTGCTAAGCTCGGCCAAAATCGCATAGGCGGTTATAGAGCCAATGATAGAAGAAGAAGACTCCCAATATACCGATTACCTTCTAATCTTAAAATATATATGTATATATACATATTTATATGCTAGCAGACCCGGAGAGCTTTGTCTCGCTCCAAATTGAAATAAATGAAACAATTTTTGAACCCTGTTATAT
Source organism: Philophylla caesio (assembly GCA_963971545.1). NCBI lineage: Eukaryota > Metazoa > Arthropoda > Insecta > Diptera > Tephritidae > Philophylla > Philophylla caesio. Next base: position 64,504,351 of record OZ020606.1, read on the forward strand.
ATGTACATATTTCGAACTTTGGAATTCCATCAGACCATTATAAATTTCACACTAAATACGGTTTTTCTTTATATTACTTATGGAAGATTTCAAATTTAAAAATACAGCTTTCATGAATATACAATGCTTCGTCGTCTCACTTAAATTGTACAGTGTTCTGTACATACATATGTCTCAACTCCAGCGCAATAATAGAATATGAGCGAACCGGACTTTAAATACGATTTCTAGAAATAAACCAATTCCAACGCAACATAGTGGGGTTTTCTCTCCGTATCATTTTCCTTGGGCAAAGACTAATACAACTAAAAAATAGTTTATTTAAATCGGACAATCCGTTCATGATTTATGCGATTATACATACGCTACTTAGTTTTATATATATATAGGGAAACGACAAATTTAAACATCGGCCGCATTGGTCCGCCTCCCACAATCCACCCATATGAGGTGCTGCGGGGGGTATAAAATGCCAATTGAGCATTTGATGGGCATATTGGGATATCGTTTTGTCCCAGGTATCCGCTATGTATTTCTTAAATTCTGATCGTAGTGATCGGGAAGCCCCGACAAAGTTAGTGCCGTTGTCAGAATACATATTCTTAGGACAACCTCTCCTACCCATAAACCTAGAGAATGCTGCGAGAAAGGACGGGGTACTGAGGTCGCTTGTCGGTTCCAGGTGGATTGCTTTGGTGGTGAAATAACGAAAACGCACACATAACCTTTCGAGACGCAGTAACCCCGGCCGCGGTAACTCTTTATATCAAAAGGGCCTGTAAAATCTACTGTGTTTGTGAATGCACGGGAAAAAGTAGTGCGTTCTTTCGGAAGCATACCCATGAGTTGGACTTGTGACTGTTTCCTATGAATTGTACAGATCTTGCAATTATGTACAACAGACCTAATCATGTTTTTGACTCGTGGAATCCAATACTGCATGCGCACTAGCCGCAGAATTAGTTGATTTTCTCCATGCATGGAAACTTCATGGATAAATTGAACAAGTAGGTGAGAAAATCTGCAATCATATGGTAGAATTATTGGGTGAGGTTCATTGTAGGACAGGTCAGTAGACGCTCCGAGGCGCTCGTATGATGTGTTCATCATCGAGGAATGGAGTTAGCGGCAAAATTTCACTCTTCGTACCGATAGCTTCTCCGGATTTAAGTTTTTTATACTCCCCATAGTAATATTTGCTCTGACAGGTTTTTATCAAACGTTGAGTCGTTATTTTAATTTAGTCCGAGGAAATCAAAACGGACTCTGCTTGAAATGAAGCTTTTGTTTTTGGATGAGTTCTTTGGAGGAATCTCAAAATGTAAGACACAACTTTCGAAGCTCTCGGTAATCCTGAAAATCGATCGAGAATATTAGTATCATTTTTCAACTTGGTTATTGAGTGAACTTGAACTCGCTTTTCTTCAGTAATTGTGTTGTATTGCACCTCTTGTATAGGCCATCTGTGTGGGTCTTCTTGCAACCAATAAGGTCCCTGCCACCACAGAGAATTGTCAACCAATTCGTATGCGTGGACCCCTCTGCTAACCAGGTGTGCTGGATTTGATGCAGAATCTACGTGCATCCAGCATTCGGTTCCCACCTTGTCCACAATTTTCGTGATTCTGTGAGCGACAAAGGTCGACCACGAGCATGGTGGCTTACGTATACAAGCGAGAACGATTGTTGAGTCTGTCCACAAGTACACCTTTACATGTCCCAGGTCGAGACTTCTCGTCACGGCAAAGTTCCAATCGGGGTAGTGAGATAGTTTTAATTGGGGCTACCCGCGTTTTTGCCAAAAGTAGGCTGACTACCACTTTTGACTGTTGTTTGACGCGGAGATATACTGCTGCCCCATACGCCTTTTCCGATGCGTCGCAGAAACCGTGCAATTCTACCTCCTTTGTTGGCGAAAAGTGAACCCATCGCGGTATATGTATATTATCAATTTCCTGATAATGATGTGTAAAATTCGTCCACCGTGCTAACTGGCGCCAATCGGAAATCCCAAGTATAGCCAAGTCTTTTTCCACTTGGTCATTCCAACGCAGAGGAGGTCTTCCTTTTCCTCTGCTACCACCCGCGGGTACCGCGTAAAAAACCTTCAGGGCTTGAGCTATTTCATCCATTCGAACGACGTGACCTAGCCAGCGGAGCCGCTGATTCTTAATCCGCTGCACTATATCTACGTCATTGTACAGCTCGTACAGCTCATCGTTCCATCGAATGCGGTATTGGCCGTCGCAAAGACGCAAAGGTCCATACATCTTTCGAAGAATCTTTCTCTTGAACACTCCAAGAGCCCTCTCATCTGATGTTGTCATCGTCCATGCTTCTGCGCCATACAATAGGACGGGCATGATGAGAGACTTATAGAGTATGGTTTTTGTCCGTCGAAAGAGGACTTTACTGTGCAATTGCCTACTCAGTCCGAAGTAGCACTTGTTGGCAAGAGAGATTCTCCGTTGGATTTCAAGGCTGACGTTGTTATTGGTGTTAATGCTGGTTCCTAAATAAACGAAGCTCTCTACTTTTTCAAAGTTATAACTGTCAACAGTGATTTGTGATCCCAGTCGTGAATGTGCCGACTGTCTATTTGATGACAGGAGATACTTAGGGGTGCAATGGGGTACAGTGGTGCTTCGGGGTATGCAGTTACAGTTGCGCGGCTGTACTCAATCCCTACTCTTACGTCCACGTTCATGCACCCTGGGCAACGTGAGCAACCCATGTGCGAGATACGGTATCCAACCCGTGTGGAGCCATGGGTCACGGCTAATAGAGAGGGAGCTTTAGTGGAGCCACTCCGACATATTCGGTTTAAGGGTCCACTAAAGTCCGCAGCGTCTGTTCACCAGGAGGTGCGGCTGCAAGCGGGCGTCTGTCTTGGAGCAAGCGGCTCGCTTTATAAACGAATTTAAAATTTCAACCCCCAGCAATGGGTTGTGCGCAGGGCTTGGAACCCGCCAAGTAAAAAACCACTTCCAATGAAAATAAAAGCAAAGCCTCGGACAGGATCCCCCTTTATAGATGACGACCACGGCAAACGTTTTAAGGACCATGATTTGAGGGCATGCACCTGGAATGTCCGAACCGTTAATTGGGAAGGTGCCTCTGCCCGGCTGGTTGATGTCCTCGGCAGAGCGAAGGCTGACATCAGCAAGGGAGGAAAACGGTAGGGCCTTGCGACGTATACTACAGCTGCCATGTAAGGGAGCGCAAATCTGGTGTCGGATTTGTGGTGGAAGAGAGACTTCGCCGTAAAGTACTGTCGTTAACGCCGGTGGACGAACGTCTCGCCACAATCCGCATAAAGGCGAGATTCTTCAACATCTCCCTGATTTGTGCCCATGCCCCGACGGAAGAGAAGGACGATGGGACCAAAGATTGTTTCTACGAACTCCTTGAGCGCACGTTCGAACGCTGTCCCCAACACGATATAAAAATCGTGCTAGGCTCATTTTAATGCCAAGGTGGGCAAGGAGGGCATCTTTGGTTCCACAGTCGGAAAATTCAGTCTCCACGAGGAAACGTCCGATAACGGATTGAGACTGATCAACTTCGCCGGGGCCCGAAACATGGTAGTCTGTAGTACCAGGATCCAGCATAGGAGCATACATCAGGCTACGTGGCTGTCTCCAGATGGTAAGACACGAAACCAAATCGACCATGTTGTGATAGACGGAAGGCACGCTTCCAGTGTCCTAGATGTGCGCACGATCCGAGGAGCCAACATCGACTCGGACCATTATCTTGTCGCAGCCAAGATACGCACACGCCTCTGTGCGTCAAAAAGCGTGCGGAAACGGACACAAGGAAAGCTCGACGTCGGAAAGTTGCAATCACAACAGACAGCCACGCACTTCGCTACTCGACTCGCACTCCTCCTCTCTGAGATCTCTAATCAACACAGCGATATTTTAGAGCAATGGAACCACATCTCTTGCTCTTTACGTACCGCCGCTGAACAATCTATTTGTTTTCAGCGAGCCCGGAAAAATGACTGGTATGATGAGGAATGTCGCGTTGCCACGGAACGGAAAGATGCTGCCTACAGGGCCACGTTACGATCGGGCGCAACGCGAGCCTTGCGGGAGAGATATCGTGAGTTGAAGAAGGAAGCGAGACGCATTTCTCGAGAGAAGAAGAGAAAGACAGAAATGCGTGAGTGCGAAGAGCTTGAAATGCTGGCCGACAGGAAAAGCGCCCGAAAATTCTTTCAGAAAGTACGACGGCTAACAGAAGGTTTTAAGACCGGGGCGAATTCCTGTAAGAACGACAACGGCGACCTGGTAACTGACGTTCAGAATATACTTGGTTTATGGAGGGAGCACTTCTCCACACTACTTAGTGGTAGTGACAGAGACCACCTTGGAGAGGATGATGATCCCGAAACCCCAATCAATGACGACGGAATTCATGTTCCGTTACCCGACTGCGATGAAATCCGTATAGCAGTAGCGCGGCCCGGAGTTGACGGGCTGCCAGCTGAGTTATTCAAATACGGTGGAGAAGAGTTGGTAAAGCGCATGCACCAGCTTATCTGTAGAGTATGGTCGGACGAATGCATGCCTACTGATTGGAATCTAAGTGTACTTTGCCCAATCCATAAGAAGGGTGATACTGCAATTCGCGCCAACTATCGTGGTATCAGCCTTCTTAACATTGCATATAAGGTTCTGTCGAGCGTATTGTGTGAGAGACTAAAACCCACCGTCAATGAACTGATTGGACCTTATCAGTGTGTCTTTAGACCTGGTAAATCTACTATCGACCAGATATTCACAGTGCGCCAGATCTTGGAAAAGACCCAAGAAAGAAGACTCGACACGCACCATCTTTTTGTCGACTTCAAAGCCGCTTTCGACAGCACAAAAAGAAGTTGCCTTTATGCCGCAATGCCTGAATTTGGTATCCCGGCAAAACTTATACGGCTATGTAAAATGACGTTGAGCAACACGACCAGCTCCGTCAGGATTGGGAAGGACCTCTCCGAGCCGTTTGATACCAAACGAGGTTTCAGACAGGGTGACTCTTTGTCGTGTGACTTTTTTAACCTTATGCTAGAGAAGATAATTCGAGCCGCAGAACTAAATCGGACAGGCACTATCTTTTATAAGAGTGTGCAGCTGCTGGCGTACGCCGATGACATTGACATCATCGGCCTTAACAACCGCGCAGTTAGTTCTGCCTTTTCCAAACTGGATAGAGAAGCAAAGCGAATGGGTCTGGAGGTGAACGAGGGCAAGACGAAGTATCTCCTGTCATCAACTAAACAGTCGGCACATTCACGACTGGGATCAAACATCACTGTTGACAGTTATAACTTTGAAAAAGTAGAAGACTTCGTTTACTTAGGAACCAGCATTAGCATCAATAATAATGTCAGCCTCGAAATCCAAAGGAGGATCACTCTTGCCAACAAGTGCTACTTCGGACTGAGTAGGCAACTGAGCAGTAAAGTTCTCTCTCGACGGACAAAAATCACGCTCTATAAGTATCTCAATATACCCGTCCTAATGTATGGCGCAGAAGCATGGACGATGAAGATATCTGATGAGAAGGCTCTGGGAGTGTTCGAGAGAAAGATTCTCCGAAAGATTTATGGGCCTTCACGCCTTTGCGATGGCGAATACCGTAGAAGATGGAACGATGAGCTGTACGAGTTTTATAACGACATAGATATAGTGCAGCGAATTAAGATCCAGCGGCTTCGCTGGCCTGGTCATGTCGTTCGAATGGATGAAAGCGCTCCAGCTCTGAAAGTATTCGACGCGGTACCCGCCGGTTGTAGCGGAGGAAAAGGGAGGCCTCCTCTGCGTTGGAAAGACCAGGCGGTAAGGGACTTGGTACGCTTGGTATTTCCAACTGGCGCCAGTTAGCGAAAGAGAGAAATAACTGGCGTGCTGTGCTAAGCTCGGCCACAATCGCATAGGCGGTTATCGAGCCAATGAAAGAAGAAGAAGACTCCCAATATACCGATTACCTTCTAATCTTAAAATATATATGTATATATACATATTTATATGCTAGCAGACCCGGAGAGCTTTGTCTCGCTCCAAATTGAAATAAATGAAACAATTTTTGAACCCTGTTATATATGTACATATTTCGAACTTTGGAATTCCATCAGACCATTATAAATTTCACACTAAATACGGTTTTTCTTTATATTACTTATGGAAGATTTCAAATTTAAAAATACAGCTTTCATGAATATACAATGCTTCGTCGTCTCACTTAAATTGTACAGTGTTCTGTACATACATATGTCTCAACTCCAGCGCAATAATAGAATATGACCGAACCGGACTTTAAATACGATTTCTAGAAATAAACCAATTCCAACGCAACATAGTGGGGTTTTCTCTCCGTATCATTTTCCTTGGGCAAAGACTAATACAACTAAAAAATAGTTTATTTAAATCGGACAATCCGTTCATGATTTATGCGATTATACATACGCTACTTAGTTTTATATATATAGGGAAACGACAAATTTAAACATCGGCCGCATTGGTCCGCCTCCCACAATCCACCCATATGAGGTGCTGCGGGGGGTATAAAATGCCAATTGAGCATTTGATGGGCATATTGGGATATCGTTTTGTCCCAGGTATCCGCTATGTATTTCTTAAATTCTGATCGTAGTGATCGGGAAGCCCCGACAAAGTTAGTGCCGTTGTCAGAATACATATTCTTAGGACAACCTCTCCTACCCATAAACCTAGAGAATGCTGCGAGAAAGGACGGGGTACTGAGGTCGCTTGTCGGTTCCAGGTGGATTGCTTTGGTGGTGAAATAACGAAAACGCACACATAACCTTTCGAGACGCAGTAACCCCGGCCGCGGTAACTCTTTATATCAAAAGGGCCTGTAAAATCTACACCTGTGTTTGTGAATGCACGGGAAAAAGTAGTGCGTTCTTTCGGAAGCATACCCATGAGTTGGACTTGTGACTGTTTCCTATGAATTGTACAGATCTTGCAATTATGTACAACAGACCTAATCATGTTTTTGACTCGTGGAATCCAATACTGCATGCGCACTAGCCGCAGAATTAGTTGGTTTTCTCCATGCATGGAAACTTCATGGATAAATTGAACAAGTAGGTGAGAAAATCTGCAATCATATGGTAGAATTATTGGGTGAGGCTCATTGTAGGACAGGTCAGTAGACGCTCCGAGGCGGCCCCCCGCTCGTATGATGTGTTCATCATCGAGGAATGGAGTTAGCGGCAAAATTTCACTCTTCGTACCGATAGCTTCTCCGGATTTAAGTTTTTTATACTCCCCATAGTAATATTTGCTCTGACAGGTTTTTATCAAACGTTGAGTCGTTATTTTAATTTAGTCCGAGGAAATCAAAACGGACTCTGCTTGAAATGAAGCTTTTGTTTTTGGATGAGTTCTTTGGAGGAATCTCAAAATGTAAGACACAACTTTCGAAGCTCTCGGTAATCCTGAAAATCGATCGAGAATATTAGTATCATTTTTCAACTTGGTTATTGAGTGAACTTGAACTCGCTTTTCTTCAGTAATTGTGTTGTATTGCACCTCTTGTATAGGCCATCTGTGTGGGTCTTCTTGCAACCAAGAAGGTCCCTGCCACTACAGAGAATTGTCAACCAATTCGTATCCGTGGACCCCTCTGCTAACCAGGTGTGCTGGATTTGATGCAGAATCTACGTGCATCCAGCATTCGGTTCCCACCTTGTCCACAATTTTCGTGATTCTGTGAGCGACAAAGGTCGACCACGAGCATGGTGGCTTACGTATACAAGCGAGAACGATTGTTGAGTCTGTCCACAAGTACACCTTTACATGTCCCAGGTCGAGACTTCTCGTCACGGCAAAGTTCCAATCGGGGTAGTGAGATAGTTTTAATTGGGGCTACCCGCGTTTTTGCCAAAAGTAGGCTGACTACCACTTTTGACTGTTGTTTGACGCGGAGATATACTGCTGCCCCATACGCCTTTTCCGATGCGTCGCAGAAACCGTGCAATTCTACCTCCTTTGTTGGCGAAAAGTGAACCCATCGCGGTATATGTATATTATCAATTTCCTGATAATGATGTGTAAAATTCGTCCACCGTGCTAACTGGCGCCAATCGGAAATCCCAAGTATAGCCAAGTCTTTTTCCACTTGGTCATTCCAACGCAGAGGAGGTCTTCCTTTTCCTCTGCTACCACCCGCGGGTACCGCGTAAAAAACCTTCAGGGCTTGAGCTATTTCATCCATTCGAACGACGTGACCTAGCCAGCGGAGCCGCTGATTCTTAATCCGCTGCACTATATCTACGTCATTGTACAGCTCGTACAGCTCATCGTTCCATCGAATGCGGTATTGGCCGTCGCAAAGACGCAAAGGTCCATACATCTTTCGAAGAATCTTTCTCTTGAACACTCCAAGAGCCCTCTCATCTGATGTTGTCATCGTCCATGCTTCTGCGCCATACAATAGGACGGGCATGATGAGAGACTTATAGAGTATGGTTTTTGTCCGTCGAAAGAGGACTTTACTGTGCAATTGCCTACTCAGTCCGAAGTAGCACTTGTTGGCAAGAGAGATTCTCCGTTGGATTTCAAGGCTGACGTTGTTATTGGTGTTAATGCTGGTTCCTAAATAAACGAAGCTCTCTACTTTTTCAAAGTTATAACTGTCAACAGTGATTTGTGATCCCAGTCGTGAATGTGCCGACTGTCTATTTGATGACAGGAGATACTTCGGGGTGCAATGGGGTACAGTGGTGCTTCTGGGTATGCAGTTACAGTTGCGCGGCTGTACTCAATCCCTACTCTTACGTCCACGTTCATGCACCCTGGGCAACGTGAGCAACCCATGTGCGAGATACGGTATCCAACCCGTGTGGAGCCATGGGTCACGGCTAATAGAGAGGGAGCTTTAGTGGAGCTACTCCGACATATTCGGTTTAAGGGTCCACTAAAGTCCGCAGCGTCTGTTCACCAGGAGGTGCGGCTGCAAGCGGGCGTCTGTCTTGGAGCAAGCGGCTCGCTTTATAAACGAATTTAAAATTTCAACCCCCAGCAATGGGTTGTGCGCAGGGCTTGGAACCCGCCAAGTAAAAAACCACTTCCAATGAAAATAAAAGCAAAGCCTCGGACAGGATCCCCCTTTATAGATGACGACCACGGCAAACGTTTTAAGGACCATGATTTGAGGGCATGCACCTGGAATGTCCGAACCGTTAATTGGGAAGGTGCCTCTGCCCGGCTGGTTGATGTCCTCGGCAGAGCGAAGGCTGACATCAGCAAGGGAGGAAAACGGTAGGGCCTTGCGACGTATACTACAGCTGCCATGTAAGGGAGCGCAAATCTGGTGTCGGATTTGTGGTGGAAGAGAGACTTCGCCGTAAAGTACTGTCGTTAACGCCGGTGGACGAACGTCTCGCCACAATCCGCATAAAGGCGAGATTCTTCAACATCTCCCTGATTTGTGCCCATGCCCCGACGGAAGAGAAGGACGATGGGACCAAAGATTGTTTCTACGAACTCCTTGAGCGCACGTTCGAACGCTGTCCCCAACACGATATAAAAATCGTGCTAGGCTCATTTTAATGCCAAGGTGGGCAAGGAGGGCATCTTTGGTTCCACAGTCGGAAAATTCAGTCTCCACGAGGAAACGTCCGATAACGGATTGAGACTGATCAACTTCGCCGGGGCCCGAAACATGGTAGTCTGTAGTACCAGGATCCAGCATAGGAGCATACATCAGGCTACGTGGCTGTCTCCAGATGGTAAGACACGAAACCAAATCGACCATGTTGTGATAGACGGAAGGCACGCTTCCAGTGTCCTAGATGTGCGCACGATCCGAGGAGCCAACATCGACTCGGACCATTATCTTGTCGCAGCCAAGATACGCACACGCCTCTGTGCGTCAAAAAGCGTGCGGAAACGGACACAAGGAAAGCTCGACGTCGGAAAGTTGCAATCACAACAGACAGCCACGCACTTCGCTACTCGACTCGCACTCCTCCTCTCTGAGATCTCTAATCAACACAGCGATATTTTAGAGCAATGGAACCACATCTCTTGCTCTTTACGTACCGCCGCTGAACAATCTATTTGTTTTCAGCGAGCCCGGAAAAATGACTGGTATGATGAGGAATGTCGCGTTGCCACGGAACGGAAAGATGCTGCCTACAGGGCCACGTTACGATCGGGCGCAACGCGAGCCTTGCGGGAGAGATATCGTGAGTTGAAGAAGGAAGCGAGACGCATTTCTCGAGAGAAGAAGAGAAAGACAGAAATGCGTGAGTGCGAAGAGCTTGAAATGCTGGCCGACAGGAAAAGCGCCCGAAAATTCTTTCAGAAAGTACGACGGCTAACAGAAGGTTTTAAGACCGGGGCGAATTCCTGTAAGAACGACAACGGCGACCTGGTAACTGACGTTCAGAATATACTTGGTTTATGGAGGGAGCACTTCTCCACACTACTTAGTGGTAGTGACAGAGACCACCTTGGAGAGGATGATGATCCCGAAACCCCAATCAATGACGACGGAATTCATGTTCCGTTACCCGACTGCGATGAAATCCGTATAGCAGTAGCGCGGCCCGGAGTTGACGGGCTGCCAGCTGAGTTATTCAAATACGGTGGAGAAGAGTTGGTAAAGCGCATGCACCAGCTTATCTGTAGAGTATGGTCGGACGAATGCATGCCTACTGATTGGAATCGAAGTGTACTTTGCCCAATCCATAAGAAGGGTGATACTGCAATTCGCGCCAACTATCGTGGTATCAGCCTTCTTAACATTGCATATAAGGTTCTGTCGAGCGTATTGTGTGAGAGACTAAAACCCACCGTCAATGAACTGATTGGACCTTATCAGTGTGTCTTTAGATTTGGTAAATCTACTATCGACCAGATATTCACAGTGCGCCAGATCTTGGAAAAGACCCAAGAAAGAAGACTCGACACGCACCATCTTTTTGTCGACTTCAAAGCCGCTTTCGACAGCACAAAAAGAAGTTGCCTTTTTGCCGCAATGCCTGAATTTGGTATCCCGGCAAAACTTATACGGCTATATAAAATGACGTTGAGCAACACCACCAGCTCCATCAGGATTGGGAAGGACCTCTCCGAGCCGTTTGATACCAAACGAGGTTTCAGACAGGGTGACTCTTTGTCGTGTGACTTTTTTAACCTTATGCTAGAGAAGATAATTCGAGCCGCAGAACTAAATCGGTCAGGCACTATCTTTTATAAGAGTGTGCAGCTGCTGGCGTACGCCGATGACATTGACATCATCGGCCTTAACAACCGCGCAGTTAGTTCTGCCTTTTCCAAACTGGATAGAGAAGCAAAGCGAATGGGTCTGGAGGTGAACGAGGGCAAGACGAAGTATCTCCTGTCATCAACTAAACAGTCGGCACATTCACGACTGGGATCAAACATCACTGTTGACAGTTATAACTTTGAAAAAGTAGAAGACTTCGTTTACTTAGGAACCAGCATTAGCATCAATAATAATGTCAGCCTCGAAATCCAAAGGAGGATCACTCTTGCCAACAAGTGCTACTTTGGACTGAGTAGGCAACTGAGCAGTAAAGTTCTCTCTCGACGGACAAAAATCACGCTCTATAAGTATCTCATTATGCCCGTCCTAATGTATGGCGCAGAAGCATGGACGATGAAGATATCTGATGAGAAGGCTCTGGGAGTGTTCGAGAGAAAGATTCTCCGAAAGATTTATGGGCCTTCACGCCTTTGCGATGGCGAATACCGTAGAAGATGGAACGATGAGCTGTACGAGTTTTATAACGACATAGATATAGTGCAGCGAATTAAGATCCAGCGGCTTCGCTGGCCTGGTCATGTCGTTCGAATGGATGAAAGCGCTCCAGCTCTGAAAGTATTCGACGCGGTACCCGCCGGTTGTAGCGGAGGAAAAGGGAGGCCTCCTCTGCGTTGGAAAGACCAGGCGGTAAGGGACTTGGTACGCTTGGTATTTCCAACTGGCGCCAGTTAGCGAAAGACAGAAATAACTGGCGTGCTGTGCTAAGCTCGGCCAAAATCGCATAGGCGGTTATCGAGCCAATGAAAGAAGAAGAAGACTCCCAATATACCGATTACCTTCTAATCTTAAAATATATATGTATACATACATATTTATATGCTAGCAGACCCGGAGAGCTTTGTCTCGCTCCAAATTGAAATAAATGAAACAATTTTTGAACCCTGTTATATATGTACATATTTCGAACTTTGGAATTCCATCAGACCATTATAAATTCCACACTAAATACGGTTTTTCTTTATATTACTTATGGAAGATTTCAAATTTAAAAATACAGCTTTCATGAATATACAATGTTTCGTCGTCTCACTTAAATTGTACAGTGTTCTGTACAAACATATGTATATCTCAACTCCAGCGCAACCAAGCAACTCCCATTTTTATCATCCAAGTAGCACACAACCTAAATTTCATAAAAATCGGTTCAGAAATACGAACCCTAGCTAATCAATTTTTCGCAAGGATGTTTTTTTACTCTTACCAAAATAATAGAATATGACCGAACCGGACTTTAAATACGATTTCTAGAAATAAACCAATTCCAACGCAACATAGTGGGGTTTTCTCTCCGTATCATTTTCCTTGGGCAAAGACTAATACAACTAAAAAATAGTTTATTTAAATCGGACAATCCGTTCATAATTTATGGCGATTATACGTACGCTACTTAGTTTTATATAAATAGGGAAACGACAAATTTAAACATCCGCCGCATTGGCCCGCCTCCCACAATCCACCCATATGAGGTGCTGCGGGGGGTATAAAATGCCAATTGAGCATTTGATGGGCATATTGGGATATCGCTTTGTCCCGGGTATCCGCTATGTATTTCTTAAATTCTGATCGTAGTGATCGGGAAGCCCCGACAAAGTTAGTGCCGTTGTCAGAATACATATTCTTAGGACAACCTCTCCTACCCATAAACCTAGAGAATGCTGCGAGAAAGGACGGGGTACTGAGGTCACTTGTCGGTTCCAGGTGGATTGCTTTGGTGGTGAAATAACGAAAACGCACTCATAACATTTCGAGACGCAGTAACCCCGGCCGCGGTAACTCTTTATATCAAAAGGGCCTGTAAAATCTACACCTGTGTTTGTGAATGCACGGGAAAAAGTACAGCGTTCTTTCGGAAGCATACCCATGAGTTGGACTTGTGACTGTTTCCTATGAATTGTACAGATCTTGCAATTATGTACAACAGACCTAATCATGTTTTTGACTCGTGGAATCCAATACTGCATGCGCACTAGCCGCAGAATTAGTTGGTTTTCTCCATGCATGGAAACTTCATGGATAAATTGAACAAGTAGGTGAGAAAATCTGCAATCATATGGTAGAATTATTGGGTGAGGCTCATTGTAGGACAGGTCAGTAGACGCTCCGAGGCGCTCGTATGATGTGTTCATCATCGAGGAATGGAGTTAGCGGCAAAATTTCACTCTTCGTACCGATAGCTTCTCCGGATTTAAGTTTTTTATACTCCCCATAGTAATATTTGCTCTGACAGGTTTTTATCAAACGTTGAGTCGTTATTTTAATTTAGTCCGAGGAAATCAAAACGGACTCTGCTTGAAATGAAGCTTTTGTTTTTGGATGAGTTCTTTGGAGGAATCTCAAAATGTAAGACACAACTTTCGAAGCTCTCGGTAATCCTGAAAATCGATCGAGAATATTAGTATTATTTTTCAACTTGGTTATTGAGTGAACTTGAACTCGCTTTTCTTCAGTAATTGTGTTGTATTGCACCTCTTGTATAGGCCATCTGTGTGGGTCTTCTTGCAACCAAGAAGGTCCCTGCCACCACAGAGAATTGTCAACCAATTCGTATGCGTGGACCCCTCTGCTAACCAGGTGTGCTGGATTTGATGCAGAATCTACGTGCATCCAGCATTCGGTTCCCACCTTGTCCACAATTTTCGTGATTCTGTGAGCGACAAAGGTCGACCACGAGCATGGTGGCTTACGTATACAAGCGAGAACGATTGTTGAGTCTGTCCACAAGTACACCTTTACATGTCCCAGGTCGAGACTTCTCGTCACGGCAAAGTTCCAATCGGGGTAGTGAGATAGTTTTAATTGGGGCTACCCGCGTTTTTGCCAAAAGTAGGCTGACTACCACTTTTGACTGTTGTTTGACGCGGAGATATACTGCTGCCCCATACGCCTTTTCCGATGCGTCGCAGAAACCGTGCAATTCTACCTCCTTTGTTGGCGAAAAGTGAACCCATCGCGGTATATGTATATTATCAATTTCCTGATAATGATGTGTAAAATTCGTCCACCGTGCTAACTGGCGCCAATCGGAAATCCCAAGTATAGCCAAGTCTTTTTCCACTTGGTCATTCCAACGCAGAGGAGGTCTTCCTTTTCCTCTGCTACCACCCGCGGGTACCGCGTAAAAAACCTTCAGGGCTGGAGCTATTTCATCCATTCGAACGACGTGACCTAGCCAGCGGAGCCGCTGATTCTTAATCCGCTGCACTATATCTACGTCATTGTACAGCTCGTACAGCTCATCGTTCCATCGAATGCGGTATTGGCCGTCGCAAAGACGCAAAGGTCCATACATCTTTCGAAGAATCTTTCTCTTGAACACTCCAAGAGCCCTCTCATCTGATGTTGTCATCGTCCATGCTTCTGCGCCATACAATAGGACGGGCATGATGAGAGACTTATAGAGTATGGTTTTTGTCCGTCGAAAGAGGACTTTACTGTGCAATTGCCTACTCAGTCCGAAGTAGCACTTGTTGGCAAGAGAGATTCTCCGTTGGATTTCAAGGCTGACGTTGTTATTGGTGTTAATGCTGGTTCCTAAATAAACGAAGCTCTCTACTTTTTCAAAGTTATAACTGTCAACAGTGATTTGTGATCCCAGTCGTGAATGTGCCGACTGTCTATTTGATGACAGGAGATACTTCGGGGTGCAATGGGGTACAGTGGTGCTTCTGGGTATGCAGTTACAGTTGCGCGGCTGTACTCAATCCCTACTCTTACGTCCACGTTCATGCACCCTGGGCAACGTGAGCAACCCATGTGCGAGATACGGTATCCAACCCGTGTGGAGCCATGGGTCACGGCTAATAGAGAGGGAGCTTTAGTGGAGCCACTCCGACATATTCGGTTTAAGGGTCCACTAAAGTCCGCAGCGTCTGTTCACCAGGAGGTGCAGCTGCAAGCGGGCGTCTGTCTTGGAGCAAGCGGCTCGCTTTATAAACGAATTTAAAATTTCAACCCCCAGCAATGGGTTGTGCGCAGGGCTTGGAACCCGCCAAGTAAAAAACCACTTCCAATGAAAAAGAAAAGCAAAGCCTCGGACAGGATCCCCCTTTATAGATGACGACCACGGCAAACGTTTTAAGGACCATGATTTGAGGGCATGAACCTGGAATGTCCGAACCGTTAATTGGGAAGGTGCCTCTGCCCGGCTGGTTGATGTCCTCGGCAGAGCGAAGGCTGACATCACCGCCATCCAAGAAATGCGATGGACGGGGCAAGGGAGGAAAACGGTAGGGCCTTGCGACGTATACTACAGCTGCCATGTAAGGGAGCGCAAATCTGGTGTCGGATTTGTGGTGGAAGAGAGACTTCGCCGTAAAGTACTGTCGTTAACGCCGGTGGACGAACGTCTCGCCACAATCCGCATAAAGGCGAGATTCTTCAACATCTCCCTGATTTGTGCCCATGCCCCGACGGAAGAGAAGGACGATGGGACCAAAGATTGGTTCTACGAACTCCTTGGGCGCACGTTCGAACGCTGCCCCCAACACGATATAAAAATCGTGCTAGGCTCATTTTAATGCCAAGGTGGGCAAGGAGGGCATCTTTGGTTCCACAGTCGGAAAATTCAGTCTCCACGAGAAAACGTCCGATAACGGATTGAGACTGATCAACTTCGCCGGGGCCCGAAACATGGTAGTCTGTAGTACCAGGTTCCAGCATTGGAGCATACATCAGGCTACGTGGCTGTCTCCAGATGGTAAGACACGAAACCAAATCGACCATGTTGTGATAGACGGAAGGCACGCTTCCAGTGTCCTAGATGTGCGCACGATCCGAGGAGCCAACATCGACTCGGACCATTATCTTGTCGCAGCCAAGATACGCACGCGCATCTGTGCGTCAAAAAGCGTGCGGAAACGGACACAAGGAAAGCTCGACGTCGGAAAGTTGCAATCACAACAGACAGCCACGCACTTCGCTACTCGACTCGCACTCCTGCTCTCTGAGATCTCTAATCAACACAGCGATATTTTAGAGCAATGGAACCACATCTCTTGCTCTTTACGTACCGCCGCTGAACAATCTATTGGTTTTCAGCGAGCCCGGAAAAATGACTGGTATGATGAGGAATGTCGCGTTGCCACGGAACGTAAAGATGCTGCCTACAGGGCCACGTTACGATCGGGCGCAACGCGAGCCTTGCGGGAGAGATATCGTGAGTTGAAGAAGGAAGCGAGACGCATTTCTCGAGAGAAGAAGAGAAAGACAGAAATGCGTGAGTGCGAAGAGCTTGAAATGCTGGCCGACAGGAAAAGCGCCCGAAAATTTTTTCAGAAAGTACGACGGCTAACAGAAGGTTTTAAGACCGGGGCGAATTCCTGTAAGAACGAGAACGGCGACCTGGTAACTGACGTTCAGAATATACTTGGTTTATGGAGGGAGCACTTCTCCACACTACTTAGTGGTAGTGACAGAGACCACCTTGGAGAGGATGATGATCCCGAAACCCCAATCAATGACGACGGAATTCATGTTCCGTTACCCGACTGCGATGAAATCCGTATAGCAGTAGCGCGGCCCGGAGTTGACGGGCTGCCAGCTGAGTTATTCAAATACGGTGGAGAAGAGTTGGTAAAGCGCATGCACCAGCTTATCTGTAGAGTATGGTCGGACGAATGCATGCCTACTGATTGGAATCTAAGTGTACTTTGCCCAATCCATAAGAAGGGTGATACTGCAATTCGCGCCAACTATCGTGGTATCAGCCTTCTTAACATTGCATATAAGGTTCTGTCGAGCGTATTGTGTGAGAGACTAAAACCCACCGTCAATGAACTGATTGGACCTTATCAGTGTGTCTTTAGATTTGGTAAATCTACTATCGACCAGATATTCACAGTGCGCCAGATCTTGGAAAAGACCCAAGAAAGAAGACTCGACACGCACCATCTTTTTGTCGACTTCAAAGCCGCTTTCGACAGCACAAAAAGAAGTTGCCTTTATGCCGCAATGCCTGAATTTGGTATCCCGGCAAAACTTATACGGCTATGTAAAATGACGTTGAGCAACACCACCAGCTCCGTCAGGATTGGGAAGGACCTCTCCGAGCCGTTTGATACCAAACGAGGTTTCAGACAGGGTGACTCTTTGTCGTGTGACTTTTTTAACCTTATGCTAGAGAAGATAATTCGAGCCGCAGAACTAAATCGGTCAGGCACTATCTTTTATAAGAGTGTGCAGCTGCTGGCGTACGCCGATGACATTGACATCATCGGCCTTAGCAACCGCGCAGTTAGTTCTGCCTTTTCCAAACTGGATAGAGAAGCAAAGCGAATGGGTCTGGAGGTGAACGAGGGCAAGACGAAGTATCTCCTGTCATCAACTAAACAGTCGGCACATTCACGACTGGGATCAAACATCACTGTTGACAGTTATAACTTTGAAAAAGTAGAAGACTTCGTTTACTTAGGAACCAGCATTAGCATCAATAATAATGTCAGCCTCGAAATCCAAAGGAGGATCACTCTTGCCAACAAGTGCTACTTTGGACTGAGTAGGCAACTGAGCAGTAAAGTTCTCTCTCGACGGACAAAAATCACGCTCTATAAGTATCTCATTATGCCCGTCCTAATGTATGGCGCAGAAGCATGGACGATGAAGATATCTGATGAGAAGGCTCTGGGAGTGTTCGAGAGAAAGATTCTCCGAAAGATTTATGGGCCTTCACGCCTTTGCGATGGCGAATACCGTAGAAGATGGAACGATGAGCTGTACGAGTTTTATAACGACATAGATATAGTGCAGCGAATTAAGATCCAGCGGCTTCGCTGGCCTGGTCATGTCGTTCGAATGGATGAAAGCGCTCCAGCTCTGAAAGTATTCGACGCGGTACCCGCCGGTTGTAGCGGAGGAAAAGGGAGGCCTCCTCTGCGTTGGAAAGACCAGGCGGTAAGGGACTTGGTACGCTTGGTATTTCCAACTGGCGCCAGTTAGCGAAAGACAGAAATAACTGGCGTGCTGTGCTAAGCTCGGCCAAAATCGCATAGGCGGTTATCGAGCCAATGAAAGAAGAAGAAGACTCCCAATATACCGATTACCTTCTAATCTTAAAATATATATGTATACATACATATTTATATGCTAGCAGACCCGGAGAGCTTTGTCTCGCTCCAAATTGAAATAAATGAAACAATTTTTGAACCCTGTTATATATGTACATATTTCGAACTTTGGAATTCCATCAGACCATTATAAATTCCACACTAAATACGGTTTTTCTTTATATTACTTATGGAAGATTTCAAATTTAAAAATACAGCTTTCATGAATATACAATGTTTCGTCGTCTCACTTAAATTGTACAGTGTTCTGTACAAACATATGTATATCTCAACTCCAGCGCAACCAAGCAACTCCCATTTTTATCATCCAAGTAGCACACAACCTAAATTTCATAAAAATCGGTTCAGAAATACGAACCCTAGCTAATCAATTTTTCGCAAGGATGTTTTTTTACTCTTACCAAAATAATAGAATATGACCGAACCGGACTTTAAATACGATTTCTAGAAATAAACCAATTCCAACGCAACATAGTGGGGTTTTCTCTCCGTATCATTTTCCTTGGGCAAAGACTAATACAACTAAAAAATAGTTTATTTAAATCGGACAATCCGTTCATAATTTATGGCGATTATACGTACGCTACTTAGTTTTATATAAATAGGGAAACGACAAATTTAAACATCGGCCGCATTGGCCCGCCTCCCACAATCCACCCATATGAGGTGCTGCGGGGGGTATAAAATGCCAATTGAGCATTTGATGGGCATATTGGGATATCGCTTTGTCCCGGGTATCCGCTATGTATTTCTTAAATTCTGATCGTAGTGATCGGGAAGCCCCGACAAAGTTAGTGCCGTTGTCAGAATACATATTCTTAGGACAACCTCTCCTACCCATAAACCTAGAGAATGCTGCGAGAAAGGACGGGGTACTGAGGTCGCTTGTCGGTTCCAGGTGGATTGCTTTGGTGGTGAAATAACGAAAACGCACACATAACCTTTCGAGACGCAGTAACCCCGGCCGCGGTAACTCTTTATATCAAAAGGGCCTGTAAAATCTACACCTGTGTTTGTGAATGCACGGGAAAAAGCCAGCGTTCTTTCGGAAGCATACCCATGAGTTGGACTTGTGACTGTTTCCTATGAATTGTACAGATCTTGCAATTATGTACAACAGACCTAATCATGTTTTTGACTCGTGGAATCCAATACTGCATGCGCACTAGCCGCAGAATTAGTTGGTTTTCTCCATGCATGGAAACTTCATGGATAAATTGAACAAGTAGGTGAGAAAATCTGCAATCATATGGTAGAATTATTGGGTGACGCTCATTGTAGGACAGGTCAGTAGACGCTCCGAGGCGGCCCCCCGCTCGTATGATGTGTTCATCATCGAGAGATGAAGTTAGTGGCAAAATTTCACTCTTACCGATAGCTTCTCCGGATTTAAGTTTTTTATACTCCCCATAGTAATATTTGCTCTGACTCTGAGTCGTTATTTTAATTTAGTCCGAGGAAATCAAAACGGACTCTGCTTGAAATGAAGCTTTTGTTTTTGGATGAGTTCTTTGGAGGAATCTCAAAATGTAAGACACAACTCTCAAAGCTCTCGGTAATCCTGAAAATCGATCGAGAATATTAGTATCATTTTTCAACTTTTTATTGAGTGAACTTGAACTCGCTTTTCTTCAGTAATTGTGTTGTATTGCACCTCTTGTATAGGCCATCTGTGTGGGTCTTCTTGCAACCAAGAAGGTCCCTGCCACCACAGAGAATTGGCAACCAATTCGTATGCGTGGACCCCTCTGCTAACCAGGTCTGCTGGATTTGATGCAGAATCTACGTGTCCACAATTTTTGTTATTCTGTGAGCGACAAAGGTCGCCCACGAGCATGGTGGCTTACGTATACAAGCGAGAACGATTGTTGAGTCTGTCCACAAGTACACCTTTACATGTCCCAGGTCGAGACTTCTCGTCACGGCAAAGTTCCAATCGGGGTAGTGAGATAGTTTAAATTGGGGCTACCCGCGTTTTTGCCAAAAGTAGGCTCACTACCACTTTTGACTGTTGTTTGACGCGGAGATATACTGCTGCCCCATACGCCTTTTCCGATGCGTCGCAGAAACCGTGCAATTCTACCTCCTTTGTTGGCGAAAAGTGAACCCATCGCGGTATATGTATATTATCAATTTCCTGATAATCATGTGTAAAATTCGTCCACCGATCAAGGGTTGTTGGCGACACGGCTTCAGCCCAGTTCGTTCCTTCTAACCAAATATTTTGCATTAATATTTTTGCCATGATTATTATAGGTGCAAGCCATCCCAGAGGATCGAAGAGTTTGGCGATAGCGGAGAGAATTGCTCTTTTTGTAATGCTACCATTCTCTCCTAATGTCCTCGTCGTAAAGTAAAACAGGTTTGTGCGGGCATTCCAGCGTATGCCCAGCGCCTTTACTGCACTAGTTTCGTCGAATTCCAAAAACTCCTCTGTTAGTCGATGGGTTTTTGGAATGTCTTTCAGCAAATCCTCAGAATTCGCAGTCCGCTTTCTTAATGGGAAACCTGTTAATGCAAGACATGCATGATTTCATTTTTCGCTTTAATTGCAGAGTCGATGCTATGTCCTCCCGCTAGGACGTCGTCGACGTACATGTTTTTTCGTAAGATGCTAGCTGCTAAGGGAAAAGAGCTTTCTGTATGGTCTGCTAGTTGGAGAAGTGTCCTTATTGCTAGATAAGGAGCACAGTTGGTACCGAAAGTGACCGTCTTTAGCTCATAAAGACTGATCGGTTTGTTCGGGCTTACGCGATAAACTAGGCGCTGGTATTTCGTCTGGTTGTCATGCACGAGGATTTGCCGGTACATCTTCTCGATATCTGTGTTGAAGACGTATTTGTAGAATCTCCACCGCAGGACTAATATTGGAAGATCGGCTTGCAAGACTGGACCTGGGAGAAGTACATCGTTGAGACTTTCACCATTGGCGGTCGGACTTGAGCCATTGAAAACGACGCGAACTTTCGTTGATAAGCTCTCGGCTTTGACAACTGCGTGATGAGGTAGGAAATAGTTGTCGGTGCTGTCTGTAGATATGTTTTTATTTAATTTTAACATATGTTCCAATGACTCATATTCAGTTAATACCCTGTTGTATTCTTTTTGCAGATCATGATTCTTGGCAAGTCGAGTTTCATTTCGATAGAACTGTGAGCATGCTCTATTTAGTGAAGGGCCAAGGCAGCTGTTGACAAGGAAGTCCTGCTTGAATGGTAGTGATACCATGAACTTGCCATTTTCACATCGTCGCGTCGTACTCTTATGCAGCTCCTCACAATAAGCGTCGGTTTCGCTCAGGTTTCTGTTTTTGGGCACATCTTCTACCTCCCAGAAAGCGCTGAGTTGCTTATCTAGTGAAACCTCGCTGTGATAGGATGATATATTTGTTGCTGGGCTTTCTATCACCGTCCGGCCTGTTAGTATCCAGCCGAATACTGTTTCCTGAGCGAGCAAAGGGTAAAGGACATTTTTTCTCAAACCGCTTAGAATTATTTCGGGGTAAATGGGGACCAGCGTGGCGGTGCCTTTGGCTGAACGGTCTGTATGTGGAGGAGCGTGTGATGTCGCGAGTGACACGTATTGCAATTAAATGCGCTTGTGCATCTTGACACATTATGTTCGAAGCTAAGACAGTTCAGGCAGCCGTTGCCTTTTTTTAGATATTCGATTCTGTCTGCTGGAGTCAGCTTTAAGAATCGCGAACAACCACGCAATCTGTGCTCATTGGTCTGGCACATCCTGCAGGTGAACTTGGTCACGTTTGTCTGAAAAACGCCGAGGCGTCTCGCAGAGGAGTCTGCAGGTTGACGTTGGATTGGAAGTCTTGGTGCTTTCACCGCCACAGCCTTTGCCTCCTTTAATCCAGATAACGTTTCCAAAGTCTGGAATCTATTGGATAGGAACTTATCCATATCTTCCCACTTTGGTATGTCATTTTTGTGGTCTATGGTTTGTTCCCATAGAGCCAGCGTACTTTCGGGGAGTTTTGTTGAACATAAGTACACTACTATTGCGTCCCAGTTGGAAATGTCAATTTGATGACTATCTAGGGAGGACAAGCAGTTATTATTGTCCCGCTGCAACCTTTTAATGGAGCCACTGCCCTCATTCTCTACTGCATGTAAGTTAAATAGTACTTTAAGCTGTGTGTTTACTAAGATACGTTTATTTTCATATCTCTCACACAGATTTTCCAAGCTGTCTGGAAGCCTTCATTAGTTAGTGGACATTTTCTGACTATGTCTTTGGCCTCACCTTGAGTCTTGTGGTTAAGGTGAAACAGTTTCTCGACCGGAGTTAGACGCTTGATTAAAATGTAAATGGCTGTGAACATATCACGGAATGATGGCCATTGAGCGGCCATTGCAGACATGCATTTCACGTAACTATTAAAGGAAACTTTGTATTTTTTTTTATTGCTCTAATGTCTTCTTTGTATAGCCCCTCTGTGCTACTGAGCGTGTCGTAAGCTACTTTGGTTTTTTCCCATAGTGATTTTAATTCTTCTTGCTGAATAGCAAGACCGTGTTTATTTTGCTCGGAAGAGGGGTGCCACTGAAGTCGGCATCAACTTCTATGACAGCCTCGGCTAATCTGATAAAAGCTTCCATTGTATTTTTTTTTTTTTTTTTTGAAATTTTTAGTAACTCGAATAGTGAGCGTTAATACTCAAACGTCTCTGTACAAGCTCGACAAGAGAAGTCAACACAAACTAGCTAAGTATTGTGGAAATTCTATGTTCCCTATATATCTATAAAAAAACGATCCACGTTCAAATGAATAGTTTGTTAAAATCTGTTTACGGTTAATATATTCAGCACTTTATTCAAATTTACTTATATGCATATATCGTTTATTTTCAGTATATAAATCGTTCGCCACCCAACTTGCCAACAAATGCGTTTAACACAATTTATAATAATTGATGTGATGGACAACGTAGTGATATAAATAGTGATAATATAAATTTGAGTAAATATATGTACGTGTAATATATGTAAATGTGCCAATCGGTTAAATTAATTGAAAATGTGACTCGCACTAGATACGTGTGTACGCAAATCGCAAAAACAAATCAAAAGCATAAACGTGCGAAGAATATTTAGTGAGTACGTCACTTTGTGCAACCAAATGGAGGTTATGTAACCTTGCCACAAACAGGTGCTAATATTATGGGATGTAATAAGTGGTGGCAAAAGCCTTATTTTGAAAACCAGTGATATGGTGTTTACAAAAATGTATTGCACTCAAGTGAATATATATGTATGTGCATGTGGTTTTACAATTACTCCACCTCAATCAATCAATCGGTTAAATTAATTGAAAATGTGACTCTCACTAGATACGTGTGTAAGCAAATCGCAAACAAATCAAAATGATAAATGTGCGATGAATCTTTAGTGAGTACGTCACTTTGTGCAACCAAATTGTGGTTATGTAACTTTGCCACAAACAAGTGCTAATAACATGGGATGCAATGAGTGGTGGCAAAAGCCTTATTTTTAAAACCAGTGATATGGTATTTACAAAAATGTAGTGCACTCAAGTAAATATAAGTATATGTATGTGCATGTGGTTTTACAATTACTCGACCTCACACGTAATGTACAAGTGATACTTAATTTTTTTTTTTTTTTTTTTTTTTTTTAAACCAATTAAGTGATACAAAAACTCTCTTTGGTGCTAATGTACAATAACCACGTACCTTTCTCAAATTTTAGTTTTGCTGAAGGGGTTGGATCGAGTCAAGGACTTGCTGGCTGTTCGTGTTGTTTGTGGAAGTGTGTGTTTGTTACTCTTGCCGTTGCTGTGGTAAGCTGTGGAAGTGGACTCCGATGTGTGTACTTGATATTCTTTCCGTTGCTGTCGTAAGCTGTGGAAGTGTACTTCGATGTGTGCGCTTGATACTCTTGCGTCAAAAAGCGTGCGGAAACGGACACAAGGAAAGCTCGACGTCGGAAAGCTGCAATCGCAACAGACAGCCACCCACTTCGCCACTCGACTTGCACTCCTGCTCTCTGAGAGCAATAATCAACAGAACGATATTTCCGAGCAGTGGAACCATATTTCTTGCTGTCTACATACCGCCGCTGAAGAATCCATCGGATTTCAGCGAGTCAGAAAGAACAACTGGTATGACGAGGAATGCCGCGCAATTCTGACGGAGCTGGTGGTGTTGCTCAACGTCATTTTACATAGGCGTATAAGTTTTGCGGGGATACCAAATTCAGACATTGCGGCATAAAGGCAACTTCTTTTCGTGCTGTCGAAGGCGGCTTTGAAGTCGACAAAAAGATGGTGTGTGTCGATTCTTCTTTCTCGGGCCTTTTCCAAGATCTGGCGTATTGTGAATATCTGGTCGGTGGGGGATTTACCAGGTCTATAGCCACACTGATAGGGTCCAATCAGTTCGTTGACGGTGGGCTTAAGTCTTTCACACAATACACTTGACAGAGCCTTATACGCGATGTTAAGAAGGCTAATCCCGCGATAATTGGCACAGACTGCAGAATCACCCTTTTTGTGGATTGGGCAGAGCTCACTTATGTAAGTTCCAATCAGTAGGCATGCATTCTTCCGACCATACTCTACAGATAAGCTGGTGCATGCGCTTTACCAACTCTTCTCCACCGTACTTAAATAACTCAGCAGGCAGCCCGTCCACTCCGGGCGCTATGTTGCTCTTTAGCCGTGCTATTGCTATACGGATTTCATCGCAGTCGGCTAACGGAACATGCATTCCGTTGTCATTGATTGGGGTTTCGGGATCATCATCTTTTCCAAGGTGGTCTCTGTCACTACCACTAAGTAATGTGGAGAAGTGCTCCCTCCATAAACTAAGTATATTCTGAACGTCAGTTACCAGGTCGCCGTTGTCGTTCTTACAGGAATTCGCCCCGGTCTTAAAACCTTCTGTTAACCGTCGTACTTTCTGAAAGAATTTTGAGGCGCTTTTCCTGTCGGCCAGCATCTCAAGCTCTTCGCACTCACGCATTTCGGCCCTCTCTTTTTGTAAAATGCGTCATGCTTCCTTCTTCAACTCACGATAACGCTCCCGCACAGCTCGCGTTGCGCCCGATCGCAGTGTGGCCCTGTAGGCAGCGTCTTTACGTTCCGTAGCGGCGCGGCATTCCTCGTCATACCAGTTGTTCTTTCGGACTCGCTGAAATCCGATGGATTCTTCAGCGGCGGTATGTAGACAGCGAGAAATATGGTTCCACTGCTCGGAAATATCGTTCTGTTGATTATTGCTCTCAGAGAGCAGGAGTGCAAGTCGAGTGGCGCAGTGAGTGGCTGTCTGTTGCGATTGTAGCTTTCCGACGTCGAGCTTTCCTTGTGTCCGTTTGTGTGCGCTTTTTGCTGCACAGAGGCGCGTGCGGATCTTAGCTGCCACAAGAAAATGATCCGAGTCGATGTTGGCTCCTCGGATCGTGTGCACATTTATGACATTGGATGCGTGCCTTCCGTCTATCACAACGTGGTCGATTTGGTTTCGTGTCTTACCATCTGGAGACAGCCACGTAGTTGGTGAATCTTTTTATGCTGGAACCTGGTACTACAGACTACCATGTTTCGGGTCCCGGCAAAGTCGATCAGTCTCATTCCGATGTCGGGCGTTTCGTTGTGGAGACTGAATTTTCCGACTGTAGAACCAAAGATGCCCTCCTTGCCCACCTTGGCATTGAAATCGCCAAGCACGATTTTTATATCGTGGTGGGGGCACCGCTCATACGTGCGGCCAAGGAGATCGTAGAAGCGATCTTTGATCCCATCGTCCTTCTCTTCCCTCGAGGCGTGGGCGCAAATCAGGGAGATGTTGAAGAATCTCCCCTTGATGCGGATTGTGGCGAAACATTCGTCCACCGGAGTGAACGACAGTACTTTACGGCGCAGTCTCTCTCCCACCACAAATCCGACACCAAATTTGCGCTCCTTTACATAGCAGCTGTAGTAGATGTCGCAAGGGCCTATCGATTTTTTGCCTTGCCCCGTCCATCGCATCTCTTGGATGGCGGTGATGTCAGCCCTCGCTCTGCTGAGGACATCAACCAGCCGGGCAGAGGCACCTTCCCAATTAAGGGTCCGGACATTCCAGGTACATGCTATCAAATCGTTGTCCTTAATACGTTTGCCGTGGTCGTCATCAAAAAAGGGGGGTCTCATCCGAGGCTTTATTTTCCTTTTCATTGGAAGTTGTTTTTTTACGTGGCGGGTTCCAATCCCTGCGCACAACCCATTGCTGGGGGTTAAATATAACCACCAAAAATCATTGTTTGCGTGAATTTAACAAAAGGTCAGTGGACTAGATTTATAAATTGTGATCAATAAAAAAAAAATCAAATGCTTATATAAATAAATTCATGCAATAGGACAATTAAGGGTTTTATGCATGTGTCGATTAAACAAAAGCTATCTAATACGTTTGACGAAGTGGCGCTTCATGCATGTGATATGTACAAGAATTGTAGAATGCTCTTTTTTGCTACATCGTGATCTTTGTATGTATATACACACATGTATACATACATCGCGTCATAACGGGCAACATGCTAAATATATGTACATATTAAAATTTAGGTACGTGTACACATGTACCTTATTGCATTTTTGTATCCTGTTCACGCAACTGGTTTCTTCTATATACATGCACACATACATACATTATGCAAACACAAGTACGTAAGACCGCTTTCAACTATACCGCTCAAATTCAGAAACACCAAAAAATTTTCGTGGGCGTGACAATGTATGGTTAGGTTAGGTTAGGTTAGGTGGCAGCCCGAAAAGGGGCTCACTTAGACTTTAATTTATAGTCCATTGTGATACCACTATGCAGTTCTCCCCTGAACTGAAGGACCCGCTGGTAAGCGTTAAGAGAAACGTCGCGTGTTCTTTACGAAGGAGCGTAGACTTTCGATGGATACATCGGAGAGCCCCTCGGGAGTATCGAAAAAGTATGAGCCAATGTATGGTTAGTGCTGCAAATTTGTACATTGTTCTTAACATTTTTTTTACATACACATGCAACAAGGTCTTGCATATGTTTTCCAGCTACCGTACGTTTGTTACTAAAACAAAATAAAAACAACAAATTGTTGCCCTTATCCCTATACTGTCAGGCACAGCTTATATACCACATATGTATGTATGTATGCATATACATATGTACTTATGTCCGTTGATATTTCGTACCGAGCGGACGTGTGTGTTTTGGCGCTCTGTGAATATAATTCATCACGTAGATATCTGTGTAATGGTTGTATTTCATATTTGAGACAGTGACTCTTTTATCTTTTCAAATCTAGCACTTAAATCGTGTCGGTTTCTCAAATGCCGTGTTTGTGTGGTAACAAGGTTGATCGAGCGCAACCAAAAGTCCAATGTGCAAAGTGCAATGAACTTTTCCACACTAACTGTGTTGGCATCTTGCCTGCTGATGTTGATTTCCTTATCAACTCGAACAAAAGTTTTTTTTGTAAAGTTTGTGAAACCGTTCGGCTTAAATCAATTCGGTCGCCTCCTTCTTTCGCTACCGCTGTTGAGTTGCCGGCTTCGGCATTTACTAACAAAAGTACTACAACAATTAGTTCTGAAATGTGCGCTCATAAATCTCCCGCTGTCGCTGACAAGTCTACTCGTAAACAAATCGAGCTAAACGCATTGAGTAATAGCAAGCAACAAATTTCATTGGAATCTGTGCTAAGTGCAATTACTACGGTTCGTGCTGAAAATGCACGTATGTTCGATTTCATCTGTGCTCTTCGCACTGATAGCACTGTACTGGTTGAAAAAACCGAGAGCATGCAAATCGACCTGCGCGCTTTGAATTGTAAACTTAGTGAAAAAGAAACTGCCATTTCGTTACTCACTGCTCAACTATCCGAACTTCGCTCATTTGTTAGTACATCGTTCACCGCATTCAATACCGCCTGCGCTAAAAATGTATTGCCTACAAGCGATGTTAATTTTGCGCTCTCTTCATCGATCGCTATTTCGGCTTGTGCTCAGTCTGCCGCTGCTGTTGCTTCTGCACACGCTACCGTCCCATCAACGCATTCTTCATCAGCTGCTGGGCCATCATTTCTCAACAAAAAGTCCGTTGCTGTTATCAACTCTAATGTTCTTAGCACTTCGAGCGTCTCTGCTGAGAGGTTGGCTCCTAGTGCTACTGCTACCTACGCTGCTGTTGCTAACAACAGTTTGGCCGCTGTTACTGAAAGCTCAAATACTCTGCCCACTGCTTGTGTATCTGAATGGATGCCCATCCCGAAAAGGAGGCAAAAAAGAAATAATTTGCGTGTTGACGGCGCTAAGTCTAACTCAGACCTTAACGTTGTTGTTTCTAAACAGTGGATTCATATCTCATCATTTTCGCCAACTGTCACTTCGGATAATATTATCGACTATGTGGTTAAACACTCTGGGGTTGATAAAGAGCTACTCGCCTGCTTCAGTCTTGTAAAAAAGGATACACCCATTGATTCGCTGAAGCGCATTTCATTCAAACTTGGTTTCCCCGAAACTTGGTTTGATAAAATGCTTAATCCTGAGCTCTCGCCCGTCCACGTCTCAGTCCGCCCTTTTCGGCATATTCGGAAGGAAGATATCGGGCCAACCTAGTTATATACCCTGAACAATCGCCTACTTGCCGTATCAATGCTACTGGTGCGAGTAAACTGCGCATTTATTATCAAAATGTTTCTGGCATCCGAACGAAAGCTGAAGTTGTCCGAAGAATGAGTTCTCATCAGGAATTCGATATTTTTGTTTTCGTTGAGAGTTGGTTAACTCCTAACTTTTTTGATTCGGAATTTTTCGACGCAAAGCTGTTCAACGTTTTTCGTAAAGATAGAGATCAATGTAAATCTGGTTGCTCTAGAGGAGGTGGTGTCCTTATTGCTGTTAACCGGAGTTTCTGTTCGTCGTTTGTGCAACTTGATAATAGTGACTCTCTGCTGGATCAACTCTGCGTCTGTGTAAAGGGTGTGGCCAACCGACTATTTGTTTGTGCCTCATATATCCCACCTAACAGCTGTGTTGAAATCTATAAATCACACATGGTTAATATTCGTAATTTAAGCTCTAAGATTGGCATGCATCCCATCTGTATTCTGGGTGATTTTAATTTAGGCAACATTTCCTGGTCTAACCTTAGTAACCATTTTAGCGCACTTACCCCAACTAATGTCGTTACTGATTGTGAACTTACTGTTACAGATAGTCTTTTGAGTTTAGGTTTATTCCAAATTAATGGCTTTCTCAAGAAACTAAATCGTATTTTAGATCTAATATTTATAAGTGATAATGTAAATCATTTTATTTCGGAATGTCTTACACCTATCTCGCCGCCGACGAGCCATCATATTCCTTTAGTAGTGCGTTTAGAATTTTATGAATTCTTTGATGCTCCTACTGTAAGTAATCGGTCTATTCTTAATTATAATTGTGCACTTAAATTCACTTTTGCTAAGTTATGACTGGGACTTTTTACTCTCTAGTTTAGACACTGTAAATGCCTTCAAAATATTTAAATCTGCCGTATTTGAACTTTGTGTCAGCGTTGTTCCTCGCGTTCATGGCCGTAAATATAAGTTACCTTGGTACACTCGGGAACTAAAACATCTCAAAAATCTAAGAAATAAATTCCATAAAAAAATTAAGGCAACTCGGCTCCAAATGTCCTTGGATCGCTACCATTTCCATCAAAAGAGTTTTAGGACTCTCGATAAGTATCTTTTTAAACTTCTTCTTCTTCTTTTATGGCGCTACAACCGTTTGGCGGTTTGGGCCGAGATCAAAAAGCTTCGCCAGTTCCCTCTCTCCTTCGCGAGGTTACGCCAATTACTCATACCAAGCGTGGACAGGTCCTTCTGCACTTGGTCCTTCCAGTGTGTTCTTGGGCGTCCTTGCCGTCGTTGCCCACCCATGGGTGCCGTTTCGAAGGACTTTTTCACTGGAGCATCATCATCCATGCGAACGACATGGCCAAGCCATCGCAATCGTTGAATTTTTATGCGCTTGACTATGTCCACATCATTCTACAGCTCATACAGCTCGTCATTCCATCTTCTTCGGTACCCGTCGCTTTCGCGAACAGGGCCATAAATCTTGCGAAGAACTTTTCTCTCGAAAGCCCCCAAGGCTTGCTCATCGCTGGTCAACATCGTCCATGTTTCTGCGCCATATGCAAGGACGGGCACGATGAGAGATTTGTAGAGCGAGATTTTCGTTCGTCGAGAAAGGGCTCTGCTTTTCAACTGCCTACCGAGCCCAAAGTAGCATCTGTTGGCAAGTGTAATTCTTCATTTGATTTCAAGGCTGACATTATTGGTGGTGTTTATGCTGGATCCAAGGTATACAAAATCCTTGACTACTTCAAAATTGTAGCCACAAGGTACTTTGGTTTGTCCTCATTCACTACTAGACCAACCTCTTTTGCTTCCTTCTCTAGACTGGAAAATGCTGCACTGACGGCCCTGTTGTTAAGGCCAACGATGTCAATATCATCCGCATATGCAAGCAGAATCGTACTTTTGTTATATATAGCACCACTGCGATTCAGATTGGCAGCTCTTATTACAGTTTCCAGCATTAGGTTGAAGAAATTGCACGAAAGTGAGTCACCTTGTCTAAAACCTCGTTTGGTCTCAAACGGCTCGGAGAGGTTCTTCCTAACTTTGACGGAGCTAAATGTTGTGCTAAACGTCACTCTACATAGCCTTATTAGTTTTGCGGGGATCCCAAATTTAGACATGGCGTCGTACAGGCAGCTTCTATTCGTGCTATCAAAAGCGGCTTTGAAGTCGACAAAAAGGTGGTGTGTGTCGATTTGCTTATCTAAGGTCTTTTCCAGGATTTGACGTGCTGTGAATATCTGGTCGATGGTGGATTTACCAGGTCTAAAATCACACTGATAAGGTCCAATCAGCTGGTTCATATATGGCTTCAGTCTTTCACACAGTATCGTCGATAGAACCTTATATGCGATATTTAGAAGGCTTATCCCACGGTAGTTGGCGCAAACAGCAGGATCACCCTTCTTATGGATTAGGCAAAGAACACTAAGGTTCCAAGCTTCTGGCATGTACTCGTCAGACCAAATTGTGCTTAACAGCTGGTACATGCTTCCTACCAGCTCTTCGCCGCCGGCTTTGAAAAGCTCAGCCGGTATACCGTCTGCCCCAGGCGCTTTGTTATTCTTTAGCCGCCTAAGTGCTGTTCTCACCTCGCCTTGGTCGAGTGGAGGGATTTGTTGTTCATCCCTAAAGATTGTTCTGGGCTCCTCTTCTTCAAACTCCTCACCAGAGTTCGCATTCAGTAGCGTTGAGAAGTGGTCCCTCCATACCTCAAGTGTGCTCTGTACGTCCGTCACCAGATTTCCATACTCGTCTTTGCGGGGACCAGCCCCGGTCTTGAAACCCTTTGTTTGCTGCCTTATTTTCTGATAGAATTTTCGGGCCGCATTCCTGCTTGCTAGCATCTCAAGCTCTTCGCACTCACGACTTTCCGCCTCTCGTTTCTTGCTCTTGAAAAGACGTCTCTCTTCCCTCCTTCTCTCCCGGTATCACTCAATTGTTGCACGCGTAGTAATTGGCTGCAGGGTGGCTTTGTATGCTGCGAATTTCTCTGCAGCAGCGACGCTGCATTCGCCATCGTACCAATTATTTCTGCGAGGCTGGTAGTAGCCAACCACTTCCTCCGCAGCGGTGCGAAGAGATTGGGAAATGTTATCCCATTGCTCGTTAATGTCGGGGCGATGAGAAGTTGCTTGCCTTAGCAGGATTGAGAGTCGACGTCGAACTTTCGTTACGTTACTTGGTGAGCGTTCTTCATTGCAGAGAGGCGCATGCGGACCTTAACTGCAACAAGGTAATGATCCGAGTCAACGCTTGCTCCTCGAATAGAACGAACATCAAGCACGCTCGAAGCGTATCTCGCGTCTATCACAACGTGATCAATTTGGTTTCGCGTTTTTTGATCAGGGGACACCCAAGTTGCTTGGTGGATGCTTCGGTGTTGGAACCTGGTGCTACTTACTACCATGTTTCGCGCCGCGTCGAAGTCGATCAGCCTCTCTCCGTTGCCGGAGGTATTTTTATGAAGGCTGAAGTTTCCGACTGTTGGACCAAAAATTCCTTCTTTGCCCACCTTAGCGTTAAAATCGCCAATCACAATTTTTACATCGTGGCGGGGGCAGCGCTCGTATGCTTCCTCCAAGCGCTCGTCAAATTCATCCTTGGTCCCATCATCCTTCTCCTCCGTCGGGGCGTGCGCACAAATCAAGCTGATCTTATTAAGTTTAGCTTTGGTGCGGATTGTGGCAATTCGTTCACTGATGGGGGTGAATCTGGAGACAAGATCTCGCAGTCTCCGCCCAACCACAAATCCAACACCAAATTTATGCGCCGTCTCATGGCAGCTGTAGTAAACGTCGCACGATGCATATTTTTTGCATCCATGTCCCGTCCATCGCATTTCCTGGACTGCAGTGATGTCAGCCTTATACTTATTTAGGACATCCAGCAGTTGGATAGAGGCACCTTCCCTATAAAGGGTCCGGACATTCCAGGTGCATATCCGTAAATCGTAGTCCTTGTTTCGTTTGCGTGGGTCGTCAACGAGTAGGGAGGTCATTATCCGAGGCTGTTTCGATCTTTTCATTGGACTTGTATTTTACATGGTGGGTCCCAAACCCAACGCATAACCCATTGCTGGGGGTAAAAAGTTTGGGTTCATTTATATAGCGAGCCGCTTGCTTCAAGACATACGCCCGCTTGCAGCCGCACCTCCTGGTGAACAGACGCTGCAGACTTTAGTGAACCCTTAAGCCGAATATGTCGGAGTGGCTCCACTAAAGCTCCCTCTCTATTAGCCGTGACCCAAGGCTCCACACGGGTTGGTTACCGCATCTCGCACTTGGGTTGCTCACGTTGCTCAGGGTGCACGAACGTGGACGTAAGAGTAGGAATTGAGTATAGCCGCGCAACTGTATCTGCATACCCAGAAGCACCACTGTACCCCATTGCACCCCATCTTTTTAAACAGTATATCAATAACTACGAATCTTGTATTAAAGGCAATCCCAAATCATTCTGGAGATATATCAGATCACTTAATACTAATTAACAATACCTTCCTCTGTATTCTTTAACAATAAGGTTGCAACTACTCCTGTTGAGGCAGCCAATATTTTTGCCGATTTTTTCTCTGCCAGTTTTGTCTCCAAAAATGATGCTAAACATGAGTGCGATACCCTTTCTGTGTCCTCACTTAACTTCGGTTCCCTAAGGTTACTGGATGAGGGTGTTGCTAAAGGCATTTCATCGCTGAAATCATCATCTCAGATGGATTATCTGCTATCCTTCTTAAAAAGTGTTCATCGCTGGTTAAACCTTTAACCATGATCTTCAACTTGTCCCTCTCATCGGGAATTTTTATTGATGACTGGAAAAAGTCTATTATTACCCCAATTTTAAAAAGTGGCAATAAGAACGATGCTTCTAACTACAGACCAATTTCGATGTCATCGTCCGTCTCTAAGCTATTTGAGTGTGTAGTTAAAGAAAAGATTGTATATTCTGTTAAGAACCTCATCTATCCCAACCAACATGGCTTTGTTAGTGGCCGCTCGACAGTATCCAATCTTGCGGTTTTCACCGAAGATTGCCTTGCTGCCTTCCGTGAGGGCCATCAAGTTGATACTGTTTACACTGACTTTTCGAAAGCATTCGACAGAGTTTCGCATAAGGTTTTAGTTTCTAAATTGGAAGTCCTGGGATTTCACTCTACATTCCTTGGCTGGCTCAGGTCATACTTAAGCGACCGTTTTTGTGTGGTTGCATTTGACAATGTTTCTTCTCGACCATTTATGGCAACTTCTGGTGTTCCCCAGGGTAGCATTTTAGGTCCTTTGTTGTTTGGCCTATTCATTAATGATATAAGTTCCTGTTTCGTTACTTCCAAGTTTCTTTTGTATGCTGATGATTTACAGGTTTATTCGGTGGTTAAAAGCCCTGATGACTCAGCTGCTCTTCAGGCTGATCTTGACAAGGTTCATTCGTGGTGTACACTTAATCATCTTGCACTAAATGTCAATAAATGTTCTTACTCTACATTTACCAGGAAGCTTAACCCTTTCATTACAAGTTATAAAATTTCTGACACACGCCTGAATTTCTTGAGCGAAGTCAAAGACTTGGGGGTTTTCTTCGATGCTAAACTAAGTTTTTCCACCCACATTAGTTATGCTATTTCCAAATCTTATGCTATGTTCGCTTTTGTTCGACGCAATAGTCAACACTTTTCTGACCCTTACACACTCAAATTGCTTTATATCTCTTTAGTTAGGTCAAGGCTTGAATATGCTTCCTTTATTTGGAGGCCTTATCATTCCTGTTATATTAACCGGTTACAGCGAGTACAAAAAAGTTTCTTAAAATTTGCACTACGTTCGTTGAATTTTTCCAACCCTATCCCTTCTTACGAAGCTCGTTGTCTTCTCCTGCATTTACAACCATTGCACAGCAGAAGTATGTACCTCTCAGGTGCCTTTGTTGTCAACATTGTGAAAAGTATAGTTGACTGCCCTTCTCTCCTTGAAAGATTATCTTTTAATGTTCCTTGTCGTAACTTGCGAAGTGTCAATTTATTTTATACAAAATTTGCTAAATCTAAGTATGCTGAAAATGCTCCGCTATATAGAACTCAATCAGAATTAAACCGAGTTCCCGGGCTGGATCTGTCCGTTGCAATAGGTATAATCCGTACGTTACTTTATAATCACTCAGTTCATTAGATTTAAGTCATTTTTTCTTTATAGTCAGTAAGTATTGTATTCATTTGACTGAAATAAATAAATAAATAAATAAAAATAAATAAATAAAAAATAATACTCTTACTAATTGAAACACTTCTATGTACATAAACGATGGCAAAGGACAACGTTTTAGCTTAATTTTTTTAGCTCATGTTTTATTTTGTATATGTGATTAAATATGTATGTATGTACATATATAAATGTATCCAGTAACCCAGATTTGTCTAACTGAAATATTTGAGCTACATACATACATACATATATAATTTATTACTTTTAATTTTGATACAAGTAATATGTATGCACATACTACATATGTATTTATTTAAAAATATACAATTAGGCTTACTAAACTTACGTCTTAATTCTTAAATCTGTTTAATTCGCATTCGCTTTTTAACTATTCCGCATTATTTAATCATTCGAATTACCCACTGCACAAGAATATTTATTAGTGATCTCAAACATCATTCAACTTCATCTGCGCACAAGTTCCATTCATACCACACACATTTTCTACAATGTTCATTCAAACCAAAGTTCGTGAATGCTGTGGTAACCGGTTTATGCTGAGGATAGAATTCATACCTACCATCCTGTTGAGCACCAAATGCCCACATTGAGTTTGAGTCTGCAATTCATTGGCAATGATTTGAATAAGTTCGAAGCTAAAATTTATATGAGTGATTCATTTTTTTGCATTCATGCAGGCCTTTAGTGTTAACACATCTTCTGTGTGGAAATGTATAGACAAATCTTACATATTTATATACACTCGTCTTCGGTGTCGTGTCAGTTGAAAAAAAACATTTTTTCTTTTTTAATTAAAAAAACATTTTTATGTTACCTTGAAATGTATTTTATCCAGACATAGTGAACATTTGAAATGTCTTCCAATAGTAGAAGATTGATATGATGCAATTTTCTTCAGAATGATAATATGGTCCTATGATAACATCTCTGTCTGCATCTAAACCGAACACATTTACGCTTATGTGTGGATTATTGTTTTCGAATGTTTTAATATCGTTTACCGACATAGGAAAATTTAAATCATTAAAGTTAAGTACAATACGATTTTGTAGAGTGATAATTTCTTCATGATGAAATAATTGCTCATTTAAAACAGTAGTCATCGTTATTTTGTACGTTGACGCAAGCATGTCTTTTGATAATACTCTTTGGTAATGATATATATTTTGATCCAGCAATAGGCTTATATGCATTTATATTAACTTCCAAGTAAAAAATTTCTATTAAGGTCCAACCACTATCTCTTTCTTGAAACTCACTAATTTTTTTAAATAAAACTTCACATTTATCTTTGAAAATGTTTAAAATGTCTTCTTTTTCACTATTCAATCGTATTATACGCATTTTTGTTTGGTGCGATTTTAATTCTAATAAACATTGTACTTCTTCTTTTATCATCGTGTAAATTATTAAAACAAGTTTTTGGTTGTTTAAATATTTTATTTCCCTCGCAAGAGAGCAAGGGCAGCCGGTTAAGTCGGGTGAGTTAATACAACTAAAACATTAATTCGATGACTTCGCCTAAATACCTGAAAACTCAAACAGTCCCTGTCAGCTGCTGCACGTTATCGACCGCGTGACTTGTGAATGCATTTCGGCAATTTACCGCTTGCACAAGTGTAATGCTTTCGCTGCTGCCGCTGCGATCACTTGTTAGTGTTAACTGTTGTTGTCATACGCAGACCCGTAGACGCGCCGTCAGCAATATCAGTGGGAGTGAAGTTGTTGTAGGAGTTTACGTTGTTGTCACGCGCAAACTTCCAGCTGCGCTGTCAGCAATATCGGTGAGAACAGAGTTTTGGCCGGATGTGAGTTTGCTGGTGTTAACTACTCCCCCTCTTGAAACGAAGGCGTCCTCGGCTTCTTTTATAACGTTATTCAGTACTATTGTATTTTTTCGTCGTTGCTTCAAAAAGATTGCGATGCTCCCAGCGATGGCTAATAGGATCAGGAGTATGGCGCTTCCTGATTGTAGAGAGCGGGTAGCAATGAGATCCCGCAGGTGTGCTATGTGCTTAAGGTTCTTTACATTAATCCTCTGCAGGTACGGCACTGATAGCAAATCGATATGTTCAGTGAAGTTATCATGTTGCGCTGGCACAGCTTCAGGATGCGATCGAACTATCTCATTCCAGTTGTTGTAAGTAGTGGTGTTTATCGTAATATTACCTTTGAAGGTTATGAGGAAAGTTCCTTTCGTCAGCTTTGTCAAATTTCTGTCTTGTATTAAAGCGGGTTGGTCGTTAATTACAACCACGCCATCATCGACTTCCTCCATAGCAACAACATGATCAGCGGACTTTGATTTGCATTCTGCGAAGTGTTGGTTGAGTAGTTGTCGAACACAGGGGCTCTCCTTCAACGGTCGGCAGAAACTTGCCATTATGGATTCCTTACAATTGTAGAGCGGAATGAATTCCCTATTGCATTCAGCTACGAGATTCGTCTCAAAAGAAATAATCTTTCCTTGTTGGACAACGGGCAGCAACTTTACATTATTACAAATCCTAGCTATTTTTGGATATTTAATAACAAAATAAATGGATTGCATATCTTGGAATATCTTAACTTTAGAAACAGAAAGTAAGTCACTTATACTCGTGTTTGTAGAGTGCTCAGCAGCTAAAAAATTGTTTAGTTCCATACCGTTAAGCAGTACGGGGTTGATATCATTTAATTTTGAGTAACTGATGATATAATGGTTTCCAACTCCATTATCACCGCTCTATTTCTACTAGTGGTTAAAGAAAAGAGATTTCCCGTATCTATTTGTGTCTGTTTTGCCCTTTTTAATAGATTATTAACTGTCAATGTCAGTTCATTAATTTGTCTCTGCATAGCTGAATTAATGGTTATCTGTTGTTCGTTTGCCTCTATTAAGGTCTCAGCTCTGGTCTCAACTTCTTGCAAATCGTCAAAGAGTAAAGCAACCCTAAAGAAAAAGAGGAGAATTTTCAGTGTTTTAAATTGGTTTGTGCACTTTCTGCCCGTCGATCAAAACAAACGTTCCTAGATCTTTTTGGACTAATTTTTTAGTATAAAGTTTAGTGAATTTGTTTCCAATCCTTTTATTAGTTTTCACAAAAACTGTATCCCCTGGATTGTATTGCAGTGTTTGTCTTTTTGCGTTATGTCTCTGTAAATCTGTTTGTTGGGTACGTATAAGTTCACCTTTTATTTCGTCAATCAATTCGTCTGGTATTGCATGAATAACATCTATGGGCCTCTTATTCGTTACGGAATGGATGGTGCGGTTGTATTTAGTCGTTGCGAGCAGGATTAATTCGACCGTATGGGAAATGCAAGTATCAAGTTTTTGACAACGCGCGATCTCCGTAAGGGTGCTATGGAACCTCTCCACCTGCCCGTTAGTCGTACTATGTGCAGGTGGTGTGGTGTAGATCGTGACCCGAAGTGGTTTTTGAGAATCGCTTTGATGGTTTCTGAATTCAACGACCCTTTCTTGTCGCAAACTAACACCCTAGTATTCCTGTAGAAATTGAGAAGCTCGTAAATTGGTTCTTTAATATCCACTATGGCTCTAGATTTTAACGGGAAAACTATTGCGAATTTGGAAAACTTATCTATTGCTGTAAGGAAGTGTGTTTTGTCCGTTGAGTAAATATCAACGTGAAGGATTTCCCCTGGATACGAAGGTATAGGAGTTGATCCTATTTCAGGATTTGGGGGATGTCGTTGATATTTAGCCTCATGACATATTTTGCAGTTCGAAATTATTTCTTTTAGGATTTTCCGTAAATCGGGAAAGTAATAGCTCTCACGGACTTGTTGTTCATTTTCACGAAGAGACCTATGAGCTCGATTATGTTCGGTTTGGGAGATTTCACGTTGATCTTCGCTATTTAAATACACCCTGGCGAATCACGGAATGATTTCACACCGTGTATTAACAAGAAAATAAAAACGTAACAGAATATTCTGATTAGTATTCTATAAACTAAATTTGTTTATTGTGTAATTATTGTAGATAGGAATAAATTGGTACGGCGTCATGGCTGTGGCTGATCCTTGCTGCGTAGTGAAGTAACTTCAAGTGACCGAGTTTTTAATTTTGAAGGTGATCGGACCGCCAAACAGTGAACTTTCGTTAACTTTCTCCTTAACTTAGTTCACCGTTTGACGGGTAGCTGCGTATATATATGTGTGTGTGTGTAAATCAATAAAGGGATTTACACACTAGGGTTGTATGTAAATTGTTGAGGCGGAACCTCACGCAAACAGTGCGGTAGGGCGGTGACTGTATTTAGGTCGGAAAGCTTAACATACCGGCCCCCTCGCGGTACGCAATCGATTTTTAGAATCACGGATCAGCCACCACGCTCGCATAAAGGTTATTAAAGTGAACGGTGTCCAAGGGATACTCCTTCCATCTGCCATCCATTTCCTCTGCTCTGAAATGATATACGGATTTGGAAAGAGAGTTCGTGGTTGATCTAAATATAAGAAAGTTCAATGCACTTATCTATTTTTAATATATATATATTTCATTTTTTATTTTTTTTTTAATGAAGAGAATATTTGTACACGCTTTTAACAATTTATTTTTGGGGAGCGCCAGAGACGATGAGCCCAAAAATAGTTCCCTGGGCTAGCAGTCCCCCGTATGAAGTTGGCAGAGTCTCCGTCAACATTATGTGTTGGTAGACGTCGCAACCCAACGTCAACCTGATCGGTGCAGCCTTGAAATAATGGGGATCCGCAAGGCGCATTAACCGAAATGGGAGCGCGACTTTTGGGTCCACGTTTGTTTGTGGGGTTATACGACAATGCCCCGAGATCGTGAGCGCTTCCGCGGACACCTTTTCCGATACCCCATGCCTGCCTCGGAACACGATAGAGCACATGGACCCGCGGTCCGTTTGAATCCGTTCGAGGCGGAGCTCCTGGGCTAACTCGCTATCTATAATGGTGTTGGGCGCACAGGAGTCAACTAGAGCTCGCAGTAGGTGAAGACGTCCACCGGCCTCAATCTTTACTATCGCCGTCGGCGCAATGGCCTCAAATGCCGTCATGATCGGCACTACTGCCTTGTCACCTAGTCTGCCTGTGCGAAAGTTAGCCAATTGATCTCGCCGCACAATCTGTAGCGTATCTTCGCTTCTTCCTTTTGTTTGAGGTCGGCGTTTCTGCGTTGGTCGGTAAGGATACGTTACCGATCCACCCTGTCGCCAATCGTCGCGTTTAGTTGGCGGTCGGGAAGGACGAGTTCCCGAGCCGCCCGTTGTGGGGTTTCGTGTTTTCGGTGACAGTCGGAAAGGACGAGTTCCCGAGCTGTTTTTCCGAGTCGTTTGCGGTCCGTATGGACGAAAGCCGGAGCCGCTGCGTCTCTGCGTTTGGAAAGGACTAGTTCCCGAGCCGCATTCACGACGCTCATGCTGCAATAACGGGCGAGCAGTGCATGTTTCCCG
The DNA here is from genome assembly GCA_963971545.1 of Philophylla caesio. NCBI lineage: Eukaryota > Metazoa > Arthropoda > Insecta > Diptera > Tephritidae > Philophylla > Philophylla caesio. The sequence continues at coordinate 64,545,018 of OZ020606.1, forward strand.
AACCGTACGGACGGACGGGGATGCCATTTCTGTCAGACGCTCTTCTTCCAGCCTCTCCGCCTCTTCCACTTGTTGGGCCCAAGACTTAGTCTGCTCATTAACATGTATTGATAGCACCTCGTCTGAGCTGGTATCAACCTCGATGGCATTCTGCCTTTGGTCAGCATCGTCTTCCAGATGCAGCGTAGTATGATGCTTTTCGTGGCATCGATAGCAGCGCCCAGTGCTTTTACATATTTCTAGTCGGTGAAATGGTGACAAGCAATTTGGGCAGTAGCGGTGAACCAGTACCGCTCGCAGACGTTCTTCGGCTGAGCTGCTTCTATAAATCGGGCAGAAGCGTATGCGGTGGTTTTTGTGACAGAGCTGGCATGGGATCTCAAAACGATCGCCGCGGTGTTCCGATTTGTTTCGGGTTACTGTGAACCGACCCATTCTGTTCTGCAAAATGCATGGTTTTTTTTTTTTTAACTTAACGTATAATTATATATGGTGCTGGGTGGCAAGTTTTTGGCGAGAGAAAAAATCATATATACATACATACGTGAATTTATTTTATTTAATGTCTATACATTTGTAGCAATTTTCGGGACGTGATGAATGTAGGTTAATTTGTGCGAGGTGTCCATTTTATTTTATTTATAAATTTTTTGATATGGTGTTCTGGTGTTGATTTCATGCCAACATTAAAAATGTGTATTACGAAAATATTGAATACGGTCTTAATTAGGTGTGATGAGTTTTCGTCAGCGACACCCGAAGAGACTACCACCCTGTGAGTAATCCTCTCATAACCGCTAATATACAACAGATGGCGTTCGTACTGTGCATAAATCTTCGCTTATTCGGAAAATTTGATTGCGGCAAGTGTTATTTTGGCTTAATACAAATACGCAATTATGTCTCGTGTGAGCTTTGTGTAATGCTCGTAATTACTTATGACACTTGGCTAATGGGAAACACTGGTGTCGTTGCACAGAGTTGCAAATATGAATGCTTATTAGAAAATTGGGAGACTTTTGGGGATTTAGCCAAGCTTGGCACCCAATTTCTGCCCACCGGAAAAAGTCTTTAAAACAGTGGTTACTTGCAAAGGATTTGCTTGGTCTGGATATATACTTTGAAAATGATCAGTAAGAGCTTTCAGGCCCGGCGGCGGCTGCAATCTATTAGTTTCTGGAAGTAAAGGCTTCCTATCAACCATGACTATTTTATTGAAAACAAATTATAAGCACACAAAAGAAGGTAAACAAAGCAATGCACAAAACAAAAAATTTGATTGCGGCAAGTGTTATTTTGGCTTAATACAAATACGCAATTATGTCTCGTGTGAGCGTTGTGTAATGCTCGTAATTACTTATGACACTTGGCTAATGGAAAGCACTGGTGTCGTTGCACAGAGTTGCAAATATGAATGCTTATTAGAAAATGGGGAGACTTTTGGGGATTTAGCCAAGCTTGGCACCCAATTTCTGCCCACCGGAAAAAGTCTGAATAAAATTGGCATACAACGAGCACCGGATGAATCGCATGCGGCAAAGCAATTACCAGTCTCAGTCTCCGTCGCTTTTAATGATATACATACATCATCTTGTTGGTGAAGAGTTAGCACAGCCCGGAAGAAGCCCGCCAATGGAACCGAAGGTTTGAAGTCGGTTGTTAAACAACACCCTGATATATCTAGTAGCAAATATATATAGAAAATGCAAAATGTGTGTATTCAAATATGCGTATTGCACTTTTTTTTCAAACCCAAACCCACCTCCAGTCTGTTTACTGAATATGAGGCCTGTCCGGATAATGTGCTTTGGGTGCCGCAAATTCAATGCCCAGCACATGTACGGATGATGGAGCATGAGAAACCGCAGATTTGTGATCTACCAGGCGGCAGTCATGGCTACTGTAGTGTCACTGAGCAGCATCACATAGGCAAGTTTTTAACGTTAAGTCACAAAAATACATGCAAGCCTGCACACTTACATATCTGTGATGCTAGACGGTAAACACGTATGCCATCTGTGATGGCTACATGGCTACCGATGTACCTATAAAATTTTGAAAATAATATTTAAACGCCGGCAGATATTCATATTGAATAAGTGCTGTATGTACAACCCCAGTTATCGGATTTTCGAAGAATACTATTTTATAAGGGCAGTAGATTTGCAGAAATATAAAAATAGTCAGTATGGAAATAACGAATTCCATCATTACTTCCTCCGATAATTTAGGCATGAACATTAATACTTTTTTTTTTCTATTTATACTTTGAACACACACACACATAGTACCCTAATGATTCAAATTGATCCGCCAACAAGTCCCAATTGAAAAAACAATAATCACAGCTTAAGTATTTGAACTTGAACAAATGTATCCAAAATACGTTCCATGTATGTTCGTATGTATGTCAACAGCAACTAGTTTTCCAAACCCAAGTCTGGTACATACCCACACATGAACTTCTATATGTCGTTATGTGAATGTATGAAAGCCCCTTCTGCCAACAAGTAAATTTCCGCAGTTGCGGGTTTGTTAGAACTGTTGATTTTTATATTTTTATTAAATAAAATATGTTATCTTAAAATCTGCATTCGAAATGAAAATGTGTTCAAGGGTGTTTCCAAATTAAGGCAGTGACGGTATGTATGTGCACTTCTCCAACAAGAAAACAAGCTCCTCGCTCAAGAGCCAGCTGACGGAAGTTTTTCATAGCATGACCATTGTTACTACATTTATGTATGTAAGACTTATGTTTCTAATTTTGCTGGTAAATTTAGGTGTGCTTTTATTATTAATACTGTTTATCGGGCAGGGAACCCGCCCAAGTAATGAGGGAAATAGAAGATTCATACATTACAGTTCGATGTATGTATGTATGTACGCCTATGTATGTATGTACGCATATGTATGAATGTACGCATATGTTACATGTATGCATATAGTTCATATAGTTTGTTTACCTTTTGAAATTAATCTGCTTACCGAATCCACCCTATTGTACTTTTGAAAAAGAAAATTTTAGTATAATTCGATTTCTCAAATAAAGCACAGTCATCAACTTGTGTTTAGACATTTGGCCAACTGTGTGACGTATATTTCATTGTAAGCTTTTGCTGTTTCAATTGCTTGACTCGACAGTTGGATAGCAAGCGTGAAAGCTGCAATGTCGATATTAGCTGAACTATTTTAGAGTTACAACGTATGAAGTTATTCATGTATGTATGTATGTATATACACACATCAATAAATAGTCAACCGCTGATTTTCGAAATATTGCCCAAGGCAGACACACATTTGTGTCGTGGAATGCATCAATACCAATGATTGCGTATTACGAAACAATAGCTCCAAGTCACGGAAGTAGAACCAATTTTACAATTGGTCGGGTGATTGTGCCTTTTTCGGTCAGTACCTCTGCAACTCTCACTTTATTGTCGGAACCTGGGTGTAGTTGTAAGATTCGTCCCAGTCTCCATTCATTCGGTGATAGATTCTCTTCCTTTACAACAACAAATTCTCCTACTTGCAAGTTGTTTTGTGGGTGCTTCCATTTGATGCGTTTTTGCATCTCTACTAGATACTCTGCCTTCCATCTTTTACAAAAACCTTGGTGCAGGGCCTTAAGCTTTTGCCATCGGTTTATTATGGATGCAGGGTGTTCATTAATATCTGGTTCTGGTGGAGCTAGTAAATGTCCACCAACTAAAAAGTGACCTGGGGTAAGCGGCCCCAGGTCGGACGGGTTGTTTGAAGAAGGGCTGATCGGACGAGAGTTTAAACAGGATTCTACTCGACATAAAAGCGTCATAAACTCCTCGTACGTATATTTACAATTTGATGCTATTTTTTTGAAATGATTCTTGAAGCTTTTCACACCCGCCTCCCACAGTCCGCCCATGTGCGGAGCTGCAGCGGGTATGAAATGCCATGAACGTAATTGATGTGCGTACTTTGCTAGGGTGTTGGTACGTGCTTCTGCTATGAAGGCCTTGACTTCGGATCGTAAAGACCGAGAAGCTCCGACAAAGTTGGTGACATTGTCGGAGTAAACATTTTTTGGGCAACCTCTTCGGTCCGTAAACCGTGCAAAAGCTGCTAAGAAAGAAGCAGTACTAAGATCAGTGGTAGCTTCAAGGTGTATAGCTTTGGTGGCAAAACATACAAACAGGCAAACATAGCCTTTTGACGTTCTACACCCTCTACCACGATAACTCGTAATATCAAAAGGTCCGGCAAAATCCACACCACTATTTGTGAAGGCCCGCGAATAGGTGGTGCGTTCCCTAGGTAGAATTCCCATAAGTTGAGTTTGGGTCCATTTTTTATGGATTGTGCAGACCTTGTAACCGTGGATGATAGACCGGATCATATTCTTCACCCTAGGAATCCAATATTGGGTACGGATTATGCGCAAGATCAGCTGATTTTCTCCATGCAGGGACACTCGATGGATAAACTGGACGATGAGGCTGGACAGACGGCAGTCATACGGAAGTATGATAGGATGGCGTTCATTGTACGCCAAATCCAGGGACGCGCCTAGACGACCACCAGTTCTTATAACATCAGCCTTATCGATAAAGGGATTCAGAGGCAGAATTTCACTTTTCCCATGGATCAACATACAAGATTTGAGACTCATATATTCTTGACTATAATATTGCCCCTGAACAAGTTTTATCAAGCGTTGAGTCGTTGCCTTGATCTCATCAGCTGAGATTAGGCAGGACTCTGTTTGGAAAGCAGATCTAGTTTTCGAGTGAGTTCTTTGAAAAAATCTCATAATATATGAGATGACCCTCAAAGCCCTTGATAAATCGGAAAATCGCACAAGTATATCATCAAAATTATTACTAGTTTTAGTAATTGTGTGCCCTTGCACCCTTTTTTCTTCAATGGTTGTGTTATAGTCCGTTACTTGTGTTGGCCATTTGGAAAAGTCTTCTTGCAACCAAGAGGGCCCCTGCCACCACAAGGAGTTGTTGACCAGTTCTTGTGCCAAAAGTCCTCTGCTTGCTAGGTCAGCAGGATTCAATGTTGAATCCACGTGTCGCAAATTTCCGTTGCCAACCTTTTCTACAATCTTGGTTATCCTGTGCGCCACAAAGGTTGACCAAGACCAAGGAGGCTTGCGTATCCAGGCAAGAACAATTGTTGAATCAGTCCAAACGTTTACTTTAAGGTGACGAAGTCTAAGATTTTCAGTCACTGATTCGATTGTTTCAGCTAGTAGCACTGCACCGCACAGTTCTAATCTGGGTAAAGAGATAGTCTTTACAGGAGCTACTCTTGTTTTTGCCATCAGTAAAGTGACGAAAACTCCATTTTTTGTATTAACTCGTTAGTATACACTTGCTTCATACGCTTTTTCGGAAGCATCGCTAAACCCATGCAACTCCACGTCCTCTGTTGTCGAGAATTGAACCCATCTAGGTATACGTAAGTTGTTGATCGCCATATAGTCCTGCATAAATGTATGCCAGCGATCCAAAATCGTTGGAGACACGGTTTCATCCCAACCTGTTCCTTCTAACCATATGTTTTGCATAATGATTTTAGCGACAATTATGACTGGAGCGAGCCAGCCCAATGGGTCGAATAGTTTGGCGATAGCGGAAAGTATCGCCCTTTTGGTTAAAGTGGTATGTTCTTCTACAGGCTTTGCTATGAAATAGAAACAATCGGCATGAGCATTCCATGTTATGCCAAGGGCCTTAACTGTACTTGTATCTTCAAACTCTAAAAAATCTTCCTTTAGCAAGTTAGCTTTCGGTATGCCTTGCAATATCTTGCTGCAATTTGAAGTCCATTTCCTCAATGGCAAGCCGGCTGACTCTAGTACGTGCGTTATCTCGCTTCGAGCTCTTATCGCAGCCTCAATACTATGACCACCGGCAAGTACGTCATCAACGTACATACATGCATCGTTTTAGAATGTCTGATGCAATTGGGTGGGAGTTAGCTACTTCATCAGCCAGCTGGTGTAGTCTTCTTATCGCAAGGTAAGGAGCACAATTTATTCCAAAAGTTACAGTTTTCAGTTCGTATAAACTGGTAGGCTCCTGAGCGCAGCTCCTATGAACTATACGTTGATATTTTGTTTGGTTTTCATTCACTAGGATTTGCCGATAGATTCTTTCGATATCGCTATTGAAGACGTACTTGAATAATTTCCAGCGAAGAATTAAAATGGTTAAGTCGGCTTGTAGTACCGGACCTGGGAGGAAAACATCGTTCAGACTCGTGCCGTTGGCGGTAGGGCACGAGGCATTGAATACCACGCGGAGCTTCGTTGAGGCACTTTCTTCCTTCAAGACAGCATGATGTGGCAGGAAATAGCCATCATTTGTAATAATATGATTAGCCACTAGTGAAATGTAATATTGTTAGCCACTAGTGTAAACAGATTATTGCCACTAGATGTCACTTTAGCACTGAACGCACCCATCAATGCATTTGGACAGCAGAGTTGAGTTAGCCAGTTGGACGTCAACCTGCAACTTGCATCTACACCAACTAATTAAAATAATTAAATAAAGGGCACTCAGAGATGAATCAAAACAATAAAAGTCTTTTCATTTACTAGCGATTACAACGCATATTACATGGTGTCAGAAGTAAAAAGCACTGAAACGATTTGAGCGTATTGTGGCAAAGGAGCGGAGTTGTTTGAGCAAAGGAGCGTATAAAGGCTACGCCACGTTGTGAAACATCGTCCAATACCTAGAAATCTTAGGAAAATCCGTGGATTGGGGGAGCATCATTATCTGAAATGAGGATATGATCACATATTCGTCATCGTAATTAGAGATAGCGCAAATATTGGGTGATATTTAATCAAAAGCAAGCATTTAACGTGGAAACATGTCTAACGATCGAGTACCAAAGGAATTGGATTGTACAAATGTAGCAAAGGAGTGGCGAGCTTGGAAAAATGAATTTTTGATGTACATGCGGGCAACTGGCAAAGCAATGGAAACCGAATCTACAAAAATTGCAACATTTGTATGGCTGATTGGCCGTCAAGCACGGGAAATTTATAACATCTTGTTTCCAAACGATGGAACAGAAGATGGCATTATTGGAGAGAGTATTGTTGCGGGGGATGAAAATACTAGTGCAGTAGTCAACCAGCGCACATTAAATGATGTTTTGAAGGCGTTCGATGGATATTGCATACCCAAGAAAAACACAACAATGGAATCATTCAAGTTCAATAATATCTTGCAGAAAGAAAAGCAACCGTTTGCGGAGTTTGAAACTGAACTTCGCAGGCAAATTCAGTTTTGTGACTACGTGACCAAGTGCGACTGCGGAAGCGAATTAAAATATGAGGAACGAATGTTGAAAGATCGAATCATTATTGGTGTTGAAGATAAAAAATTACAATTAAAGCTATTGGACGGCAAGGACGAGCCATTAAGCAAAGTCATTGAAATTTGTAAAACGTATGAAGCAGCGAAAGAGAATAAGGTTATGTTGAATGCACATATTCAACAAAGTGTCAACAGTGTGTCAGACAATGAACCAAAGGAGGCAATAGATGCAATAAGACGCCAGTGCTACAATTGTGGTAATGATTTCACGGCAAATCACTTACAGGCATGCAAAGCTAAACACATCAATTGTCGTTCATGTGGACGGAAGGGTCATTTTCAGCGTTTTTGCAAATCGAAAAGCAAGCAGACAGACAACCACGCAACCAAAGCAGAACACAGAAGTGGAAATCGTAAACAGGACAACAACAGCGATGGAAAACAACAACAACAACATTCAATCGACTGGGGTAACTCAGGTAACTATGTACAAATCATTGATGGAAGTGCGAAGAGGGTTATTAAAGTAGATCATATTTATAGAATAAACTCGAGTAGTTCGGCAAACCATACGAAGCAGTGGTACAAAGATTATCAAATAGGAAATCAAGTGGTTAGATTTAAGATCGATACTGGATCTGATGTGGATTGCATTCCGGCCAAAATATTCAAAAAACTGAAAAGAGGATTGGAGAATGAAAATAAAAAGTATTAAATTTTTGATTATAATGGAAATAAAGTAAATGTTTTTGGAACAGTGAAATTAAAATGCGTTGATACAAAGCTAAAAACGGAACAGTTCTCTCACTTTATGGTTGTTGATGATGTATGTGAACCGATACTGGGTCTCGAATCAAGCGAGCGATGGGGATTAGTCAAACGAACGGATGTAGGTTGTGTAGGGTCTGTATCTAGTTTGTCACAAACAAAAGAGGAATTCTTGAAAAACAATCGCGATGTTTTTGAAGGTTTGGGTAGATTTCCGGGAACGTTTTCGATAAACATGAAAGAAAACTCGAAACCAGTCCTCCACTATATGAAACGGATACCAAACTCATTGTTCGAAAAATTGAAGATACAATTGGAAAAAATGGTCCAGGATGAAATCATTTCACCTGTTAATTACCCAACTGACTGGGTCAATAATTTACAAATAGTCGAAAAGCAAAACTCAGAGGAACTTCGTATTTGTTTAGATCCGAAACCACTCAGTGAGTGTATCAAGCGTGAGCATTTTTTGATTCCGACAATAGATGATTTAACGTCTGGGTTGGCGGATAAACGCGTTTTTTCAGTGTTAGATTTTAAAAGTGGCTATTGGCAGATGGAATTGGACGAAGCGAGCTCTGACTTAACCACATTTATGACCCCATTTGGTCGATATAAGTTTAATCGCGTGCCATTTGGGTTAAATTTTGTACCTGAATTGTTTCAACGGGAAATGGTCAAAATGTTGGGAGATATAGAAGGAGTTATAATTTATTTTGATGATGTCGGTATTTGTGCAAAAACGGAAGAAGAACATGATCAGATAATGAATAAAGTAATGCAAAGAGCGCGTAAATATAACATTAAATTTAACCCGGAGAAAATTCAATATCGTAAGCGGGAGGTGACATTTATGGGTCACATCTTGTTTGAGGGGAAATTCAAGGCGAATCTAAAGTATAGGGATGCGATTTTAAAAATGAAAAAGCCTATGGATAAGGCAGCCGTGTCGAGATTTTTGGGTATTCTTAAATATTTGGCAAAATTTATTCCAAACTTGTCAAAGCAATCGGCACATTTACGGAATCTTACGCGAAATAATGTAAAATTTGAGTGGACAGAAAATCATGATAGAGAATTTAAAAGTCTGCTCAAAAGAGTAACATCGGAACCGGTTTTGGCCATTTATAACCCGAAGTTGCCAGTCATAGTGCAAACAGATGCATCCAAGGATGGATTAGGGTATGTCATTGTGCAGAATGGGCATCCCGTGTCATATGCATCTCGAACGTTAAGTAAAAGCGAACAAAAATGGGCCCAGATCGAAAAGGAGCTGTTGGCAATAGTTTTCGCATGTCAAAGGTTTCATTATTTTGTGTATGGACGTGAATTTGTAGTTGAAAGCGATCACAAACCGTTGGAAACATTGGTCAAGCGGGATATAGATGATGTGACAATGCGGCTTCAACGAATGCTCATATCACTTTTGAAATATCCAAAGATGACTGTTGTTTAAAAGCCGGGTAAAGAAATGCTTTTGGCTGACTGCCTGTCACGGGCCCAATTGTCAGAGTGTATAGAAGAGCCAGAGTTAGCAGGAATCATTCATTCTGTTTCTAAGTCGGCGTGTCTGTCGGAACAAAACTACAAGTTATACCGTTCAATCGCTGAGCGTGATGAAATTTTTTTGCGAATTTGTCGATATGTTGAAGACGGGTGGCCAAATTTTCATCAACTGGACGATCAGTGTCGCGTGTATCACAAATTCAAAAATGAACTTCATTTTGAGAATGGCCTGTTATTTCGAGATCATCGACTGGTAATTCCAAAAGAGTTACAAGGAAAACTGAGTAAATGGTTACATGCACCCCACTTGGGAATCGAAAAGACTCTTGCACGTGCAAGAATGCATTATTATTGGCCGAGCATGAACAGTCAGATAAGGGAGATGGTAACATCTTGCGCCATTTGTGAAAAATTTACACGTAGCCATCAAAAGGAAGAACTGATTCAGGAAGAACTACCGAGGTATCCGTTTCAGATGGTGTCGATGGATTTGTTTGAGTATACAGGACAAGAGTTTTTAGCAGTGATAGATGCATATTCGGGTTATATAATCGTGGAACACTTAAAGAACAAAATGTCGCGGCACATAATTGAAAAGTTGAAGTGTAACTTTGATAAGTTAGGGTATCCAACAGTAATTAAATCGGATAACGTACCATTTAATTCGCGTGAATTTGAGAAATTCGCAAATGAGTTTAATATCATCATGATATTTTCTAGCCCGCGGTATCCACAAAGCAATGGGTTAGCGGAAAAAGGGGTTGCGATTGCGAAAAATATTTTGAAACGTTGTGTTGAGGAGCGGGATACAGAAAATTATCAATATAGGATATTAGAATATAACACAACGCCTGTGGCAAATATGCGCTTAACACCAGTTCAGCTGTTTTTTGGGCGGCAGGTCAAGACGAGAATGCCAATTGCGGATTCGTTGTTGACTCGAAGCAACTTAAGTGAGGAAACTGTTCAAGAAAAAATTAAAAACAAAAAGGAAAAGCAAAAGTATTATTATGACCGGAATGCAAAAGCACTGCCAGTATTAAATTTGGGTGATCTCGTGATCTTTAAGAAAAATGGCAAGGAATGGAATTATGGAACCATTGTCGGCAATGTAAATTGTCGATCATACATTATTAAGGATAATTTTGACAGTCATTTTAGACGGAACCGACGGTTCATTGCCAAAACAAGGAATAACGAGGTGAATGGGGGAGAAGTAATATTTGAGGACAATGTAAGAAGTAACAGAGGCCAGTCAGATAACTTGAAACCAATTGAAATAATTCCTCCACCTGGGCAAAACGTACAAGACACTGTTAACAATGGCAATGAACCAATTGAGAGTAATGTGGATGAACAAGTACTACCGGTGGTCAACGATAGTCATGCCTCATCAGAGGAATATCAAACCGCTGATAGTTCTGAGTCAGAAGCAGAGTCGGTGAAGGATCACGAGACACCCGAAGTGGTGAACGGACAGGATCCAGCCATTAAGAGGACGCGTAGTGGTCGTGTTAGTCGTCCACCTCAGAGGTGGCTGGAATTAATTTAATATACTTGAATGGATACATTAGGCTCAGTTCAACGTGGAAAACTCACCAGAAAAAAAAAAAAAAAAAAAAAAGAAAGCGTGTAATAATATGATTAGCCACTAGTGAAATGTAATATTGTTAGCCACTAGTGTAAACAGATTATTGCCACTAGATGTCACTTTAGCACTGAACGCACCCATCAATGCATTTGGACAGCAGAGTTGAGTTAGCCAGTTGGACGTCAACCTGCAACTTGCATCTACACCAACTAATTAAAATAATTAAATAAAGGGCACTCAGAGATGAATCAAAACAATAAAAGTCTTTTCATTTACTAGCGATTACAACGCATATTACATCATTCGATTCTGCTGTCACATATGTATATATCTTGGACATATGACCTAATGTCTTATATTCTCTCATAACCCTATTGTATTCTGTTTGCAGGGCAGGATTTTTGGCTAATCGCGTCTCGTTCCGAAAGAACTGAGAGCATGCACTTTTCAGCGAAGGTCCCAGGCAGACATGATTCGGAAAATCTTGTCTAAATGGTAGAGATACTATATACCTTCCTTCGTTATTTCGCTTGGTTGTTGCTGTGAAGAGTCTTTCGCAATATTTATCTTCTTCACTTATGTTTCTTTTCTTGGGGATTTCTTCTAACTCCCAAAAGGCCGTTAATTGCTTGTCTACAGAGACTTCGTTAAAAAACGACACTACGTTGGTTGTAGGCCTCGTCGTTTCCGCACCACCGGTTATTATCCAGCCGAATACGGTTTCTTTGGCAAGAAGTGTGTTTAATATGTTTTTCTTCATGCCGCTTAACATAATCTGGGGATAAATGTCTCCGCCGAGGATGAGATCAACCGGTTCGTTCACAAAGAACCTTCTATCCGCCAATTCCAAATCTGGGAATGCCTGCTTGGTCATCGCACTAACTTGGCAGGTCGGAAGATTCCCAGTGAGTTGTGGGATAACAAGCACCACAGCACTTATATTGATTAGAGCGTCCGTAGGTGACCTCAATTGAATTTCGCACGCTTCTTTCACCTGCGCGGATATAGCATTGTTAATGCCCGAAACTTGGGCATGTAAACGTTTTGAAGGTAAATTGATTCTGCGTTTGAGCCTCTCCGTAATGAATGAGCACTCGGAACCCGAATCAATTAATGCTCTAGCCGAGAAATTAGTGTCATTGTAGTGAATGTTGACACATGCCGTACCTAGGAGCATACCAACGTTTGAGTTTGCATAGCAAGAATTCACATTTTTAACAACTTTTTCATTGTCCTTTGCAGATTCCTGTCTCCACTGAGCCTGTCTGGAAGTGGAAGGAGTGTCATCTGCGGGGTTCGGAGTTCCCCTCTGTGTGGTTGCTTTTGGCTGAAAAACTTGCAGGTGGAGCAGTGTGTGATGTCTTGAGTGACACGTACTGCAGTTGAACGAGCTTGTGCATCTTGACACCGTGTGTCCAGCTGATAAGCAGTTCAAGCAACTATTGTTCGATTTAATGTAATCTATTCTTTGTGTTGTTCTCATTTTACGGAATTTTTGACAACTTCGTAGTTTGTGTTCATTGCTATGGCATAGATTGCAAAAGTGCTTGGCAACGCTAGTTTGATATGTGCCGAGCCTTTTTGGAGGCATATCTAAGCTTTGACGCAGAGCTTGCGGCTTAGGTGACTGTGAAATCTTACTGGCTCTCAAGCCTGATACGGTTTCCAGTGTTTGAAACCGATTTGAAAGGAAACGATCCATATCTTTCCACATGGATATATCTGTTTTGTTTTCTATGGACTGCTCCCATAGCGCCAGTGTGCATTCTGGCAGTTTTGTTGAACATAAGTATGTAATAATTGCATCCCAGTTCGAAATGTCAATTTGATGACTTTGAAGTGATGAGATGCAATTGTTTATGTCGCGCTGCAGTTTCTTAATAGAGCTGCCACACGCCCTCTCAACTACCTTTAAATTTAATAAAAGTTTCAACTGTGTGTTGACTAGGATACGTTTATTTTCGTATCTGTCACTCAGGTTTTTCCAGGCGGTTGTAAAGCCCTCATTAGTCAATGGACACCTCTGCACAATCTCTTTTGCTTCCCCTTGGGTTTTTTGGTTGAGATGGAAAAGTTTCTCAACTGGTGTAAGACGTTTGTTTAGGATGTATATAGCCGTAAACATGTCTCTGAAGGATGACCAAGACAAATAGTCTCCTTTAAATACATCGGTATCGCATGGAGGTAAACGTATGTTGTGCTCGGTAATAGGTATGTTTTCCGGCTCTTTTCTGGCCTTTGACAGTTTTTCATGCAGATCAGCCATGGCTGTCTGGCAGCGAACAAAACATTGATACGATCTCTTATGTTTAAGTTTTATCGCCGTTTGATCTTTGGCAGTTACGCCTTCTGAACCCATGATGTCATCGTAAGCTGCTTTCGTCTTCCTCCAAAGCGCTTTAAGCTCATCTTGTTCGATGACAAGAGAGTGCTTTGTATGTTCGGACGCAGCTCTTTCGTTGTAGTCAGATTCAAACTCTGCTACTGCGTCGGCCAATCGAATAAATGTATCCATGATTTAATTGAATTTGGGAAGCAAAGAGTATACTTAATATAAATTAAGTTTGAACGTAATCTTATTCCGTTTGAGTTTTATAGCAGATCTTTTTATATATATATAGGCTCTATTGCCCTTTCGAATTCATAAAAGTTTGAAACTTAAATTATGCCACACCAGGTAAATTACTTAACTCAAAAACAGGAAATAATTAATTTTGAACGAATGAACGTGTGTGTAAATTTAATTTATCTTTTATTGTTTTTCAGCAACTTATTGTACGTGGTGAATCACGGAATGATTTCACACCGTGTATTAACAAGAAAATAAAAACGAAACAGAATATTCTGATTAGTATTCTATAAACTAAATTTGTTTATTGTGTAATTATTGTGGATAGGAATAAATAGTGGAAATATAAATTACAATCGATTTGTTTTACCTTTGGTACGGCGTGATGGCTGTGGCTGATCCTTGCTGCGTAGTGAAGTAACTTCAAGTGACCGAGTTTTTAATTTTGAAGGTGATCGGACCGCCAAACAGTGAACTTTCGTTAACTTTCTCCTTAACTTAGTTCACCGTTTGACGGGTAGCTGCGTATATATATGTGTGTGTGTGTAAATCAATAAAGGGATTTACACACTAGAGTTGTATGTGAATTGTTGAGGCGGAACCTTTACACTATTGAAAACGTCGATTACCTGTTTTGTGATGTGACGGAATTTTACTGATGGGAAAGCTGTGATAAGCTCATTTTAAATTCGTGCCAAAGTAGGCAGTTCACATAGCAATCCGTTAACAACGTTCGGATTAACACATTGTTTAATGGATTTTATTAAATCACCTTGGCTGTTAAAGGTTATTCGATGCCTTACTCGTGATCTAAAGATTATTGTTGAGGTAACTGGTAATGTGTTGCCATCTTCGAGAATAATCTGAGTTTGGAAGCAATTAAGGGGGTTTTTTACAGTGGGTATTGTTTGAGTAAGTGATTCCTCACTGTTAGCGGCCATGCTTTCAGAGTCCACTTCGTGATTCAGTGCATTTATATGCTGCCGGGAGAGTGCATCGGCTATGAAGTTTTCTTTCCCTGGTTTGTAGTGAAACTGTGGTGAATACTCTTCCACAAAAGCGCGCCACCTTTTCAATTTGGCGTTTGGGTTCTTGTCGGACAAAGCAAAGGTAAGCGGTTGATGATCAGTATAGATGTTTAGATGTTTTACGTCGTACAAATAGTTTCGAAGTTTTTGTAGAGCCCATACTATCGCCAAGAGCTCCTTCTCGTTAGTTGCATAAATTTATTCTGTTGGAGACAGGGTTCTCGAGATCATGGTGATAGGTCTTCCGTTTTGTGATAAAACGGCACCTATGGCGTGTGAAGAGGCATCCGTGGTCAAGTCAAAGGGTTGTTTGTAGTCAGGGTAAAGGAGCAGAACATCTTCCGAAACAAGTATGCTTTTAATTTTATTGAATGCATTAATTTCTTCTTCGTCCAAGGCTACTTAGACTTTCCGAGATTGGTTAGCACCGACATTTCCGTTTTCTCCACGCAAGTATTTTGTAAGTGGCTTTGCAATCGGAGCATAGTCCCTTACAAACCGTCTATAATAGCCAGCTAACCCTAGAACCGATCGTAAAGCCCTTAACGACTTGGGGGTAGCGTAGCCCAAAATATCCTTGACTTTATCGGGGCATGTTCTAATACCTTCTCTGGATTCTGTAAAACCTAAAACTCAACACTCTCTTGAAAAAATGTTGACTTGTCAGCGGGCACTCGCATATTAGCAGCGTAAAGTTTGTTTAATACTCTGTCAATGTCCTTTAGATGTTGTTCAGCATTTTCAGAAAAATGATGACATCATCTATATAGACATGGCATATTTTACCTATTTCTTCCCTGAGAACGTCATCAGTGGCTCTCTGAAAAATGCTTGGAGCATTTTTTAAGCCAAAGGGAAGCCTGCAAAATTCAAATTTGCCATTATTGACCGAGAATGCTGTTTTCTCTCGATCCCTTTCCGCTAGCTTAATCTGATGAAAGCCAGACTTCAGATCTATGGTGGAAAAACACCTGGCGTTTCCCATGTTAGCTAAAATTACAGAAGTATCAGGAATCGGATAATTGTCACTTATTGTTTTACTATTTAATTTCCGGAAGTCAATTACGAGTCTTGACTTCTTGTTGCCATCTTCATATATGCCCTTTTTACCCACAACCCAAATTGGGTTATTATAAGGAGAACGGGATGGCTTTATTATACCGTCACGCAACAAGTTCGATATTTCTTTGTTGACGAACTCAGCTGAGGCAATGGGATACGGATAACTTCTTGAGTAAACTGGGAGATCGTCGGTGGTCCTTATTGTTCCAATGATATCGGTATTATAGGGCAGCGCTTCGTTGGGATCAGCGAAAACCCTAGCGTGACATTGTAACACCGCATGAATATTTAACTCGTCTTTCGGGATTTGCGTATCCGTTTCTACTAATTTATTAACATCTGGGCAAGAATAATACAAAAGCTTTTCCTGCCTACCGTCGTATCATAAAAGTCCACTTTTTAGATCCATTTTAGCGTTTACTTCCTTTAGCAAGTCGAACTCTATAATTCCATCAAATGTCTCTAAGCTGGGTAGTATAAAGAATCTAGTATTTTTATTAAAAATATTTATTGTGAAATGTTTGTCAATTTTAGTGGTGCCGTGAATTGATTTTACCGTAAAGGGATGTTTTACAGGTTTTATTGCCCTAAAGGCTTTGAGCTGTTTGACATAACTCTTTGCGGCACCAGTATCAATCAGGAATTTTATACCTCTTCCCCCGATTGTCCTCGACATAGGGCAAGAGGGATTTTGCCCTGAAAAAATTTATATCATCCTTTGGTACGTTCTGAGAATCCTCTGCGCTTCTATCTTCATACCCTTCGTTCTGGTAGTAACTGTCATATTGAGCATCGGTCCAATATTCTCCTTCAGGTTCTTCCTGTTCTTGAGTAAGGTGATTTACTCGTTGTATTTTTTGTACTGCCTGCTGGTCACTTCCATGTGGTCTTTTTCTGGCTTTTCTCTATTCAGAGACGTTGCTACCTGTTGCCCAAATTGCTGGGTAGCGCTTCGGCTGAGCGTGCCGCCTATATTACCAATATTCGGACGATATGCTCTCGGGTAGGCTCCCTGCTGGCGGTACCGGTCGTCATTACCAATTAGTGGTTGGGGTCTATTTTGTCTGAGCCTAGAGAGGGATGGGTCTACATCCATTGGTACTGGAGTTTGCCGCTGTTGGTCAGGTGGAACTCTGCGGTATTGTGGTAAATATGGGTACTGGATGGGGCCTTGAATCACTTCTCTATTAAAGGAGTGGGCAAACATAGACCTTGCTTGGTTTGCTTCAAGCTCTTGTGCTAAGGCCAACGCGGAAGGAAGATCGTTAGGCCTAGAGCAGAAAAGGATATCGCACAGGGGGCGATTGAGACCTGAAATAAAAATGCGAAGGGCGTCCTCGCGATATTTCTTATTGAGTGATTCTATTAGGGTGGTATTTCCACCGTGGGTCATAATGGTTTTATTAACTATGAGAGTTAACTTTCTTTCCACATCATCGTAGAACCCTATTACTGATAATTTACCCTGTCTCAAGGTGGATAATTCCTGTTCTATTAAATGGATAGGTCTTTTATCGGCGTAGGCGAAGTCTAGCCGTGCAATGATTGCATGGAAATTCAAGACCGTGTTGAAGGACGATTGGCGTCTCAATTCTTGCCAGCCTATTTGTAAGTTCGTCTATGCGGGTTTGGAATTGCTGCCTAGAATGTTCTGTTGCAGTACAAATTGCGGTACTGAGAAGGGCTTGAAGAGTCTGGGCATCCATTGTCTTGTTCGAGTAAAGGAAATCTCAAATCCCAAATATTTAATAAGTATTATCTTTATTGATTTCAATAAATTCACCTTAATTTGACAATCACTTTCATTTGCTGAACTGTCTACTTACATGAATATTAGGCTAGTTTAGAATGCAATTAAATTTGGTGAATATTTGGTTTTAACTGCTCCTTCAACTTTATGTTTACTTTGTCCCTCGCTGGCAACGCCTCGGCGTGGCGTGCAATACCTCTAAAATTTTTTAAAATTAATTTTCTAAGTTACACTGCAAAACTTTTTGCAAATTAGGGATTCTTGTTCTCACAGAATGTTTAAAGTTTATTACTGTTCACATAATATTTTACTAGATTTTTGTTAAATTTCCTAGAATTTTTTGTTCACAAAGTCTTCACAAGTTTTTGGTTAAATTTCATACTACCTTACGTAGTATTTTTGTTCACAAATTTTTGGTTAAATTTCGTTCTTCCTTACGTAGTATTTTTAGTTAGTTCACAAAGTCTTCACAACTTTTTTGGTTAAATTTCATACTACCTTATGTAGTATTTTTTGTTCACAAAGTCTTCACAACTTTTTTGGTTAAATTTCATACTACCTTATGTAGTATTTTTGCTCACAAAGTTTTGGTTACAAAGTCAAGGTGGGTTCGAACCCACGGCCAAACTCGCGTGTCCTTTACAAGGATAAACTCGCGTGTCCTTTATAAGGATGTTTAAGGTACTTCGCTACCTTAAAATGCATCCCTTTATTGTACAAGAGCAGCCACCCTGTTTTTCGAACTCGCTGGAAGCGAACGGTTGACGTTGCCAAGTAACCGCCTATAAAGGCAGGTGCTCATCATCTTTGAGCTCTCTTCTTTTTATGCTTTCATCGTTACTACCATCGAGGGAATATTCCGCAGCATATATCTACAAGATTCAATCAGCTTTATATCATCCAAGATCATTTGCATCAACAATCATCTTCATATCATCTTTACATCATCAAACACCATTTGCATCCGCATCCAGATCATCGATCTAAGTATACAATTTTCATTTTACACAGTAATTTCGATATCCACCTGAATTATTAATCAAACCAATGTATTAGCAATACCTACACGTATATAAGTATGTATTTGCTTGTACATATGTATGCGCATGAACGCACAGTTATACATATGATTGTTGCATCAACATTAAAGATTCCTTTCACGCGATAAAAATACAATCTTTCATACAATTTATGTAATTCCGTTAATTACTTACTAGATTTAAGCTCAATTTAATGTTAATAAATAAAATGAGGTATGAATTCAACTCATAAATCTAGCATAACATTTTTCATAGTCCTTGTGAGCCAAATTTGAGCTGGCAACACCGAAAATAGCTAAGTTCGAAAAATACAACTCGGTCGTTTGCATACCATCTCTATCAACGGAAAAGACGAAGCAGCAGCGAATTCAGAGATTGAGCGGAATATTTGGTGAAAAAATGATTAAATTGCGTATTTAAAAATGTATTTTTTTTAATCAGCGAATTTGACAAGGATCAACATAAATTTGAGCCAATTAATTGGATAAGGCAAATCACCAGGAGCAACGTAAGGCAGCAGAGACCACGTGCGATCAGCATCACTATTACGCAGCAAGTTCGCTCGACAACCGCAACGTCGGCAGCATACTCAAGCTATACACACAAACCTACATTGCCAGTGCGTGGCAAGTTTGCTCGCCAACTGCAACGTCGGCACATACTCGTATGATACACACAACTATACATGACAAGTTCGCTGAACAACGACATCAATACGAGATCGCATAATATGAGAAGTAACCAGGATTCCAAGTAAGTGGAGGTTAATTACTTATCTAGTGAATTGTGGATAACGCGTTTGTATGTAGATATGTGTGGCAAATTGTAACGACTCATCAGTTAATTTTCAAATTTCTCGCTGGTTCGTTGCATAGCGTCTGCGAAGACAAATCAGCGCCGGATTATTCAACATTTTATCCCCCAAATTCAAACCGCATTTCCGCATGTAGCTGTTTCGAATTGCCTATTGTATACACGATACAGCAAGGGCAAAAGCGAAGCATCTGGAATCTTCGCGAGCTGAGTCGTTGCAATTACATACATACATGCATGCATACAGACCGCGCCAAAGCGGCACGTTCGCTGTGAACAATTAACACTTGCTGGTATATACCCGTACATATATACATATGTATGTATACGCACATACAAATGTGCATGAATATTCACATGTACGAAACCAAATTTCCAAACGCTTACCGTAGTGCCAGAAGCTATTTACGTTTATATCTAAGTATATACATACTTACACATGTATATGTGAATATCTACATATGTATAAGACAATTCATGCATTAGAGCACATATGTATGTTTAATAGTTTCATATGTATGTACGTTGAGTCCTCAACGTCAACGTAAACCGAATAGAAAAAAAAAAAAATATATGCGTATAAATTAATACCAACATACATATGTACTTATATATGTACATATGTATGTACATAAATTGTACATTTATTTCTTTGTCGTTGAAAAACTTGTTGCCGCACAGCTTACGCTAGCGACGAAATATCTACAAACGTAATTCGTAATCAATATCGAAATTACTTTGAATTCAAATTTAAAGTTCAAGCCTACAGGGGCTACCGTTGTGGTACAAGTCAACGTAAAAAGTGAACGTTTTGCAAAATATTTCTGCTTAAGGTAAAGCCAGTTTTGCGTCAGCACTAAGATCTGCGCATTCCTCTGGTGAAATACGAACAGACATAAATCTCGCTACTTTTAGTTAGCATATTCACCCTTGTATTCAAACTCAAAAAAAAAAAAAAAACAAAAGGGAAAGGATGAGTGTAGTGAAAATGGCGGTTAATGAGAAGTTTATTTTTGCATCAAACAACGTAATCCAGTTTTGCTCTCATTTCGAGAAAGAAGAGTTCGAGGATAACACCGATTCCTTACTCGAGGTAAAATTGTGTGACTTAAACACACGCTGGGAAGATTTACGTATTTCTTATGAAAAAGTTTGCATTGCCAAAGATAGCGTTGTTTCATCGGAATTTAAGAACGACGCTCAGGAAAAATTTCAGCTATGCGCTGATAGTTATTATATTTGCAAAGCGCAAATTTTAGATCAACTTAAGCTTCTCCAAGGAACCCCTGAAAAAAATTCGAAAACAATGAACCCTCTTCCTAACCAGTTAGACAGTACAGCGACATGTATCAAAGTTCCTCCCTGTGATACTGAGGTATTTAACGGCAGTTACGAAGATTGGCCCTCGTTTCGTGACATGTTCACGGCCGTATACTTAAATCACCCTAAGTTAACTCCCGCCCAGAAGCTTTATCACCTTCGAAACAAAACAAGAGGAAAAGCAGGAAGTATCGTCAAGCATTATAAATTATGTGACGAAAATTTTTCGTTAGCATGGGAAGCGTTAAGAGCACGCTTTGAAAACAAACGAATTCTTGTCGACAACCAATTGAAAACCTTGTTCAATATTCCCACAGCCAATTCTGAAAATAGTGAATCCATCCAAAGGATTCAAACCACTATCAAGGATTGTCTTTGTTCTCTGGTATCTCAAGGCGTTTCAGTTTCTAACTGGGATCCCATCCTTATTCACTTGTGTTAAACTAAACTCCCAGATGAAACTCTCGCACTCTGGGAACAATCTCTCAAATCCCGAAGAGAACTTCCGTTGTGGACTCAGATGGATGAGTTTTTGACCAGTCGCTACGAAGTGGTAGAACGGTTAAATAGCATCCGACATACCAAAAGCCGAAATTCTTTACCACAACGAAATCCAAACAAAATTCAGACATATCACTCCAGCGAAAAGTTATCGTATACTTGTAAACTTTGTGACCAACATCATTCCTTAAAAATTTGTAAAAAATTCCGACAACTTCCGATTTCAGCACGACAAAAATTCGTAAATGAAAACAGATACTGTGTAAATTGCCTGGCATATAATCACCTTTTAAAAGATTGTCAGAGTGCTTTTAAATGATTCCATTGCAAAAAGTCGCATCACACCTTGTTGCATATTGATTCCGATCCAATACACAAACCTTTTGTTCGCAACCAGACAGCCAAACCAACCACCAGCTCAACTTCGCTATTGCACACCCAATCAATAAACTCTAATCCAAATCATTTCCAACATCCAATTTTTGAACTGTCCCGAGGCAATAACCCCACAATCGAGGGTTCCCCTACTGTCGTTCAGTCAAATTTTTCCAGCGATAACGAAACCACTATATTACCTACGGCTCTGGTACATATCGAACATTTAGGTGAACTCTTCTCGCTCAGAGCTCTCATCGATCAAGGATCACAAAAGACTTTGATTTCAGAAAAAGTTCAAAAAAAATTCCGACTTCCAACTTACCAAGAACATTTCTCCACAACCGGTATGGGTGGAGTAATGGTCGAAAACGCCACTCGAGTGTGCCATCTCACTTTGGTCTCCAAAAGACAAAAAATTCGTGAAGAAGCCAAGGCTATTGTACTCCAAAAGCTAACAAGTTTTCTTCCAAGGTTTCATATGAGAAAACCCAATATCACAGCAGTATCCGACGTGGAGCTGGCTGATCCATATTTCTTCAAACCTTCGCAAATTGATATAGTCATTGGAAGTGACCTAATACCACAAGTGCTGCTTGATGGAGTGAAACACAATGTCTTTGGAAATTTAATAGCTCAAAATTCCATCTTTGGTTGGTATTTAAGTGGACCTCTAAAGCAAGAAGTAGTTTCTTCCTTTCACACTCACATTGTAGAAGATCAAAGCGAAAATCTTAATGCCCAGCTAAAAAAATTTTGGGAGCTAGAAGATTTACCCGACAGTCATCAACCATCAGATGAAGATGTCATTCGCGAAAATCTGTACACAGAAACCACATATCGTAAGGCGGACGGACGTTATGTCGTTAGACTTCCATTCAGACGAGAGTTTCCATCTTCTATAAGTCTCAGCCGTTCTCGTTCACATGCACTAAAGCAAGCGCTTCGCATGGAACATATTCTCGATAAAAACCCCGATCTAAAAACCGACTATGCCAAGGTATTAGAACAATACATTACTTTAAATCATATGAAGAGATCCAGGAAAGTGGGAAATACTTATCCTTCTATCTACCTCATCATTCCGTCATTCGGGCGGAAAGCAAATCGCCAAAAGTCAGGGTTGTGTTTAATGCATCCAAACCCTCCGAAAATGGACTTTCTCTAAACGACGTTCTTTACCCCGGTCCAACGTTGCAAACCGATCTAATGATCGTAATTCTTAATTGGCGCCTCTACAAATACGTTTTTAATGGAGACATCCAGAAAATGTATCGCCAGATCCAGATACATGAAAACGACCAACCATTCCAACGTATCCTTTTTCGAAGAAATAATGATCCAAAACTAACTGACTTTGCACTCCAAACGGTCACTTTTGGTGTCAATTGCGCTCCGTATCTTGCAATACGCACTTTACATCAATTGGCACATGATTCTCAACTAAACCATCCATTAGCCAAAAGAATCCTCATGGAAGAAACCTATGTTGACGACATACTAACCGGTGGTCACAATATACCATCTACCTTTGTGGCACAATCGCAACTCATTCAATGCCTACTATCAGGCGGGTTTCCCTTGAAAAAAATTACATCTAATCACCCAGAACTTTTGAGCCATATTCCTCCAGAAGATTTACTGGACTCAGACTTTCTCAAATTCAATTCTTCTTAACCGATACGTTCTCATATTCCATCCAACCAATAAATTCCTCAACAAAGGCCACTAAACGTCAAATCCTGTCGTCGGTGTCGAAACTTTTTGACCCGGCAGGATGGCTTTCGCCAATAATTATTCAATCCAAAATGCTACTCCAACAACTTTGGCTGGAGGGAACCGAATGGGACGAATGCGTCAAACCACTCTCACTACACAACTGGAATCAATTTCTATCGGATTTACCAGCCATTGAACAAATACGAATACCAAGATGGGCAGAATTCGCTCCAGACCGGAAAATCCAAGTGCATGGGTTCTGTGATGCGTCCGAGAAGGCATATTGTGCCTCTCTTTATATTCGAACTCAATCAAACGACAATCACATTTCCTCGAATCTACTCTTTTCAAAGACGAAAGTTGCTCCACTTCAAACCATAAGCCTTCCTCGCTTAGAATTGTGTGGAGCAGTTCTTCTATCAAAAGCGATCAAATCTGTTTTAGCTAAGCTTCCTCTAGGAAAATATGACATACATCTCTGGTGCGATTCATCGATTGTTCTATCGTGGTTGGGAAAACCACCCTGCACGTGGAAAGTTTATATTGCAAACCGTACGGCACAGATTATAAATAAGTGGGAAACGTTCAATGGAAACATATTGCGTCGAACCATAACCCTGCGGACCTAGGCACTCGTGGCTGCAAACCACGGGAGTTAATCAACAACTCGCTTTGGTGGCACGGTCCAGATTGGCTTGTAAAATCTCGAGAACACTGGCCAATATCATTTCAACCAAAAATCATTCCTCCTGAAGCACGGAAAGTTGAAATTCTACACACAGGTGAGGAAGAACCTGACTTACTCTATCGATTTTCATCATGGCCTAGAGCTATACGAGTCATCTCGTATATGTTTCGTTTTATCAACCGACTAAGATCACATTCAATACAGTCCACTCCCGAAGTTAGTTTCAAAAGTATACTACTTTCTCAAAGCGAAATTCAGTTAGTGAAAACACGACTAATATCACTTGCCCAACAACGCCATTATCCCAAAGAATACGCGAATCTATCCAGTTCGAAACCACTTCCAAAACGAAGTTCGCTTTTATCCACAAATCCATTTCTAGATCAAAACGGACTTCTCAGAGTAAACGGACGTCTAGCAAACGCGTCCCTTAGCTACAACGAAAGACATCCAATTATCTTGTCAGAATCATCAAGATTGTGCTATCTACTCATCCAATTCGTACACAATTTGTTAATGCATGCAGAGCATCAGCTCATGATAAGGCTTATCAAACAAGAATACTTTATTCCAAGACTTAAATCCAAAGTAAAGCAATGCATTTTCAATTGTAAGACATGCACAATTTATAAACAAAAAATGCGAACCCAAATTATGGCCGCTTTACCTCCTGAACGGAGTACATTTTCTCTACCATTCACTCGAACAGGAATCGACTTCGCGGGTCCGTTCGAGATCAAGTCCTCAACAACTCGTAAAGCACCCTTCCTTAAGGGTTATGTGAGCGTTTTCATATGCTTTTCTACAAAAGCAATACATTTAGAACTCTGTTCGGATCTCTCCACGAAAGCATTCCAAGCAGCTTTCTCTCGATTTGTTGGCCGGCGAGGTTTACCTCAACTTATCTTATCTGACAACGGAAAAAATTTTGTTGGTGCCAGCCGAGCTCTACAGAAAGACTTCCAACAATTTCTCCAAGAAGTATCGAGCGACATTCAATCTAAGTTCATTACTCATGGGTTTGAATGGCGGTTTATTCCTCCAAACGCTCCCCATATGGGCGGTTTATGGGAATCCGCGGTAAAGAGTTTTAAACTCCATTTCAAAAGAGTAGCCGGTAATATGCATTTCAATTTCGAGGAATTTATAACATTACTTGTTCGCGTTGAAGCGGTACTCAATTCCCGTCCCTTATCGCCTATGTCAGACGATCCAGAAGAATTGGTAGCTTTAACTCCAGGGCACTTTCTTCGTGGTGCACCTCTACTAGCTATACCTGAACCGGCAATTGATAATCTCTCTCTACAAAACCGTTGGGAAAAACTCTAAATTCTTCACCAACAATTCAGCGCCCGCTGGAAAGAAGAATACTTAAAAGAATTGCATAAAAGATACAAGTGGCAATATCCCCAAAAGGATTTATCAGTCAACGATTTTGTCGTCATTAAAAACGAATTAACACCACCAAATGAATGGCGCTTAGGGAGAGTAGAAAAAGTATACCATGGCTCCGATAACAAGGTTCGTGTCGCAGATGTGCGAACGCAACACGGTATTTTAACCAGGCCAATCGTAAAATTATGTCTGCTTCCGGTTAAACCTAATATGCCTAGCCCGCAGTCCTGACTGCCACCCATTGCATGTTGCACCATATCCTAGCCATAAGTTTATCCAAAATATCCACTAAAGCAAATCATATTTACAGAACAGTCGTGGGGAAAGCACGGCGAAGTCCACCACCGCCAGGATCCATTAAAAAATACCTCCGTCGGGATCCAACCGTACATCTTTGTCTTGTTTGTCATCGCTATCACGCACTGCGCTTCTGTGAAGTATTTTTAAAGCTAAGCGTAGAAGACAGGATCCACTGTGTACGAACCTACGCATATTGTTATAACTGCTTGGCCAGGACACACCGCGCTAAGGCTGTTCATCGCAGGCCAAATGCAAGACGTGCAAACAACCACACCATACATTACTTCATCGAGTCAAGCCTGGCGAACTCAAAACATCGCAGTTGCGAAACACGCAAACGCGCCGGGCCGTGAAGGAAGCTATCGCGGCATTGGAACGGGTGCATCAATCGTTGTCCCTTGCAACAGTGCAACGGGGCCGCCATGTTTAAGGTACTTCGCTACCTTAAAATGCATCCCTTTATTGTACAAGAGCAGCCACCCTGTTTTTCGAACTCGCTGGAAGCGAACGGTTGACCTGCCTATAAAGGCAGGTGCTCATCATCTTTGAGCTCTCTTCTTTTTATGCTTTCATTGTGGGAACATCATTTTTCACCCATACTACCATCGAGGGAATATTCCGCAGCATATATCTACAAGATTCAATCAGCTTTATATCATCCAAGATCATTTGCATCAACAATCATCTTCATATCATCTTTACATCATCAAACATCATTTGCATCCGCATCCAGATCATCGATCTAAGTATACAATTTTCATTTTACACAGTAATTTCGATATCCACCTGAATTATTAATCAAACCAATGTATTAGCAATACCTACACGTATATAAGTATGTATTTGCTTGTACATATGTATGCGCATGAACGCACAGTTATACATATGATTGTTGCATCAACATTAAAGATTCCTTTCACGCGATAAAAATACAATCTTTCATACAATTTATGTAATTCCGTTAATTACTTACTAGATTTAAGCTCAATTTAATGGTAATAAATAAAATGAGGTATGAATTCAACTCATGAATCTTTTATAACGTTATTCAGTACTATTGTATTTTTTCGTCGTTGCTTCAAAAAGATTGCGATGCTCCCAGCGATGGCTAATAGGATCAGGAGTATGGCGCTTCCTGATTGTAGAGAGCGGGTAGCAATGAGATCCCGCAGGTGTGCTATGTGCTTTCAGTGAAGTTAACATGTTGCGCTGGCACAGCTTCAGGATGCGATCGATTTATCTCATTCCAGTTGTTGTAAGTAGTGGTGTTTATCGTAATATTACCTTTGAAGGTTATGAGGAAAGTTCCTTTCGTCAGCTTTGTCAAATTTCTGTCTTGTATTAAAGCGGGTTGGTCGTTAATTACAACCACGCCATCATCGACTTCCTCCATAGCAACAACATGATCAGCGGACTTTGATTTGCATTCTGCGAAGTGTTGGTTGAGTAGTTGTCGAACACAGGGGCTCTCCTTCAACGGTCGGCAGAAACTTGCCATTATGGATTCCTTACAATTGTAGAGCGCAATGAATTCCCTATTGCATTCAGCTACGAGATTCGTCTCAAAAGAAATAATCTTTCCTTGTTGGACAACGGGCAGCAACTTTACATTATTACAAATCCTAGCTATTTTTGGATATTTAATAACAAAATAAATGGATTGCATATCTTGGAATATCTTAACTTTAGAAACAGAAAGTAAGTCACTTATACTCGTGTTTGTAGAGTGCTCAGCAGCTAAAAAATTGTTTAGTTCCATACCGTTAAGCAGTACGGGGTTGATATCATTTAATTTTCCTAGAGTAACTGATGATATAATGGTTTCCAACTCCATTATCACCGCTCTATTTCTACTAGTGGTTAAAGAAAAGAGATTTCCCGTATCTATTTGTGTCTGTTTTGCCCTTTTTAATAGATTATTAACTGTCAATGTCAGTTCATTAATTTGTCTCTGCATAGCTGAATTAATGGTTATCTGTTGTTCGTTTGCCTCTATTAAGGTTTCAGCTCTGGTCTCAACTTCTTGCAAATCGTCAAAGAGTAAAGCAACCCTAAAGAAAAAGAGGAGAATTTTCAGTGTTTTAATTTGGTTTGTGCACTTTCTGCCCGTCGATCAAAACAAACGTACCTAGATCTTTTTGGACTAATTTTTTAGTATAAAGTTTAGTGAATTTGTTTCCAATCCTTTTATTAGTTTTCACAAAAACTGTATCCCCTGGATTGTATTGCAGTGTTTGTCTTTTTGCGTTATGTCTCTGTAAATCTGTTTGTTGGGTACGTATAAGTTCACCTTTTATTTCGTCAATCAATTCGTCTGGTATTGCATGAATAACATCTATGGGCCTCTTATTCGTTACGGAATGGATGGTGCGGTTGTATTTAGTCGTTGCAAGCAGGATTAATTCGACCGTATCGGAAATGCAAGTATCAAGTTTTTGACAACGCGCGATCTCCGTAAGGGTGCTATGGAACCTCTCCACCTGCCCGTTAGTCGTACTATGTGCAGGTGGTGTGGTGTAGATCGTGACCCGAAGTGGTTTTTGAGAATCGCTTTGATGGTTTCTGAATTCAACGACCCTTTCTTGTCGCAAACTAACACCCTAGTATTCCTGTAGAAATTGAGAAGCTCGTAAATTGGTTCTTTAATATCCACTATGGCTCTAGATTTTAACGGGAAAACTATTGCGAATTTGGAAAACTTATCTATTGCTGTAAGGAAGTGTGTTTTGTCCGTTGAGTAAATATCAACGTGAAGGATTTCCCCTGGATACGAAGGTATAGGAGTTGATCCTATTTCAGGATTTGGGGGATGTCGTGAATATTTAGCCTCATGACATATTTTGCAGTTCGAAATTATTTCTTTTAGGATTTTCCGTAAATCGGGAAAGTAATAGCTCTCACGGACTTGTTGTTCATTTTCACGAAGAGACCTATGAGCTCGACTATGTTCGGTTTGGGAGATTTCACGTTGATCTTCGCTATTTAAATACACCGTGGCGAATCACGGAATGATTTCACACCGTGTATTAACAAGAAAATAAAAACGAAACAGAATATTCTGATTAGTATTCTATAAACTAAATTTGTTTATTGTGTAATTATTGTGGATAGGAATAAATTGGTACGGCGTGATGGCTGTGGCTGATCCTTGCTGCGTAGTGAAGTAACTTCAAGTGACCGAGTTTTTAATTTTGAAGGTGATCGGACCGCCAAACAGTGAACTTTCGTTAACTTTCTCCTTAACTTAGTTCACCGTTTGACGGGTAGCTGCGTATATATATGTGTGTGTGTGTAAATCAATAAAGGGATTTACACACTAGGGTTGTATGTAAATTGTTGAGGCGGAACCTCACGCAAACAGTGGGGTAGGGCGGTGAATGTATTTAGGTCGGAAACCTTAACATACCGGCCCCCTCGCGGTACGCAATCGATTTTTAGAATCACGGATCAGCCACCACGCTCGCATAAAGGTTATTAAAGTGAACGGTGTCCAAGGGATACTCCTTCCATCTGCCATCCATTTCCTCTGCTCTGAAATGATATACGGATTTGGAAAGAGAGTTCGTGGTTGATCTAAATATAAGAAAGTTCAATGCACTTATCTATTTTTAATATATATATATTTCATTTTTTATTTTTTTTTTAATGAAGAGAATATTTGTACACGCTTTTAACAATTTATTTTTGGTGAGCGCCAGAGACGATGAGCCCAAAAATAGTTCCCTGGGCTAGCAGTCCCCCGTATGAAGTTGGCAGAGTCTCCGTCAACATTATGTGTTGGTAGACGTCGCAACCCAACGTCAACCTGATCGGTGCAGCCTTGAAATAATGGGGATCCGCAAGGCGCATTAACCGAAATGGGAGCGCGACTTTTGGGTCCACGTTTGTTTGTGGGGTTATACGACAATGCCCAGAGATCGTGAGCGCTTCCGCGGACACCTTTTCCGATACCCCATGCCTGCCTCGGAACACGATAGAGCACATGGACCGTTTGAATCCGTTCGAGGCGGAGCTCCTTGGCTAACTCGCTATCTATAATGGTGTTGGGCGCACAGGAGTCAACTAGAGCTCGCAGTAGGTGAAGACGTCCACCCGCCTCAATCTTTACTATCGCCGTCGGCGCAATGGCCTCAAATGCCGTCATGATCGGCACTACTGCCTTGTCACCTAGTCTGCCTGTGCGAAAGTTAGCCAATTGATCTCGCCGCACAATCTGTAGCGTATCTTCGCTTCTTCCTTTTGTTTGAGGTCGGCGTTTCTGCGTTGGTCGGTAAGAATACGTTACCGATCCACCCTGTCGCCAATCGTCGCGTTTAGTTGGCGGTCGGGAAGGACGAGTTCCCGAGCCGCCCGTTGTGGGGTTTCGTGTTTTCGGTGACAGTCGGAAAGGACGAGTTCCCGAGCTGTTTTTCCGAGTCGTTTGCGGTCCGTATGGACGAAAGCCGGAGCCGCTGCGTCTCTGCGTTCGGAAAGGACTAGTTCCCGAGCCGCATTCACGACGCTCATGCTGCAATAACGGGCGAGCAGTGCATGTTTCCCGAACCGTACGGACGGACGGGGATGCCATTTCTGTCAGACGCTCTTCTTCCAGCCTCTCCGCCTCTTCCACTTGTTGGGCCCAAGACTTAGTCTGCTCATTAACATGTATTGATAGCACCTCGTCTGAGCTGGTATCAACCTCGATGGCATTCTGCCTTTGGTCAGCATCGTCTTCCAGATGCAGCGTAGTATGATGCTTTTCGTGGCATCGATAGCAGCGCCCAGTGCTTTTACATATTTCTAGTCGGTGAAATGGTGACAAGCAATTTGGGCAGTAGCGGTGAACCAGTACCGCTCGCAGACGTTCTTCGGCTGAGCTGCTTCTATAAATCGGGCAGAAGCGTATGCGGTGGTTTTTGTGACAGAGCTGGCATGGGATCTCAAAACGATCGCCGCGGTGTTCCGATTTGTTTCGGGTTACTGTGAACCGACCCATTCTGTTCTGCAAAATGCATGGTTTTTTTTTTTTTAACTTAACGTATAATTATATATGGTGCTGGGTGGCAAGTTTTTGGCGAGAGAAAAAATCATATATACATACATACGTGAATTTATTTTATTTAATGTCTATACATTTGTAGCAATTTTCGGGACGTGATGAATGTAGGTTAATTTGTGCGAGGTGTCCATTTTATTTTATTTATAAATTTTTTGATATGGTGTTCTGGTGTTGATTTCATGCCAACATTAAAAATGTGTATTACGAAAATATTGAATACGGTCTTAATTAGGTGTGATGAGTTTTCGTCAGCGACACCCGAAGAGACTACCACCCTGTGAGTAATCCTCTCATAACCGCTAATATACAACAGATGGCGTTCGTACTGTGCATAAATCTTCGCTTATTCGGAAAATTTGATTGCGGCAAGTGTTATTTTGGCTTAATACAAATACGCAATTATGTCTCGTGTGAGCTTTGTGTAATGCTCGTAATTACTTATGACACTTGGCTAATGGGAAACACTGGTGTCGTTGCACAGAGTTGCAAATATGAATGCTTATTAGAAAATTGGGAGACTTTTGGGGATTTAGCCAAGCTTGGCACCCAATTTCTGCCCACCGGAAAAAGTCTGAATAAAATTGGCATACAACGAGCACCGGATGAATCGCATGCGGCAAAGTAATTACCAGTCTCAGTCTCCGTCGCTTTTAATGATATACATACATCATCTTGTGCGTGAAGAGTTAGCACAGCCCGGAAGAAGCCCGCCAATGGAACCGAAGGTTTGAAGTCGGTTGTTAAACAACACCCTGATATATCTAGTAGCAAATATATATAGAAAATGCAAAATGTGTGTATTCAAATATGCGTATTGCACTTTTTTTCTTCTAGAATCCACAGGCAAAACCCACCTCCAGTCTGTTTACTGAATATGAGGCCTGTCCGGATAATGTGCTTTGGGTGCCGCAAATTCAATGCCCAGCACATGTACGGATGATGGAGCATGAGAAACCGCAGATTTGTGATCTACCAGGCGGCAGTCATGGCTACTGTAGTGTCACTGAGCAGCATCACATAGGCAAGTTTTTAACGTTAAGTCACAAAAATACATGCAAGCCTGCACACTTACATATCTGTGATGCTAGACGGTAAACACGTATGCCATCTGTGATGGCTACATGGCTACCGATGTACCTATAAAATTTTGAAAATAATATTTAAACGCCGGCAGATATTCATATTGAATAAGTGCTGTATGTACAACCCCAGTTATCGGATTTTCGAAGAATACTATTATATAAGGGCAGTAGATTTGCAGAAATATAAAAATAGTCAGTATGGAAATAACGAATTCCATCATTACTTCCTCCGATAATTTAGGCATGAACATTAATACTTTTTTTTTTCTATTTATACTTTGAACACACACACACATAGTACCCTAATGATTCAAATTGATCCGCCAACAAGTCCCAATTGAAAAAACAATAATCACAGCTTAAGTATTTGAACTTGAACAAATGTATCCAAAATACGTTCCATGTATGTTCGTATGTATGTCAACAGCAACTAGTTTTCCAAACCCAAGTCTGGTACATACCCACACATGAACTTCTATATGTCGTTATGTGAATGTATGAAAGCCCCTTCTGCCAACAAGTAAATTTCCGCAGTTGCGGGTTTGTTAGAACTGTTGATTTTTATATTTTTATTAAATAAAATATGTTATCTTAAAATCTGCATTCGAAATGAAAATGTGTTCAAGGGTGTTTCCAAATTAAGGCAGTGACGGTATGTATGTGCACTTCTCCAACAAGAAAACAAGCTCCTCGCTCAAGAGCCAGCTGACGGAAGTTTTTCATAGCATGACCATTGTTACTACATTTATGTATGTAAGACTTATGTTTCTAATTTTGCTGGTAAATGTAGGTGTGCTTTTATTATTAATACTGTTTATCGGGCAGGGAACCCGCCCAAGTAATGAGGGAAATAGAAGATTCATACATTACAGTTCGATGTATGTATGTATGTACGCCTATGTATGTATGTACGCATATGTATGAATGTACGCATATGTTACATGTATGCATATAGTTCATATAGTTTGTTTACCTTTTGAAATTAATCTGCTTACCGAATCCACCCTATTGTACTTTTGAAAAAGAAAATTTTAGTATAATTCGATTTCTCAAATAAAGCACAGTCATCAACTTGTGTTTAGACATTTGGCCAACTATGTGACGTATATTTCATTGTAAGCTTTTGCTGTTTCAATTGCTTGACTCGACAGTTGGATAGCAAGCGTGAAAGCTGCAATGTCGATATTAGCTGAACTATTTTAGAGTTACAACGTATGAAGTTATTCATGTATGTATGTATGTATATACACACATCAATAAATAGTCAACCGCTGATTTTCGAAATATTGCCCAAGGCAGACACACATTTGTGTCGTGGAATGCATCAATACCAATGATTGCGTATTACGAAACAATAGCTCCAAGTCACTTTTGTGGATAACCCCTTTTGCAAAAAATACCTATTCGCGCACAAACATTAACAATCATTGTGTGTATGCATGTATGTATGTGAGAGTTGTTCTCACGAACAAGTAAGATGAAACAAAATGTTATCCGACTTTGATTCAATTTTTGATTTATTTGTTTATTTAACAACCATGAAAAAAATGTTGTGGATATTTCCTCGTTAAATGACTTATCTGTAAGACAAATCTTATTTTTCTTACTGTTGGTCTCTTAATGGTTGGTTTCACATTACTTACGGTTGTTGGTGAATCTATGGTTATCAAGGGAGTGGAATTCTACGGATATAAAGGAAGTGGAATTTTGTGGTTAGCCAGGGAGTGAAATACCGGTTCTTTTTCTTTTTACTGTTTCGAGTTTTTAAGAGGGCGATAAGTGGTGACCTATTGAGAGGTTGTCTCGCTTTCGTTGTCTTCTCTGTAGGACGGAAGTAGAACCAATTTTACAATTGGTCGGGTGATTGTGCCTTTTTCGGTCAGTACCTCTGCAACTCTCACTTTATTGTCGGAACCTGGGTGTAGTTGTAAGATTCGTCCCAGTCTCCATTCATTCGGTGATAGATTCTCTTCCTTTACAACAACAAATTCTCCTACTTGCAAGTTGTTTTGTGGGTGCTTCCATTTGATGCGTTTTTGCATCTCTACTAGATACTCTGCCTTCCATCTTTTACAAAAACCTTGGTGCAGGGCCTTAAGCTTTTGCCATCGGTTTATTATGGATGCAGGGTGTTCATTAATATCTGGTTCTGGTGGAGCTAGTAAATGTCCACCAACTAAAAAGTGACCTGGGGTAAGCGGCTCCAGGTCGGACGGGTTGTTTGAAGAAGGGCTGATCGGACGAGAGTTTAAACAGGATTCTACTCGACATAAAAGCGTCATAAACTCCTCGTACGTATATTTACAATTTGATGCTATTTTTTTGAAATGATTCTTGAAGCTTTTCACACCCGCCTCCCACAGTCCGCCCATGTGCGGAGCTGCAGCGGGTATGAAATGCCATGAACGTAATTGATGTGCGTACTTTGCTAGGGTGTTGGTACGTGCTTCTGCCATGAAGGCCTTGACTTCGGATCGTAAAGACCGAGAAGCTCCGACAAAGTTGGTGACATTGTCGGAGTAAACATTTTTTGGGCAACCTCTTCGGTCCGTAAACCGTGCAAAAGCTGCTAAGAAAGAAGCAGTACTAAGATCAGTGGTAGCTTCAAGGTGTATAGCTTTGGTAACAAAACATACAAACAGGCAAACATAGCCTTTTGACGTTCTACACCCTCTACCACGATAACTCGTAATATCAAAAGGTCCGGCAAAATCCACACCACTATTTGTGAAGGCCCGCGAATAGGTGGTGCGTTCCCTAGGTAGAATTCCCATAAGTTGAGTTTGGGTCCATTTTTTATGGATTGTGCAGACCTTGTAACCGTGGATGATAGACCGGATCATATTCTTCACCCTAGGAATCCAATATTGGGTACGGATTATGCGCAACATCAGCTGATTTTCTCCATGCAGGGACACTCGATGGATAAACTGGACGATGAGGCGGGACAGACGGCAGTCATACGGAAGTATGATAGGATGGCGTTCATTGTACACCAAATCCTGGGACGCGCCTAGACGACCACCAGTTCTTATAACATCAGCCTTATCGATAAAGGGATTCAGAGGCAGAATTTCACTTTTCCCATGGATCAACATACAAGATTTGAGACTCATATATTCTTGACTATAATATTGCCCCTGAACAAGTTTTATCAAGCGTTGATCTCATCAGCTGAGATTAGGCAGGACTCTGCTTGGAAAGCAGATCTAGTTTTCGAGTGAGTTCTTTGAAAAAATCTCATAATATATGAGATGACCCTCAAAGCCCTTGATAAATCGGAAAATCGCACAAGTATATCATCAAAATTATTACTAGTTTTAGTAATTGTGTGCCCTTGCACCCTTTTTTCTTCAATGGTTGTGTTATAGTCCGTTACTTGTGTTGGCCATTTGGAAAAGTCTTCTTGCAACCAAGAGGGCCCCTGCCACCACAAGGAGTTGTTGACCAGTTCTTGTGCCAAAAGTCCTCTGCTTGCTAGGTCAGCAGGATTCAATGTTGAATCCACGTGTCGCAAATTTCCGTTGCCAACCTTTTCTACAATCTTGGTTATCCTGTGCGCCACAAAGGTTGACCAAGAGCAAGGAGGCTTGCGTATCCAGGCAAGAACAATTGTTGAATCAGTCCAAACGTTTACTTTAAGGTGACGAAGTCTAAGATTTTCAGTCACTGATTCGATTGTTTCAGCTAGTAGCACTGCACCGCACAGTTCTAATCTGGGTAAAGAGATAGTCTTTACAGGAGCTACTCTTGTTTTTGCCATCAGTAAAGTGACGAAAACTCCATTTTTTGTATTAACTCGTTAGTATACACTTGCTTCATACGCTTTTTCGGAAGCATCGCTAAACCCATGCAACTCCACGTCCTCTGTTGTCGAGAATTGAACCCATCTAGGTATACGTAAGTTGTTGATCGCCATATAGCGAGCCAGCCTAATGGGTCGAATAGTTTGGCGATAGCGGAAAGTATCGCCCTTTTGGTTAAAGTGGTATGTTCTTCTATAGGCTTTGCTATGAAATAGAAACAATCGGCATGAGCATTCCATGTTATGCCAAGGGCCTTAACTGTACTTGTATCTTCAAACTCTAAAAAATCTTCCTTTAGCAAGTTAGCTTTCGGTATGCCTTGCAATATCTTGCTGCAATTTGAAGTCCATTTCCTCAATGGCAAGCCGGCTGACTCTAGTACGTGCGTTATCTCGCTTCGAGCTCTTATCGCAGCCTCAATACTATGACCACCGGCAAGTACGTCATCAACGTACATACATGCATCGTTTTAGAATGTCTGATGCAATTGGGTGGGAGTTAGCTACTTCATCAGCCAGCTGGTGTAGTCTTCTTATCGCAAGGTAAGGAGCACAATTTATTCCAAAAGTTACAGTTTTCAGTTCGTATAAACTGGTAGGCTCCTGAGCGCTGCTCCTATGAACTATACGTTGATATTTTGTTTGGTTTTCATTCACTAGGATTTGCCGATAGATTCTTTCGATATCGCTATTGAAGACGTACTTGAATAATTTCCAGCGAAGAATTAAAATGGTTAAGTCGGCTTGTAGTACCGGACCTGGGAGGAAAACATCGTTCAGACTCGTGCCGTTGGCGGTAGGGCACGAGGCATTGAATACCACGCGGAGCTTCGTTGAGGCACTTTCTTCCTTCAAGACAGCATGATGTGGCAGGAAATAGCCATCATTCGATTCTGCTGTCACATATGTATCTATCTTGGACATATGACCTAATGTCTTATATTCTCTCATAACCCTATTGTATTCTGTTTGCAGGGCAGGATTTTTGGCTAATCGCGTCTCGTTCCGAAAGAACTGAGAGCATGCACTTTTCAGCGAAGGTCCCAGGCAGACATGATTCGGAAAATCTTGTCTAAATGGTAGAGATACTATATACCTTCCTTCGTTATTTCGCTTGGTTGTTGCTGTGAAGAGTCTTTCGCAATATTTATCTTCTTCACTTATGTTTCTTTTCTTGGGGATTTCTTCTAACTCCCAAAAGGCCGTTAATTGCTTGTCTACAGAGACTTCGTTAAAAAACGACACTACGTTGGTTGTAGGCCTCGTCGTTTCCGCACCACCGGTTATTATCCAGCCGAATACGGTTTCTTTGGCAAGAAGTGTGTTTTATATGTTTTTCTTCATGCCGCTTAACATAATCTGGGGATAAATGTCTCCGCCGAGGATGAGATCAACCGGTTCGTTCACAAAGAACCTTCTATCCGCCAATTCCAAATCTGGGAATGCCTGCTTGGTCATCGCACTAACTTGGCAGGTCGGAAGATTCCCAGTGAGTTGTAGCATAACAAGCACCACAGCACTTATATTGATTAGAGCGTCCGTAGGTGACCTCAATTGAATTTCGCACGCTTCTTTCACCTGCGCGGATATAGCATTGTTAATGCCCGAAACTTGGGCATGTAAACGTTTTGAAGGTAAATTGATTCTGCGTTTGAGCCTCTCCGTAATGAATGAGCACTCGGAACCCGAATCAATTAATGCTCTAGCCGAGAAATTAGTGTCATTGTAGTGAATGTTGACACATGCCGTACCTAGGAGCATACCAACGTTTTAGTTTGCATAGCAAGAATTCACATTTTTAACAACTTTTTCATTGTCCTTTGCAGATTCCTGTCTCCACTGAGCCTGTCTGGAAGTGGAAGGAGTGTCATCTGCGGGGTTCGGAGTTCCCCTCTGTGTGGTTGCTTTTGGCTGAAAAACTTGCAGGTGGAGCAGTGTGTGATGTCTTGAGTGACACGTACTGCAGTTGAACGAGCTTGTGCATCTTGACACCGTGTGTCCAGCTGATAAGCAGTTCAAGCAACTATTGTTCGATTTAATGTAATCTATTCTTTGTGTTGTTCTCATTTTACGGAATTTTTGACAACTTCGTAGTTTGTGTTCATTGCTATGGCATAGATTGCAAAAGTGCTTGGCAACGCTAGTTTGATATGTGCCGAGCCTTTTTGGAGGCATATCTAAGCTTTGACGCAGAGCTTGCGGCTTAGGTGACTGTGAAATCTTACTGGCTCTCAAGCCTGATACGGTTTCCAGTGTTTGAAACCGATTTGAAAGGAAACGATCCATATCTTTCCACATGGATATATATGTTTTGTTTTCTATGGACTGCTCCCATAGCGCCAGTGTGCATTCTGGCAGTTTTGTTGAACATAAGTATGTAATAATTGCATCCCAGTTCGAAATGTCAATTTGATGACTTTGAAGTGATGAGATGCAATTGTTTATGTCGCGCTGCAGTTTCTTAATAGAGCTGCCACACGCCCTCTCAACTACCTTTAAATTTAATAAAAGTTTCAACTGTGTGTTGACTAGGATACGTTTATTTTCGTATCTGTCACTCAGGTTTTTCCAGGCGGTTGTAAAGCCCTCATTAGTCAATGGACACCTCTGCACAATCTCTTTTGCTTCCCCTTGGGTTTTTTGGTTGAGATGGAAAAGTTTCTCAACTGGTGTAAGACGTTTGTTTAGGATGTATATAGCCGTAAACATGTCTCTGAAGGATGGCCAAGACAAATAGTCTCCTTTAAATACATCGGTATCGCATGGAGGTAAACGTATGTTGTGCTCGGTAATAGGTATGTTTTCCGGCTCTTTTCTGGCCTTTGACAGTTTTTCATGCAGATCAGCCATGGCTGTCTGGCAGCGAACAAAACATTGATACGATCTCTTATGTTTAAGTTTTATCGCCGTTTGATCTTTGGCAGTTACGCCTTCTGAACCCATGATGTCATCGTAAGCTGCTTTCGTCTTCCTCCAAAGCGCTTTAAGCTCATCTTGTTCGATGACAGGAGAGTGCTTTGTATGTTCGGACGCAGCTCTTTCGTTGTAGTCAGATTCAACCTCTGCTACTGCGTCGGCCAATCGAATAAATGTATCCATGATTTAATTGAATTTGGGAAGCAAAGAGTATACTTAATATAAATTAAGTTTGAACGTAATCTTATTCCGTTTGAGTTTTATAGCAGATCTTTTTATATATATATAGGCTCTATTGCCCTTTCGAATTCATAAAAGTTTGAAACTTAAATTATGCCACACCAGGTAAATTACTTAACTCAAAAACAGGAAATAATTAATTTTGAACGAATGAACGTGTGTGTAAATTTAATTTATATTTTATTGTTTTTCAGCAACTTATTGTACGTGGTGAATCACGGAATGATTTCACACCGTGTATTAACAAGGAAATAAAAACGAAACAGAATATTCTGATTAGTATTCTATAAACTAAATTTGTTTATTGTGTAATTATTGTGGATAGGAATAAATAGTGGAAATATAAATTACAATCGATTTGTTTTACCTTTGGTACGGCGTGATGGCTGTGGCTGATCCTTGCTGCG
This sequence comes from Philophylla caesio, assembly GCA_963971545.1. Classification (NCBI taxonomy): domain Eukaryota; kingdom Metazoa; phylum Arthropoda; class Insecta; order Diptera; family Tephritidae; genus Philophylla; species Philophylla caesio. The sequence continues at coordinate 64,584,250 of OZ020606.1, forward strand.
TAGTGAAGTAACTTCATGTGACCGAGTTTTTAATTTTGAAGGTGATCGGACCACCAAACAGTGAACTTTCGTTAACTTTCTCCTTAACTTAGTTCACCGTTTGACGGGTAGCTGCGTATATATATGTGTGTGTGTGTGTAAATCAATAAAGGGATTTATACACTAGGGTTGTATGTGAATTGTTGAGGCGGAACCTTTACACTATTGAAAACGTCGATTACCTGTTTTGTGATGTGACGGAATTTTACTGATGGGAAAGCTGTGATAAGCTCATTTTAAATTCGTGCCAAAGTAGGCAGTTCACATAGCAATCCGTTAACAACGTTCGGATTAACACATTGTTTCATGGATTTCATTAAATCACCTTGGCTGTTAAAGGTTATTCGATGCCTTACTCGTGATCTAAAGATTATTGTTGAGGTAACTGGTAATGTGTTGCCATCTTCGAGAATAATCTGAGTTTGGAAGCAATTAATGGGGTTTTTTACAGTGGGTGTTGTTTGAGTAAGTGATTCCTCACTGTTAGCGGCCATGCTTTCAGAGTCCACTTCGTGATTCAGTGCATTTATATCCTGCCGGGAGAGTGCATCGGCTACGAAGTTTTCTTTCCCTGGTTTGTAGTGAAACTGTGGTGAATACTCTTCCACAAAAGCGCGCCACCTTTTCAATTTGGCGTTTGGGTTCTTGTCGGATAAAGCAAAGGTAAGCGGTTGATGATCAGTATAGATGTTTAGATGTTTTACGTCGTACAAATAGTTTCGTAGTTTTTGTAGAGCCCATACTATCGCCAAGAGCTCCTTCTCGTTAGTTGCATAAATTTATTCTGTTGGAGACAGGGTTCTCGAGATCATGGTGATAGGTCTTCCGTTTTGTGATAAAACGGCACCTATGGCGTGTGAAGAGGCATCCGTGGTCAAGTCAAAGGGTTGTTTGTAGTCAGGGTAAAGGAGCAGAACATCTTCCGAAACAAGTATGCTTTTAATTTTATTGAATGCATTAATTTCTTCTTCGTCCAAGGCTACTTAGACTTTCCGAGATTGGTTAGCACCGACATTTCCGTTTTCTCCACGCAAGTATTTTGTAAGTGGCTTTGCAATCGAAGCATAGTCCCTTACAAACCGTCTATAATAGCCAGCTAACCCTAGAACCGATCGTAAAGCCCTTAACGACTTGGGGGTAGCGTAGCCCAAAATATCCTTGACTTTATCGGGGCATGTTCTAATACCTTCTCTGGATTCTGTAAAACCTAAAACTCAACACTCTCTTGAAAAAATGTTGACTTGTCAGCGGGCACTCGCATATTAGCAGCGTAAAGTTTGTTTAATACTCTGTCAATGTCCTTTAGATGTTGTTCAGCATTTTCAGAAAAAATGATGACATCATCTATATAGACATGGCATATTTTACCTATTTCTTCCCTGAGAACGTCATCAATGGCTCTCTGAAAAATGCTTGGAGCATTTTTTAAGCCAAAGGGAAGCCTGCAAAATTCAAATTTGCCATTATTGACCGAGAATGCTGTTTTCTCTCGATCCCTTTCCGCTAGCTTAATCTGATGAAAGCCAGATTTCAGATCTATGGTGGAAAAACACCTGGCGTTTCCCATGTTAGCTAAAATTACAGAAGTATCAGGAATCGGATAATTGTCACTTATTGTTTTACTATTTAATTTCCGGAAGTCAATTACGAGTCTTGACTTCTTGTTGCCATCTTCATCTATGCCCGTTTTACCCACAACCCAAATCGGGTTATTATAAGGAGAACGGGATGGCTTTATTATACCGTCACGCAACAAGTTCGATATTTCTTTGTTGACGAACTCAGCTGAGGCAATGGGATACGGATAACTTCTTGAGTAAACTGGGAGATCGTCGGTGGTCCTTATTGTTCCAATGATATCGGTATTATAGGGCAGCGCTTCGTTGGGATCAGCGAAAACCCTAGCGTGACATTGTAACACCGCATGAATATTTAACTCGTCTTTCGGGATTTGCGTATCCGTTTCTACTAATTTATTAACATCTGGGCAAGAATAATACAAAAGCTTTTCCTGCCTACCGTCGTATCATAAAAGTCCACTTTTTAGATCCATTTTAGCGTTTACTTCCTTTAGCAAGTCGAACCCTATAATTCCATCAAATGTCCTTAAGCTGGGTAGTATAAAGAATCTAGTATTTTTATTAAAAATATTTATTGTGAAATGTTTGTCAATTTTAGTGGTGCCGTGAATTGATTTTACCGTAAAGGGATGTTTTACAGGTTTTATTGCCCTAAAGGCTTTGAGCTGTTTGACATAACTCTTTGCGGCACCAGTATCAATCAGGAATTTTATACCTCTTCCCCCGATTGTCCTCGACATAGGGCAAGAGGGATTTTGCCCTGAAAAAATGTATATCATCCTTTGGTACGTTCTGAGAATCCTCTGCGCTTCTATCTTCATACCCTTCGTTCTGGTAGTAACTGTCATATTGAGCATCGGTCCAATATTCTCCATCAGGTTCTTCCTGTTCTTGAGTAAGGTGATTTACTCGTTGTATTTTTTGTACTGCCTGCTGGTCACTTCCATGTGGTCTTTTTCTGGCTTTTCTCTATTCAGAGACGTTGCTACCTGTTGCCAAAATTGCTGGGTAGCGCTTCGGCTGAGCGTGCCGCCTGTATTACCAATATTCGGACGATATGCTCTCGGTTAGGCTCCCTGCTGGCGGTACCGGTCGTCATTACCAATTAGTGGTTGGGGTCTATTTTGTCTGAGCCTAGAGAGGGATGGGTCTACATCCATTGGTACTGGAGTTTGCCGCTGTTGGTCAGGTGGAACTCTGCGGTATTGTGGTAAATATGGGTACTGGATGGGGCCTTGAATCACTTCTCTATTAAAGGAGTGGGCAAACATAGACCTTGCTTGGTTTGCTTCAAGCTCTTGTGCTAAGGCCAACGCGGAAGGAAGATCGTTAGGCCTAGAGCAGAAAAGGATACCGCACAGGGGGCGATTGAGACCTGAAATAAAAATGCGAAGGGCGTCCTCGCGATATTTCTTATTGAGTGATTCTATTAGGGTGGTATTTCCACCGTGGGTCATAATGGTTTTATTAACTATGAGAGTTAACTTTCTTTCCACATCATCGTAGAACCCTATTACTGATAATTTACCCTGTCTCAAGGTGGATAATTCCTGTTCTATTAAATGGATAGGTCTTTTATCGGCGTAGGCGAAGTCTAGCCGTGCAATGATTGCATGGAAATTCAAGACCGTGTTGAAGGACGATTGGCGTCTCAATTGTTGCCAGCCTATTTGTAAGTTCGTCTATGCGGGTTTGGAATCGCTGCCTAGAATGTTCTGTTGCAGTACAAATTGCGGTACTGAGAAGGGCTTGAAGAGTCTGGGCATCCATTGTCTTGTTCGAGTAAAGGAAATCTCAAATCCCAAATATTTAATAAGTATTATCTTTATTGATTTCAATAAATTCACCTTAATTTGACAATCACTTTCATTTGCTGAACTGTCTACTTACATGAATATTAGGCTAGTTTAGAATGCAATTAAATTTGGTGAATATTTGGTTTTAACTGCTCCTTCAACTTTATGTTTACTTTGTCCCTCGCTGGCAACGCCTCGGCGTGGCGTGCAATACCTCTAAAATTTTTTAAAATTAATTTTCTAAGTTACACTGCAAAACTTTTTGCAAATTAGGGATTCTTGTTCTCACAGAATGTTTAAAGTTTATTACTGTTCACATAATATTTTACTAGATTTTTGTTAAATTTCGTAGAATTTTTTGTTCACAAAGTCTTCACAAGTTTTTGGTTAAATTTCATACTACCTTACGTAGTATTTTTGTTCACAAATTTTTGGTTAAATTTCGTTCTTCCTTACGTAGTATTTTTAGTTAGTTCACAAAGTCTTCACAACTTTTTTGGTTAAATTTCATACTACCTTATGTAGTATTTTTTGTTCACAAAGTCTTCACAACTTTTTTGGTTAAATTTCATACTACCTTATGTAGTATTTTTGCTCACAAAGTTTTGGTTACAAAGTCAAGGTGGGTTCGAACCCACGGCCAAACTCGCGTGTCCTTTACAAGGATAAACTCGCGTGTCCTTTATAAGGATGTTTAAGGTACTTCGCTACCTTAAAATGCATCCCTTTATTGTACAAGAGCAGCCACCCTGTTTTTCGAACTCGCTGGAAGCGAACGGTTGACGTTGCCAAGTAACCGCCTATAAAGGCAGGTGCTCATCATCTTTGAGCTCTCTTCTTTTTATGCTTTCATCGTGGGAACATCATTTTTCACCCATACTACCATCGAGGGAATATTCCGCAGCATATATCTACAAGATTCAATCAGCTTTATACCATCCAAGATCATTTGCATCAACAATCATCTTCATATCATCTTTACATCATCAAACACCATTTGCATCCGCATCCAGATCATCGATCTAAGTATACAATTTTCATTTTACACAGTAATTTCGATATCCACCTGAATTATTAATCAAACCAATGTATTAGCAATACCTACACGTATATAAGTATGTATTTGCTTGTACATATGTATGCGCATGAACGCACAGTTATACATATGATTGTTGCATCAACATTAAAGATTCCTTTCACGCGATAAAAATACAATCTTTCATACAATTTATGTAATTCCGTTAATTACTTACTAGATTTAAGCTCAATTTAATGTTAATAAATAAAATGAGGTATGAATTCAACTCATAAATCTAGCATAACATTTTTCATAGTCCTTGTGAGCCAAATTTGAGCTGGCAACACCGAAAATAGCTAAGTTCGAAAAATACAACTCGGTCGTTTGCATACCATCTCTATCAACGGAAAAGACGAAGCAGCAGCGAATTTAGAGATTGAGCGGAATATTTGGTGAAAAAATGATTAAATTGCGTATTTAAAAATGTATTTTTTTTAATCAGCGAATTTGACAAGGATCAACATAAATTTGAGCCAATTAATTGGATAAGGCAAATCACCAGGAGCAACGTAAGGCAGCAGAGACCACGTGCGATCAGCATCACTATTACGCAGCAAGTTCGCTCGACAACCGCAACGTCGGCAGCATACTCAAGCTATACACACAAACCTACATTGCCAGTGCGTGGCAAGTTTGCTCGCCAACTGCAACGTCGGCACATACTCGTATGATACACACAACTATACATGACAAGTTCGCTGAACAACGACATCAATACGAGATCGCATAATATGAGAAGTAACCAGGATTCCAAGTAAGTGGAGGTTAATTACTTATCTAGTGAATTGTGGATAACGCGTTTGTATGTAGATATGTGTGGCAAATTGTAACGACTCATCAGTTAATTTTCAAATTTCTCGCTGGTTCGTTGCATAGCGTCTGCGAAGACAAATCAGCGCCGGATTATTCAACATTTTATCCCCCAAATTCAAACCGCATTTCCGCATGTAGCTGTTTCGAATTGCCTATTGTATACACGATACAGCAAGGGCAAAAGCGAAGCATCTGGAATCTTCGCGAGCTGAGTCGTTGCAATTACATACATACATGCATGCATACAGACCGCGCCAAAGCGGCACGTTCGCTGTGAACAATTAACACTTGCTGGTATATACCCGTACATATATACATATGTATGTATACGCACATACAAATGTGCATGAATATTCACATGTACGAAACCAAATTTCCAAACGCTTACCGTAGTGCCAGAAGCTATTTACGTTTATATCTAAGTATATACATACTTACACATGTATATGTGAATATCTACATATGTATAAGACAATTCATGCATTAGAGCACATATGTATGTTTAATAGTTTCATATGTATGTACGTTAAGTCCTCAACGTCAACGTAAACCGAATAGAAAAAAAAAAATATATATGCGTATAAATTAATACCAACATACATATGTACTTATATATGTACATATGTATGTACATAAATTGTACATTTATTTCTTTGTCGTTGAAAAACTTGTTGCCGCACAGCTTACGCTAGCGACGAAATATCTACAAACGTAATTCGTAATCAATATCGAAATTACTTTGAATTCAAATTTAAAGTTCAAGCCTACAGGGGCTACCGTTGTGGTACAAGTCAACGTAAAAAGTGAACGTTTTGCAAAATATTTCTGCTTAAGGTAAAGCCAGTTTTGCGTCAGCACTAAGATCTGCGCATTCCTCTGGTGAAATACGAACAGACATAAATCTCGCTACTTTTAGTTAGCATATTCACCCTTGTATTCAAACTCAAAAAAAAAAAAAAAAGGGAAAGGATGAGTGTAGTGAAAATGGCGGTTAATGAGAAGTTTCTTTTTGCATCAAACAACGTAATCCAGTTTTGCTCTCATTTCGAGAAAGAAGAGTTCGAGGATAACACCGATTCCTTACTCGAGGTAAAATTGTGTGACTTAAACACACGCTGGGAAGATTTACGTATTTCTTATGAAAAAGTTTGCATTGCCGAAGATAGCGTTGTTTCATCGGAATTTAAGAACGACGCTCAGGAAAAATTTCAGCTATGCGCTGATAGTTATTATATTTGCAAAGCGCAAATTTTAGATCAACTTAAGCTTCTCCAAGGAACCCCTGAAAAAAATTCGAAAACAATGAACCCTCTTCCTAACCAGTTAGACAGTACAGCGACATGTATCAAAGTTCCTCCCTGTGATACTGAGGTATTTAACGGCAGTTACGAAGATTGGCCCTCGTTTCGTGACATGTTCACGGCCGTATACTTAAATCACCCTAAGTTAACTCCCGCCCAGAAGCTTTATCACCTTCGAAACAAAACAAGAGGAAAAGCAGGAAGTATCGTCAAGCATTATAAATTATGTGACGAAAATTTTTCGTTAGCATGGGAAGCGTTAAGAGTACGCTTTGAAAACAAACGAATTCTTGTCGACAACCAATTGAAAACCTTGTTCAATATTCCCACAGCCAATTCTGAAAATAGTGAATCCATCCAAAGGATTCAAACCACTATCAAGGATTGTCTTTGTTCTCTGGTATCTCAAGGCGTTTCAGTTTCTAACTGGGATCCCATCCTTATTCACTTGTGTTCAACTAAACTCCCAGATGAAACTCTCGCACTCTGGGAACAATCTCTCAAATCCCGAAGAGAACTTCCGTTATGGACTCAGATGGATGAGTTTTTGACCAGTCGCTACGAAGTGGTAGAACGGTTAAATAGCATCCGACATACCAAAAGCCGAAATTCTTTACCACAACGAAATCCAAACAAAATTCAGACATATCACTCCAGCGAAAAGTTATCGTATACTTGTAAACTTTGTGACCAACATCATTCCTTAAAAATTTGTAAAAAATTCCGACAACTTCCGATTTCAGCACGACAAAAATTCGTAAATGGAAACAGATACTGTGTAAATTGCCTGGCATATAATCACCTTTTAAAAGATTGTCAGAGTGCTTTTAAATGATTCCATTGCAAAAAGTCGCATCACACCTTGTTGCATATTGATTCCGATCCAATACACAAACCTTTTGTTCGCAACCAGACAGCCAAACCAACCACCAGCTCAACTTCGCTATTGCACACCCAATCAATAAACTCTAATCCAAATCATTTCCAACATCCAATTTTTGAACTGTCCCGAGGCAATAACCCCACAATCGAGGGTTCCCCTACTGTCGTTCAGTCAAATTTTTCCAGCGATAACGAAACCACTATATTACCTACGGCTCTGGTACATATCGAACATTTAGGTGAACTCTTCTCGCTCAGAGCTCTCATCGATCAAGGATCACAAAAGACTTTGATTTCAGAAAAAGTTCAAAAAAAATTCCGACTTCCAACTTACCAAGAACATTTCTCCACAACCGGTATGGGTGGAGTAATGGTCGAAAACGCCACTCGAGTGTGCCATCTCACTTTGGTCTCCAAAAGACAAAAAATTCGTGTAGAAGCCAAGGCTATTGTACTCCAAAAGCTAACAAGTTTTCTTCCAAGGTTTCATATGAGAAAACCCAATATCACAGCAGTATCCGACGTGGAGCTGGCTGATCCATATTTCTTCAAACCTTCGCAAATTGATATAGTCATTGGAAGTGACCTAATACCACAAGTGCTGCTTGATGGAGTGAAACACAATGTCTTTGGAAATTTAATAGCTCAAAATTCCATCTTTGGTTGGTATTTAAGTGGACCTCTAAAGCAAGAAGTAGTTTCTTCCTTTCACACTCACATTGTAGAAGATCAAAGCGAAAATCTTAATGCCCAGCTAAAAAAATTTTGGGAGCTAGAAGATTTACCCGACAGTCATCAACCATCAGATGATGATGTCATTTGCGAAAATCTGTACACAGAAACCACATATCGTAAGGCGGACGGACGTTATGTCGTTAGACTTCCATTCAGACGAGAGTTTCCATCTTCTATAAGTCTCAGCCGTTCTCGTTCACATGCACTAAAGCAAGCGCTTCGCATGGAACATATTCTCGATAAAAACCCCGATCTAAAAACCGACTATGCCAAGGTATTAGAAGAATACATTACTTTAAATCATATGAAATACACTACTTCTGAAGAGATCCAGGAAAGTGGGAAATACTTATCCTTCTATCTACCTCATCATTCCGTCATTCGGGCGGAAAGCAAATCGACAAAAGTCAGGGTTGTGTTTAATGCATCCAAACCCTCCGAAAATGGACTTTCTCTAAACGACGTTCTTTACCCCGGTCCAACGTTGCAAACCGATCTAATGATCGTAATTCTTAATTGGCGCCTCTACAAATACGTTTTTAATGGAGACATCCAGAAAATGTATCGCCAGATCCAGATACATGAAAACGACCAACCATTCCAACGTATCCTTTTTCGAAGAAATAATGATCCAAAACTAACTGACTTTGCACTCCAAACGGTCACTTTTGGTGTCAATTGCGCTCCGTATCTTGCAATACGCACTTTACATCAATTGGCACATGATTCTCAACTAAACCATCCATTAGCCAAAAGAATCCTCATGAAAGAAACCTATGTTGACGACATACTAACCGGTGGTCACGATATACCATCTACCTTAGTGGCACAATCGCAACTCATTCAATGCCTACTATCAGGCGGGTTTCCCTTGAAAAAAATTACATCTAATCACCCAGAACTTTTGAGCCATATTCCTCCAGAAGATTTACTGGACTCAAACTTTCTCAAATTCAATTCTTCCAGTTCCACAAAAACCCTCGGTATTAGGTGGAATGCCTTAACCGATACGTTCTCATATTCCATCCAACCAATAAATCCCTCAACAAAGGCCACTAAACGTCAAATCCTGTCGTCGGTGTCGAAACTTTTTGACCCGGCGGGATGGCTTTCGCCAATAATTATTCAATCCAAAATGCTACTCCAACAACTTTGGCTGGAGGGAACCGAATGGGACGAATGCGTCAAACCACTCTCACTACACAAATGGAATCAATTTCTATCGGATTTACCAGCCATTGAACAAATACGAATACCAAGATGGGCAGAATTCGCTCCAGACCGGAAAATCCAAGTGCATGGGTTCTGTGATGCGTCCGAGAAGGCATATTGTGCCTCTCTTTATATTCGAACTCAATCAAACGACAATCACATTTCCTCGAATCTACTCTTTTCAAAGACGAAAGTTGCTCCACTTCAAACCATAAGCCTTCCTCGCTTAGAATTGTGTGGAGCAGTTCTTCTATCAAAAGCGATCAAATCTGTTTTAGCTAAGCTTCCTCTAGGAAAATATGACATACATCTCTGGTGCGATTCATCGATTGTTCTATCGTGGTTGGAAAAACCACCCTGCACGTGAAAAGTTTATATTGCAAACCGTACGGCACAGATTATAAAAAATGTGGGAAACGTTCAATGGAAACATATTGCGTCAAACCATAACCCTGCGGACCTAGGCACTCGTGGCTGCAAACCACAGGAGTTAGTCAACAACTCGCTTTGGTGGCACGGTCCAGATTGGCTTGTAAAATCTCGAGAACACTGGCCAATATCATTTCAACCAAAAATCATTCCTCCTGAAGCACGGAAAGTTGAAATTCTACACACAGGTGAGGAAGAACCTGACTTACTCTATCGATTTTCATCATGGCCTAGAGCTATACGAGTCATCTCGTATATGTTTCGTTTTATCAACCGACTAAGATCACATTCAATACAGTCCACTCCCGAAGTTAGTTTCAAAAGTATACTACTTTCTCAAAGCGAAATTCAGTTAGTGAAAACACGACTAATATCACTTGCCCAACAACGGCATTATCCCAATCGATACTTCTTGGAGAAGAATTGGTAGCTTTAACTCCAGGGCACTTTCTTCGTCGTGCACCTCTACTAGCTATACCTGAACCGGCAATTGATAATCTCTCTCTACAAAACCGTTGGGAAAAACTCTAAATTCTTCACCAACAATTCAGCGCCCGCTGGAAAGAAGAATACTTAAAAGAATTGCATAAAAGATACAAGTGGCAATATCCCCAAAAGGATTTATCAGTCAACGATTTTGTCGTCATTAAAAACGAATTAACACCACCAAATGAATGGCGCTTAGGGAGAGTAGAAAAAGTATACCATGGCTCCGATAACAAGGTTCGTGTCGCAGATGTGCGAACGCAACACGGTATTTTAACCAGGCCAATCGTAAAATTATGTCTGCTTCCGGTTAAACCTAATATGCCTAGCCCGCAGTCCTGACTGCCACCCATTGCATGTTGCACCATATCCTAGCCATAAGTTTATCCAAAATATCCACTAAAGCAAATCATATTTACAGAACAGTCGTGGGGAAAGCACGGCGAAGTCCACCACCGCCAGGATCCATTAAAAAATACCTCCGTCGGGATCCAACCGTACATCTTTGTCTTGTTTGTCATCGCTATCACGCACTGCGCTTCTGTGAAGTATTTTTAAAGCTAAGCGTAGAAGACAGGATCCACTGTGTACGAACCTACGCATATTGTTATAACTGCTTGGCCAGGACACACCGCGCTAAGGCTGTTCATCGCAGGCCAAATGCAAGACGTGCAAACAACCACACCATACATTACTTCATCGAGTCAAGCCTGGCGAACTCAAAACATCGCAGTTGCGAAACACGCAAACGCGCCGGGCCGTGAAGGAAGCTATCGCGGCATTGGAACGGGTGCATCAATCGTTGTCCCTTGCAACAGTGCAACGGGGCCGCCATGTTTAAGGTACTTCGCTACCTTAAAATGCATCCCTTTATTGTACAAGAGCAGCCACCCTGTTTTTCGAACTCGCTGGAAGCGAACGGTTGACCTGCCTATAAAGGCAGGTGCTCATCATCTTTGAGCTCTCTTCTTTTTATGCTTTCATCGTGGGAACATCATTTTTCACCCATACTACCATCGAGGGAATATTCCGCAGCATATATCTACAAGATTCAATCAGCTTTATATCATCCAAGATCATTTGCATCAACAATCATCTTCATATCATCTTTACATCATCAAACATCATTTGCATCCGCATCCAGATCATCGATCTAAGTATACAATTTTCATTTTACACAGTAATTTCGATATCCACCTGAATTATTAATCAAACCAATGTATTAGCAATACCTACACGTATATAAGTATGTATTTGCTTGTACATATGTATGCGCATGAACGCACAGTTATCCATATGATTGTTGCATCAACATTAAAGATTCCTTTCACGCGATAAAAATACAATCTTTCATACAATTTATGTAATTCCGTTAATTACTTACTAGATTTAAGCTCAATTTAATGGTAATAAATAAAATGAGGTATGAATTCAACTCAAAGGATATGTCGTATGGCCCCACGTTGGGCGCCAATTATTAAAACTAGTTTATGGTTGTTTAAATATTTTATTTCCCTTGCAAGAGAGCAAGGGCAGCCAGTTAAGTCGGGTGAGTTAATACAACTAAAACATTAATTCGGCGACTTCGCCTAAATACCTGAAAACTCAAACAGTCCCTGTCAGCTGCTGCACGTTATCGACCGCGTGACTTGTGAATGCATTTCGGCAATTTACCGCTTGCACAAGTGTAATGCTTTCGCTGCTGCCGCTGCGATCACTTGTTAGTGTTAACTGTTGTTGGCATACGCAGACCCGTAGACGCGCCGTCAGCAATATCAGTGGGAGTGAAGTTGTTGTAGGAGTTTACGTTGTTGTCACGCGCAAACTTCCAGCTGCGCTGTCAGCAATATCGGTGAGAACAGAGTTTTGGCCGGATGTGAGTTTGCTGGTGTTAACTACTCCCCCTCTTGAAACGAAGGCGTCCTCGGCTTCTTTTATAACGTTATTCAGTACTATTGTATTTTTTCGTCGTTGCTTCAAAAAGATTGCGATGCTCCCAGCGATGGCTAATAGGATCAGGAGTATGGCGCTTCCTGATTGTAGAGAGCGGGTAGCAATGAGATCCCGCAGGTATGCTATGTGCTTTCAGTGAAGTTAACATGTTGCGCTGGCACAGCTTCAGGATGCGATCGATTTATCTCATTCCAGTTGTTTTAAGTAGTGGTGGTGTTTATCGTAATATTACCTTTGAAGGTTATGAGGAAAGTTCCTTTCGTCAGCTTTGTCAAATTTCTGTCTTGTATTAAAGCGGGTTGGTCGTTAATTACAACCACGCCATCATCGACTTCCTCCATAGCAACAACATGATCAGCGAACTTTGATTTGCATTCTGCGAAGTGTTGGTTGAGTAGTTGTCGCACACAGGGGCTCTCCTTCAACGGTCGGCAGAAACTTGCCATTATGGATTCCTTACAATTGTAGAGCGGAATGAATTCCCTATTGCATTCAGCTACGAGATTCGTCTCAAAAGAAATAATCTTTCCTTGTTGGACAACGGGCAGCAACTTTACATTATTACAAATCCTAGCTATTTTTGGATATTTAATAACAAAATAAATGGATTGCATATCTTGGAATATCTTAACTTTAGAAACAGAAAGTAAGTCACTTATACTCGTGTTTGTAGAGTGCTCAGCAGCTAAAAAATTGTTTAGTTCCATACCGTTAAGCAGTACGGGGTTGATATCATTTAATTTTGAGTAACTGATGATATAATGGTTTCCAACTCCATTATCACCGCTCTATTTCTACTAGTGGTTAAAGAAAAGAGATTTCCCGTATCTATTTGTGTCTGTTTTGCCCTTTTTAATAGATTATTAACTGTCAATGTCAGTTCATTAATTTGTCTCTGCATAGCTGAATTAATGGTTATCTGTTGTTCGTTTGCCTCTATTAAGGTCTCAGCTCTGGTCTCAACTTCTTGCAAATCGTCAAAGAGTAAAGCAACCCTAAAGAAAAAGAGGAGAATTTTCAGTGTTTTAAATTGGTTTGTGCACTTTCTGCCCGTCGATCAAAACAAACGTACCTAGATCTTTTTGGACTAATTTTTTAGTATAAAGTTCAGTGAATTTGTTTCCAATCCTTTTATTAGTTTTCACAAAAACTGTATCCCCTGGATTGTATTGCAGTGTTTGTCTTTTTGCGTTATGTCTCTGTAAATCTGTTTGTTGGGTACGTATAAGTTCACCTTTTATTTCGTCAATCAATTCGTCTGGTATTGCATGAATAACATCTATGGGCCTCTTATTCGTTACGGAATGGATGGTGCGGTTGTATTTAGTTGTTGCGAGCAGGATTAATTCGACCGTATCGGAAATGCAAGTATCAAGTTTTTGACAACGCGCGATCTCCGTAAGGGTGCTATGGAACCTCTCCACCTGCCCGTTAGTCGTACTATGTGCAGGTGGTGTGGTGTAGATCGTGACCCGAAGTGGTTTTTGAGAATCGCTTTGATGGTTTCTGAATTCAACGACCCTTTCTTGTCGCAAACTAACACCCTAGTATTCCTGTAGAAATTGAGAAGCTCGTAAATTGGTTCTTTAATATCCACTATGGCTCTAGATTTTAACGGGAAAACTATTGCGAATTTGGAAAACTTATCTATTGCTGTAAGGAAGTGTGTTTTGTCCGTTGAGTAAATATCAACGTGAAGGATTTCCCCTGGATACGAAGGTATAGGAGTTGATCCTATTTCAGGATTTGGGGGATGTCGTTGATATTTAGCCTCATGACATATTTTGCAGTTCGAAATTATTTCTTTTAGGATTTTCCGTAAATCGGGAAAGTAATAGCTCTCACGGACTTGTTGTTCATTTTCACGAAGAGACCTATGAGCTCGATTATGTTCGGTTTGGGAGATTTCACGTTGATCTTCGCTATTTAAATACACCGTGGCGAATCACGGAATGATTTCACACCGTGTATTAACAAGAAAATAAAAACGTAACAGAATATTCTGATTAGTATTCTATAAACTAAATTTGTTTATTGTGTAATTATTGTAGATAGGAATAAATTGGTACGGCGTGATGGCTGTGGCTGATCCTTGCTGCGTAGTGAAGTAACTTCAAGTGACCGAGTTTTTAATTTTGAAGGTGATCGGACCGCCAAACAGTGAACTTTCGTTAACTTTCTCCTTAACTTAGTTCACCGTTTGACGGGTAGCTGCGTATATATATGTGTGTGTGTGTAAATCAATAAAGGGATTTACACACTAGGGTTGTATGTAAATTGTTGAGGCGGAACCTCACGCAAACAGTGCGGTAGGGCGGTGAATGTATTTAGGTCGGAAACCTTAACATACCGGCCCCCTCGCGGTACGCAATCGATTTTTAGAATCACGGATCAGCCACCACGCTCGCATAAAGGTTATTAAAGTGAACGGTGTCCAAGGGATACTCCTTCCATCTGCCATCCATTTCCTCTGCTCTGAAATGATATACGGATTTGGAAAGAGAGTTCGTGGTTGATCTAAATATAAGAAAGTTCAATGCACTTATCTATTTTTAATATACAGCGCACGCTCGCTAATGTGAACACTCTATAGTTCGAACACCCCATAATGTGAACAGGCTTTTTTATGCATTGACTACTCTTTAATGTGAACAAACCCAAAAAGCTCTATAATATGAACAAAAGACGTTAAAGTATTTGAATGTAGTTTACACAGATCTCAGCTAATTCTGAATTTGGGGAATCCCCTAATTGTAAAATAAGACTCTCATTTGATTTGCATGTAATGCTTAGAATACGTCAGCTGCAATTTTGTATTCGCGTGGAGTGTTTCGTTTTAGATTTTCTGTTAAAAATTAGTTCTAAAAAACACACGTTTTTGACATTAAAGCAAAAAGCTGATATTCTCGATTCTTTAAAAAAGGCTCATCTATGACGTTCTTAGCAAAGAAATGTAATGTTGCTAAATCAACAATTTGTGGAATCAAAGCAAAAAAACAAGTGATTTTAAAGTTCGTGAACAACACATACTCGGGACCTGGACTAAGAAGAACTCTGCATCCTTCAGAGCTGCCCAAAATGGAGAAAGCTCTTTATCGTTGGTTCATCAAAATGCGGAATAAAAACTGGCCAGTAAGTGCCTTAATGTTGAAAGAAAAGGCCAAAGTACTGCATGCAAAAGTAAAGGAAAATGAATCTAACTTCAACGCTAGTGATGGATGGCTTCAAGGATTTAAAACAAGGCACGGTATTCGACTGCTGCAAATATCAGGCGAAAAACTATCTTCGCAGCCTCAGCTCGTGGATCCATTAAAGGAAAAACTTAGAGCTAAAATGGCCGAACTGGAGCTGTGTAACGGCCAGTTATATAATGCTGATGAGTCGGGCTTATTCTGGAAACTTCTGCCAGAAAAAACGTACGTGTCCAGTATGGAAAAGAGAGCCCCAGGCGTTAAGTCGGAGAAGCAGCGAATCACGTTTTTATGTTGCTCAAACGCCACTGGATCTTATAAACTGAAACTTTTGGTAATTGCAAAGGCAAAGAATCCACGCTGCTTTAAAAATTTTCAATGCCCCACAGACGCCTGGATGACGTTGGCTATTTTCAAGGAATGGTTTCATGAGTCCTTCGTTTTACAGGTGAGGATTTATTTTGTATTTTGTTAACTTTTTTCTTTTAAATTTGTTTTTTAGGTAACGTCATTTTTAAAGGAGAAAGGTTTGCCAATTAAAGCTCTACTCCTAATCGACAACGCTCCTTCTCACCCAAATGCAGCTCAGCTGGCAACGGAGGATGGACAAATTTTGGCAATGTTTATGCCACCAAACGTTACTCCTCTCATCCAACCAATGGATCAAAATGCCATAAAGATCACAAAGTTGCATTACAGAAACAGCCTTTTAGCCTCAATAGCAGCTACAGACTCCAATTTACTCGATTCGATGAAACAAATTACTTTACGAAGAGCTATAAATCTTTTGGATGCCGCTTGGAGTCGTGTCAGCGAAGTAACATTAGCTAATTGCTGGAAAAATATTCTAAATTTTACGGTAGATGATCCCGAAGATAGTGTTCCGCTCGCAGTTTTGAAAGAAAAATGGGGAGCTGAACTTCGCGCCTTGATGAGCAATACCGTCGATCTCCTTAACAGTTTCAATGCTGAGATTTGTTCGTTTTGGCAGAATCGCACAAAGATATGCAGGTTATTGAAAATTATTTTCTTATTAACCATTTCAGGATGAAATAACGCTACCAGCCGTTCATGAATGGAACAAAGATATTGAAGATGATAATGCAAATGACGAGCATGAAGAAGATGACGATTCCGATGAAGGCAGCGTATCGGAGGTAGAGGAGAAAATTAAGCGGACTGAAGCAGTTGAAATTTTCAACAAGGCGATAAGGTGGGCTGGTCATGAAGACGTCGATCCAAATGATGTAAATGTACTAAGACGTCTAAGAGAGAAAGCTGTGCTCCAACTTTTAGAAACACAGAAGATACAGAAAAGGATGACTGATTTTTTCAAATAAAAAAATGTATAATATGTGTTACGTAAAAATTTATATGTAATGAAAACATGAATAAAATGTGAATTCCAATATACAGATACGTACTATCCTATTTTTTGGAGCATTCCATAATGTGAACACTTTCGATAGTGTGAACTGCCTGGGTTTTAATTAGGTCAGATTATCGAGCGTGCGCTGTATATATATATCATTTTTTATTTTTTTTTTAATGAAGAGAATATTTGTACACGCTTTTAACAATTTATTTTTGGTGAGCGCCAGAGACGATGAGCCCAAAAATAGTTCCCTGGGCTAGCAGTCCCCCGTATGAAGTTGGCAGAGTCTCCGTCAACATTATGTGTTGGTAGACGTCGCAACCCAACGTCAACCTGATCGGTGCAGCCTTGAAAAAATGGGGATCCGCAAGGCGCATTAACCGAAATGGGAGCGCGACTTTTGGGTCCACGTTTGTTTGTGGGGTTATACGACAATGCCCCGAGATCGTGAGCGCTTGCGCGGACACCTTTTCCGATACCCCATGCCTGCCTCGGAACACGATAGAGCACATGGACCCGCGGTCCGTTTGAATCCGTTCGAGGCGGAGCTCCTGGGCTAACTCGCTATCTATAATGGTGTTGGGCGCACAGGAGTCAACTAGAGCTCGCAGTAGGTGAAGACGTCCACCGGCCTCAATCTTTACTATCGCCGTCGGCGCAATGGCCTCAAATGCCGTCATGAGCGGCAGTACTGCCTTGTCACCTAGTCTGCCTGTGCGAAAGTTAGCCAATTGATCTCGCCGCACAATCTGTAGCGTATCTTCGCTTCTTCCTTTTGTTTGAGGTCGGCGTTTCTGCGTTGGTCGGTAAGGATACGTTACCGATCCACCCTGTCGCCAATCGTCGCGTTTAGTTGGCGGTCGGGAAGGACGAGTTCCCGAGCCGCTCGTTGTGGGGTTTCGTGTTTTCGGTGACAGTCGGAAAGGACGAGTTCCCGAGCTGTTTTTCCGAGTCGTTTGCGGTCCGTATGGACGAAAGCCGGAGCCGCTGCGTCTCTGCGTTCGGAAAGGACTAGTTCTCGAGCCGCATTCACGACGCTCATGCTGCAATAACGGGCGAGCAGTGCATGTTTCCCGAACCGTACGGACGGACGGGGATGCCATTTCTGTCAGACGCTCTTCTTCCAGCCTCTCCGCCTCTTCCACTTGTTGGGCCCAAGACTTAGTCTACTCATTAACATGTATTGATAGCACCTCGTCTGAGCTGGTATCAACCTCGATGGCATTCTGCCTTTGGTCAGCATCGTCTTCCAGATGCAGCGTAGTATGATGCTTTTCGTGGCATCGATAGCAGCGCCCAGTGCTTTTACATATTTCTAGTCGGTGAAATGGTGACAAGCAATTTGGGCAGTAGCGGTGAACCAGTACCGCTCGCAGACGTTCTTCGGCTGAGCTGCTTCTATAAATCGGGCAGAAGCGTATGCGGTGGTTTTTGTGACAGAGCTGGCATGGGATCTCCAAACGATCGCCGCGTTGTTCCGATTTGTTTCGGGTTACTGTGAACCGACCCATTCTGTTCTGCAAAATGCATGGTTTTTTTTTTTAACTTAACGTATAATTATATATGGTGCTGGGTGGCAAGTTTTTGGCGAGAGAAAAAATCATATATACATACATACGTGAATTTATTTTATTTAATGTCTATACATTTGTAGCAATTTTCGGGACGTGATGAATGTAGGTTAATTTGTGCGAGGTGTCCATTTTATTTTATTTATAAATTTTTTGATATGGTGTTCTGGTGTTGATTTCATGCCAACATTAAAAATGTGTATTACGAAAATATTGAATACGGTCTTAATTAGGTGTGATGAGTTTTCGTCAGCGACACCCGAAGAGACTACCACCCTGTGAGTAATCCTCTCATAACCGCTAATATACAACAGATGGCGTTCGTACTGTGCATAAATCTTCGCTTATTCGGAAAATTTGATTGCGGCAAGTGTTATTTTGGCTTAATACAAATACGCAATTATGTCTCGTGTGAGCTTTGTGTAATGCTCGTAATTACTTATGACACTTGGCTAATGGGAAGCACTGGTGTCGTTGCACAGAGTTGCAAATATGAATGCTTATTAGAAAATTGGGAGACTTTTGGGGATTTAGCCAAGCTTGGCACCCAATTTCTGCCCACCGGAAAAAGTCTTTAAAACAGTGGTTACTTGCAAAGGATTTGCTTGGTCTGGATATATACTTTGAAAATGATCAGTAAGAGCTTTCAGGCCCGGCGGCGGCTGCAATCTATTAGTTTCTGGAAGTAAAGGCTTCCTATCAACCATGACTATTTTATTGAAAACAAATTATAAGCACACAAAAGAAGGTAAACAAAGCAATGCACAAAACAAAAAATTTGATTGCGGCAAGTGTTATTTTGGCTTAATACAAATACGCAATTATGTCTCGTGTGAGCTTTGTGTAATGCTCGTAATTACTTATGACACTTGGCTAATGGGAAACACTGGTGTCGTTGCACAGAGTTGCAAATATGAATGCTTATTAGAAAATTGGGAGACTTTTGGGGATTTAGCCAAGCTTGGCACCCAATTTCTGCCCACCGGAAAAAGTCTGAATAAAATTGGCATACAACGAGCACCGGATGAATCGCATGCGGCAAAGCAATTACCAGTCTCAGTCTCCGTCGCTTTTAATGATGTATATCTTGTTGGTGAAGAGTTAGCACAGCCCGGAAGAAGCCCGCCAATGGAACCGAAGGTTTGAAGTCGGTTGTTAAACAACACCCTGATATATCTAGTAGCAAATATATATAGAAAATGCAAAATGTGTGTATTCAAATATGCGTATTGCACTTTTTTTCTTCTAGAATCCACAGGCAAAACCCACCTCCAGTCTGTTTACTGAATATGAGGCCTGTCCGGATAATGTGCTTTGGGTGCCGCAAATTCAATGCCCAGCACATGTACGGATGATGGAGCATGAGAAACCGCAGATTTGTGATCTACCAGGCGGCAGTCATGGCTACTGTAGTGTCACTGAGCAGCATCACATAGGCAAGTTTTTAACGTTAAGTCACAAAAATACATGCAAGCCTGCACACTTACATATCTGTGATGCTAGACGGTAAACACGTATGCCATCTGTGATGGCTACATGGCTACCGATGTACCTATAAAATTTTGAAAATAATATTTAAACGCCGGCAGATATTCATATTGAATAAGTGCTGTATGTACAACCCCAGTTATCGGATTTTCGAAGAATACTATTTTATAAGGGCAGTAGATTTGCAGAAATATAAAAATAGTCAGTATGGAAATAACGAATTCCATCATTACTTCCTCCGATAATTTAGGCATGAACATTAATACTTTTTTTTTTTTCTATTTATACTTTGAACACACACACACATAGTACCCTAATGATTCAAATTGATCCGCCAACAAGTCCCAATTGAAAAAACAATAATCACAGCTTAAGTATTTGAACTTGAACAAATGTATCCAAAATACGTTCCATGTGTCACGCGAATAATAGATTTGTTTTACAAAATTAATTAATATTATATTACCTTAAATACTTTTAATATGCAACCCTTCAGGTGCATGCAAGATGAGAATAAAGATGTAATAAGAAGAAGAGGGCAGTAGTGATCTGTACCACGAACCGTTCTGACATGTTGCTTTGTATTAAATTTCAATAAAATAATCTTATAAATGAAATTCATCTATGTATATGGTTGTTCAAGTTTATTAAATGTCACCCCGTGTGACAAATTCAGAACCGGGACAAAAGATTCTATGCCTACAAACGTGAAAAAGCGTTAAAATTAAAATATTACTCAGTGGACTTATTCGTGCGAGCTGAGACTCCTTCGCGGAATTTGAGACTTCTCGCCGATGCGTAGGAAAAATTTAAAATAACCGTCAATTCAAAATATATATGTACTTGTGCGGTTGTGTGAACAGCTTCCAATACGTTTTGGTGGTTGTTCTAACTCGAAGTGTTTAACGCTCTCGCTTACATACGATAACAATTTGCATACGCTTTGCGAATTGGTGTAAGTGAAAAAACGAAACAAAAATATATACTACGATCAAAAAAAGAAAATATATTAACGCTATCGCTTGCATACGATAACAATTTGCATACGCTTTGCGAATTGGTGTAAGTGATAAAACGAAACAAAAATATATACTACGATCAAAAAAAGAAAATATATTAACGCTATCGCTTGCATACGATAACAATTTGCATACGCTTTGCGAATTGGTGTAAGTGATAAAACGAAACGAAAATATGTATATACTACGATCAAAAAAAAGAAGATAGATTAGCGCTATCGTTTGCATACGATAACAATTTGCATACGCTTTGCGAATTGGTGTAAGTGATAAAACGAAACAAAAATATATACTACGATCAAAAAAAGGAAAATATATTAACGCTATCGCTTGCATACGATAACAATTTGCATACGCTTTGCGAATTGGGGTAAGTGATAAAACGAAACGAAAATATATACTACGATCAAAAAAAGAAGATAGATTAGCGCTCTCGCTTACATACGATAACAATTTGCATACGCTTTGCGAATTGGTGTAAGTGATAAAACGAAACAAAAATATATACTACGATCAAAAAAGGAAAATATATTAACGCTCTCGCTTACATACGATAACAATTTGCATACGCTTTGCGAATTGGTGTAAGTGATAAAACGAAACGAAAAAATATACTACGATCAAAAAAAGAAGATATATTAACGCTCTCGCTTGCATACGATAACAATTTGCATTCGCTTTGCGAATTGGTGTAAGTGATAAAACGAAACAAAAATATATACTACGATCAAAAAAGGAAAATATATTAACGCTCTCGCTTGCATACGATAACAATTTAAATACGCTTTGCAAATTGGTGTAAGTGAGAAAACGAAACGAAAATATATACTACGACGATAAAACGCAACGAAAAGATATGCTACAAAGGTGTATAAACGTTTACATACGCTCTACAAATTGGTGATATAAACGGTTTTTTTTTTTTTTTGATACAAACGAGAATTTATGTAAAAATGAAGAATTTTCGCTGCTTAAAAGTAAATGAACTACGTGATGAATGCCGCAAACTGGGATTGCCTACGGTTGGCAATAAGAATGTATTAATTACGCGTTTAGAAGAAAACGAAGAAAACGAAATGTTTGACAGTGCTAACGATGAGTCTGTCTATTTAAGACAACGGGAGAGTGCTCTAGAAAAAACGCTAGCAGAAATCGAACGTCAAAATAAAAACCAAACTACCATTCCGGCGGTTACCGAAAGTTTTGTTCCAACGAGAGTGTCGTCACCAGTTAATGCAAATACAGTTTACACTACGAGTGAAATGCCGTGTTCTGGTGTAGAAAATATTCAGCCAACGTACTGGCCCGCATCCACAACGACATATTTACCAACGTCGAATATTTCTCACCAAGTGTACTCTGCACCTATGGTGTGGACTGCGCCAGTGGTATCACAACCACCGCAGGCTTACGCTACGTCAACGAATTATACGCAAACAAATAATCTACAGAATATGAGACCAATCGTGAGTCATTATCAAAATAATACGCCAACGTTTATAACACCTCAAACGCAAAATCCATTCGGTAATGTACTTGAAATGGTAACGCTGTTACCCGTATTTAATCCGTCAGATGAAAAATCATTAAACGCGTATCAATTCGTTAAACGCATTGATATGTTACGCAACGCTTACGATTGGAATGAACAAACATTAGTTTTTGCGGTGCAGCAAAAACTCTGTGGTTATGCGAAGTATTGGGTGGACTCCCAAGAAATATTTCTTACATAGCAGCAATTCGTATCGAAGTTTTTAAACGATTTTGTAACAAACGAAAATGTTGCAGACATTCATATTCAATTGTCTCTGACAAAACGACCGCAAAACGAAAATCCGCGCGAATACTATTATAAAATGTTAGCTTTAGGTACTAGAGGTGGTGTACCTGAAAACGCGATAGCACGATATATAATAAATGGAATAAACGAACCCGACTTAAAAAAGAAAATTTCAAACGAATATTTGTATTGCAATGAACTATTACGCGGTATAAATAATTATATGGCATATAACGAATTAAGCTATGTAAATGTGAACCCGAGAAATACGAATACGATACCATCTATCAAAGACGTTAAATTAAAAGACATAAAAACAGAAAACGCGAAATCGGTAAAATGTTTTAATTGCTCCAATGTCGGTCACTACGCCACTCAGTGTCCTGAACCTCAACGCAAAGAAAGATGTTCCGTGTGTAACCGTACAACGCACAAAACAAGTGAGTGTCCAAAGAAAAATATTTCGATGTCAAACCTGTCACGGTTAATAAAATTGACGAAAACGTTGCAAGTAATGATGTGACGAAAGACATTGAAATTAACGAACATAAAACTAGATCTCTCGTAGATCCCGGTAGTGCGCGCACTCTTATTAGAAAAACACTTGCTAAACAGGTGAATGGTCGAAAAAAAAATTGTTCGATCATGTTAAATGGTTTCGCGGGAGGCAAATATTTATGTACCTCTAATATGCAAGCTCCTCTACACATTGATGGACATGAATACGATATTAGTTTGCTAATAGTCGACGACGACAGAATTCCTGAAAATATATTGTTAGGACGTGATGTGTTGTGTCGCAATGATAAACGGCTAGTTATCGAAGGCGACAAATGCCACATCGAAAATAAACATCGCACACTTTCCCTTGATGAAAAAGTTGCAACGCTTTTAAACACTCATCATGAAGTTTTTGCTGAAACCATGTCCGAGTTGGGTAAGTGTGGAATAACAAAAATGCGAATACAATTTAAGACAGAAGTACCAACACGTATGAAGCCAAATCGCATAGCATTTGCTAAACGTAATATTGTTAACGAAATACTATCAGAGTTTCTCAAAAACGATATAATACGACCCTCACAATCTCCGTATGCTTCTCCGATAGTCCTCGTTGAGAAAAAGAATGGTGAGCACCGCTTGTGTATTGACTATCGAAATTTAAACCATGTTAACAGCCAGAGAAACTCAACGACCGGGTATTGCCCAAATGAACTCGTGTTTGATTTCAAACTTCGTGATGTCATCCAAAACCAAATGTTAGCTGCGCTACACAACGATGACAGTAATTTGCAAACATCTATCACCGAAAACCGAATAGAAGCCGCCAAGAATGTAAACGCTGAACGTGAAAGATGGAAACAGCGTTTTGATGCTAGACACCGAAAGCCAACGTCATACCATGTGGGTGACATTGTTCTTGTCGAAAACGAACCGTACGCTACTGGGGAGTCTCGAAAACTCGAGCCAAAATATCGGGGCCCCTACATCGTAACCAAAGAGCTTGGTAAAGATCGATACCAGATCGAGGACATTCCTGGAATGCAAATCACGAACCGAAAATTCAGTTCAACATTTTCATCTGATAGGATGAAAGCTTGGTGCCGCAGTTGTCCAGATCTTGATACCAGCGAAATCGAGGACGATTCCGACACAGGATTGGCCGAACTGTCACGCGAATAACAGATTTGTTTTACAAAATTAATTAATATTATATTACCTAAAATACTTTTAATATGCAACCCTTCAGGTGCATGCAAGATGATAATAAAGATGTAATAAGAAGAAGAGGGCAGTAGTGATCTGTACCACGAACCGTTCTGACATGTTGCTTTGTATTAAATTTCAATAAAATAATCTTATAAATGAAATTCATCTATGTATATGGTTGTTCAAGTTTATTAAATGTCACCCCGTGTGACAAATTCAGAACCGGGACAAAAGATTCTATGCCTACAAACGTGAAAAAGTGTTAAAATTAAAATATTACTCAGTGGACTTATTCGTGCGAGCTGAGACTCCTTCGCGGAATTTGAGACTTCTCGCCGATGCGTAGGAAAAATTTAAAATAACCGTCAATTCAAAATATATATGTACTTGTGCGGTTGTGTGAACAGCTTCCAATACGTTTTGGTGGTTGTTCTAACTCGAAGTGTTTAACGCTCTCGCTTACATACGATAACAATTTGCATACGCTTTGCGAATTGGTGTAAGTGAAAAAACGAAACAAAAATATATACTACGATCAAAAAAAGAAAATATATTAACGCTATCGCTTGCATACGATAACAATTTGCATACGCTTTGCGAATTGGTGTAAGTGATAAAACGAAACAAAAATATATACTACGATCAAAAAAAGAAAATATATTAACGCTATCGCTTGCATACGATAACAATTTGCATACGCTTTGCGAATTGGTGTAAGTGATAAAACGAAACGAAAATATGTATATACTACGATCAAAAAAAAGAAGATAGATTAGCGCTATCGTTTGCATACGATAACAATTTGCATACGCTTTGCGAATTGGTGTAAGTGATAAAACGAAACAAAAATATATACTACGATCAAAAAAAGGAAAATATATTAACGCTATCGCTTGCATACGATAACAATTTGCATACGCTTTGCGAATTGGGGTAAGTGATAAAACGAAACGAAAATATATACTACGATCAAAAAAAGAAGATAGATTAGCGCTCTCGCTTACATACGATAACAATTTGCATACGCTTTGCGAATTGGTGTAAGTGATAAAACGAAACAAAAATATATACTACGATCAAAAAAGGAAAATATATTAACGCTCTCGCTTACATACGATAACAATTTGCATACGCTTTGCGAATTGGTGTAAGTGATAAAACGAAACGAAAAAATATACTACGATCAAAAAAAGAAGATATATTAACGCTCTCGCTTGCATACGATAACAATTTGCATTCGCTTTGCGAATTGGTGTAAGTGATAAAACGAAACAAAAATATATACTACGATCAAAAAAGGAAAATATATTAACGCTCTCGCTTGCATACGATAACAATTTAAATACGCTTTGCAAATTGGTGTAAGTGAGAAAACGAAACGAAAATATATACTACGACGATAAAACGCAACGAAAAGATATGCTACAAAGGTGTATAAACGTTTACATACGCTCTACAAATTGGTGATATAAACGGTTTTTTTTTTTTTTTTGATACAAACGAGAATTTATGTAAAAATGAAGAATTTTCGCTGCTTAAAAGTAAATGAACTACGTGATGAATGCCGCAAACTGGGATTGCCTACGGTTGGCAATAAGAATGTATTAATTACGCGTTTAGAAGAAAACGAAGAAAACGAAATGTTTGACAGTGCTAACGATGAGTCTGTCTATTTAAGACAACGGGTGAGTGCTCTAGAAAAAACGCTAGCAGAATTCGAACGTCAAAATAAAAACCAAACTACCATTCCGGCGGTTACCCAAAGTTTTGTTCCAACGAGAGTGTCGTCACCAGTTAATGCAAATACAGTTTACACTACGAGTGAAATGCCGGCCCGCATCCACAACGACATATTTACCAACGTCGAATATTTCTCACCAAGTGTACTCTGCACCTATGGTGTGGACTGCGCCAGTGGTATCACAACCACCGCAGGCTTACGCTACGTCAACGAATTATACGCAAACAAATAATCTACAGAATGTGAGACCAATCGTGAGTCATTATCAAAATAATACGCCAACGTTTATAACACCTCAAACGCAAAATCCATTCGGTAATGTACTTGAAATGGTAACGCTGTTACCCGTATTTAATCCGTCAGATGAAAAATCATTAAACGCGTATCAATTCGTTAAACGCATTGATATGTTACGCAACGCTTACGATTGGAATGAACAAACATTAGTTTTTGCGGTGCAGCAAAAACTCTGTGGTTATGCGAAGTATTGGGTGGACTCCCAAGAAATATTTCTTACATAGCAGCAATTCGTATCGAAGTTTTTAAACGATTTTGTAACAAACGAAAATGTTGCAGACATTCATATTCAATTGTCTCTGACAAAACGACCGCAAAACGAAAATCCGCGCGAATACTATTATAAAATGTTAGCTTTAGGTACTAGAGGTGGTGTACCTGAAAACGCGATAGCACGATATATAATAAATGGAATAAACGAACCCGACTTAAAAAAGAAAATTTCAAACGAATATTTGTATTGCAATGAACTATTACGCGGTATAAATAATTATATGGCATATAACGAATTAAGCTATGTAAATGTGAACCCGAGAAATACGAATACGATACCATCTATCAAAGACGTTAAATTAAAAGACATAAAAACAGAAAACGCGAAATCGGTAAAATGTTTTAATTGCTCCAATGTCGGTCACTACGCCACTCAGTGTCCTGAACCTCAACGCAAAGAAAGATGTTCCGTGTGTAACCGTACAACGCACAAAACAAGTGAGTGTCCAAAGAAAAATATTTCGATGTCAAACCTGTCACGGTTAATAAAATTGACGAAAACGTTGCAAGTAATGATGTGACGAAAGACATTGAAATTAACGAACATAAAACTAGATCTCTCGTAGATCCCGGTAGTGCGCGCACTCTTATTAGAAAAACACTTGCTAAACAGGTGAATGGTCGAAAAAAAAATTGTTCGATCATGTTAAATGGTTTCGCGGGAGGCAAATATTTATGTACCTCTAATATGCAAGCTCCTCTACACATTGATGGACATGAATACGATATTAGTTTGCTAATAGTCGACGACGACAGAATTCCTGAAAATATATTGTTAGGACGTGATGTGTTGTGTCGCAATGATAAACGGCTAGTTATCGAAGGCGACAAATGCCACATCGAAAATAAACATCGCACACTTTCCCTTGATGAAAAAGTTGCAACGCTTTTAAACACTCATCATGAAGTTTTTGCTGAAACCATGTCCGAGTTGGGTAAGTGTGGAATAACAAAAATGCGAATACAATTTAAGACAGAAGTACCAACACGTATGAAGCCAAATCGCATAGCATTTGCTAAACGTAATATTGTTAACGAAATACTATCAGAGTTTCTCAAAAACGATATAATACGACCCTCACAATCTCCGTATGCTTCTCCGATGGTCCTCGTTGAGAAAAAGAATGGTGAGCACCGCTTGTGTATTGACTATCGAAGTTTAAACCATGTTAACAGCCAGAGAAACTCAACGACCGGGTATTGCCCAAATGAACTCGTGTTTGATTTCAAACTTCGTGATGTCATCCAAAACCAAATGTTAGCTGCGCTACACAACGATGACAGTAATTTGCAAACATCTATCACCGAAAACCGAATAGAAGCCGCCAAGAATGTAAACGCTGAACGTGAAAGATGGAAACAGCGTTTTGATGCTAGACACCGAAAGCCAACGTCATACCATGTGGGTGACATTGTTATTGTCGAAAACGAACCGTACGCTACTGGGGAGTCTCGAAAACTCGAGCCAAAATATCGGGGCCCCTACATCGTAACCAAAGAGCTTGGTAAAGATCGATACCAGATCGAGGACATTCCTGGAATGCAAATCACGAACCGAAAATTCAGTTCAACATTTTCATCTGATAGGATGAAAGCTTGGTGCCGCAGTTGTCCAGATCTTGATACCAGCGAAATCGAGGACGATTCCGACACAGGATTGGCCGAACTGTCACGCGAATAATAGATTTGTTTTACAAAATTAATTAATATTATATTACCTAAAATACTTTTAATATGCAACCCTTCAGGTGCATGCAAGATGATAATAAAGATGTAATAAGAAGAAGAGGGCAGTAGTGATCTGTACCACGAACCGTTCTGACATGTTGCTTTGTATTAAATTTCAATAAAATAATCTTATAAATGAAATTCATCTATGTATATGGTTGTTCAAGTTTATTAAATGTCACCCCGTGTGACACATGTATGTTCGTATGTATGTCAACAGCAACTAGTTTTCCAAACCCAAGTCTGGTACATACCCACACATGAACTTCTATATGTCGTTATGTGAATGTATGAAAGCCCCTTCTGCCAACAAGTAAATTTCCGCAGTTGCGGGTTTGTTAGAACTGCTGATTTTTATATTTTTATTAAATAAAATATGTTATCTTAAAATCTGCATTCGAAATGAAAATGTGTTCAAGGGTGTTTCCAAATTAAGGCAGTGACGGTATGTATGTGCACTTCTCCAACAAGAAAACAAGCTCCTCGCTCAAGAGCCAGCTGACGGAAGTTTTTCATAGCATGACCATTGTTACTACATTTATGTATGTAAGACTTATGTTTCTAATTTTGCTGGTAAATTTAGGTGTGCTTTTATTATTAATACTGTTTATCGGGCAGGGAACCCGCCCAAGTAATGAGGGAAATAGAAGATTCATACATTACAGTTCGATGTATGTATGTATGTACGCCTATGTATGTATGTACGCATATGTATGAATGTACGCATATGTTACATGTATGCATATAGTTCATATAGTTTGTTTACCTTTTGAAATTAATCTGCTTACCGAATCCACCCTATTGTACTTTTGAAAAACAAAATTTTAGTATAATTCGATTTCTCAAATAAAGCACAGTCATCAACTTGTGTTTAGACATTTGGCCAACTGTTTGACGTATATTTCATTGTAAGCTTTTGCTGTTTCAATTGCTTGACTCGACAGTTGGATAGCAAGCGTGAAAGCTGCAATGTCGATATTAGCTGAACTATTTTAGAGTTACAACGTATGAAGTTATTCATGTATGTATGTATGTATATACACACATCACTAAATAGTCAACCGCTGATTTTCGAAATATTGCCCAAGGCAGACACACATTTGTGTCGTGGAATGCATCAATACCAATGATTGCGTATTACGAAACCATAGCTCCAAGTCACTTTTGTGGATAACCCCTTTTGCAAAAAATACCTATTCGCGCACAAACATTAACAATCATTGTGTGTATGCATGTATGTGAGAGTTGTTCTCACGAACAAGTAAGATGAAACAAAATGTTATCCGACTTTGATTAAATTTTTGATTTATTTGTTTATTTAACAACCATGAAAAAAATGTTGTGGATATTTCCTCGTTAAATGACTTATCTGTAAGACAAATCTTATTTTTCTTACTGTTGGTCTCTTAATGGTTGGTTTCACATTACTTACGGTTGTTGGTGAATCTATGGTTATCAAGGGAGTGGAATTCTACGGATATAAAGGAAGTGGAATTTTGTGGTTAGCCAGGGAGTGAAATACCGGTTCTTTTTCTTTTTACTGTTTCGAGTTTTTAAGAGGGCGATAAGTGGTGACCTATTGAGAGGTTGTCTCACTTTCGTTGTCTTCTCTGTAGGACGGAAGTAGAACCAATTTTACAATTGGTCGGGTGATTGTGCCTTTTTCGGTCAGTACCTCTGCAACTCTCACTTTATTGTCGGAACCTGGGTGTAGTTGTAAGATTCGTCCCAGTCTCCATTCATTCGGTGATAGATTCTCTTCCTTTACAACAACAAATTCTCCTACTTGCAAGTTGTTTTGTGGGTGCTTCCATTTGATGCGTTTTTGCATCTCTACTAGATACTCTGCCTTCCATCTTTTACAAAAACCTTGGTGCAGGGCCTTAAGCTTTTGCCATCGGTTTATTATGGATGCAGGGTGTTCATTAATATCTGGTTCTGGTGGAGCTAGTAAATGTCCACCAACTAAAAAGTGACCTGGGGTAAGCGGCTCCAGGTCGGACGGGTTGTTTGAAGAAGGGCTGATCGGACGAGAGTTTAAACAGGATTCTACTCGACATAAAAGCGTCATAAACTCCTCGTACGTATATTTACAATTTGATGCTATTTTTTTGAAATGATTCTTGAAGCTTTTCACACCCGCCTCCCACAGTCCGCCCATGTGCGGAGCTGCAGCGGGTATGAAATGCCATGAACGTAATTGATGTGCGTACTTTGCTAGGGTGTTGGTACGTGCTTCTGCCATGAAGGCCTTGACTTCGGATCGTAAAGACCGAGAAGCTCCGACAAAGTTGGTGACATTGTCGGAGTAAACATTTTTTTGGCAACCTCTTCGGTCCGTAAACCGTGCAAAAGCTGCTAAGAAAGAAGCAGTACTAAGATCAGTGGTAGCTTCAAGGTGTATAGCTTTGGTGGCAAAACATACAAACAGGCAAACATAGCCTTTTGACGTTCTACACCCTCTACCACGATAACTCGTAATATCAAAAGGTCCGGCAAAATCCACACCACTATTTGTGAAGGCCCGCGAATAGGTGGTGCGTTCCCTAGGTAGAATTCCCATAAGTTGAGTTTGGGTCCATTTTTTATGGATTGTGCAGACCTTGCAACCGTGGATGATAGACCGGATCATATTATTCACCCTAGGAATCCAATATTGGGTACGGATTATGCGCAACATCAGCTGATTTTCTCCATGCAGGGACACTCGATGGATAAACTGGACGATGAGGCGGGACAGACGGCAGTCATACGGAAGTATGATAGGATGGCGTTCATTGTACGCCAAATCCAGGGACGCGCCTAGACGACCACCAGTTCTTATAACATCAGCTTTATCGATAAAGGGATTCAGAGGCAGAATTTCACTTTTCCCATGGATCAACATACAAGATTTGAGACTCATATATTCTTGACTATAATATTGCCCCTGAACAAGTTTTATCAAGCGTTGAGTCGTTGCCTTGATCTCATCAGCTGAGATAAGGCAGGACTCTGCTTGGAAAGCAGATCTAGTTTTCGAGTGAGTTCTTTGAAAAAATCTCATAATATATGAGATGACCCTCAAAGCCCTTGATAAATCGGAAAATCGCACAAGTATACCATCAAAATTATTACTAGTTTTAGTAATTGTGTGCCCTTGACCCTTTTTTCTTCAATGGTTGTGTTATAGTCCGTTACTTGTGTTGGCCATTTGGAAAAGTCTTCTTGCAACCAAGAGGGCCCCTGCCACCACAAGGAGTTGTTGACCAGTTCTTGTGCCAAAAGTCCTCTGCTTGCTAGGTCAGCAGGATTCGATGTTGAATCCACGTGTCGCAAATTTCCGTTGCCAACCTTTTCTACAATCTTGGTTATCCTGTGCGCCACAAAGGTTGACCAAGAGCAAGGAGGCTTGCGTATCCAGGCAAGAACAATTGTTGAATCAGTCCAAACGTTTACTTTAAGGTGACGAAGTCTAAGATTTTCAGTCACTAATTCGATTGTTTCAGCTAGTAGCACTGCACCGCACTGTTCTAATCTGGGTAAAGAGATAGTCTTTACAGGAGCTACTCTTTTTTTGCCATCAGTAAAGTGACGAAAACTCCATTTTTTGTATTAACTCGTTAGTATACACTTGCTTCATACGCTTTTTCGGAAGCATCGCTAAACCCATGCAACTCCACGTCCTCTGTTGTCGAGAATTGAACCCATCTAGGTATACGTAAGTTGTTGATCGCCATATAGTCCTGCATAAATGTATGCCAGCGATCCAAAATCGTTGGAGACACGGTTTCATCCCAACCTGTTCCTTCTAACCATATGTTTTGCATAATGATTTTAGCGACAATTATGACTGGAGCGAGCCAGCCTAATGGGTCGAATAGTTTGGCGATAGCGGAAAGTATCGCCCTTTTGGTTAAAGTGGTATGTTCTTCTATAGGCTTTGCTATGAAATAGAAACAATCGGCATGAGCATTCCATGTTATGCCAAGGGCCTTAACTGTACTTGTATCTTCAAACTCTAAAAAATCTTCCTTTAGCAAGTTAGCTTTCGGTATGCCTTGCAATATCTTGCTGCAATTTGAAGTCCATTTCCTCAATGGCAAGCCGGCTGACTCTAGTACGTGCGTTATCTCGCTTCGAGCTCTTATCGCAGCCTCAATACTATGACCACCGGCAAGTACGTCATCAACGTACATACATGCATCGTTTTAGAATGTCTGATGCAATTGGGTGGGAGTTAGCTACTTCATCAGCCAGCTGGTGTAGTCTTCTTATCGCAAGGTAAGGAGCACAATTTATTCCAAAAGTTACAGTTTTCAGTTCGTATAAACTGGTAGGCTCCTGAGCGCTGCTCCTATGAACTATACGTTGATATTCTGTTTGGTTTTCATTCACTAGAATTTGCCGATAGATTCTTTCGATATCGCTATTGAAGACGAACTTGAATAATTTCCAGCGAAGAATTAAAATGGTTAAGTCGGCTTGTAGTACCGGACCTGGGAGGAAAACATCGTTCAGACTCGTGCCGTTGGCGGTAGGGCACGAGGCATTGAATACCACGCGGAGCTTCGTTGAGGCACTTTCTTCCTTCAAGACAGCATGATGTGGCAGGAAATAGCCATCATTCGATTCTGCTGTCACATATGCCTTATATTCTCTCATAACCCTATTGTAATCTGTTTGCAGGGCAGGATTTTTGGCTAATCGCGTCTCGTTCCGAAAGAACTGAGAGCATGCACTTTTCAGCGAAGGTCCCAGGCAGACATGATTCGGAAAATCTTGTCTAAATGGTAGAGATACTATATACCTTCCTTCGTTATTTCGCTTGGTTGTTGCTGTGAAGAGTCTTTCGCAATATTTATCTTCTTCACTTATGTTTCTTTTTTTGGGGATTTCTTCTAACTCCCAAAAGGCCGTTAATTGCTTGTCTACAGAGACTTCGTTAAAAAACGACACTACGTTGGTTGTAGGCCTCGTCGTTTCCGCACCACCGGTTATTATCCAGCCGAATACGGTTTCTTTCGCAAGAAGTGTGTTTAATATGTTTTTCTTCATGCCGCTTAACATAATCTGGGGATAAATGTCTCCGCCGAGGATGAGATCAACCGGTTCGTTCACAAAGAACCTTCTATCCGCCAATTCCAAATCTGGGAATGCCTGCTTGGTCATCGCACTAACTTGGCAGGTCGGAAGATTCCCAGTGAGTTGTGGCATAACAAGCACCACAGCACTTATATTGATTAGAGCGTCCGTAGGTGACCTCAATTGAATTTCGCACGCTTCTTTCACCTGCGCGGATATAACATTGTTAATGCCCGAAACTTGGGCATGTAAACGTTTTGAAGGTAAATTGATTCTGCGTTTGAGCCTCTCCGTAATGAATGAGCACTCGGAACCCGAATCAATTAATGCTCTAGCCGAGAAATTAGTGTCATTGTAGTGAATGTTGACACATGCCGTACCTAGGAGCATACCAACGTTTGAGTTTGCATAGCAAGAATTCACATTTTTACAACTTTTTCATTGTCGTTTGCAGATTCCTGTCTCCACTGAGCCTGTCTGGAAGTGGAAGGAGTGTCATCTGCGGGGTTCGGAGTTCCCCTCTGTGTGGTTGCTTTTGGCTGAAAAACTTGCAGGTGGAGCAGTGTGTGATGTCTTGAGTGACACGTACTGCAGTTGAATGAGCTTGTGCATCTTGACACCCTGTGTCCAGCTGATAAGCAGTTCAAGCAACTATTGTTCGATTTAATGTAATCTATTCTTTGTGTTGTTCTCATTTTACGGAATTTTTGACAACTTCGTAGTTTGTGTTCATTGCTATGGCATAGATTGCAAAAGTGCTTGGCAACGCTAGTTTGATATGTGCCGAGCCTTTTTGGAGGCATATCTAAGCTTTGACGCAGAGCTTGCGGCTTAGGTGACTGTGAAATCTTACTGGCTCTCAAGCCTGATACGGTTTCCAGTGTTTGAAACCGATTTGAAAGGAAACGTTCCATATCTTTCCACATGGATATATCTGTTTTGTTTTCTATGGACTGCTCCCATAGCGCCAGTGTGCATTCTGGCAGTTTTGTTGAACATAAGTATGTAATAATTGCATCCCAGTTCGAAATGTCAATTTGATGACTTTGAAGTGATGAGATGCAATTGTTTATGTCGCGCTGCAGTTTCTTAATAGAGCTGCCACACGCCCTCTCAACTACCTTTAAATTTAATAAAAGTTTCAACTGTGTGTTGACTAGGATACGTTTATTTTCGTATCTGTCACTCAGGTTTTTCCAGGCGGTTGTAAAGCCCTCATTAGTCAATGGACACCTCTGCACAATCTCTTTTGCTTCCCCTTGGGTTTTTTGGTTGAGATGGAAAAGTTTCTCAACTGGTGTAAGACGTTTGTTTAGGATGTATATAGCCGTAAACATGTCTCTGAAGGATGGCCAAGACAAATAGTCTCCTTTAAATACATCGGTATCGCATGGAGGTAAACGTATGTTGTGCTCGGTAATAGGTATGTTTTCCGGCTCTTTTCTGGCCTTTGACAGTTTTTCATGCAGATCAGCCATGGCTGTCTGGCAGCGAACAAAACATTGATACGATCTCTTATGTTTAAGTTTTATCGCCGTTTGATCTTTGGCAGTTACGCCTTCTGAACCCATGATGTCATCGTAAGCTGCTTTCGTCTTCCTCCAAAGCGCTTTAAGCTCATCTTGTTCGATGACAAGAAAGTGCTTTGTATGTTCGGACGCAGCTCTTTCGTTGTAGTCAGATTCAAACTCTGCTACTGCGTCGGCCAATCGAATAAATGTATCCATGATTTAATTGAATTTGGGAAGCAAAGAGTATACTTAATATAAATTAAGTTTGAACGTAATCTTATTCCGTTTGAGTTTTATAGCAGATCTTTTTATATATATATAGGCTCTATTGCCCTTTCGAATTCATAAAAGTTTGAAACTTAAATTATGCCACACCAGGTAAATTACTTAACTCAAAAACAGGAAATAATTAATTTTGAACAAATGAACGTGTGTGTAAATTTAATTTATCTTTTATTGTTTTTCAGCAACTTATTGTACGTGGTGAATCACGGAATGATTTCACACCGTGTATTAACAAGAAAATAAAAACGAAACAGAATATTCTGATTAGTATTCTATAAACTAAATTTGTTTATTGTGTAATTATTGTGGATAGGAATAAATAGTGGAAATATAAATTACAATCGATTTGTTTTACCTTTGGTACGGCGTGATGGCTGTGGCTGATCCTTGCTGCGTAGTGAAGTAACTTCAAGTGACCGAGTTTTTAATTTTGAAGGTGATCGGACCGCCAAACAGTGAACTTTCGTTAACTTTCTCCTTAACTTAGTTCACCGTTTGACGGGTAGCTGCGTATATATATGTGTGTGTGTGTAAATCAATAAAGGGATTTACACACTAGGGTTGTATGTGAATTGTTGAGGCGGAACCTTTACACTATTGAAAACGTCGATTACCTGTTTTGTGATCTGACGGAATTTTACTGATGGGAAAGCTGTGATAAGCTCATTTTAAATTCGTGCCAAAGTAGGCAGTTCACATAGCAATCCGTTAACAACGTTCGGATTAACACATTGTTTCATGGATTTCATTAAATCACCTTGGCTGTTAAAGGTTATTCGATGCCTTACTCGTGATCTAAAGATTATTGTTGAGGTAACTGGTAATGTGTTGCCATCTTCGATAATAATCTGAGTTTGGAAGCCATTAATGGGGTTTTTTACAGTGGGTATTGTTTGAGTAAGTGATTCCTCACTGTTAGCGGCCATGCTTTCAGAGTCCACTTCGTGATTCAGTGCATTTATATGCTGCCGGGAGAGTGCATCGGCTACGAAGTTTTCTTTCCCTGGTTTGTAGTGAAACTGTGGTGAATACTCTTCCACAAAAGCGCGCCACCTTTTCAATTTGGCGTTTGGGTTCTTGTCGGACAAAGCAAAGGTAAGCGGTTGATGATCAGTATAGATGTTTAGATGTTTTACGTCGTACAAATAGTTTCGAAGTTTTTGTAGAGCCAGGGTTCTCGAGATCATGGTGATAGGTTTTCCGTTTTGTGATAAAACGGCACCTATGGCGTGTGAAGAGGCATCCGTGGTCAAGTCAAAGGGTTGTTTGTAGTCAGGGTAAAGGAGCAGAACATCTTCCGAAACAAGTATGCTTTTAATTTTATTGAATGCATTAATTTCTTCTTCGTCCAAGGCTACTTAGACTTTCCGAGATTGGTTAGCACCGACATTTCCGTTTTCTCCACGCAAGTATTTTGTAAGTGGCTTTGCAATCGGAGCATAGTCCCTTACAAACCGTCTATAATAGCCAGCTAACCCTAGAACCGATCGTAAAGCCCTTAACGACTTGGGGGTAGCGTAGCCCAAAATATCCTTGACTTTATCGGGGCATGTTCTAATACCTTCTCTGGATTCTGTAAAACCTAAAACTCAACACTCTCTTGAAAAAATGTTGACTTGTCAGCGGGCACTCGCATATTAGCAGCGTAAAGTTTGTTTAATACTCTGTCAATGTCCTTTAGATGTTGTTCAGCATTTTCAGAAAAAATGATGACATCATCTATATAGACATGGCATATTTTACCTATTTCTTCCCTGAGAACGTCATCAATGGCTCTCTGAAAAATGCTTGGAGCATTTTTTAAGCCAAAGGGAAGCCTGCAAAATTTAAATTTGCCATTGTTGACCGAGAATGCTGTTTTCTCTCGATCCCTTTCCGCTAGCTTAATCTGATGAAAGCCAGACTTCAGATCTATGGTGGAAAAATACCTGGCGTTTCCCATGTTAGCTAAAATTACAGAAGTATCAGGAATCGGATAATTGTCACTTATTGTTTTACTATTTAATTTCCGGAAGTCAATTACGAGTCTTGACTTCTTGTTGCCATCTTCATCTATGCCCTTTTTACCCACAACCCAAATCGGGTTATTATAAGGAGAACGGGATGGCTTTATTATACCGTCACGCAACAAGTTCGATATTTCTTTGTTGACGAACTCAGCTGAGGCAATGGGATACGGATAACTTCTTGAGTAAACTGGGAGATCGTCGGTGGTCCTTATTGTTCCAATGATATCGGTATTATAGGGCAGCGCTTCGTTGGGATCAGCGAAACCCCTAGCGTGACATTGTAACACCGCATGAATATTTAACTCGTCTTTCGGGATTTGCGTATCCGTTTCTACTAATTTATTAACATCTGGGCAAGAATAATACAAAAGCTTTTCCTGCCTACCGTCGTATCATAAAAGTCCACTTTTTAGATCCATTTTACCGTTTACTTCCTTTAGCAAGTCGAACCCTATAATTCCATCAAATGTCCTTAAGCTGGGTAGTATAAAGAATCTAGTATTTTTATTAAAAATATTTATTGTGAAATGTTTGTCAATTTTAGTGGTGCCGTGAATTGATTTTACCGTAAAGGGATGTTTTACAGGTTTTATTGCCCTAAGGGCTTTGAGCTGTTTGACATAACTCTTTGCGGCACCAGTATCAATCAGGAATTTTATACCTCTTCCCCCGATTGTCCTCGACATAGGGCAAGAGGGATTTTGCCCTGAAAAAATTTATATCATCCTTTGGTACGTTCTGAGAATCCTCTGCGCTTCTATCTTCATACCCTTCGTTCTGGTAGTAACTGTCATATTGAGCATCGGTCCAATATTCTCCTTCAGGTTCTTCCTGTTCTTGAGTAAGGTGATTTACTCGTTGTATTTTTTGTACTGCCTGCTGGTCACTTCCATGTGGTCTTTTTCTGGCTTTTCTCTATTCAGAGACATTGCTACCTGTTGCCCAAATTGCTGGGTAGCGCTTCGGCTGAGCGTGCCGCCTGTATTACCAATATTCGGACGATATGCTCTCGGGTAGGCTCCCTGCTGGCGGTACCGGTCGTCATTACCAATTAGTGGTTGGGGTCTATTTTGTCTGAGCCTAGAGAGGGATGGGTCTACATCCATTGGTACTGGAGTTTGCCGCTGTTGGTCAGGTGGAACTCTGCGGTATTGTGGTTAATATGGGTACTGGGTGGGGCCTTGAATCACTTCTCTATTAAAGGAGTGGGCAAACATAGACCTTGCTTGGTTTGCTTCAAGCTCTTGTGCTAAGGCCAACGCGGAAGGAAGATCGTTAGGCCTAGAGCAGAAAAGGATATCGCACAGGGGGCGATTGAGACCTGAAATAAAAATGCGAAGGGCGTCCTCGCGATATTTCTTATTGAGTGATTCTATTAGGGTGGTATTTCCACCGTGGGTCATAATGGTTTTATTAACTATGAGAGTTAACTTTCTTTCCACATCATCGTAGAACCCTATTACTGATAATTTACCCTGTCTCAAGGTGGATAATTCCTGTTCTATTAAATGGATAGGTCTTTTATCGGCGTAGGCGAAGTCTAGCCGTGCAATGATTGCATGGAAATTCAAGACCGTGTTGAAGGACGATTGGCGTCTCAATTCTTGCCAGCCTATTTGTAAGTTCGTCTATGCGGGTTTGGAATCGCTGCCTAGAATGTTCTGTTGCAGTACAAATTGCGGTACTGAGAAGGGCTTGAAGAGTCTGGGCATCCATTGTCTTGTTCGAGTAAAGGAAATCTCAAATCCCAAATATTTAATAAGTATTATCTTTATTGATTTCAATAAATTCACCTTAATTTGACAATCACTTTCATTTGCTGAACTGTCTACTTACATGAATATTAGGCTAGTTTAGAATGCAATTAAATTTGGTGAATATTTGGTTTTAACTGCTCCTTCAACTTTATGTTTACTTTGTCCCTCGCTGGCAACGCCTCGGCGTGGCGTGCAATACCTCTAAAAAATTTTAAAATTAATTTTCTAAGTTACACTGCAAAACTTTTTGCAAATTAGGGATTCTTGTTCTCACAGAATGTTTAAAGTTTATTACTGTTCACATAATATTTTACTAGATTTTTGTTAAATTTCGTAGAATTTTTTGTTCACAAAGTCTTCACAAGTTTTTGGTTAAATTTCATACTACCTTACGTAGTATTTTTGTTCACAAATTTTTGGTTAAATTTCGTTCTTCCTTACGTAGTATTTTTAGTTAGTTCACAAAGTCTTCACAACTTTTTTGGTTAAATTTCATACTACCTTATGTAGTATTTTTTGCTCACAAAGTCTTCATAACTTTTTTGGTTAAATTTCATACTACCTTATGTAGTATTTTTTGTTCACAAAGTCTTCACAATGGGTGCAATGGGTTACAGTGGTGCTTCTGGGTATGCAGATACAGTTGCGCGGCTGTACTCAATCCCTACTCTTACGTCCACGTTCGTGCACCCTGGGCAACGTGAGCAACCCATGTGCGAGATATGGTAACCAATCCGTGTGGAGCCATGGGTCACGGCTAATAGAGAGGGAGCTTTAATGGAGCCACTCCGACATATTCGGTTTAAGGGTCCACTAAAGTCCGCAGCGTCTGTTCACCAGGAGGTGCGGCTGCAAGCGGGCGTCTGTCTTGGAGCAAGCGGCTCGCTATATAAACGAAATTAAAATTTCAACCCCCAGCAATGGGTTGTGCGCAGGGCTTGGAACCCGCCACGTAAAAAAACAAATTCCAATGAAAAGCAAAGCAAAGCCTCGGACAGGACCCCTCTTTTTAGATAACGACCACGGCAAACGTTTTAAGGACCATGATTTGAGGGCATGCACCTGGAATGTCCGAACCCTTAATTGGGAAGGTGCCTCTGCCCGGCTGGTAGATGTCCTCGGTAGAGCGAAATCTGACATCACCGCCATCCAAGAAATGCGATGGACGGGGCAAGGGAGGAAAACGGTAGGCCCTTGCGACGTATACTACAGCTTCCATGTAAAGGAGCGCAAATTTGATGTCGGATTTGTGGTGGGAGAGAGACTTCGCCGTAAAGTACTGTCGTTCACTCCGGGGGACGAACGTCTCGCCACAATCCGCATAAAGGGGAGATTCTTCAACATCTCCCTGATTTGCGCCTATGCCCCGACGGAAGAGAAGGACGATGGGACCAAAGATTTCTTCTACGAACTCCTGGAGCGCACGTTCGAACGCTGCCCCCAACACGATATAAAAATCGTGCTAGGCGATTTTAATGCCAAGGTGGGTAAGGAGGGCATCTTTGGTTCCACAGTCGGAAAATTCAGTCTCCACGAAGAAACGTCTGATAACGGATTGAGACTGATCGACTTCGCCGGGGCCCAAAACATGGTAGTTTGTAGTACCAGGTTCCAGCATAGGAGGATACATCAGGCTACGTGGCTGTCTCCAGATAGTAAGACACGAAACCAAATCGAGCATGTTGTGATAGACGGAAGGCGCGCCTCCAGTGTCCTAGATGTGCGCACGATCCGAGGAGCCATCATCGACTCGGACCATTATCTTGTCGCAGCCAAGATACGCACGCGCCTCTGTACGTCAAAAAGCGTGCGGAAAGGCACACAAGGAAAGCTCGACGTCGGAAAGTTGCAATCACAACAGACAGCCACGCACTTCGCTACTCGACTCGCACTCCTGCTCTCTGAGAGCTCTAATCAACACAGCGATATTTCAGAGCAATGGAACCACATCTCTTGCTCTTTACGTACCGCCGCTGAACAATCTATTGGTTTCCAGCGAGCCCGGAAAAATGACTGGTACGATGAGGAATGTCGCGTTGCCACGGAACGGAAAGATGCTGCCTACAGGGCCACGTTGCGATCGGGCGCAACGCGTGCCTTGCGGGAGA
Source organism: Philophylla caesio (assembly GCA_963971545.1). NCBI lineage: Eukaryota > Metazoa > Arthropoda > Insecta > Diptera > Tephritidae > Philophylla > Philophylla caesio. The sequence goes on from OZ020606.1 coordinate 64,625,461, forward strand.
GATATCGTGAGTTGAAAAAGGAAGCGAGACGCATTTTTCGAGAGAAGAAGAGAAAGGCCGAAATGCGTGAGTGCGAAGAGCTTGAAATGTTGGCCGACAGGAAAAGCGCCCGAAAATTCTTTCAGAAAGTACGACGGCTAACAGAAGGTTTTAAGACCGGGGCGAATTCTTGTAAGAACGACAACGGCGACCTGGTAACTGACGTTCAGAATATACTTAGTTTATGGAGGGAGCACTTCTCCACACTACTTAGTGGTAGTGACAGAGACCACCTTGGAAAAGATGATGATCCCGAAACCCCAATCAATAACGACGGAATTCATGTTCCGTTACCCGACTGCGATAAAATCTGTATAGCAATAGCATGGCTCAAGAACAACAAAGCGCCCGGAGTTGACGGGCTGCCAGCTGAGTTATTCAAATACGGTGGAGAAGAGTTGGTAAAGCGCATGCACCAGCTTATCTGTAGAGTATGGTCGGACGAATGCATGCCTACTGATTGGAATCTTAGTGTACTTTGCCCAATCCATAAGAAGGGTGATACTGCAATTCGCGCCAACTATCGTGGTATCAGCCTTCTTAACATTGCATATAAGGTTCTGTCGAGCGTATTGTGTGAGAGACTAAAACCCACCGTCAATGAACTGATTGAACCTTATCAGTGTGGCTTTAGACCTGGTAAATCTACTAACGACCAGATATTCACAGTGCGCCAGATCTTGGAAAAGACCCAAGAAAGAAGAATCGACACGCACCACCTTTTTGTCGACTTCAAAGCCGCTTTCGACAGCACAAAAAGAAGTTGCCTTTATGCCGCAATGACTGAATTTGGTATCCCCGCAAAACTTATACGGCTATGTAAAATGACGTTGAGCAACACCACCAGCTCCGTCAGGATTGGGAAGGACCTCTCCGAGCCGTTTGATACCAAACGAGGTTTCAGACAGGGTGACTCTTTGTCGTGTGACTTTTTTAACCTTATGCTGGAGAAGATAATTCGAGCCGCAGAACTAAATCGGTCAGTCACTATCTTTTATAAGAGTGTGCAGCTGCTGGCGTACGCCGATGACATTGACATCATCGGCCTTAACAACCGCGCAGTTAGTTCTGTCTTCTCCAAACTGGATAGAGAAGCAAAGCGAATGGGTCTGGAGGTGAACGAGGGCAAGACGAAGTATCTCCTGTCATCAAATAAACAGTCGGCACATTCACGACTGGGATCAAACATCACTGTTGACAGTTATAACTTTGAAAAAGTAGAAGACTTCGTTTACTTAGGAACCAGCATTAACCTCAATAATAATGTCAGCCTCGAAATCCAAAGGAGGATCACTCTTGCCAACAAGTGCTACTTCGGACTGAGTAGGCAACTGAGCAGTAAAGTCCTCTCTCGACGGACAAAACTTACGCTCTATAAGTCTCTCATTATGCCCGTCCTGATGTATGGCGCAGAAGCATGGACGATGAAGATATCTGATGAGAAGGCTCTGGGAGTGTTCGAGAGAAAGATTCTCCGAAAGATTTATGGGCCTTTACGCCTTTGCGATGGCGAATACCGGAGAAGATGGAACGATGATAACTGGCGTGCTGTGCTAAGCTCGGCCAAATCGCGTATGCGGTTATCGAGCCAATGAAAGAAAGAAAAAGAAAGTCTTCACAACTTTTTTGGTTAAATTTCATACCACCTTATGTAGTCAAGGTGGGTTCGAACCCACGGCCAAACTCAAGTGTCCTTTACAAGGATAAACTCGCGTGTCCTTTATAAGGATATGTCGTATGGCCCCACGTTGGGCGCCAATTATTAAAACAAGTTTATGGTTGTTTAATTATTTTATTTCCCTTGCAAGAGAGCAAGGGCAGCCAGTTAAGTCGGGTGAGTTAATACAACTAAAACATTAATTCGACGACTTCGCCTAAATACCTGAAAACTTAAACAGTCCCTGTCAGCTACTGCACGTTGTCGACCGCGTGACTTGTGAATGCATTTCGGCAATTTACCGCTTGCACAAGTGTAATGCTTTCGCTGCTGCCGCTGAGATCACTTGTTAGTGTTAACTGTTGTTGTCATACGCAGACCCGTAGACGCGCCGTCAGCAATATCAGTGGGAGTGAAGTTGTTGTAGGAGTTTACGTTGTTGTCACGCGCAAACTTCCAGCTGAGCTTTCAGCAATAACGATGAGAACAGAGTTTTGGCCGGATGTGAGTTTGCTGGTGTTAACTTGTATTTACCGAAAAGTTCACAATCAATTTTAATACTTTTATGTTCTTCGAGGGTATCTTTTATTCATTGATAAAATTGATTTTCAATTGTATTAAAAAAGTTCATCGGTATTAAATCATTTTTATTAGAATTTCCCAGTACATATGTTGTAATACGACCATCGAAAACCGAGTTTATACATTTTATATTTGAATTTATGTTTGATTCTTTTATCGATTTATCTTTATGTACATTCGTTCGCAAATGAAACTTCCATTTCGATGATAAAACACATTATTCACAAGCAACACAATAAGTATAGTGTTCTATTGTTTCATTGTTGGATTTTGATTGATGTTCAAATCGCTTGTGTTTAATTAGTTTATCCACCTCACTAAATTTAAGATCACATAAATTACATTTAAAGTTATTATAAGTATGTTGTAATCTGACATTTCGCTTCAATGCATTAATGCATCCGAACTCCTTTTCACATATTTTACAAGGATAATGTTATAATGTTCTGTTTCAAATTTCAAATCAAACTGAAGCGATTCTATATATACCCATTTGCTTTTATAGTACGATTCAAAAAATATTCATATACTTTACTTTTTATTTGTTTTTATTAAAAATTAAATTATAATTGGATTTTAAATACATCTTTTTTATAACATTCAATTTTCCGGTGGAAAGTAAAGAAAGTTCCTCTACACTCAGGTCAGCGTATCTTTCCGGTAAAAATACCACATTGTTATCCAGCTCCATATATATCTTTTCTCCAAATTTAGTATACTTCTTCTCCATCTTCAGAATTTTCATTGGTGTATTAATGTGGAAGGCCGTTAACGAAAGTATTGGATTTAAATAAGTAATATTCGATGAAACTAAATTAAGTTTTATGGTATGAAATAAAAACAATTACAAATAATTTAATTTATGTTTTCTTTATTCATATAATTTATTATAAATTTTTAAAATAAAATAACACTTTTTTCTGAGCATTTACAACAAATAGGTAGAACATTTTTCATCTTATGGTAATCACAAAGACTAATTTAATTGCTATCATTCATATTAGCTTTATATAACTTATCTATATTTGGGCAGATAAAATCATCCAAATTTAATATATTAATATCTTTTTCAATTATATCTTGTACCAATTTAATTTTTTCCAATCCTTTTACATAGACATTTAGCTTATCTTCCTTCCCTTTAAGACATTGATTTAAGTACTTTTTAATAGTTTTCAGTGATGATCCACCATCGCTCCACTCCAAGCCATCATGTTTGTTACATAACCAGTTAACTGTGATTTGATCATTGAACGATAAATTTAAATATCTGAAGGGTGATTTAATGATAAAAGTTTAAAGTTCTACATCATTTCCAATAACAGTCAGCTCCTTCGCAAGGAATTTGTTGTTAACAAAGAAACCTTGCACATCTATAACTATACATTTATCTTCACTCATTGCTTTGATTATACTCGTATTAAAAAAAACTCTACCTTTTTAAATGTGCACTGATCTTAAAAATTCTAGTCTTTTATAGTAGCAGTAGATTAGGTGTGGGTTTTTCCATTGCATATGTATTTATTTATTTTATTTCATACAAATAACCTATTTCACCACATCCGGTGTAGATAAGGAATGGGTTTTTCTATTAAATATAGATAAGGTGTATATTATTTTTGATAAGGTTAATATTAATTACGCAACGGTAGCAGCAAAGGCTCCGGCTCCGTTGTATATTATTTTAGATAAGGTTAATATTACTCATAGCCCGTTTTAGATAAAAATTAAGTATAAATAACAAATGCAGTGTGATGAAAATAATTCACAAGTTTGTATCGTTTGAATAAATGACAGTTGATTTTAAGTTGTAACAATTCGCTTAGGTTAGGGTTGGATTCAGTCGGGCCCAGCGTTTGTATTACAAGAATGTGTTCTTCCATCGCTGACTTCTTCCAATGTTTTCTTGACTCAGGAAAAAGACATCTGCTGACGACTGCGCTGCCTTTTATATATTTTAGACGTAGCAGTACTATGGCGTGATGTTCGGCCTGCTATTCTTACTCATCTTCACCATCGCTACATTAGAAGTTCAGGCTTCGTTGATATGACTTACATGAACGTTTACGCTGATAAAGATCCGGGTGAGATCATTGCTGCTGTCGCCTTTGGCGGATTCGACATCTCGGTTTTCATCGATATTTCCCATCGTGGTCGGGTTTCCGCGGTCTTCTTCGTAGATTATAGTATCGTGCTTGGTCCTGGGCTGCTTTCTCGTAGCAGCGGCGCATATTTTGAAGATTTCCTGAAGATGGTGTGCTTTACTCTGCGGTGTCTCTGTAATGCGGGCTGTTCCAGGAGTTACTTCATCGTACAGTGTTCGCGGTGGTCGTGGTTCACGTCCTTGTATCAAAAATACGGGTGTGAAGCCGTTGGTTTCGGAGGTGCAGGTATTCACCGCCAACATTACTTCAGGCAGTTGGTCGTCCCACCGTTGCTGTATTACATCCGTAATTTGCGCTAATATGGTTTTTATGGTTATATTTGCCCGTTCGGTGGGATTTTCCTGTGGTGTATATGGTGCCGTAAACTGCTGCTTGACACCTTTGTCTTTGAGAAACTTGCGGAACTTCACTAGTAGGAACTAGTAAATTGCACGCCGTTGTCCTTGACGAAGATCTTCGTCGTTCCAAATCTGGAGAGGATTCGCTCTCGGAACGCTTTAAGCAGCCCGTCCGTTGTAGCTTGGCGCATGGGTATGAGCTCTACCCCTTTTGAAAATTTATTGAGTAACACCAGGAGCATAGTGGGTCGATCATGGTAGCGGTCGCACAAAGTCCGCGCAGCCGATGGCCCATGGTTCTTCCGCGACTTGGGTGAGCATGTGTCCGGCTGGCGCTTCTTCGTTAGCTTTGTACCTTTTCCAAGTGGTACACCCTCGTACAAATCGGCGGATTTCTTGTAGAATACCCGGCCAGTAGTATCTTGCCATGGCGCGATGTATCGTCTTCCTTATACCCATGTGGCATGCGGTTGGTTGTTTGTCTGTTTCTTCAAGCACTCGTCTTCGTAAAGTGGTGGGCACGCAGAGTTTCTGGATGGTGCCGAATTTCGTTCAGTGTCTTATGGAGCCATGTGTTTTTTTCAATTTCGTGAGGTAGATTGACTGTCTCTTCTGTGGAAATCATCTGAATTATCTCTTGGGGGTTTCTAGACAAGGCATCGGCTACAACATTAAGCATGCCTTTCCGGTACCGAACATCAAAGTTATACTGTTGTAATTCGAATTGAGTTGAGCCACTTCAGTGAGAGGTGGTCTGTGACTATTCACATTCCTTTTGATTCCGCTTTGTTTAGTCTGCAGCTGGCATAAGCGATGACGTGATCCTTTTCGTTGGTTGCTTTTGTGAGCACCACTCCCAGCCCGTAGCCGCTGGGGTCGGTTTGCAGAATGAAGGGTTGCGAAAAATGTGGACAGGCCAGCACTGGTGCTTCCGTCAAGCTTTGTTTAGTCTTCGGCTGGCATAAGCGATGACGTGTTCCTTTTCGTTGGTTGCTTGTGTGAGCACCACTCCCTGCTCGTAGCCGCTGGCGTCGGTTTGCAGAATGAAGGGTTGCGAAAAATCTGGACAGGCCAGCACTGGTGCTTCCGTCAAGCGGGTTTTGAGTGCCTCGGAGGAATTTGTTTGTCCTTCACCCCAGCTGAAGCATGCCTCTCGTTTTAGTAGTGACTTTAGCGGCTGCGCCAATTTGGCAAAGTTTGGGACGAAGCGCCGGTACCACGAGGCAACTCCGAGATATTTTCGGATTTCTCTTAGATTAGTTGGTTGCTTCATTGTTTCGATGGCGGCTTCTTTGTCTGGGTCAGTTTGGATACCCTCTTCGCTGATCACTAGTTCTAGGTACTTTAGTCGAGTTTTGAAAAATTCACATTCACACAAAGTGGCTGGAGCTGATTAGAGGCCGAAAGGCATCACTAGCCAATGGTCACGGCCTGGAGCGGTAAAAGCTGTGAATTGTTTACTCGAAGCCTCTATTGGCATTTGCTAGTAACCGTCCTTTAAATCCAGCGTACTGATGTATTTTGCGTTGCGGAGTTGTTCGAGTATGTGATTGATGCGTGGGAGAGTATAGACATCTGGTACGGATCGTGCGTTCAATTGACGATAGTCGATGCAAAGGCGCCAGCTCCCCGTCTTCTTCCTGAATAGTATGATCGGGGCACTGTATGGGCTGGTAGATGGTTCAATACAGCCTTTTGCCAACAGAGCGTCGATTTCTTCGTCAATTACCTTTTGCATCGCTGGGTTCCGCGGATAATATCGCTTTTTTATGGGTTGATCGTCCCTCATCGTTATGCGGTGTGATGTGATTGTCGAAGTACCCTGTATGTCTGCACATTCGCGGAGCTCTTTATCTAAGAAAGCATTGATGGTCCGTTGTTCTCCATCATCTGTCACCCGTTTGTTGCCCTGTTGGTGTTTTGTCTCTTTATTTCCTCGATACGTCGCCACGATATGGTACGACTCTTCGCTCCAGAATTTGGGCTCATTGTAGTCTTGATTGGTAGCTCTTTCAGCGGTTGCGTCCTGCGGGGTGTACGATGCTGCGATTGCCGATGATTATTGTAGTTGTCATCCGCTGACGATCGTAAGCGAGGTGTTTCAATTGCGGCGAAGCATTGGTTCTGGTCCAACCTCCTCCTCCAACCAGACGGACCCCTCTTTCCCTGTGACTGTGTTGGTCGGCAGCATTCGATTGTGCGGATATCTAGGCGGCCACACTCCCAACAGAAAATAACTCGTTCGTTTCTTCTAACGCTTGCAAGGTGACCATCTTGCCCGCATCTTGCACGCTGTTAGTGGCTTTATTGGCCGTATCTGTGTGTTCGAAGTTCGCTGAGCTGGTGCAGGGGTCCTATGATTGTGGCGATCTTCTCGTTCGGTGGTATTAGGTAGGCGTTGTTCTCGGCCATGCGGTGTTGGTGCTACTTGTCCTTCATGCTGATTCACCTGTCGCAGTCGTTCTTCGCGTGTCCGAGGCGATGCCGGTTTCGACGCATTCTTTTTGATGGCCTCGTAGTATTCTGCCCTCTCTACCAATTCATCGTACGAGTGAAAATCTCTCCGCCTAATGTAAAGATCCTTTCAAGACGCTGTGCATCTGAGTAACCGGCTTGCCGCGCTAACTGGGTCATGGCGAGCAAATAATCCTAAAATTTTCTTTTGGTTCTTCGAAAAATCGCGCGTGAAGAAAGAATTTCAGAAATTTTCGTTTGAAGGTTGCCCAGCTGTCTGGTTCCTCATCGCCCTGCATATACCATATAAGTGCTCGACCGCTGAGAATTTCATTCATGGCAATTGGCAACAGATTGCATGCGATGTCGCTCAATAAACACTAGGGCACCCTCTCCACAATCGTATCGTACTGGCCACCTGCGCACTGTCTCCATCAACTTACGGTATGGTAATGGAGTAAGGGTGGTTTCGATGGATGATACCCAATCCTTCCCTGACCTTGTTTCGGCTGTGGTAATTTGTCATCGGGATTGACTGCAATTGTGAGACTGGGGGTATTGTTCCGGTGTTTGGCAAAAGAGGCAAAACGCCGGCGCATGTCATCTACACTGCCTTCTATTGGTAGGCTAAATTCCATGGCATATGCATGCAGCTCATCTTTGCGTAGCTGGTAAATTCACGACGTACGTACCATATTTTATCTAGTTTTCTTCGTCCTCTAATTAAAGTCCCTGCTTGGGCGCCACTTGTACCAAATCGCTTAGGTGCGGGTTGACTTCAGTCGGGCCAAGCGTTTGTATTACAAGAATGTGTTCTTCCATCGCTAACTTCTTCCAATGTTTTCTTGACTCAGGAAAAAGACATCCGCTGACGTCTGCGCTGCTTTTATGTATTCTAGACGTAGCAGTACTATGGCGTGATGTTCGGCCCGCTATTCTTATGTATTCTCTTTTGGTCGCCTCCGTTTACAATTCATATATACACAATCGTTTACATTGTTAGTGTCGTTCGTTGTTGTCGACGCCTGTATAAAAATCGTTTCAGGGCTTTCTTAGCTTGTTGCTATCCCACCTTACATGTAATTTATATATATGTGTTGGAAGGTTTAGTAAAGTATTTGCGACGTGTCAAGCAATGGAAAATGTACAACGTCGCAAAGTGTGCTGAAAACATTACAATGAAACACATGAAATTTGACCCGATCTCTAAAAAAATCGGTCTATTGACAAAAACTGAGGACGAGGATGAAAATAAAAATTAAACAGATTGAAGGAATGGTTGGTACTCAGATTATCTATTTTTCGACTCTATAGAAGAGTGTGTATCAACATAGAAGATGAAAGAATTACTGGTATACGTTTCGAGTTTAGATTAAAATTTTATAACACATTTAACTTATACGCTATGTTTACGGCATATATAATAAAATTGCATAATGGCAATTTTACTAAGTCTAAGTATGGAATAGTTGAAATAAAAAATCATGATGTAGAAATTTTTTAAAAAATGTAAGACTAAATATCGTTCGTTTTTATATTTTTTCAATTAGTGATCGATCATTTGTTAAGGATCGATCATTCGCTAGCGAACGATTTAAAAAATATAGTTATTAAATACCAATGTCTGTTGGATAAAGAACATATGGAATTTTTTAAGGATATTATTTCGGAATTGCAACCAAATGACACAGCCTATCCATTCAAGTATTCAATATGTGGCTTACATAAACTAGATTGTATGTGGGCGACAAACGATGACTTACCACATGTTAACACATCTGAATGTACCATTTTCTATCAATGATATAAAACCCTTGAAAAATATTCAATTTATATAACATCATTTTTTATACATAATAATTAAAACATAAATAAAAAATTAAATATTCAAAAAATAGCTGCAAACATCTAGCGCCTAGCCCCACTAGCTAACGGGGATCACCACCACCCTGACGCTCCTTCGCACTGGTGCCACCTAGCGGGTAGCACATCAGCAACAAACACAAACACACAGTGACATCTATTCAACATGGGGCGTGGGGGCTCAAGCCCACAGCGACGTCTATTGGGTATGGGGCTTGGCTGCCGCGAGAAAAAGAAGAAGAAGATGTTGAAGGTATACAAACACCCTACTAAAGAAATTTATATATTCTAGTGACAATAATTATTAGTAACCGGTCCTAACCGAATACGTAATATTCTGTATTAAACAGTATTTCTAAGCCTGGTTTCAATCCGAGTTATTCCATTTCGCAAAGCATAAGAAAGCAAACGGGCTAAAATGGAGTGAGTATGTATATATTGTTTATACTTGATTTCGTTGAGTGATAAATTAGCGCGATAAGTATCTCGGCAGTAGCCGAGTAAGTAGCTCATTAAGCTACCACACCCTCCAGCATCTCCACCTCTGGAAGTTAGACCGAAGTAGTCCACAACAATATCAGCCGGTGTGACACGATTACGAATCAATAGCAAAATTATTTACAAAAAATTTAAAATATAAAAGATGTTTGACCTTTAAAGACTGATTACAATGCTGCAAGAAAAACGTACTTTTTCTGCTAAAGAGGTGCCTCAATGTATACACATATGCACATGTGTGCGCAACTCAAAGCGATTAAAGAGCATAACTTTAAAACCTTAAATTACAGCCGAAAGGGGCCCCACGTTGGGCGCCAAAAATTTATGTAATGATCACGGTGGTGGTCTTTGGTACTAAAACCAAAAATATCCTTTGGACCGATCGTCCTCACCTAGACTCGGTTGGAGGGCTATGGCGGGCGTAATCATCTGGTGCCTTAGCTCCTTCGGCATGGGGTGGGATAGATTGAGAGGCTTCAACCGACCACACATACAATTTATTTTATAGGATTCCTCTTTGAACCTAAAAGGGAGTCAACCTCCACGAAATAAACAAAAAAAGAAACAAAGCAAACGCCTCGGAGATGAAAGTTAACACGAAAACTAAATCGTTGTAGTCTATCTCATATTATATTATTATAATATTCAATATTTATTTAACTTCAAATTCATAGTGGCATAATATTCATAACAATCAAGGCTTAAACTAACTCGAAACTAGTTACATACATATATACAATGTATATTATACATATAAGGGTTTGTTTCAATTATCTTCTTAGACAAATTTTATCTTACTATTATCCTACAGGGTGGCAGATATCATATTAACTTAGTAAATACGCTGAACTGTGTGTTTATATCACTAATTAGTGCTCAAAATTAAATAAGCCTATATTGGAAATTTTGCTATATGCTTTTTGAGTGAAAATATGTATGCATTTTTCTGCTCAGCTGATACTGACAAAGTAAGGTTGTTGTTGTCCATTGATATATTCAAATTTTTTTTTTGCCTCACAGTTTTTTATTATTTCCTTTTTGTTTTTAGTTAGTCTTTTTTTTTTCTTTGTGCATTTGCATTTATAATAATAATGTATAAGCGGTCACCAGATTGACATAAACATGCGCTTATAACTCTACAGTACCGTGCGTCTACCTGGAGAAGCATAGACAGACATTCGTACACATGCCTGCACATATACATATGTATGATATTAATATGCATATACATACTTACATACGCATGCATCTACCCCCTATGTCAATTTGCCTTTGCTTATCGCGAAAAAGAAAAACAATAATAGGATAAAACTCCGCTCCACCAATGAAAGGCCTTCCAGCGATGGTATAGTTGGATCCACTGTGTTAATGTAGATTAAAATTTTCTTTTTCGCAATTGTTTTTGTAAATTTTTTGGTTTAGGCATTAAAATTTTTGTTGTTTTAATTTATTATATCCTATATCTTGGGTTTATTATTTTCTACTCGATTTATTTCTGTTTTTGCTTTTCTGTTTTTCTTTCTGATTAACTTTCCGTTTTGCTACAATTTGCTTACAAGTAAAATAGATAATTCTGTGTTTTTTTTTCGTACAAATTATTCGTTTTTTTTTTGTTAATTATTTTTTTTTTTAAACACAACAACAACCTCATCTCTACTGGGTGGTCTTCGCACACGTTGCGAAGTTGTTTTCCCTTGGCACAATTAATAGATATTACTTAACTAGCAGCGGTTGGTTTGGTAATTCGGCACTTGTAGTAAATAAGCATGAATGTGGGTGTACATATGTACATGACCAGATACGATTATCAAAAGGAGCAGCGTGATCGGTGTCAACCGGAGCTTCATTGCTGAGAGATGCGTTTGATGAATTCACCGTTGAACTTCTTAAACGCAATTACAGATGAAAAAAAATTCCAAAGCATAAGAAAGGCATTCACCTACACCACATTGTTGATTCCTGCAAAGGGTGGCTTCACTTTTGCTGACCAAGACCCTGATGATGGACATGGAATTTATAGTTGCGTGTCGAACTGTCAAAGATTGTCTGCTGATATATAGAACCGCAAGGAGGCTAACTGTAGCTGCGCGAGCCCTTATATACGCGCGAATTCCCAAAGAAAAATTGAAAGCTCAGTTATTGGAAAATTTGAGTCAACGCTATTTACGTTCCACTGTGCAATTAGTGCGACATTAAATCAAGCTTACTGTTTACTAAAGGGCAAAGTGACAGCAGCGGCGCCACTGTGCGAGCTTTTCTTTTTTTTTTTTTGTAATTTCTTTATTTTACTTTTTCTCTCGCATGCGACAAAATTTATGTCCCAGAGTGTGTGAGATAAAATGTTATAGCAAGGCTTATTAAAATTTGTGAACAGACGACTGTTACAAGCACGAACTCAGAAGGGTGATGCTTATATTTCACATTTCATTTACAGTGATAAGAACTACTCCTCCTCAAGCGCATCCAGTTATTACAGGCTAAAAAAATCGATTGTTTAACCACATCTCTCTCTATATACATAAAGATGTGAACTTAATAATCGCACGAGCTGAAATTTAGTTTTTAACCCAAATATATTAATTATATTTAATAGCGAAGATAAGGCAGTGCACTTCCAAAACAGACGGTGCAACACCTCGCAGCAGGTTGGCTCCTCATTCTTCTGCCCAGGGCGCGCTTTGCACCTAACCCTGGTCCAGAAACCTATTTCTGCTGTCTGCTCATATTGCATTCGCAGTGCAGTATCGTCTTATCGAATAAGACATCGACCTAAGGGACAGCACCCTCGAATGTCAGAGGATAGCTGTCCGGGCAGGCGATGTCGAGCTCGAAATTTTTAACATATGTATGTATACATACCCATTGTCTCCTGCTGCCCGACAGGGTATCACCCTGACATAGGTGCGCTCCACAGAGGTGAACACCGATTGGTAGTCGGAGACTTTAATTCGCACGACAATCTTTGGGGTTTAAGCCTATCAAATGATTGTAGCGGAAACATATTGGCAGATGAGATAGACTATTCGGCATTATGCACAAAGAATGACGACACTCCTACCAGGAATATGGGTAGTTGCAGCAGCTCGTCAGATCTATTAATAGCTATCGCGCGTCTGATAAATAGCATAATATTGCGACTTATGCTTCACTTCAGCCAGCCCCAGGACATACAGAAAACTCAGGATGGTCGCCGTCCCAGGGTTATACTCCGTCATCACGCCACAGCCTCACACTCTATTAGAAAATGCTGTGGAGTCTCTCCTGCCGAGTCACAGAAGCGACATAGATCATCCGACCAGATCCCTAGCTTGTGCAAGTGACCTTTTAGTCTGCAGTGACCCGTCAGGAAGCATTTAAAAATTCTCAGTTTCAGACCAACCGGAGGGAGCGGTTCACTCTGGCAGATGAACGTGACCACCTTCGCCAGGCGGACCCCGTAAACCCCATTATTAGGGAACAAAAGAGAAGATTCAACAACTGGTGGATTAACATAAGCGGGACAAGTGGAAGAAGCACCTGAAATCCGGTAATTTCGGGGATGGAGTGGGCCAATTATGGCCCACCGTAAGATCCCTGTCCAACCTTTGTAGACCACGCCTCGTCGGCCCCGAAGCAGTGCGCGAGCTATTTTAGCCGGCAATTCACACTGCATCCTTCGGCAGACAGAACCAAATGGTCAGTCACCAGAAGGCTGCGCAAACAAAAACCGCGCGCACCACTTGTCTTCTCCGGCAACGAGGTGAAGGAAGCTATCGGGAAGGCAAAAGCCTACAAATCCATTAGCCCAAACGGGTTAAGCAAGTTGATGCTGAAAAACTTGGGCTCTGCGGAAGTAACATACCTCACCAAAGTCTTCAATTTGTATTTGTCCACCCTGGTCATTCCAGATATCTGGAAAACGAGCACGGTGTTACCACTGTTGTAACCAGGGAAACCGGCCAGCCAGGTGTCTTATCGGCCGATCTCCCTGCTTTCACCAGTTATTAAGAGACTTGAGGCACTTACTAACTTAATTCATCACTTAAATAATCAACCGTCTAAGCGATTTTGGCCGAGGTCAACAAAGCATGTCAGCTATCCCTATCTTTTGCTAACTGGCGCCAATTGGGAATCCCAAGCATAGCCAAGTCTTTTTCCAATGCAGAGGAGGTCTTTCTTTTCCTCTGCTACCACCCGTGGGTACCGCGTCAAAAACCTTCAGGGCTGGAGCTATTTCATCCATTCGTAAGACGTGACCAAGCCAGCAGAGCCGCTAGTTCTTAATCCGCTGCACAATCTCTACGTCATTGTATAGCTCGTACAGCTCATCGTTCCATCGTACACGGTATTCGCCGTCGCAAAGACGCAAAGGTCCATAAATCTTTCGAAGAATCTTTCTCTCGAACACTCCAAGAGCCCTCTCATCTGATGCTGTCATCGTCCATGCTTCTGCGCCATATAACAGGACGGGCATGCTGAGAGACTTATAGAGTATGGTTTTTGTCCGTCGAGAGAGGGCTTTACTGTGCAAGTGCCTACTCAGTCCGAAATAGCACTTGTTGGCAAGAGAGATTCAGCGTTGGATTTCAAGGCTGACATTATTATTGGTGTTAATGCTGGTTCCTAAGTTAAAAAGTCCTCTACTTTTTCAAAGTTATAACTGTCAACAGTGATGTTTGTTCCCAGTCGTGAATGTGCCGAATGTCTATTTGATGACAGGAGATACTTAGTCTTGCCCTAGTTCCCCTCCAGACCGATTCGCTTCACTTCTCTATCCAGTTTAGAGAAGGCAGAACTAACTGCGCGGTTGTTAAGGCCGATGATGTCAATGTCAACGGCGTACGCCAGCGATTGCACACTTATAAAATATGGTGCCTGACCGATTTAGTTCTGCGGCTTGGATTATCGTCTCCAGCTTCAGGTTAAAGAAATCGCACGACAAAGAGTCACCCTGTCTGAAACCTCGTTTACTATCAAATGGCTCGGAGAGGTCTTTTCCAACTCTGACGGAACGGTGGTGTTGTTGCTCAACGTCATTTTACATAGCCGTATAAGTTTTGCGGGGATACCAAATTCAGACATTGCGGCATAAAGGCAACTTCTTTTCGTGCTGTCGAAGGCGGCTTTGAAGTCGACAAAAAGATGGTGTGTGTCGATTCTTCTTTCTCGGGTCTTTTCCAAGATCTGGCGCATTCTGAATATCTGGTCGGTGGTAGATTTACCAGGTCTAAAGCCACACTGATAAGGTTCAATCAGTTCATTGACGGTGGGCTTAAGTCTTTCACACAATACACTCGACAGAACCTTATATGCGATGTTAAGAAGGCTAATCCCGCGATAATTGGCACAGACTGCAGGATCACCCTTTTTGTGGATTGGGCAGAGCACACTTAAGTTCCAATCAGTAGGCATGCGTTCTTCCGACCATATTCTAGAGATGAGCTCGTGCATGTACTTAACCAGCTCCTCTCCGCCGTACTTAAATAACTCAGCTGGTAACCCGTCAGCCCCGGGGGCTTTGTTGTTCTTCAGCCGTGCTATCGCTTTCCGAATTTCGCCATGGTCGGGTGATAGTACATCACGTCCATCATAATTGATTGGGGATTCGGGTTCAACATCTTCTCCATCGTTGTTACAGCTGCTTCCATTAAGCAGTGTGAAGAAGTGCTCCCTCCATAATTTAAGTATGCTGTGGACATCAGTCACCAGGTCGCCGTTGTCATTCTTACAGGAATTCGCCCCGGTCTTGAAACCTTCTCTTAGCCGCTTTACTTTCTGAAAAAATTCACGGGGGCTTTTCCTGTCGGCCAGCATCTCAAGCTTCTCGCACTCACGCATTTCGGCCTCTCTCTTTTTCTCACGAAAAATGCGTCTTGCTTCCTTCTTCAACTCACGATAACGCTCCCGCACAGCTCGCGTTGCACCCGATCGCAGTGTGGCCCTGTAGGCAGCGTCTTTACGTTCCGTAGCGGCGCGGCATTCCTCGTCATACCAGTTGTTCTTTCGGGCTCGCTGAAATCCGATGGATTCTTCAGCGGCGGTATGTAGACATCGATAAATATAGTTCCACTGCTCGGAAATATCGTGCTGTTGATTATTGCTCTCAGAGAGCAGGAGTGCAAGTCGAGTGGCGAAGTGGGTGGCTGTCTGTTGCGATTGCAGCTTTCCGACGTCGAGCTTTCCTTGTGTCCGTTTGCGTGCGCTTTTTGCTGCACAGAGGCGCGTGCGGATCTTAGCTCCCACAAGAAAATGATCCGAGTCGATGTTGGCTCCTCGGATCGTGCGCACATTTAGGAGACTGGAAGCATGCCTTCCGTCTATCACAACGTGTTCGATTTGGTTTCGTGTCTTACCATCTGGAGACAGCCACGTAGCTTGGTGAATCTTTTTATGCTGGAACCTGGTACTACAGACTACCCTGTTTCGGGCCCCGGCGAAGTCGATCAGTCTCATTCCTTTATCAGACGTTTCGTTGTGGAGACTGAATTTTCCGATTGTAGAACCAAAGACGCCCTCCTTGCCCACCTTGGCATTGAAATCCCCAATCACGATTTTTATATCGTGGTGGGGGCACCGCTCATACGTGCGACCAAGGAGATCGTAGAAGCGATCTTTGGTCCCATCGTCCTTCTCTTCCGTCGCGGCGAGGGCGCAAATCAGGGAGATGTTGAAGAATCTCCCCTTGGTGCGGATTGTGGCGAGACGTTCGTCCACCGGAGTGAACGACAGTACTTTACGGCGCAGTCTCTCTCCCACCACAAATCCGACACCAAATTTGCGCTCCTTTACATGGCAGCTGTAGTAGATGTCGCAAGGGCCTATCGATTTTTTCCCTTGTCCCGTCCATCGCATCTCTTGGATGGCGGTGATGTCAGCCTTCGTTCTGCTGAGGACATCAACCAGCCGGGCAGAGGCACCTTCCCAATTAAGGGTCCGGACATTCCAGGTGCATGCCCTCAAATCGTTGTCCTAAATACGTTTGCCGTGGTCGTCATCAAAAAAGAGGAGTCTCATCCGAGGCTTTTTTTTCCTTTTCATTGGAAGTTGTTTTTTACGTGGCGGGTTCCAAGCCCTGCGCACTACCCATTGCTGGGGGTGAAAAATTTAAAGTTTGTTTATATAGCGAGCCGCTTGTTCCAAGACAGACACCCGCTTGCAGCCGCACCTCCTGGTGAACAGACGCTGCGGACTTCAGTGGACCCTTAAACCGAATATGTCGGAGTGGCTCCACTAAAGCTCCCTCTCTATTAGCCGTGACCCATGGCTCCACACGGGTTGGTTACCGTATCTCGCACTTGGGTTGCTCACGTAGCCCAGGGTGCACGAACGTGGACGTTAGAGTAGGGATTGAGTACAGCCGTGCAACTGTAACCGCATACCTAGAAGCACCACTGTACCCCATTGCACCCTGGTGTTATTTCACTAGCGCATACTAAACTGTCTTCATTTAAATCAACGTCTACTTCTTTTATAATTTCTGTTCGGGGTGGTAAATGAATACTTGGTAATGTGCTGAGTTTCATGTACATTGGCAAGATTATTTGTTGTTCTTCATACATAGTTGTGATTACGAAAGTTTCGTAATCTATTTTACAATTATATTTAGTCAAGAAATCGTTGCCTATAATTCCGTCTGTAGATATTATAATATTATTAAAAATATAAAATGTATGTTCAATATTAAGTTCATCAGATTGAAGTGAAAGTTTAGTTTTTGAATTTGTTGTTAATAGATTTTCACTAAGTCCATTTATATTATATTGTTAAATATTATTAAACAACCGGTGAAGCGATGACGTAAACTCTAAACTGAGCTGCTGTTGAACCTTAATTTTTTTAAATATTTTCGGACCCAAACCCATTCCAATTCAATTCAATTTTTAACTTATAGCTACAAAATTTGTGCCAAAAATGTTCACGTAAGTTGCACTAATTTCTTACTGTATAACGTTCCAAGGGGAAAAATGTGTAAAATTTATATCCCGATTCGAAGGAAATATGAGAGGTCAGAGAGATGTGATCACACGAGGCAGAATTTAATTTTTACCTGAGGGACGAACGATTCATCCTGGAAGCAAGAAAAAGATGTTCGTTTAGTTGTCTTACGCCTGGTGGGATAAGTGAACGAAAACATTTTTCGGTAAAATAAATAAGAAAACTTGTTGCTATAATGTTTTTAGATGCTTAGGAAACTCATAAATTGTTGCACGAAATATAAAAGAGCTTAAGTGGCTTTCTTCGTCACCGCAATTCTCGTTCTTTTCGAGGCAATTTTTAAGGATCGACCACGTTTAGATCAGAAGGGTTCTTATGGTTATTTTAATTTAATTTTATTCTCCAACTTTGATTTAAATTTGTTACCTCTATCATCGCTGTTAAAAAACACCGCGGCGGATATGAGGAACAAACGTAGATATCAAAAAACCCTATACTAAATTCGGGTTTGTTACGGAATCCGCTTCTAAATAAACGTTCAACCGCTTTTCCCACATTCAATTTTCACTAGTTTAGGTGGGCTTCATTCAAGTTGGATACTTTTTTGCTCAGGGGACCCTAAAAATTTATAAGTCATAATAAAAAAGGCTTCCATACACAGGCTTTGAAAGTTGCGTCTTTTCCACAACCATATACCTTATTACAGCGATTGATGTGGCGATACAACCGTATCTTATGCTACATACAGAGCAAAGCCATTTGGTGGCTCAAATGGGTAACCGAAAAACGAATTTTAAAATTTGCCTCTCACTGTGAGGTTGAAAATTCATTTGTCAGCCTGCCACAGAGTGTCACTACGGCGCTACACTGGGAAAGTGGCACAAGGGAAATAGGTGTTAGTGCATTTTCATCGAGGTCCACTGACATTAAGAGGACATAATCATACGACACGTTAAAGAAAATTCACATGACGAAACAGACGAGTCGACAGATGTGTTCGCAATAAAATTGAGACTCTAAAAGTTATACAAAAATTACTTCGAAAAAGATTTTGGATTTTGTCAAACCGACGACAGTAAGTGTCATCGATACAGGTACTCATCAGGTACAGCATCGGAATCGCGACAATTACGAAGCCGATGCAGAATCGTATTTTCGTCGATAAACATTCATCCCGTTTTTGGATAATTTCTTGAGTGAGCAAAAACTCCGTTTTTTCGGTATCTATTTCAGCAAATTGAGTGAAATTTGGTATTTTCAGCGATTTTGAAAAAGTTTCCGTATCTCAGTAACAATGTTAGGTATCGTCACAAAATTTGGTGGACATATTTTCCTTGATATCGCTATTATTATCGTGGAAAATTTTTAAAATCGGACCATAACCTCGCCCACCTCACATATAACGGAAATTTTGAAAAATGCTAAAATTTTGTTTTTTCTTTTGGAACATATTAATTAAAATTTGATATTTAAAGAGATAGTTAATTAAGAAACTTGATTTTTATGAAATTTTGAAAAACGATACTGCAACAAGCAGTTGTACCCATCGATACATCGGCGTTTACTAATTTGCGCGACTCTTCCGGTTTCCGTGGCTTCGATCGAACGCTCTTTTTCATCTCTGCGTAGATTAAAAACGTATTGACGAGACAAAACAAGTGAAGACCGATTGAATGGGTTAGCGTTGTTGAACATGCATCGAGATGTGGAAGTAACAAATGATAATGTAATTGATATTATGTCGAAGGTGCCAAGGAGAATGGATATTCTTTTATAAGCTGAATTATCCGTCAAAAATTATGATAGGTCCATTAGTACTGTATAGACGCTGAATACTTTTTTTTTCCAAAGTTGTTTATTGTATCTTTCTTATGAGAAGCAAACAATAAGTTTTAAATTCTTAAAGCTAAAAAAAGGGGTCTTTGCTGCCACTGCGTCAAAATAGCAAAGTAGAAGATTGTAAATGGATTTTATTAATTAGTGAATTTATTTATAAGGATATCATTATGGATATCATACAAACGTACTTCACTAATGGACATCATAAGGGATATCATACACATGTATTCATTAAAGGGCATCATAAGGTATGCCATGATATAAATTATAGTCAATATCTGGAAGGATATTAGTAGAAATACATATGTTACAAAATATCGAAAAATAACTTCGATGTTATGTAAATAAGTGGAACAAAGTCTTTAAGCAAACTTAATCGAATATCCTTTCTCTTTAATCGCCAAGGGTAGTTCTGTTTGAGTTAATTTTTAGCAAGCTTATGCGGATGATTAAATAAGCTTAGCCACTCTTCTACTACTTTTAAATGTTGTTGCAATCTATTAGCAGCTGTAATTTGGGTTCGAGTACACACTAAGTATTGCTGTATCATCCGCAAAAGTTCTTGTGTCTATATTTAAGTTTGTGGGTAGATCATTTGTATATATTAAATATAAGACTGGCCCTAAAACGCTACCTTGGGGGACACCAGCAGCAATGGTATAACCTTCAGTTTTTTTGTTTAACACAAAATTTTCTGCCATCAACGAAGCTTTTCAATACAGCACAAATATTTTCGGGAAGAGAACCTCTTAACTTATGTAATAGTCCTTCTAGCCAAACCTTATCGAATGCTTGCGCAACATCTAAGAATACTGCAGTGCAAAACTGTTTGTTTTCAAAAGCCGACCGTATGTGTGAAACTATTCTGTGTACTTGCTCAATTGTACTGTGCTTTCCCTAAAGCCGATTTGGTGGTATGGTATTATTTGCCTCGTTTCTAAAATGGGTTTTATTTCCTGTAGTAAGAGTTTTTCCACAGTGGCCGCTGTGGTCGAGTTGGTAGCGGTGCGTGCTATAACTTGATATGCCGGTGAGTTCGAGGTTCGAATCTCAGTCAGGGCAAGCAAAATCTTAATCATAGAAAAAGTTGTTTCTAATAGCGGTCACCCCTCGGCAGGCAATGGCAAACCTCCGAGGGTATTTCTGCCATGAAAAAGCTTCTCATTAAATACATCTGCCGTTCGGAGTCGGCACAAAACTGTAGGTCCCTCCATTTGTGGTATAATATAAAGACGCACACCACAAATGGTAGCAGAAGCTCGGCCAAACACTGAGCTATATAGTGTACGCGCCAAAATTATATATATATAAAAGTTTTTCGAATATTTTGGAAAATATTGAAATTAAACTAATAGGTCTATACGAGCTAACCATGGTAGGATCTTTACCAGGTTTAGGGATCATAATGATCTCGGAGAGTTTCCAGGAGTTAGGAAAGTACTGCAATCGTAATATGCTGTTGAAAATATAAAGTGAGTACTTGATTGCAACGGACGGCTCTTTATCATTTCTCCTGTTATCCTGTCATAACCGGGTGCTTTGTTTTTCCGAATACCTTTGGTAATAGTATCAATAAGGGACTTAATACTAAACTGAATTGGGGCTGCAGGTAAATGCAAGGGAATTTGCACTAATCAAGGTTTAAATGCGTTGGAAAGATGAGAAGCAAAATATATACCATTTGGAGCTCGTAGTGGAGGACCGGGAGGACTGGTTTTTTGAAACTTTTAACTGACCGCCACAAGGAATAATTAGTGTTAGGTGTTGGGGACAAGGATTGGAGTTTATTTTGAAAATTAATTTCTCTTGTTTCAGCTAAGATGCAGTGAAGCTCTTGTACACTTGTTGAGTTCTTCTTTCAAAGCAGGGGAACGAACCCTTTGCCAATCCTTTCTAATTTGCCTTTTCATATTTACTAATTTGGTGATGTCTTTACCTCGTAGACCGTTTAAACTTCGTCTATGTTTATGCGAGAGACAAGCTTATTGAGACTCTAATGAGAATCTTTAGGGCTTGTCTAGCCTTTGGCTATATCCCTGTGCTTTGGCGAAAAGCCAGGGTTGTCTTCATTCCCACATCGGGAAAGGATGATTATGCCCTGGCAAAAAGTTTCAAGCCGATCAGTTTGACATCCTTAATTCTGAAGAGCCTGGAGCGTATGGTCGAAAGGCACATTAGATCAAGGGTATTGGTGAACAGACATGCATACCAGAGTGAAAACCCTGTGAATCAGCTCTGCCTGATCTTGTAACAAGGATCGAAGTAGGGCTGGAAGCAGGGGAATACACAATGCGAGTATTTGCTGACGTTGAGGGAGCGCTTGGCAACGCTACTCTTGAGTATATGTGCTCTGCGGCCAGACGGCATGGAGTGGATGAAACAATCGTAAGATGGATTCACTTCATGCTATCAAGAAGATTGCTGACCGTTGGGGAAGAAACCGGCCTCTCTACCATGGCACAGGTTGGGAGCGGATGCCCTCAGGGCGGTGTACTCTGGCCTCTCTTGTGGGGTAGTGGTCTCTTTACTAACGGAAATGCAAAGCTTCGCCCACATCCAGGCCAATGCGGACGATGTGTGTGCTTTGGCGTCAGGAAAGTATCTCAAGTAAGTATGTGCAAAGAAACAGAGAATCCTGAATATGATTGATGAATGGTGCACTCTGCAAGGCCTTGCTGTAAACCCCAGCAAGACAACGATAGTTTTGTTTACGCGGAAGAGAAAATTGGAAGGTCTCAACCTTCCGGTGTTCAGAGGCGTAGCCGTAAGTCTCTCCGCGGAAGTAAAATATTTAGGGGTAACTATAGATAGCTAGCAGACGTGGAAAACCACGGTTTCTATGCTAAACAGATTACAAAGAAGTGTGTGCATAAGCATTACGGGCGCTATGAGCACAACCTCAGGCGTGGCTCTTAATGCTCTGTTGGATTTGCTACCTTTGGATTTAGCGATCCAGGAGGAGGCAATGAAGACGACTGCATGCTTACGGCATGTGGAACGATGACAGGAGGTTCGGAGACAGAGAGTTGTTTGGATGGATGTCAGAGGAATATCCTTTGCTTCTGGCCCCAGGAATGCAAGTTAGGGCTAAACTCTGTTGCAAGACGGAATAGGCTTGAGCTTGTGTGGGTGCCGGGACACTGTGGTGTTCAAGGTAACGAACTGGCCGATGAATTGGAAAACCGCGGGTCTTCGGACTGTCCAGTTGGACCCGAACCAATCATCGGGTCAAGTATGGAGGGAACTGTCAGGTACATCAGGGAACTTATTAGCAAAGCTCATGAGGACGGTTGGTGCAGTACTGACTCTTGCAAAATAACTATGTAAGTGCTTTCTGAAAAGGCCAGACCGTAAATCTATTATTTAAACTTGGGAAAGATTCATTAAAAGTCGGTATTGTATTAAGAGTTAGTAAACAAAGTGATTGATGGGAGGATAGATCGAAAAGGGATTTTATCTGAATTTGTGCCCGATCGAGACCACTGATTACTCCGCCAGTATGTTAGCTGTCCGGTGGAAATAACATTAAATCTGTTATTTTCGATGGCTTTATATAAGTTCTTTCTCTTTGGAGATATAAATCTAGATCCGCAGAAAGAATGTTTAGCGTTGTAGTCACCTGTTGCTAGAAATCTCTTACCCAACTTAGAAAAATATTCCGTGAATTGAACTTCAGATATGTTGTGATGGATAAAGCAGTATATAGCGGGTATTTTTACAATACTCTTCTAGTGGATAGTGTTTAATTTTTTTCCTAATAAGTATTCGTGTTCTTTGCTGCCACTGCGTCAAAATACCAAAGTAGAAGATTGTAAATGGATTTTATTAATTAGTGAATTTATTTATAAGGATATCATTATGGATATCATACAAACGTACTTCACTAATGGACATCATAAGGGATATCATACACATGTATTCATTAAAGGGCATCATAAGGTATGCCATGATATAAATTATAGTCAATATCTTGAAGGATATTAGTAGAAATACATATGTTACAAAATATCGAAAAATAACTTCGATGTTATGTAAATAAGTGGAACAAAGTCTTTAAGCAAACTTAATCGAATATCCTTTCTCTTTAATCGCCAAGGGTAGTTCTGTTTGAGTTAATTGTTAGCAAGCTTATGCGGATGATTAAATAAGCTTAGCCACTCTTCTACTACTTTTAAATGTTGTTGCAATCTATTAGCTGCTGTAATTTGGGTTCGAGTACACACTAAGTATTGCTGTATCATCCGCAAAAGTTCTTGTGTCTATATTTAAGTTTGTGGGTAGATCATTTGTATATATTAAATATAAGACTGGCCCTAAAACGCTACCTTGGGGGACACCAGCAGCAATGGTATAACCTTCAGTTTTTTTGTTTAACACAAAATTTTCTGCCATCAACGAAGCTTTTCAATACAGCACAAATATTTTCGGGAAGAGAACCTCTTAACTTATGTAATAGTCCTTCTAGCCAAACCTTATCGAATGCTTGCGCAACATCTAAGAATACTGCAGTGCAAAACTGTTTATTTTCAAAAGCCGACCGTATGTGTGAAACTATTCTGTGTACTTGCTCAATTGTACTGTGCTTTCCCTAAAGCCGATTTGGTGGTATGGTATTATTTGCCTCGTTTCTAAAATGGGTTTTATTTCCTGTAGTAAGAGTTTTTCCACAGTGGCCGCTGTGGTCGAGTTGGTAGCGGTGCGTGCTATAACTTGATATGCCGGTGAGTTCGAGGTTCGAATCTCACTCAGGGCAAGCAAAATCTTAATCATAGAAAAAGTTGTTTCTAATAGCGGTCACCCCTCGGCAGGCAATGGCAAACCTCCGAGGGTATTTCTGCCATGAAAAAGCTTCTCATTAAATACATCTGCCGTTCGGAGTCGGCACAAAACTGTAGGTCCCTCCATTTGTGGTATAATATAAAGACGCACACCACAAATGGTAGCAGAAGCTCGGCCAAACACTGAGCTATATAGTGTACGCGCCAAAATTATATATATATAAAAGTTTTTCGAATATTTTGGAAAATATTGAAATTAAACTAATAGGTCTATTCGAGCTAACCATGGTAGGATCTTTACCAGGTTTAGGGATCATAATGATCTCGGAGAGTTTCCAGGAGTTAGGAAAGTACTGCAATCGTAATATGCTGTTGAAAATATAAAGTGAGTACTTGATTGCAACGGACGGAAGCTCTTTATCATTTCTCCTGTTATCCTGTCATAACCGGGTGCTTTGTTTTTCCGAATACCTTTGGTAATAGTATCAATAAGGGACTTAATACTAAACTGAATTGGGGCTGCAGGTAAATGCAAGGGAATTTGCACTAATCAAGGTTTAAATGCGTTGGAAAGATGAGAAGCAAAATATATACCATTTGGAGCTCGTAGTGGAGGACCGGGAGGACTGGTTTTTTGAAACTTTTAACTGACCGCCACAAGGAATAATTAGTGTTAGGTGTTGGGGACAAGGATTGGAGTTTATTTTGAAAATTAATTTCTCTTGTTTCAGCTAAGATGCAGTGAAGCTCTTGTACACTTGTTGAGTTCTTCTTTCAAAGCAGGGGAACGAACCCTTTGCCAATCCTTTCTAATTTGCCTTTTCATATTTACTAATTTGGTGATGTCTTTACCTCGTAGACCGTTTAAACTTCGTCTATGTTTATGCGAGAGACAAGCTTATTAACACTCTAATGAGAATCTTTAGGGCTTGTCTAGCCTTTGGCTATATCCCTGTGCTTTGGCGAAAAGCCAGGGTTGTCTTCATTCCCACATCGGGAAAGGATGATTATGCCCTGGCAAAAAGTTTCAAGCCGATCAGTTTGACATCCTTAATTCTGAAGAGCCTGGAGCGTATGGTCGAAAGGCACATTAGATCAAGGGTATTGGTGAACAGACATGCATACCAGAGTGAAAACCCTGTGAATCAGCTCTGCCTGATCTTGTAACAAGGATCGAAGTAGGGCTGGAAGCAGGGGAATACACAATGCGAGTATTTGCTGACGTTGAGGGAGCGCTTGGCAACGCTACTCTTGAGTATATGTGCTCTGCGGCCAGACGGCATGGAGTGGATGAAACAATCGTAAGATGGATTCGCTTCATGCTATCAAGAAGATTGCTGACCGTTGGGGAAGAAACCGGCCTCTCTACCATGGCACAGGTTGGGAGCGGATGCCCTCAGGGCGGTGTACTCTGGCCTCTCTTGTGGGGTAGTGGTCTCTTTACTAACGGAAATGCAAAGCTTCGCCCACATCCAGGCCAATGCGGACGATGTGTGTGCTTTGGCGTCAGGAAAGTATCTCAAGTAAGTATGTGCAAAGAAACAGAGAATCCTGAATATGATTGATGAATGGTGCACTCTGCAAGGCCTTGCTGTAAACCCCAGCAAGACAACGATAGTTTTGTTTACGCGGAAGAGAAAATTGGAAGGTCTCAACCTTCCGGTGTTCAGAGGCGTAGCCGTAAGTCTCTCCGCGGAAGTAAAATATTTAGGGGTAACTATAGATAGCTAGCAGACGTGGAAAACCACGGTTTCTATGCTAAACAGATTACAAAGAAGTGTGTGCATAAGCATTACGGGCGCTATGAGCACAACCTCAGGCGTGGCTCTTAATGCTCTGTTGGATTTGCTACCTTTGGATTTAGCGATCCAGGAGGAGGCAATGAAGACGACAGCATGCTTACGGCCTGTGGAACGATGACAGGAGGTTCGGAGACAGAGAGTTGTTTGGATGGATGTCAGAGGAATATCCTTTGCTTCTGGCCCCAGGAATGCAAGTTAGGGCTAAACTCTGTTGCAAGACGGAATAGGCTTGAGCTTGTGTGGGTGCCGGGACACTGTGGTGTTCAAGGTAACGAACTGGCCGATGAATTGGAAAACCGCGGGTCTTCGGACTGTCCAGTTGGACCGGAACCAATCATCGGGTCAAGTATGAAGGGAACTGTCAGGTACATCAGGGAACTTATTAGCAAAGCTCATGAGGACGGTTGGTGCAGTACTGACTCTTGCAAAATAACTATGTAAGTGCTTTCTGAAAAGGCCAGACCGTAAATCTATTATTTAAACTTGGGAAAGATTCATTAAAAGTCGGTATTGTATTAAGAGTTAGTAAACAAAGTGATTGATGGGAGGATAGATCGAAAAGGGATTTTATCTGAATTTGTGCCCGATCGAGACCACTGATTACTCCGCCAGTATGTTAGCTGTCCGGTGGAAATAACATTAAATCTGTTATTTTGGATGGCTTTATATAAGTTCTTTCTCTTTGGAGATATAAATCTAGATCCGCAGAAAGAATGTTTAGCGTTGTAGTCACCTGTTGCTAGAAATCTCTTACCCAACTTAGAAAAATATTCCGTGAATTGAACTTCAGATATGTTGTGATGGATAAAGCAGTATATAGCGGGTATTTTTACAATACTCTTCTAGTGGATAGTGTTTAATTTTTTTCCTAATAAGTATTCGTGTTCTTTGCTGCCACTGCGTCAAAATACCAAAGTAGAAGATTGTAAATGGATTTTATTAATTAGTGAATTTATTTATAAGGATATCATTATGGATATCATACAAACGTACTTCACTAATGGACATCATAAGGGATATCATACACATGTATTCATTAAAGGGCATCATAAGGTATGCCATGATATAAATTATAGTCAATATCTTGAAGGATATTAGTAGAAATACATATGTTACAAAATATCGAAAAATAACTTCGATGTTATGTAAATAAGTGGAACAAAGTCTTTAAGCAAACTTAATCGAATATCCTTTCTCTTTAATCGCCAAGGGTAGTTCTGTTTGAGTTAATTTTTAGCAAGCTTATGCGGATGATTAAATAAGCTTAGCCACTCTTCTACTACTTTTAAATGTTTTTGCAATCTATTAGCTGCTGTAATTTGGGTTCGAGTACACACTAAGTATTGCTGTATCATCCGCAAAAGTTCTTGTGTCTATATTTAAGTTTGTGGGTAGATCATTTGTATATATTAAATATAAGACTGGCCCTAAAACGCTACCTTGGGGGACACCAGCAGCAATGGTATAACCTTCAGTTTTTTTGTTTAACACAAAATTTTCTGCCATCAACGAAGCTTTTCAATACAGCACAAATATTTTCGGGAAGAGAACCTCTTAACTTATGTAATAGTACTTCTAGCCAAACCTTATCGAATGCTTGCGCAACATCTAAGAATACTGCAGTGCAAAACTGTTTGTTTTCAAAAGCCGACCGTATGTGTGAAACTATTCTGTGTACTTGCTCAATTGTACTGTGCTTTCCCTAAAGCCGATTTGGTGGTATGGTATTATTTGCCTCGTTTCTAAAATGGGTTTTATTTCCTGTAGTAAGAGTTTTTCCACAGTGGCCGCTGTGGTCGAGTTGGTAGCGGTGCGCGCTATAACTTGATATGCCGGTGGGTTCGAGGTTCGAATCTCAGTCAGGGCAAGCAAAATCTTAATCATAGAAAAAGTTGTTTCTAATAGTGGTCACCCCTCGGCAGGCAATGGCAAACCTCCGAGGGTATTTCTGCCATGAAAAAGCTTCTCATTAAATACATCTGCCGTTCGGAGTCGGCACAAAACTGTAGGTCCCTCCATTTGTGGTATAATATAAAGACGCACACCACAAATGGTAGCAGAAGCTCGGCCAAACACTGAGCTATATAGTGTACGCGCCAAAATTATATATATATAAAAGTTTTTCGAATATTTTGGAAAATATTGAAATTAAACTAATAGGTCTATACGAGCTAACCATGGTAGGATCTTTACCAGGTTTAGGGATCATAATGATCTCGGAGAGTTTCCAGGAGTTAGGAAAGTACTGCAATCGTAATATGCTGTTGAAAATATAAAGTGAGTACTTGATTGCAACGGACGGAAGCTCTTTATCATTTCTCCTGTTATCCTGTCATAACCGGGTGCTTTGTTTTTCCGAATATCTTTGGTAATAGTTTCAATAAGGGACTTAATACTAAACTGAATTGGGGCTGCAGGTAAATGCAAGGGAATTTGCACTAATCAAGGTTTAAATGCGTTGGAAAGATGAGAAGCAAAATATATACCATTTGGAGCTCGTAGTGGAGGACCGGGAGGACTGGTTTTTTGAAACTTTTAACTGACTGCCACAAGGAATAATTAGTGTTAGGTGTTGGGGACAAGGATTGGAGTTTATTTTGAAAATTAATTTCTCTTTTTTCAGCTAAGATGCAGTGAAGCTCTTGTACACTTGTTGAGTTCTTCTTTCAAAGCAGGGGAACGAACCCTTTGCCAATCCTTTCTAATTTGCCTTTTCATATTTACTAATTTGGTGATGTCTTTACCTCGTAGACCGTTTAAACTTCGTCTATGTTTATGCGAGAGACAAGCTTATTAAGACTCTAATGAGAATCTTTAGGGCTTGTCTAGCCTTTGGCTATATCCCTGTGCTTTGGCGAAAAGCCAGGGTTGTCTTCATTCCCACATCGGGAAAGGATGATTATGCCCTGGCAAAAAGTTTCAAGCCGATCAGTTTGACATCCTTAATTCTGAAGAGCCTGGAGCGTATGGTCGAAAGGCACATTAGATCAAGGGTATTGGTGAACAGGCATGCATACCAGAGTGAAAACCCTGTGAATCAGCTCTGCCTGATCTTGTAACAAGGATCGAAGTAGGGCTGGAAGCAGGGGAATACACAATGCGAGTATTTGCTGACGTTGAGGGAGCGCTTGGCAACGCTACTCTTGAGTATATGTGCTCTGCGGCCAGACGGCATGGAGTGGATGAAACAATCGTAAGATGGATTCGCTTCATGCTATCAAGAAGATTGCTGACCGTTGGGGAAGAAACCGGCCTCTCTACCATGGCACAGGTTGGGAGAGGATGCCCTCAGGGCGGTGTACTCTGGCCTCTCTTGTGGGGTAGTGGTCTCTTTACTAACGGAAATGCAAAGCTTCGCCCACATCCAGGCCAATGCGGACGATGTGTGTGCTTTGGCGTCAGGAAAGTATCTCAAGTAAGTATGTGCAAAGAAACAGAGAATCCTGAATATGATTGATGAATGGTGCACTCTGCAAGGCCTTGCTGTAAACCCCAGCAAGACAACGATAGTTTTGTTTACGCGGAAGAGAAAATTGGAAGGTCTCAACCTTCCGGTGTTCAGAGGCGTAGCCGTAAGTCTCTCCGCGGAAGTAAAATATTTAGGGGTAACTATAGATAGCTAGCAGACGTGGAAAACCACGGTTTCTATGCTAAACAGATTACAAAGAAGTGTGTGCATAAGCATTACGGGCGCTATGAGCACAACCTCAGGCGTGGCTCTTAATGCTCTGTTGGATTTGCTACCTTTGGATTTAGCGATCCAGGAGGAGGCAATGAAGACGACTGCATGCTTACGGCCTGTGGAACGATGACAGGAGGTTCGGAGACAGAGAGTTGTTTGGATGGATGTCAGAGGAATATCCTTTGCTTCTGGCCCCAGGAATGCAAGTTAGGGCTAAACTCTGTTGCAAGACGGAATAGGCTTGAGCTTGTGTGGGTGCCGGGACACTGTGGTGTTCAAGGTAACGAACTGGCCGATGAATTGGAAAACCGCGGGTCTTCGGACTGTCCAGTTGGACCGGAACCAATCATCGGGTCAAGTATGGAGGGAACTGTCAGGTACATCAGGGAACTTATTACCAAAGCTCATGAGGACGGTTGGTGCAGTACTGACTCTTGCAAAATAACTATGTAAGTGCTTTCTGAAAAGGCCAGACCGTAAATCTATTATTTAAACTTGGGAAAGATTCATTAAAAGTCGGTATTGTATTAAGAGTTAGTAAACAAAGTGAATGATGGGAGGATAGATCGAAAAGGGATTTTATCTGAATTTGTGCCCGATCGAGACCACTGATTACTCCGTCAGTATGTTAGCTGTCCGGTGGAAATAACATTAAATCTGTTATTTTGGATGGCTTTATATAAGTTCTTTCTCTTTGGAGATATAAATCTAGATCCCCAGAAAGAATGTTTAGCGTTGTAGTCACCTGTTGCTAGAAATCTCTTACCCAACTTAGAAAAATATTCCGTGAATTGAACTTCGCATATGTTGTGATGGATAAAGCAGTATATAGCGGGTATTTTTACAATACTCTTCTAGTGGATAGTGTTTAATTTTTTTCCTAATAAGTATTCCTGTTCTTTGTTGCCACTGCGTCAAAATAGCAAAGTAGAAGATTGTAAATGGATTTTATTAATTAGTGAATTTATTTATAAGGATATCATTATGGATATCATACAAACGTACTTCACTAATGGACATCATAAGGGATATCATACACATGTATTCATTAAAGGGCATCATAAGGTATGCCATGATATAAATTATAGTCAATATCTTGAAGGATATTAGTAGAAATACATATGTTACAAAATATCGAAAAATAACTTCGATGTTATGTAAATAAGTGGAACAAAGTCTTTAAGCAAACTTAATCGAATATCCTTTCTCTTTAATCGCCCAGGGTAGTTCTGTTTGAGTTAATTTTTAGCAAGCTTATGCGGATGATTAAATAAGCTTAGCCACTCTTCTACTACTTTTAAATGTTGTTGCAATCTATTAGCAGCTGTAATTTGGGTTCGAGTACACACTAAGTATTGCTGTATCATCCGCAAAAGTTCTTGTGTCTATATTTAAGTTTGTGGGTAGATCATTTGTATATATTAAATATAAGACTGGCCCTAAAACGCTACCTTGGGGGACACCAGCAGCAATGGTATAACCTTCAGTTTTTTTGTTTAACACAAAATTTTCTGCCATCAACGAAGCTTTTCAATACAGCACAAATATTTTCGGGAAGAGAACCTCTTAACTTATGTAATAGTCCTTCTAGCCAAACCTTATCGAATGCTTGCGCAACATCTAAGAATACTGCAGTGCAAAACTGTTTGTTTTCAAAAGCCGACCGTATGTGTGAAACTATTCTGTGTACTTGCTCAATTGTACTGTGCTTTCCCTAAAGCCGATTTGGTGGTATGGTATTATTTGCCTCGTTTCTAAAATGGGTTTTATTTCCTGTAGTAAGAGTTTTTCCACAGTGGCCGCTGTGGTCGAGTTGGTAGCGGTGCGCGCTATAACTTGATATGCCGGTGAGTTCGAGGTACGAATCTCAGTCAGGGCAAGCAAAATCTTAATCATAGAAAAAGTTGTTTCTAATAGTGGTCACCCCTCGGCAGGCAATGGCAAACCTCCGAGGGTATTTCTGCCATGAAAAAGCTTCTCATTAAATACATCTGCCGTTCGGAGTCGGCACAAAACTGTAGGTCCCTCCATTTGTGGTATAATATAAAGACGCACACCACAAATGGTAGCAGAAGCTCGGCCAAACACTGAGCTATATAGTGTACGCGCCAAAATTATATATATATAAAAGTTTTTCGAATATTTTGGAAAATATT
Source organism: Philophylla caesio (assembly GCA_963971545.1). NCBI lineage: Eukaryota > Metazoa > Arthropoda > Insecta > Diptera > Tephritidae > Philophylla > Philophylla caesio. The sequence goes on from OZ020606.1 coordinate 64,657,228, forward strand.
GAAATTAAACTAATAGGTCTATACGAGCTAACCATGGTAGGATCTTTACCAGGTTTAGGGATCATAATGATCTCGGAGAGTTTCCAGGAGTTAGGAAAGTACTGCAATCGTAATATGCTGTTGAAAATATAAAGTGAGTACTTGATTGCAACGGACGGAAGCTCTTTATCATTTCTCCTGTTATCCTGTCATAACCGGGTGCTTTGTTTTTCCGAATATCTTTGGTAATAGTTTCAATAAGGGACTTAATACTAAACTGAATTGGGGCTGCAGGTAAATGCAAGGGAATTTGCACTAATCAAGGTTTAAATGCGTTGGAAAGATGAGAAGCAAAATATATACCATTTGGAGCTCGTAGTGGAGGACCGGGAGGACTGGTTTTTTGAAACTTTTAACTGACTGCCACAAGGAATAATTAGTGTTAGGTGTTGGGGACAAGGATTGGAGTTTATTTTGAAAATTAATTTCTCTTTTTTCAGCTAAGATGCAGTGAAGCTCTTGTACACTTGTTGAGTTCTTCTTTCAAAGCAGGGGAACGAACCCTTTGCCAATCCTTTCTAATTTGCCTTTTCATATTTACTAATTTGGTGATGTCTTTACCTCGTAGACCGTTTAAACTTCGTCTATGTTTATGCGAGAGACAAGCTTATTAAGACTCTAATGAGAATCTTTAGGGCTTGTCTAGCCTTTGGCTATATCCCTGTGCTTTGGCGAAAAGCCAGGGTTGTCTTCATTCCCACATCGGGAAAGGATGATTATGCCCTGGCAAAAAGTTTCAAGCCGATCAGTTTGACATCCTTAATTCTGAAGAGCCTGGAGCGTATGGTCGAAAGGCACATTAGATCAAGGGTATTGGTGAACAGGCATGCATACCAGAGTGAAAACCCTGTGAATCAGCTCTGCCTGATCTTGTAACAAGGATCGAAGTAGGGCTGGAAGCAGGGGAATACACAATGCGAGTATTTGCTGACGTTGAGGGAGCGCTTGGCAACGCTACTCTTGAGTATATGTGCTCTGCGGCCAGACGGCATGGAGTGGATGAAACAATCGTAAGATGGATTCGCTTCATGCTGTCAAGAAGATTGCTGACCGTTGGGGAAGAAACCGGCCTCTCTACCATGGCACAGGTTGGGAGAGGATGCCCTCAGGGCGGTGTACTCTGGCCTCTCTTGTGGGGTAGTGGTCTCTTTACTAACGGAAATGCAAAGCTTCGCCCACATCCAGGCCAATGCGGACGATGTGTGTGCTTTGGCGTCAGGAAAGTATCTCAAGTAAGTATGTGCAAAGAAACAGAGAATCCTGAATATGATTGATGAATGGTGCACTCTGCAAGGCCTTGCTGTAAACCCCAGCAAGACAACGATAGTTTTGTTTACGCGGAAGAGAAAATTGGAAGGTCTCAACCTTCCGGTGTTCAGAGGCGTAGCCGTAAGTCTCTCCGCGGAAGTAAAATATTTAGGGGTAACTATAGATAGCTAGCAGACGTGGAAAACCACGGTTTCTATGCTAAACAGATTACAAAGAAGTGTGTGCATAAGCATTACGGGCGCTATGAGCACAACCTCAGGCGTGGCTCTTAATGCTCTGTTGGATTTGCTACCTTTGGATTTAGCGATCCAGGAGGAGGCAATGAAGACGACTGCATGCTTACGGCCTGTGGAACGATGACAGGAGGTTCGGAGACAGAGAGTTGTTTGGATGGATGTCAGAGGAATATCCTTTGCTTCTGGCCCCAGGAATGCAAGTTAGGGCTAAACTCTGTTGCAAGACGGAATAGGCTTGAGCTTGTGTGGGTGCCGGGACACTGTGGTGTTCAAGGTAACGAACTGGCCGATGAATTGGAAAACCGCGGGTCTTCGGACTGTCCAGTTGGACCGGAACCAATCATCGGGTCAAGTATGGAGGGAACTGTCAGGTACATCAGGGAACTTATTACCAAAGCTCATGAGGACGGTTGGTGCAGTACTGACTCTTGCAAAATAACTATGTAAGTGCTTTCTGAAAAGGCCAGACCGTAAATCTATTATTTAAACTTGGGAAAGATTCATTAAAAGTCGGTATTGTATTAAGAGTTAGTAAACAAAGTGAATGATGGGAGGATAGATCGAAAAGGGATTTTATCTGAATTTGTGCCCGATCGAGACCACTGATTACTCCGTCAGTATGTTAGCTGTCCGGTGGAAATAACATTAAATCTGTTATTTTGGATGGCTTTATATAAGTTCTTTCTCTTTGGAGATATAAATCTAGATCCCCAGAAAGAATGTTTAGCGTTGTAGTCACCTGTTGCTAGAAATCTCTTACCCAACTTAGAAAAATATTCCGTGAATTGAACTTCGCATATGTTGTGATGGATAAAGCAGTATATAGCGGGTATTTTTACAATACTCTTCTAGTGGATAGTGTTTAATTTTTTTCCTAATAAGTATTCCTGTTCTTTGTTGCCACTGCGTCAAAATAGCAAAGTAGAAGATTGTAAATGGATTTTATTAATTAGTGAATTTATTTATAAGGATATCATTATGGATATCATACAAACGTACTTCACTAATGGACATCATAAGGGATATCATACACATGTATTCATTAAAGGGCATCATAAGGTATGCCATGATATAAATTATAGTCAATATCTTGAAGGATATTAGTAGAAATACATATGTTACAAAATATCGAAAAATAACTTCGATGTTATGTAAATAAGTGGAACAAAGTCTTTAAGCAAACTTAATCGAATATCCTTTCTCTTTAATCGCCAAGGGTAGTTCTGTTTGAGTTAATTTTTAGCAAGCTTATGCGGATGATTAAATAAGCTTAGCCACTCTTCTACTACTTTTAAATGTTGTTGCAATCTATTAGCAGCTGTAATTTGGGTTCGAGTACACACTAAGTATTGCTGTATCATCCGCAAAAGTTCTTGTGTCTATATTTAAGTTTGTGGGTAGATCATTTGTATATATTAAATATAAGACTGGCCCTAAAACGCTACCTTGGGGGACACCAGCAGCAATGGTATAACCTTCAGTTTTTTTGTTTAACACAAAATTTTCTGCCATCAACGAAGCTTTTCAATACAGCACAAATATTTTCGGGAAGAGAACCTCTTAACTTATGTAATAGTACTTCTAGCCAAACCTAATCGAATGCTTGCGCAACATCTAAGAATACTGCAGTGCAAAACTGTTTGTTTTCAAAAGCCGACCGTATGTGTGAAACTATTCTGTGTACTTGCTCAATTGTACTGTGCTTTCCCTAAAGCCGATTTGGTGGTATGGTATTATTTGCCTCGTTTCTAAAATGGGTTTTATTTCCTGTAGTAAGAGTTTTTCCACAGTGGCCGCTGTGGTCGAGTTGGTAGCGGTGCGTGCTATAACTTGATATGCCGGTGAGTTCGAGGTTCGAATCTCAGTCAGGGCAAGCAAAATCTTAATCATAGAAAAAGTTGTTTCTAATAGCGGTCACCCCTCGGCAGGCAATGGCAAACCTCCGAGGGTATTTCTGCCATGAAAAAGCTTCTCATTAAATACATCTGCCGTTCGGAGTCGGCACAAAACTGTAGGTCCCTCCATTTGTGGTATAATATAAAGACGCACACCACAAATGGTAGCAGAAGCTCGGCCAAACACTGAGCTATATAGTGTACGCGCCAAAATTATATATATATAAAAGTTTTTCGAATATTTTGGAAAATATTGAAATTAAACTAATAGGTCTATACGAGCTAACCATGGTAGGATCTTTACCAGGTTTAGGGATCATAATGATCTCGGAGAGTTTCCAGGAGTTAGGAAAGTACTGCAATCGTAATATGCTGTTGAAAATATAAAGTGAGTACTTGATTGCAACGGACGGAAGCTCTTTATCATTTCTCCTGTTATCCTGTCATAACCGGGTGCTTTGTTTTTCCGAATATCTTTGGTAATAGTTTCAATAAGGGACTTAATACTAAACTGAATTGGGGCTGCAGGTAAATGCAAGGGAATTTGCACTAATCAAGGTTTAAATGCGTTGGAAAGATGAGAAGCAAAATATATACCATTTGGAGCTCGTAGTGGAGGACCGGGAGGACTGGTTTTTTGAAACTTTTAACTGACTGCCACAAGGAATAATTAGTGTTAGGTGTTGGGGACAAGGATTGGAGTTTATTTTGAAAATTAATTTCTCTTTTTTCAGCTAAGATGCAGTGAAGCTCTTGTACACTTGTTGAGTTCTTCTTTCAAAGCAGGGGAACGAACCCTTTGCCAATCCTTTCTAATTTGCCTTTTCATATTTACTAATTTGGTGATGTCTTTACCTCGTAGACCGTTTAAACTTCGTCTATGTTTATGCGAGAGACAAGCTTATTAAGACTCTAATGAGAATCTTTAGGGCTTGTCTAGCCTTTGGCTATATCCCTGTGCTTTGGCGAAAAGCCAGGGTTGTCTTCATTCCCACATCGGGAAAGGATGATTATGCCCTGGCAAAAAGTTTCAAGCCGATCAGTTTGACATCCTTAATTCTGAAGAGCCTGGAGCGTATGGTCGAAAGGCACATTAGATCAAGGGTATTGGTGAACAGGCATGCATACCAGAGTGAAAACCCTGTGAATCAGCTCTGCCTGATCTTGTAACAAGGATCGAAGTAGGGCTGGAAGCAGGGGAATACACAATGCGAGTATTTGCTGACGTTGAGGGAGCGCTTGGCAACGCTACTCTTGAGTATATGTGCTCTGCGGCCAGACGGCATGGAGTGGATGAAACAATCGTAAGATGGATTCGCTTCATGCTATCAAGAAGATTGCTGACCGTTGGGGAAGAAACCGGCCTCTCTACCATGGCACAGGTTGGGAGAGGATGCCCTCAGGGCGGTGTACTCTGGCCTCTCTTGTGGGGTAGTGGTCTCTTTACTAACGGAAATGCAAAGCTTCGCCCACATCCAGGCCAATGCGGACGATGTGTGTGCTTTGGCGTCAGGAAAATATCTCAAGTAAGTATGTGCAAAGAAACAGAGAATCCTGAATATGATTGATGAATGGTGCACTCTGCAAGGCCTTGCTGTAAACCCCAGCAAGGCAACGATAGTTTTGTTTACGAGGAAGAGAAAATTGGAAGGTCTCAACCTTCCGGTGTTCAGAGGCGTAGCCGTAAGTCTCTCCGCGGAAGTAAAATATTCAGGGGTAACTCTAGATAGCTAGCAGACGTGGAAAACCACGGTTTCTATGCTAAACAGATTACAAAGAAGTGTGTGCATAAGCATTACGGGCGCTATGAGCACAACCTCAGGCGTGGCTCTTAATGCTCTGTTGCAAGACGGAATAGGCTTGAGCTTGTGTGGGTGCCGGGACACTGTGGTGTTTAAGGTAACGAACTGGCCGATGAATTGGAAAACCGCGGGTCTTCGGACTGTCCAGTTGGACCGGAACCAATCATCGGGTCAAGTATGGAGGGAACTGTCAGGTACATCAGGGAACTTATTAGCAAAGCTCATGAGGACGGTTGGTGCAGTACTGACTCTTGCAAAATAACTATGTAAGTGCTTTCTGAAAAGGCCAGACCGTAAATCTATTATTTAAACTTGGGAAAGATTCATTAAAAGTCGGTATTGTATTAAGAGTTAGTAAACAAAGTGAATGATGGGAGGATAGATCGAAAAGGGATTTTATCTGAATTTGTGCCCGATCGAGACCACTGATTACTCCGCCAGTATGTTAGCTGTCCGGTGGAAATAACATTAAATCTGTTATTTTGGATGGCTTTATATAAGTTCTTTCTCTTTGGAGATATAAATCTAGATCCCCAGAAAGAATGTTTAGCGTTGTAGTCACCTGTTGCTAGAAATCTCTAACCCAACTTAGAAAAATATTCCGTGAATTGAACTTCAGATATGTTGTGATGGATAAAGCAGTATATAGCGGGTATTTTTACAATACTCTTCTAGTGGATAGTGTTTAATTTTTTTCCTAATAAGTATTCGTGTTCTTTGCTGCCACTGCGTCAAAATACCAAAGTAGAAGATTGTTAATGGATTTTATTAATTAGTGAATTTATTTATAAGGATATCATTATGGATATCATACAAACGTACTTCACTAATGGACATCATAAGGGATATCATACACATGTATTCATTAAAGGGCATCATAAGGTATGCCATGATATAAATTATAGTCAATATCTTGAAGGATATTAGTAGAAATACATATGTTACAAAATATCGAAAAATAACTTCGATGTTATGTAAATAAGTGGAACAAAGTCTTTAAGCAAACTTAATCGAATATCCTTTCTCTTTAATCGCCAAGGGTAGTTCTGTTTGAGTTAATTTTTAGCAAGCTTATGCGGATGATTAAATAAGCTTAGCCACTCTTCTACTACTTTTAAATGTTGTTGCAATCTATTAGCTGCTGTAATTTGGGTTCGAGTACACACTAAGTATTGCTGTATCATCCGCAAAAGTTCTTGTGTCTATATTTAAGTTTGTGGGTAGATCATTTGTATATATTAAATATAAGACTGGCCCTAAAACGCTACCTTGGGGGACACCAGCAGCAATGGTATAACCTTCAGTTTTTTTGTTTAACACAAAATTTTCTGCCATCAACGAAGCTTTTCAATACAGCACAAATATTTTCGGGAAGAGAACCTCTTAACTTATGTAATAGTCCTTCTAGCCAAACCTTATCGAATGCTTGCGCAACATCTAAGAATACTGCAGTGCAAAACTGTTTGTTTTCAAAAGCCGACCGTATGTGTGAAACTATTCTGTGTACTTGCTCAATTGTACTGTGCTTTCCCTAAAGCCGATTTGGTGGTATGGTATTATTTGCCTCGTTTCTAAAATGGGTTTTATTTCCTGTAGTAAGAGTTTTTCCACAGTGGCCGCTGTGGTCGAGTTGGTAGCGGTGCGTGCTATAACTTGATATGCCGGTGAGTTCGAGGTTCGAATCTCAGTCAGGGCAAGCAAAATCTTAATCATAGAAAAAGTTGTTTCTAATAGCGGTCACCCCTCGGCAGGCAATGGCAAACCTCCGAGGGTATTTCTGCCATGAAAAAGCTTCTCATTAAATACATCTGCCGTTCGGAGTCGGCACAAAACTGTAGGTCCCTCCATTTGTGGTATAATATAAAGACGCACACCACAAATGGTAGCAGAAGCTCGGCCAAACACTGAGCTATATAGTGTACCCGCCAAAACTATATATATATAAAAGTTTTTCGAATATTTTGGAAAATATTGAAATTAAACTAATAGGTCTATACGAGCTAACCATGGTAGGATCTTTACCAGGTTTAGGGATCATAATGATCTCGGAGAGTTTCCAGGAGTTAGGAAAGTACTGCAATCGTAATATGCTGTTGAAAATATAAAGTGAGTACTTGATTGCAACGGACGGAAGCTCTTTATCATTTCTCCTGTTATCCTGTCATAACCGGGTGCTTTGTTTTTCCGAACATCTTTGGTAATAGTTTTAATAAGGGACTTAGTACTAAACTGAATTGGGGCTGCAGGTAAATGCAAGGGAATTTGCACTAATCAAGGTTTAAATGCGTTGGAAAGATGAGAAGCAAAATATATACCATTTGGAGCTCGTAGTGGAGGACCGGGAGGACTGGTTTTTTGAAACTTTTAACTGACTGCCACAAGGAATAATTAGTGTTAGGTGTTGGGGACAAGGATTGGAGTTTATTTTGAAAATTAATTTCTCTTTTTTCAGCTAAGATGCATTGAAGCTCTTGTACACTTGTTGAGTTCTTCTTTCAAAGCAGGGGAACGAACCCTTTGCCAATGCTTTCTAATTTGCCTTTTCATATTTACTAATTTGGTGATGTCTTTACCTCGTAGACCGTTTAAACTTCGTCTATGTTTATGCGAGAGACAAGCTTAATAAGACTCTAATGAGAATCTTTAGGGCTTGTCTAGCCTTTGGCTATATCCCTGTGCTTTGGCGAAAAGCCAGGGTTGTCTTCATTCCCACATCGGGAAAGGATGATTATGCCCTGGCAAAAAGTTTCAAGCCGATCAGTTTGACATCCTTAATTCTGAAGAGCCTGGAGCGTATGGTCGAAAGGCACATTAGATCAAGGGTATTGGTGAACAGGCATGCATACCAGAGTGAAACCCCTGTGAATCAGCTCTGCCTGATCTTGTAACAAGGATCGAAGTAGGGCTGGAAGCAGGGGAATACACAATGCGAGTATTTGCTGACGTTGAGGGAGCGCTTGGCAACGCTACTCTTGAGTATATGTGCTCTGCGGCCAGACGGCATGGAGTGGATGAAACAATCGTAAGATGGATTCGCTTCATGCTATCAAGAAGATTGCTGACCGTTGGGGAAGAAACCGGCCTCTCTACCACGGCACAGGTTGGGAGAGGATGCCCTCAGGGCGGTGTACTCTGGCCTCTCTTGTGGGGTAGTGGTCTCTTTACTAACGGAAATGCAAAGCTTCGCCCACATCCAGGCCAATGCGGACGATGTGTGTGCTTTGGCGTCAGGAAAGTATCTCAAGTAAGTATGTGCAAAGAAACAGAGAATCCTGAATATGATTGATGAATGGTGCACTCTGCAAGGCCTTGCTGTAAACCCCAGCAAGACAACGATAGTTTTGTTTACGAGGAAGAGAAAATTGGAAGGTCTCAACCTTCCGGGGTTCAGAGGCGTAGCCGTAAGTCTCTCCGCGGAAGTAAAATATTTAGGGGTAACTCTAGATAGCTAGCAGACGTGGTAAACCACGGTTTCTATGCTAAACAGATTACAAAGAAGTGTGTGCATAAGCATTACGGGCGCTATGAGCACAACCTCAGGCGTGGCTCTTAATGCTCTGTTGCAAGACGGAATAGGCTTGAGCTTGTGTGGGTGCCGGGACACTGTGGTGTTTAAGGTAACGAACTGGCCGATGAATTGGAAAACCGCGGGTCTTCGGACTGTCCAGTTGGACCGGAACCAATCATCGGGTCAAGTATGGAGGGAACTGTCAGGTACATCAGGGAACTTATTAGCAAAGCTCATGAGGACGGTTGGTGCAGTACTGACTCTTGCAAAATAACTATGTAAGTGCTTTCTGAAAAGGCCAGACCGTAAATCTATTATTTAAACTTGGGAAAGATTCATTAAAAGTCGGTATTGTATTAAGAGTTAGTAAACAAAGTGAATGATGGGAGGATAGATCGAAAAGGGATTTTATCTGAATTTGTGCCCGATCGAGACCACTGATTACTCCGCCAGTATGTTAGCTGTCCGGTGGAAATAACATTAAATCTGTTATTTTGGATGGCTTTATATAAGTTCTTTCTCTTTGGAGATATAAATATAGATCCCCAGAAAGAATGTTTAGCGTTGTAGTCACCTGTTGCTAGAAATCTCTTACCCAACTTAGAAAAATATTCCGTGAATTGAACTTCAGATATGTTGTGATGGATAAAGCAGTATATAGCGGGTATTTTTACAATACTCATCTAGTGGATAGTGTTTAATTTTTTTCCTAATAAGTATTCCTGTTTCCCCGCGAGCTTTCCCTTCTGCATGTTTGGTGTCATAAAAGACGAAACCTTTAATATTAAAATGGTTAAATTTAGTCAAGTGAGTTTCGGATATTAGCATAACATCTATTCCCTGGCTTTCTAAGAAGACTTGAAGCTCATTTTTATGTTGACTTAAGCCGTTAGCATTCCAAAAACATATATTAAGACTGTTCATGGTTTCGACAAAATTGTTTGTAGCAAAAGGTTTTGATTTATAATTAATTATTCCATCATGTTTTGTGTGTTTTCGAGAAGATTGGCGGACGGAGCGGAATCTTCTTGCATTGGGGGCTGGCGCGGCGCTTTTAGAGCTTGGGCATAGGTTAAAAAGTTGGTCTGAGCAGGAATGTTCTCTGTTGTATTTACAGTTGGTTGAGATTGAGTGACCGGGGTATTGTAAGTGCTTTTTTTGTTTACTTTTTCTTTCAACGGCATGAATACTCCGCAATCCCTATAATTTCCGGTGTGATTTCCACCACAGTTACTGCATTTTTTATACTCAGAAATTGTTTTCGGTTTTACACAATCTTTTGAACTGTGTAAATCCCCATAAATCACACATACACTTGGTAAGGGGCAATAACGCTTCGTGTGACCAAATTCTTGGAAATTATGACACTGCACAGGACCTACACGTTTGTTTGGTTCTTTTACAGTAATTCGACAGTGAAGAAGATACCGCAATTTGTAAATGGGATGAACTTCTCCCTTTTTTAAAAGATGAAAATCTGGTTCTACCTCAACTCTAAACATCGCCTGGGGGATATTATTTTTATTTTTTATATTGTAAACATGTCTTACCCTAAAACCTTGTTTTGTCGGGTTTACGTTATGTTCAATACCTTTCAGCACAACAGACAAGCTACGACTACTTTTAAGTTGATATGTTTAAAATTACTTTTTCTTTTTTACGAAGTCTTTTGCAACTTTGCGATATCAATCCTGAATGTTTCTTTTTTAAATAGTTACTACATGGAAGTTATTTTTCCCTAATAACTCTATCAATTTATTTACAAGACTGCAACAATTCTGTTCCCTAAGATATATCGGTGGAGATTTAACTTTTTTCTGCACATTATTCTTATCACAAGTGTCAGCAAGTAAAGCAAATCGATTTTCCTCTAGCGTTTCCTTTGGTAAGTTGACTTTTGCAACTTTATCTGGATAAAGTTTACCATTTCTTTCAGGAGTACGTTTCCTTTTGACTAGAATGTACCGATCAATTCCAGTCTGCACTGTTGCTTGCTTTCCGTTGCCATTTGTATGCAAGAGCGTGCTCTTTGGTCGGCTATCGTATGTAGAGCTGTAGTGGGCTTAGTGTTGTTGTTGTTGTTCGACGTTGAAGAACTGTATGCTTTTATTGTGAAGTAGGCATTTCCCCTATTATCACTTTGTGTTGAGTGCCTGCGCTAGTTAGAAAGAGCGCCTTGAGCACTCATAACACAGTACGACAAAATCAAATTTGTTTTGGTACACATGAGAAATGTTAACAGAATATGAAAATAGGCTTCAAGTAAAGACACGTGTCTCGGCGTTTTGGTGTAGCACGTCAGAGTTTTGAGAAAATCGATTTTTAAGCTTCAAAGGACCGTGCAGGTTTACTTCCAATGTAATACTATTATAAAACGTTCTATAAAAACAGAATGAACCGAGTTTAATACTTGAGCCAATTGTTAGGTATTAGCTAGTTTGCTGAACCGATTCTGTTGTTCAGATTTTCAAGGTGATTCACCAAGAAAACATGTGGTTGATTTGTGTGAAGGCTATTCGCCAGTCACTAGTTAATGATGGATTGTCCAGGCAGTAGCACCAGAACAAGTTGTGGATATGCAACTCAAGCATTTGGACTTGGTTGCAATTAGTAAATTAATTGTTTATTATATTGTCAAGGCAGTTTACCAGGACAAGTTTATAGATTGTAACACAAGCACTTGGAACTTGGTTACACCGGAGAGCGATAAGGAGTAAACTTCACAGTTGTTTAGTTTTACATTTCCTCACAACTTTATTGAAGAATCTTTGACTTGAATACAAAATAATTGCTGATTATAGATTTTAGCCTTATTGAATATTATTAATGCAATTCAATAAGTTGCAGAAACTCATATATAATTGCTGACAATTGTTTTAGCAATGTTCAATAACATAAATGCAATTAATCACTTGGACTTACATAATAACAAAATAAAAGTGCTTATTTGCACTTTACGTTCAGTGCTAACAAGCCAATTCATATTAAATATACATACGTACATAGGTGCGATGAACTTAAAATTACATTAAAGGTAGTGTAAGATAGTTGAACGCTATCTTTTGCATATTTGAATTTCATACAAACATATGTGCGTGCATGTGTACATATGCACATATGGACAGAAATTCTTGGTGAAGTATGAACATACTCCCGCCCGTTGAGCCCTGCTCAACTAAGAAACAGAAGAGAGAGTAAACTACCAAAAAATAACACGAGTATGTAATTATACTTATTTGTTTTCAACATATTTCTTATGGCAAAAAACTGACCTAGCATAATTATTATGGTAAAACGCACAATGTTTTTCTTGATTATTCTTATTATTATTATTAAGTAAATTTTAATGTTCTACTGGCTTGAGGTGGTTTTTTAACATGAGGGTGATTTATTCTACATCTAATTTTAGTGATTAATTGAAACCAGTTTAATTGTGATCTTATGTAACAGTTACATCAAAGTCTGACTGCGGAATATGCGGACGTGCTGCTGGACGTGGTTGCTGACTCAGGTCCATCCTCCGGCAAACAATTTTCTTATAGATGAGAAGCATAATTACTCCCGTCAGCAGAATAAGGGCAGCGTAAGCAACTGCTGCATGATGATATTTTATGTTTCTGATTTGCATTGGAAATTCGGTCAATACTTGGTGGTGTAGCATGTCTTGAATATCGGAGATATTTTTGATGTGATATTAAGTTTCTTTTTTTAGCTCTAAATCATTAGTACGACTAGGATTAAACGTTGGAGGCCAGCTTAATTCCTTGCCATGGAAAAACAAGAGTCCATAAAACCATAACATCGATTCTTTCAGTGGCCTTGGAGACATTCCTCGATACAGAATATCAGCTGGATTTTCTTTTGAGCTGACGTGGCGCCATTGTTCTCCTCGTGTTGTTTCTTTAATGATGGAAATCCGGTTTTCTACGAAGGTAGTATCTGCTGATGTCGGGTTTCTCCAAGACAGTACGATTTCTGAATCTGTCCAAAACCACATTGGGTTGGTAAATTGAAGGTCTGCTGCGATTATTTCTGCTAATTGTGGACCTAATGCTGCTGCACACAACTCGAGACGTGGTATTGTTTGTTTCTTGAGTGGCGCTACTCGAGATTTGGCACATAGTAATCGTGAAATAATTGTACCGGTTTTGAATGTTGCGCGAATATAGGCCGCGGCTATATACGCTTTTTCCGAGGCGTCAGTGAATATATGGAATTGGACGGTTTCAGGAAGTCCTCCATTAAACATATGGCGTGATATTTGTAGCGTCCTCAATTCTTCCAGATTCGATCGAAATGTGAGCCATCTTGTGTGTAATTCTTCGGGTAGTGCCTGATCCCAATCTAGCTTTAATTCCCACAGCTCTTCGATGAATATTTTTGCCGTGACAACAATCGCTGACAGGATTCCTAGTGGATCGAAGAGCCTTGCTAAAACAGATGTTACGGTGCGTTTAGTGATTCTTTTCGCTTCTTCGATTTTTACCTTTACTGATAGCTTGTGTGGTTTCGGAAGCCAGGTGAGTCCTAATGTTTTAATGGAGTTGACCTTTGAGTTTTCGAAGTCTAAATTTACTTCCTAATCTGTTTGAGGAATATTCTGAAGAAGTTGTCGATGATTTGTACACCATTTACGCAAATTAAATCCACTTTCTTTCATGATTTTACTGAGTTGCTCCTGCATCTGTACGGCAGTCATTAGACTATCTGCTCCGCCTAGGCCATCATCGACATAAAAGCTCTCTTGTAGTAATTGAGCGGCCAATGGGTAGCGGGTAGCGTTTTCCACAGCAATTTGTTTTAAACATTTGGTGACCAGGTACGTAGCCGCTCGTGTTCCATATGTTACAGTGTTTAGTTGATAATATGTTAGAGGTTTTGTGGTATCCGTTCTCCAAATGATGAGTTGGAACTTGCGATATTCTGCTGATATTAAGATTTGTCGGTACATCTTTTCAACGTCAGTGGTGAAGACAAATCTGGGAAATCGAAATCGTATAGTATTGAGAAAAGCTCGCTTTGCACTGTTGGTCCTGCATACATGAGATCATTCAGTGATTGTCCTGTAGATGTTTTCGCTGAAGCGTCAAATACTACGCGCAGCTTGGTAGTTGAGATTTCAGGCCTTAATACACAATGATGTGGAATAAAGTAGTTTGGTGTGAGAATTGCGTCTGCTGAAATTTTTGTCATATGTCCCGTTGTCTCGTACTCTTCCATTAATTTGATGTACTCCGCTCTTAGTTGTGGATTTTTCTGCAAACGACGTTCAAGCGACAGGAATATAAATGAGAGTAACTCTATGAGAGTCACCCAACGCGTCAGGACATTGGTGGAATGGTATTTTAACAACAAACCGATTGTGGTGGTTTTTTGAAGTGTGCCGAGCAAAGTGCTCTTCACATTGTTTTTCGGCCAAGGGAAGTGATTTGTTGTTGCTCTTCACCTCTTCTAATTCCCATAACCGCGCTATGGATGTTTCTAGGGCTTCGTCAGCTGTACAAATTCCGCAAGATACATTTTTCGAGTCTTCCTCCTTTATTTTTCCTGAAACAATCCATCCAAAAACGGTTTTTTGTAGGATTGGAAGATGTGAGGACAATTTGATTTGTCCAATCGCCAGTAGCTGATGATAGTGTTCTGCTCTTAGCAATATGTTTATTTTGTCTGGGCGGTTGAAATTTGGATCAGCAAGCACTAAGTTTTTGGGGAGCGACCATTCATTTGTGTTAATAAATTGTGATGGATGTGGTGATATGATGCGAGGGAGGACGAAAGCTTCAAGACGTGTTAAGAAGCCATTAACGAGGGACTGTAACGAGACGTTCACTCGATGTTGAATTCTGGTGTTTGTTGCTCCGATACCATTGATATTAATGTTTGAGGTTTGCATCGAAATGCCAAGTCGCTTTGCCAGGCGTTCAGTGATGAAATTTACTTGTGATCCGGAATCTAGCAGAGCACGGCATTCGATATCTGTGTCATCAGTTTTAATGCTTACTACCGCTGTACTGAGTAGAACGTATGAGGTAGATTGTTGTGTGCTAGAGGAGGCGAGTGAGGCAGCCTTTGGTTTAACGATTGTAGGTACTTCAGTTGTAACGGATGATGTCACCTTGCTTGTGAGGGCATTTTCATCATTTGAGGCTCGGTTAGTTGCAATTTCAAGATGAAGCAGGGAATTATGTTTTTTATTACACTTAAGGCATGACCTTGAGCTGCAGAACTTGGATGAGTGGCCTGCCTTTAAACAGTTCACGCAAAGTTTGTGCCTTTGTGCGTGATTTAAGCGCCCGTTTGGAGTCATTTTTCGAAAAACTTCGCATCGAAACAATGTATGACTTCCATTTTTGCATAGTGTACATGGATT
Organism: Philophylla caesio; assembly: GCA_963971545.1. Lineage (NCBI taxonomy): Eukaryota > Metazoa > Arthropoda > Insecta > Diptera > Tephritidae > Philophylla > Philophylla caesio. The sequence goes on from OZ020606.1 coordinate 64,672,347, forward strand.
TTGTTTGAATGAAGCAGCCGAAGCACACCCCTTTGAGGAGATTTTTTCTTTGTAGCCCATTGCTTCCATTGATTGAAAGTCAGTTTCGAGAAAGGTCAAAAAATGTTTGACCTGCTGAAGATCCTTGGGATTTATGATTGATCTCTCACAGAGAATATGGGTACCACGGTCTAGGTTTTTAACTAGCAGGTGCAGCAAGATAGGGTCCCATGAAGTAGTGTTGACCCCAATGTTTTACAATGCATGTAAGCATTCTTGTGTAACATCATGTAGCTGCTGTATTTGTATAGGTGAGGATAAACCGGATGGTTGTTCCAGTAATTTGTTAATCAGTGATGAGACAAGAACTCTTTTATTATTGTACCGTTCTTGTAACAAATTCCACGCAGTTTCATAATTTTCTGCTGTGGCTGCCAGATGATTTATTAGCATTCCAGCTTCTCCTGAGACATTGGCCTTTAGGTACCACATTTTCTGAATTGTCGTTATTTGCTGTCTGTCCACAAGGTGCGAAAATAGATCGAAAAAGGAGGTCCACTTTAAATAGTCACCGCTGAATTTCGGGATCGTTATTTTTGGCAGTGACAACGACTTGCTTTTCACGGTTTCGGCATATTGGTCTGGTGAACGTGAAGACATCTTGAAGTTTTCAACGACTTGCCTTTCGAGGTTGGTATAGCCGTCCATGTCATATCCTTCGCTTGTTGGATCCTGACTGCGTTCCCAGATTAAAAAATGTAATTCTTGTATTTGCTCCCATAGTTTTTCCTAGAGCTTCATATTTGCTGCAGTTGGGTCCATGGCGAGCTGCCGCATTAGGGATGTCATCATAACATTTTGTCGTCTGATTGTCGAATTCGTAGTAGTTAGTGGTGCAGAAGTATTGTGGTTGGTTATGGAGCTAACAGAAAGTCCCTTTGGATTCTCAACAGGAACACGTTGATTGGGACCCTCTGTCTTCGCGGTATCTGTTAACGCTGATACAAATATGTATTTGTATTTGAAGGTTAATTCCGATATTTTAGTGTAGTAATCGTATGTGGCCGCTGTGGTCGAGTTGGTAGCGGTGCGTGCTATAACTTGATATGCCGGTGAGTTCGAGGTTCGAATCTCAGTCAGGGCAAGCAAAATCTTAGTAATAGAAAAAGTGTTTTCTAATAGCGGTCACCCCTCGGCACGCAATGGCAAACCTCCGAGGGCATTTCTGCCTTGAAAAAGCTTCTCATTAAATACATCTGCCGTTCGGAGTCGGCACAAAATAGTAGGTCCCTCCATTTGTGGTATAATATAAAGACGCACGCCACAAATGGTAGGAGAAGCTCGGCCAAACACTGAGCTATATAGTGTACGCGCCAAAATTATATATATATATATAATCGTCTGTGAAGTATTTGTGGTCGAGTTGGGCCTGTTCGAGGCACCGGATTTTGTTGTCGGTGGTCTCAAAGGCAGTCCATGCCACATACAGTCGTCTGAGCCTTTCTTCAAAGTACTCGACTGATTTTCTTGCAACCGGGTCCTTTTTATAGTTCCGAATGATAGTTTTAATCAGGTCCCCTGTTGTCCTTTGAGACGCCGTTAGCTGGTTCATGATAGAGATGCTTGTATTTTCTTGGGCCATTATGGAGTTATCGCTGTGGATCAGAAGGTTGCGTTTTCAAATCACGTCGGGGTCACCAAAATGTTAGGTATCAGCTAGTTTGCTGAACCGATTCTGTTGTTCAGATTATCAAGGTGATTCACCAAGATAACCTGTGGTTGATTTGTGTGAAGGCTATTCGCCAGTCACTAGCTAATGATGGATTGTCCAGGCAGTAGCACCAGAACAAGTTGATGATATGCAACTCAAGCACTTGGACTTGGTTGCAATTAGTAAATTGATTGTTTATTTTATTGTCAAGGCAGTTTACCAGGACAAGTTTATAGATTGTAACACAAGCACTTGGAACTTGGTTACACCGGAGAGCGATAAGGAGTAAACTTCACAGTTGTTTAGTTTTACATTTCCTCACAACTTTATTGAAGAATCTTTGACTTAAATACAAAATAATTGCTGATTATAGATTTTAGCCTTATTGAATATTATTAATGCAATTCAACAAGTTGCAGAAACTCATATAGAATTGCTGACAATTGTTTTAGCAATGTTCAATAACATAAATGCAATTAATCACTTGGACTTACATAATAACAAAATAAAAGTGCTTATTTGCACTTTACGTTCAGTGCTAACAAGCCATTTTCGCTTTCATATTAAATATAAATACGTAAATAGGTGCGATGAACTTAAAATTACATTAAAGGTAGTGTAAGATAGTTGAACGCTATCTTTTGCATATTTGAATTTCATACAAACGTATGTGCGTGCATGTGTACATATGCACATATGGACAGAAATTCTTGGTGAAGTATGAACACCAGTTTTGAAAAGGTAATTAAATTTGGATTTTTTTTATTAAGAAAACAATGCACGAAATTCATTAAAAATACAAAAAAAATATAAAAATACAAAAATGAATATGAAATCTTAACTATTATTTTGTGTTAAAAATGTTGGTCGTTGTTTTTTTTTTTTTTCGTACATATTTGGTTATTTTTTAACTTTACATGAAAGTTAAAGCGCCAGCTACCGGAGAAAAAATTTGTTTTCTTAATAAAATCCAAATTTAATTACCTTTTCAAAACTGGCTCAAGCAATAAAATCGGTTCACCCGTTCTGTTTTTATAGAACTTTTTATAATAGTTTTACATTAAAAGTGAAGCTTAAAAATCGATTTTCTCAAAATTGTGACGTGCTACAGCAAAACGCCGAGACACGTATTTCTTTATTTTAAGCCTATTTTCATATTCTGTTAACATTTCTCATGTGTATGTGTTTTTTGTTTTTAATTGTTTTGTCTTAAATTGTACCACTTTAGTAGATATTAACGTCACTAATATCGAACTCTGATTCTATGTGCAAATTATTTAACTTTTATTTGTTTTAATTTTTGCTAAATCAAACGTTTTTACCACACTTTACTAAGACCGCTCAAAAAAACGTCCGCACAGACAGACGCTAATGAATACTCGTCAAATAAAAGTAGGAGTTACCAATATAATAAACATACATTTTTAAAAACCCACCCATTAGTTGATTTTTTTCTGAATACACTACAGTGAGAACTCGCATATTATAACTACGAAGAGCAGCAATTTCTTTGACAATTGGGAGCAAGGTGTTTTGCTGCTATCTTGTTTGCTTTGTTATTTTTTTATAAGGAAACAAGTTAAAACCATCTACTAAAAGTGTATTGTAATAACTAAATGCACTCTGGCCCTTTCCATTTCGAAATAAACGGTAATGTTACTTTATAAAATATACGCAGAAATTTGTTTTTCTTGTTTCGCAGTTTCATCAAATCTGTATTGTGCTGATATTGCTTTTTTGTTACGAAAGGAGTAACCCTTCTACAAAGTCTACCATAGTAGATTTAAAACACTTAAAGCCCTCTAAGATATCACGACTATAAAACAAGCCATCTCAGTTAACATTCCATAAGAAATTATTCAGTATCAAAAAATTGCACATCTTAAAATTAAAATAAGTATTGAGATTAACATAATTGGTAACAAAATGTTTATAAAATTCAAGATCAAGTACAAGAGATACTTATGGCATATCTGAGTTTATGATAAGTGAAGTATGTTCATTCTTGTATAGAAAAATTTATACTTTTGCTTAAAAATATTAAGTCTAGACCTCGACCAAGAGTATTTGGAAAGCAATTAATTTGCATGATATCAATTTTTAAGAATGGCAATGTGGTTCATTGATGCTTCTGAGTAGCGATAATCAATCCCGAGGCTTACGTTCACGTTCGTGCTTCCTGGGAAACACGAGCAACCCATGGGCGAGGTCCGTGTGGAACCTTGGGTAACGGTTAATAGAGAGGGAGCTTTAGTGGAGCCACTCCGACGTATTCGGTTGCTGCCGTTGTAAGCGGGCGGGTGTATTGGTGCATGCGGGATATACCTTGGGTTTGAAAAGGTCAAAACAGCCTTGGATAACGACCTCCCTACACGTTGACGACCCACGCAAACGAAACTAGGACTACGATTTGCGGATTTACACCTGGAATGTACGACACTCTATAAGGAAGGTGACCCTATCCAACTGCTCGATGTCCTCTTTAAATATAAGGCTGACATGGTGGTCGGAAGGAGGCTGCGAGATCTTGTCTCCAGGTTCACCCCATCAGTGATCGAATTGCCACCATCCTCTCATCAACTAAATTCAATATTTTTTTTTGTTTTTGACCAGTTTAATTATTTCATTATTTATTTTAAATGAGCTAAAAGCCAATAACATCAGCTAAATTTGTGTGCAAGCACCGACGCAGAAGAAGGATAATGGGTTCAAGGATGAGTACATTACAAGCAGAACGTGCCAAATTCTAGATAGTGCGTTGGACATCACCAGCCAGTGGACATCACAAAGGTTAAAGTTGTTTGACGGAATACATGAAGCATAAGGAAAAATTTAGTCAAAAACACGAATTTTTACACAGAGTTGATAAATATATATGAATGTTGGGTATTAAAATAAAACACGTGTTGTTCGGTTAAGGTCCAATCTAAAAAGAAAGAAAAGATTAATCCAATTTTTATTTTTCAAAACTAAAACGGAGGAAAACATAAGCAAAAACTAGTGTTAAATATAACTATGTGCATGGTTGCATCCAGCATGAAAAAACTTTGAGATGTGGCGTTGCCACAGTACTCCTCTTCTAATGGGAAGTTACCGCGATATAAACAGGTTTTAAGCGATCGATCGAAATATTAACTGGTTGATCGTTGACGTTGATGACGAAATATTTTGTATACCGATGTACCCCCTTTTAGGGACCCTTGTATGGCGGTGACAAGGAAGGCTTAACGGATAGGACTCGTCTGAAGACCTGCTCACATTTGTTGAGGTCTGCGTGTATGAAGGATTTTTGTCTAGTATGCCAGGCGGTGTCAACATGGCACGGCGCAACTGCACTACGGTTTCTGCCTCGTTGGTTGATCGGTCACTATCCACGAAGAATTCCGAAGGAAGCCGTAAGGTGGTTCCATAAACTAGCTCGGCTGAACAAGCGCCTACATCATTCTTAAAGGAGCTTCGAAGCCCTAACAGGATTACAGGCAAAAACGCTGCCCAATGATCTTTGTTTTGACACAATATTGCTGACTTAAGCGTTCGGTGCCATCTTTCGATAATCCCATTAGTTTGTGGATAGTAGGCCGTTGTTGGTAGATGCCTGACGCCAGGGCAATGCAAAAGATGTTGGAATACGCTGCTTTCAAATTGGCGTCCCAGATCTGAGGTTACGTCTAAAGGAACACCAAAGTGCGATATTCAGCCATTGATTAGCGCTTTGGCTACCGTCTCTGCAGTAATATCTGGAATCGGAGAAGCGTCCGGCCAACTAGTGAAGCGGTCGATGACTGTGAGGCAATAACGATAGCCCTCCGACAAAGGGAAGGGACTAACTATATCGATATGTAGGTGTGAAAATCGTTGTACGGAGCATTCGCGTCATTGAAGCAGGCCAAAACTATGACGAATGACCTTGTTGCGTTGACATTTTACGCAATGTCTTGCAAAATGACGGCTATCTCGATTTATTCCAGGTCATACGAAGCGCTCAGTCATCAGTCTTGCTGTGCTTCGCATACCCGGATGGGAGATGTCATGTGTGGCGTTTAGAACTGCTTGTCGGAAACGTTTCGTAAGAAACGGTCGGATTCTACCCGTTGAACTATCGCAATATATATTCGTATTTGTGGAAGGAAGAAACAAGTAGTAAGTGTTAGCGAATTTCTAACTTGCCCGTCTAAGTCTTCAGCTCGTGATCGTTTGCTTGGTCTTCTGCTATTTTATCGAAATTTATTGGTTCTGTCGTTAGGGCTTGGATTCGTGACAACAGGTCCGCCGCGATATTTTTCTCGCCGGGGATGTGACGAATGTCCGTAGTAATCTGTGTAATAAAATTTAATTGACGTGCTTGGCGGTCCGATGCCTTTTCGAGGCGTTGGCGAACGGCGTATGTTAAAACCTTATGATCTGTGTAGACGTGACATTCGCGGCCCTCAAGCAATAATCGAAAATGTCGCACTACGGGAAACATCGCCGTTAGTTCCCTATTGTACGTGCTGTACCGCTGTTCTGCTTTGGTAAAACTTCGCTGAAAAAATCCCAAAGGTTGAAGTTTCTCGTCGACAACCTGAGGTAGTGCGGCGCAGGCCGCAAAATCCGATGCGTCCACCTACAGTGAGAGTACAGCATTTGAAGATGGATGAACAAGTAGAGTGCATTTCGCAAGGTCCTCCTTACAAACTTCGAAATGCTAAATATTTTCGCTCGACCAGCTCAGCAGTGTTTTGTCGTTACGTTTGTTTACCGAATACATTTTGAAGAGGAAAGCCTGATGTGCAAGTGGTTTGGGCAGGAACGCTCTGTAAAAGTTAATTATCGCTAGGAAGCGCCTGAGATCCTTTGCGACAGTGGGTAACTTAAATGATCGTATCGTTTCAACACGGCTGGGCAACGGTTTAATACCATTCTTGGATATAGTATGTCCCAAAAAAATTAAATCCGGTACCCCAAGAACGGATTTTGATACGTTTATTGTTAAGTTATGCTCCCGTTTGAATACTGAAGGAAGATGTTCGAGGTGCTCTTCCGGCGAGCTTGAAACGACGCAAATGTCATCTAAATAGATAAAAACGTTGCCTACGCCACGAAAAACTTCGTTCATTACTCTTTGGAAAGTCTGCGCAGCGTTCCGCAAACCAAAGGTAATGTGCGTAAATTCATATAAGCCGAATGGAGGTGTGATGGCTGTTTAGCCTAAGTCTTCGGGATGTATTCAGATCTGATGAAAAGTTCTCTGCAGATCGATTTTCGAAAATATTGATTTGCCTGCAAGAACATGCGTAAAATCGTGCAGGAAAGGCAGCGGATATCTGTCGGGCACGGTCACCGCATTAAACGCGCGGTAGTCGCCGCAAGGTCTCCATGGACCATCGGCTTTGCGCACCATATGTAATGGGCTTGCCCAATTACTACTGGATGGTTGGCATATGCCGAGTTTCATAAGTAACTCAAATTCAGTACGGGCCGCCTTGAATTTCTAGGGAGAAAGCCTTCGCGGTCGTGCAGCCACTGGTTGGCCGGTAGTAATAATGCGGTGAACGATCGTGGACTTAGCCGGAGCCTCAAGCGGCGCTAGAAATTCTTGTTTCATTGAGTTGACTAACTCAACAAATCGTTTTTACTGCAGTTTTGCGATCTAATAAACAACGCATTTTGAGGTCGGGTAAAAGAGCATAATCCCATAAAAATCTCTGTGGAGGTTAAGGTTTAGGTTGAACATGGCTTCGCCAAACACCTGTATAGGCGAACCGTTCGCGACAAACAATTGCATATCCGAAAGCATTGCCCGCGCCAATTTCGAACATTTTGGAAGCACAGACGAACCGAATATGCGTAAGAGACAGTTCGCTGGCATTTCAGATCGTCCTGCTTCTGAAATGCTTTAGGCGGCGTATTGCTACTGTGAACTACTCGGGCGAATTTACAGGGTTGAAGACACTTTGTAACTTTTTGCCCAAATTTGGCGTGATTCCAACAGAAATCACATGTGCCACCGGAATGATGGTGCCCGTCAGGAAGCATGTAAAATTTCTCAGTTTCAGACCAGCCGACTATGTCGCCTCGGACCGTCGCACCTACGTCAACTTCAAAAAAGCTTATTGGGAGCGGTTTACTCTGGCAGATGAACGTGACCTCCTTCGCCAAGCGGACCCCAGAAGCCCCCGTATTAGGGAACAAAACGGGGATATCCAACGCCTGGTGGATAAACACAAGCGGGAAAAGTGGGATAAGCACCTGAAGTCCGGTAATCTCTGGGATGGGGTGGGAAAATTATGGTCGACCGTAAGATCCCTGACCAACCCGGAAAGGCGTGACGACAGAATTTAAATCTCCTTTGTAGACCACGCCTCGTCGGCCCCGAAGCTGTGCGTGAGCTATTTTAGCCGGCAATTTACACTTCATCCTTCGTCCTACTACCCCTCTCCCTAGGGTCCGACCCTGTTGAAACTGCAGTTTAATGTCCGAGTTCAGTAAGCAGAATCAGGCTCTAATAAAGAAAAGACACAACTAAAGACCAATTGGCATTAATTAATCTCAAGTGCTCTCAAAACAAAGTCACTCTTGACTCATACATAGTCTCAAATTTTAAAATTTGAGATTATACCAAGAGATTAAATTCCACATTGAGCACATTGAACGAACTAGAGGGACTTATTGTCAGTAAAGCGTTTTACAATTTTTCAAGATTTTGCCGCGTGCTTTTGACATTTGTCTAAATATATACAATTTTTTATTTACATTTGCTGCCGTTTTTATGAAAATTAATTGGATTTCGAATAGATATAATGGTATTATCTTAGAATACTTTGTGATTGCCGTTTAAATAAAAATAGAATGGATGTAAAATTAGTCGATGTACTGCAGTATTTCTATTATTTAACAAAGACTATAATTTTACACCTTGGTAAAAACCCGGTTTGGAAGATTACAAAAACCGATTTATTCGATATTCGAAAAATAAAAATTAAAAAAAACCGTACAATAATTTATGAAAAAACCGGTGAAAACCGCTTCACCCTAATGGCTAGACTTGCGTTAAAAATGTGGAGTCGCGAAGTGAGAAATTAAAATTTATTTTCAGATGAGTGATGACGTAAACTCTAGCAGCGGTAGAACTTACATTATTTGCAATATTTTCGAAAACAAAGTCACTCCTGCAATTTTTAACTTATAGCTACAAAATTTGTGCCAAAAGTATTCACCTAAATCGCACTAATTTCTTACTGTATAACGTTTCGTTCCAAGGGATAAAATTCGATTCAGCCAAGTGTGAAGTTTCTATGCCGATTCGCAGGAAATATGAGAGGTCAGAGAGATGTGATCACACGACGCAGAATTTAATTTTCACCTGAGGTTGAAAATTGATTTGTCAGCCTCCCACCGTGTGTCGCTACGGCGCTACACTGGGAAAGTGGCACAAGGGAAATAGGTGTTAGTGCATTTTCATCGAGGTCCACTGACATTAAGAGGACATAATCATACGACACGTTAAAGAAAATTCACATGACGAAACAGACGAGTCGACAGATGTGTTCGCAATAAAATTGAGACTCTAAAAGTTATACAAAAATTACTTCGAAAAAGATTTTGGATTTTGTCTAACCGACGACAGTAAGTGTCATCGATACTGGTACTCATCAGGTACAGCATCGGAATCGCGACAATTACGAAGCCGATGCAGAATCGTATTTTCGTCGATAAACATTCATCCCGTTTTTGGATAATTTCTTGAGTGAGCAAAAACTCCGTTTTTTCGGTATCTATTTCAGCAAATTGAGTGAAATTTGGTATTTTCAGCGATTTTGAAAAAGTTTCCGTATCTCAGTAACAATGTTAGGTATCGTCACAAAATTTGGTGGACATATTTTCCTTGATATCGCTATTATTATTGTGGAAAATTTTTAAAATCGGACCATAACCTCGCCCACCTCACATATAACGGAAATTTTGAAAAATGCTAAAATTTTGTTTTTTCTTTTGGAACATATTAATTAAAATTTGATATTTAAAGAGATAGTTAATTAAAAAACTTGATTTTTATGAAATTTTGAAAAACGATACTGCAACAAGCAGTTGTACCCATCGATACATCGGCGTTTACTAATTTGCGCGACTCTTCCGGTTTCCGTGGCTTCGAGCGAACGCTCTTTTTCATCTCTGCGTAGATTAAAAACGTATTGACGAGACAAAACAAGTGAAGACCGATTGAATGGGTTAGCGTTGTTGAACATGCATCGAGATGTGGAAGTAACAAATGATAATGTAATTGATATTATGTCGAAGGTGCCAAGGAGAATGGATATTCTTTTATAAGCTGAATTATCCGTCTAAAATTATGATAGGTCCATTAGTACTGTATAGACGCTGAATACTTTTTTTTCCAAAGTTGTTTATTGTATCTTTCTTATGAGAAACAAACAATAAGTTTTAAATTCTTAAAGCTAAAAAAAAGGGGTCTTTGCTGTCACTGCGTCAAAATAGCAAAGTAGAAGATTGTAAATGGATTTTATTAATTAGTGAATTTATTTATAAGGATATCATTATGGATATCATACAAACGTACTTCACTAATGGACATCATAAGGGATATCATACACATGTATTCATTAAAGGGCATCATAAGGTATGCCATGATATAAATTATAGTCAATATCTTGAAAGATATTAGTAGAAATACATATGTTACAAAATATCGAAAAATAACTTCGATGTTATGTAAATAAGTGGAACAAAGTCTTTAAGCAAACTTAATCGAATATCCTTTCTCTTTAATCGCCAAGGGTAGTTCTGTTTGAGTTAATTTTTAGCAAGCTTATGCGGATGATTAAATAAGCTTAGCCACTCTTCTACTACTTTTAAATGTTGTTGCAATCTATTAGCTGCTGTAATTTGGGTTCGAGTACACACTAAGTATTGCTGTATCATCCGCAAAAGTTCTTGTGTCTATATTTAAGTTTGTGGGTAGATCATTTGTATATATTAAATATAAGACTGGCCCTAAAACGCTACCTTGGGGGACACCAGCAGCAATGGTATAACCTTCAGTTTTTTTGTTTAACACAAAATTTTCTGCCATCAACGAAGCTTTTCAATACAGCACAAATATTTTCGGGAAGAGAACCTCTTAACTTATGTAATAGTCCTTCTAGCCAAACCTTATCGAATGCTTGCGCAACATCTAAGAATACTGCAGTGCAAAACTGTTTGTTTTCAAAAGCCGACCGTATGTGTGAAACTATTCTGTGTACTTGCTCAATTGTACTGTGCTTTCCCTAAAGCCGATTAGGTGGTATGGTATTATTTGCCTCGTTTCTAAAATGGGTTTTATTTCCTGTAGTAAGAGTTTTTCCACAGTGGCCGCTGTGGTCGAGTTGGTAGCGGTGCGTGCTATAACTTGATATGCCGGTGAGTTCGAGGTTCGAATCTCAGTCAGGGCAAGCAAAATCTTAATCATAGAAAAAGTTGTTTCTAATAGCGGTCACCCCTCGGCAGGCAATGGCAAACCTCCGAGGGTATTTCTGCCATGAAAAAGCTTCTCATTAAATACATCTGCCGTTCGGAGTCGGCACAAAACTGTAGGTCCCTCCATTTGTGGTATAATATAAAGACGCACACCACAAATGGTAGCAGAAGCTCGGCCAAACACTGAGCTATATAGTGTACGCGCCAAAATTATATATATATAAAAGTTTTTCGAATATTTTGGAAAGTATTGAAATTAAACTAATAGGTCTATACGAGCTAACCATGGTAGGATCTTTACCAGGTTTAGGGATCATAATGATCTCGGAGAGTTTCCAGGAGTTAGGAAAGTACTGCAATCGTAATATGCTGTTGAAAATATAAAGTGAGTACTTGATTGCAACGGACGGAAGCTCTTTATCATTTCTCCTGTTATCCTGTCATAACCGGGTGCTTTGTTTTTCCGAATATCTTTGGTAATAGTTTCAACAAGGGACTTAATACTAAACTGAATTGGGGCTGCAGGTAAATGCAAGGGAATTTGCACTAATCAAAGTTTAAATGCGTTGGAAAGATGAGAAGCAAAATATATACCATTTGGAGCTCGTAGTGGAGGACCGGGAGGACTGGTTTTTTGAAACTTTTAACTGACCGCCACAAGGAATAATTAGTGTTAGGTGTTGGGGACAAGGATTGGAGTTTATTTTGAAAATTAATTTCTCTTTTTTCAGCTAAGATGCAGTGAAGCTCTTGTACACTTGTTGAGTTCTTCTTTCAAAGCAGGGGAACGAACCCTTTGCCAATCCTTTCTAATTTGCCTTTTCATATTTACTAATTTGGTGATGTCTTTACCTCGTAGACCGTTTAAACTTCGTCTATGTTTATGCGAGAGACAAGCTTATTGAGACTCTAATGAGAATCTTTAGGGCTTGTCTAGCCTTTGGCTATATCCCTGTGCTTTGGCGAAAAGCCAGGGTTGTCTTCATTCCCACATCGGGAAAGGATGATTATGCCCTGGCAAAAAGTTTCAAGCCGATCAGTTTGACATCCTTAATTCTGAAGAGCCTGGAGCGTATGGTCGAAAGGCACATTAGATCAAGGGTATTGGTGAACAGGCATGCATACCAGAGTGAAAACCCTGTGAATCAGCTCTGCCTGATCTTGTAACAAGGATCGAAGTAGGGCTGGAAGCAGGGGAATACACAATGCGAGTATTTGCTGACGTTGAGGGAGCGCTTGGCAACGCTACTCTTGAGTATATGTGCTCTGCGGCCAGACGGCATGGAGTGGATGAAACAATCGTAAGATGGATTCGCTTCATGCTATCAAGAAGATTGCTGACCGTTGGGGAAGAAACCGGCCTCTCTACCATGGCACAGGTTGGGAGAGGATGCCCTCAGGGCGGTGTACTCTGGCCTCTCTTGTGGGGTAGTGGTCTCTTTACTAACGGAAATGCAAAGCTTCGCCCACATCCAGGCCAATGCGGACGATGTGTGTGCTTTGGCGTCAGGAGAGTATCTCAAGTAAGTATGTGCAAAGAAACAGAGAATCCTGAATATGATTGATGAATGGTGCACTCTGCAAGGCCTTGCTGTAAACCCCAGCAAGACAACGATAGTTTTGTTTACGAGGAAGAGAAAATTGGAAGGTCTCCTTCTTAGCACTGCAGTCGTCAATAAAGTACAGAGCCGAAACAAGGTCAAGTCGCTCGCCGGCAGCACTTGGGGCAAAGACAAAGAAACATGACTGGCAACATACAAGGCGGTTGGCCGGTTAGCAGTACGCAGTGGACAAGACGGCAGACTTGTGTCAACGCCGCACTCCGGGAGCTCAATTTGATGCTTTCAAAGCAGTTTCTGCTAGGGTGCCACCGTCCAGGGCACCCTAATATAGACTTGCTCGCACTGGAACCATCTCACAGGCACATCAGGGGGAACCTCTCGCAACAAACGGACGAGGTCCAGACTTATGTACGACAACCTTTGGACTCGACGATGTACCGACGATGTCATGGCGACAGGAAGTCAGTTCCAAATTCATCGACTCCCTTCCTGTAAATGCCGCCTTGGGAGTCCAACCTCCACACATAGTAGCTGAAGAACTCCGACTGTCTCGTGAGTCCCGCATTACTACGATCTGGATATTGTATTGTAACAGGTTAAACTCCTACTTATCCAGAATCCACACCCACTCAACTAACAACCCTCTCCCTATGGTCCAGCCCTGTTGAAACTGCTCGTTTCCTGGACTTTCCGTTAGTTCAGCTTGACGATAATGATTAAGGGCTTCCGTCAGCCTAGTCGGGCATGTTGGATTGTTGGATTTCCTAGCTTTTTAAAACAATAAAATGTCAAATTAAAAAAGGCTTCCATACACAGGCTTTGAAAGTTGCGTCTTTTCCACAACCATATACCTTATTACAGCGATTGATGTGGCGATACAACCGTATCTTATGCTACATACAGAGCAAAGCCATTTGGTGGTTCAAATGGGTAACTGAAAAACGAATTTTAAAATTTGCGCCTCACTGTGAGGTTGAAAATTGAGGCACCCTCGACAGCCTGGTCTCATTCTTAGCACTGCAGTCGTCAATAACGTACAGAGCCGAAACAAGGTCAAGTCGCTCGCCGGCAGCACTTGGGGCAAAGACAAAGAAACATGACTGGCAACATACAAGGCGGTTGGCCGGTTAGCAGGGCGCAGTGGACAAGACTGCAGACTTGTGTCAACGCCGCACTCCGGGAGCTCAATTTGATGCTTTCAAAGCAGTTTCTGCTAGGGTGCCACCGTCCAGGGCACCCTAATATAGACTTGCTCGCACTGGAACCAACTCCCAGGCACATCAGGGGAACCTCTCGCAACAAACGGACGAGGTCCAGACTTATGTACGACAACCTTTGGACTCGACGATGTACCGACGATGTCATGGCGACAGGAAGTCGGTTCCAAATTCATCGCCTCCCTTCCTGTAAATGCCGCCCTGGGAGTCCAACCTCCACACATAGCAGCTGAAGAACTCCAACTGTCTCGTGAGTCCCGCATTACTTCGATCTGGATATTGTATTGTAACAGGTTAAACTCCTACTTATCCAGAATCCACACCCACTCAACTAACACCCCTCTCCCTATGGTCCGGCCCTATTGAAACTGCTCGTTTCCTGGACCTTCCGTTAGTTTAGCTTGACGATAATGATTAAGGGCTTCCGTCAGCCTAGTCCGGCATGGCTAGTAGGGTGTTCGATTGTTGGATTTCCTAGCTTTTTAAAACAATAAAACAACGGTAAACCGGTTTTTGTTCCAAGTAAGAAATGTAATTATTTCTTTGAAATAAATCTTTTAAAAATAAAATGTAGTTTAATGTCCGAATTCAATAAGCAGAATCAGGCTCTATTAAAAAAAAGTCACAATTAAAGACCAGTTGGCATTAATTGGTCTCAAGTGCTCCCAAAACAAAGTCTCTCTTAACTCATACATAGTCTCAAATTTAAAAATTTGAGATTAAACCAAATTACTAAATTCCACATTGAGCACATTAAACGAGCTAGAGAGACTTACTGTCAGTAAAGCGTTTTACAATTTTTTAAGGTTTTGCCGTTTCCCTATGACATTTGTCTAAATGTATAAAATCTTTTATTTACATATGCTGCTTTATGCTAATTAATTGGATTTCGAATAGATAATAATGTTATTATCTTAAAACACTTTGTGATTGCCGTTTCAATAAAAAATTTAATGTTTGTAAAATTAGTCGATGTACTGCAGTATTTCTGTTATTTAACAAAGGCTATTACTTTATACCTTGGTAAAAACCCGATTTATTCGATATTCAAAAAATCAAGATTTAAAAAAAACCGTACAATAATTTATTAAACAACCGGTGAAGCGATGACGTAAACTCTAAATTGAGCTGCTGTTGAACCTTAATTTTTTTAAATATTTTCGAACCCAAACCCATTCCAATTCAATTCAATTTTTAACTTATAGCTACAAAATTTGTGCCAAAAATGTTCACGTAAGTTGCACTAATTTCTTACTGTATAACGTTCCAAGGGGAAAAATGTGTAAAATTTATATCCCGATTCGAAGGAAATATGAGAGGTCAGAGAGATGTGATCACACGAGGCAGAATTTAATTTTTACCTGAGGGACGAACGATTCATCCTGGAAGCAAGAAAAAGATTTTCGTTTAGTTGTCTTACGCCTGGTGGGATAAGTGAACGAAAACATTTTTCGGTAAAATAAATAAGAAAACTTGTTGCTATAATGTTTTTAGATGCTTTGGAAACTCATAAATTGTTGCACGAAATATAAAAGAGCTTAAGTGGCTTTCTTCGTCACCGCAATTCTCGTTCTTTTCGAGGCAATTTTTAAGGATCGACCACGTTTAGATCAGAAGGGTTCTTATGGTTATTTTAATTTAATTTTATTCTCCAACTTTGATTTAAATTTGTTACCTCTATCATCGCTGTTAAAAAACACCGCGGCGGATATGAGGAACAAACGTAGATATCAAAAAACCCTATACTAAATTCGGGTTTGTTACGGAATCCGCTTCTAAATAAACGTTCAACCGCTTTTCCCACATTCAATTTTCACTAGTTTAGGTGGGCTTCATTCAAGTTGGATACTTTTTTGCTCAGGGGACCCTAAAAATTTATAAGTCATAATAAAAAAGGCTTCCATACACAGGCTTTGAAAGTTGCGTCTTTTCCACAACCATATACCTTATTACAGCGATTGATGTGGCGATACAACCGTATCTTATGCTACATACAGAGCAAAGCCATTTGGTGGCTCAAATGGGTAACCGAAAAACGAATTTTAAAATTTGCCTCTCACTGTGAGGTTGAAAATTTATTTGTCAGCCTGCCACAGAGTGTCGCTACGGCGCTACACTGGGAAAGTGGCACAAGGGAAATATGTGTTAGTGCATTTTCATCGAGGTCCACTGACATTAAGAGGACATAATCATACGACACGTTAAAGAAAATTCACATGACGAAACGGACGAGTCGACAGATGTGTTCGCAATAAAATTGAGACTCTAAAAGTTATACAAAAATTACTTCGAAAAAGATTTTGGATTTTGTCAAACCGACGACAGTAAGTGTCATCGATGCAGGTACTCATCAGGTACAGCATCGGAATCGCGACAATTACGAAGCCGATGCAGAATCGTATTTTCGTCGATAAACATTCATCCCGTTTTTGGATAATTTCTTGAGTGAGCAAAAACTCCGTTTTTTCGGTATCTATTTCAGCAAATTGAGTGAAATTTGGTATTTTCAGCGATTTTGAAAAAGTTTCCGTATCTCAGTAACAATGTTAGGTATCGTCACAAAATTTGGTGGACATATTTTCCTTGATATCGCTATTATTATCGTGGAAAATTTTTAAAATCGGACCATAACCTCGCCCACCTCACATATAACGGAAATTTTGAAAAATGCTAAAATTTTGTTTTTTCTTTTGGAACATATTAATTAAAATTTGATATTTAAAGAGATAGTTAATTAAGAAACTTGATTTTTATGAAATTTTGAAAAACGATACTGCAACAAGCAGTTGTACCCATCGATACATCGGCGTTTACTAATTTGCGCGACTCTTCCGGTTTCCGTGGCTTCGAGCGAACGCTCTTTTTCATCTCTGCGTAGATTAAAAACGTATTGACGAGACAAAACAAGTGAAGACCGATTGAATGGGTTAGCGTTGTTGAACATGCATCGAGATGTGGAAGTAACAAATGATAATGTAATTGATATTATGTCGAAGGTGCCAAGGAGAATGGATATTCTTTTATAAGCTGAATTATCCGTCAAAAATTATGATAGGTCCATTAGTACTGTATAGACGCTGAATACTTTTTTTTTCCAAAGTTGTTTATTGTATCTTTCTTATGAGAAACAAACAATAAGTTTTAAATTCTTAAAGCTAAAAAAAAGGGGTCTTTGCTGCCACTGCGTCAAAATAGCAAAGTAGAAGATTGTAAATGGATTTTATTAATTAGTGAATTTATTTATAAGGATACCATTATGGATATCATACAAACGTACTTCACTAATGGACATCATAAGGGATATCATACACATGTATTCATTAAAGGGCATCATAAGGTATGCCATGATATAAATTATAGTCAATATCTTGAAGGATATTAGTAGAAATACATATGTTACAAAATATCGAAAAATAACTTCGATGTTATGTAAATAAGTGGAACAAAGTCTTTAAGCAAACTTAATCGAATATCCTTTCTCTTTAATCGCCAAGGGTAGTTCTGTTTGAGTTAATTTTTAGCAAGCTTATGCGGATGATTAAATAAGCTTAGCCACTCTTCTACTACTTTTAAATGTTGTTGCAATCTATTAGCTGCTGTAATTTGGGTTCGAGTACACACTAAGTATTGCTGTATCATCCGCAAAAGTTCTTGTGTCTATATTTAAGTTTGTGGGTAGATCATTTGTATATATTAAATATAAGACTGGCCCTAAAACGCTACCTTGGGGGACACCAGCAGCAATGGTATAACCTTCAGTTTTTTTGTTTAACACAAAATTTTCTGCCATCAACGAAGCTTTTCAATACAGCACAAATATTTTCGGGAAGAGAACCTCTTAACTTATGTAATAGTCCTTCTAGCCAAACCTTATCGAATGCTTGCGCAACATCTAAGAATACTGCAGTGCAAAACGATTTGTTTTCAAAAGCCGACCGTATGTGTGAAACTATTCTGTGTACTTGCTCAATTGTACTGTCCTTTCCCTAAAGCCGATTTGGTGGTATGGTATTATTTGCCTCGTTTCTAAAATGGGTTTTATTTCCTGTAGTAAGAGTTTTTCCACAGTGGCCGCTGTGGTCGAGTTGGTAGCGGTGCGTGCTATAACTTGATATGCCGGTGAGTTCGAGGTTCGAATCTCAGTCAGGGCAAGCAAAATCTTAATCATAGAAAAAGTTGTTTCTAATAGCGTTCACCCCTCGGCAGGCAATGGCAAACCTCCGAGGGTATTTCTGCCATGAAAAAGCTTCTCATTAAATACATCTGCCGTTCGGAGTCGGCACAAAACTGTAGGTCCCTCCATTTGTGGTATAATATAAAGACGCACACCACAAATGGTAGCAGAAGCTCGGCCAAACACTGAGCTATATAGTGTACGCGCCAAAATTATATATATATAAAAGTTTTTCGAATATTTTGGAAAATATTGAAATTAAACTAATAGGTCTATACGAGCTAACCATGGTAGGATCTTTACCAGGTTTAGGGATCATAATGATCTCGGAGAGTTTCCAGGAGTTAGGAAAGTACTGCAATCGTAATATGCTGTTGAAAATATAAAGTGAGTACTTGATTGCAACGGACGGAAGCTCTTTATCATTTCTCCTGTTATCCTGTCATAACCGGGTGCTTTGTTTTTCCGAATATCTTTGGTAATAGTTTCAACAAGGGACTTAATACTAAACTGAATTGGGGCTGCAGGTAAATGCAAGGGAATTTGCACTAATCAAAGTTTAAATGCGTTGGAAAGATGAGAAGCAAAATATATACCATTTGGAGCTCGTAGTGGAGGACCGGGAGGACTGGTTTTTTGAAACTTTTAACTGACCGCCACAAGGAATAATTAGTGTTAGGTGTTGGGGACAAGGATTGGAGTTTATTTTGAAAATTAATTTCTCTTTTTTCAGCTAAGATGCAGTGAAGCTCTTGTACACTTGTTGAGTTCTTCTTTCAAAGCAGGGGAACGAACCCTTTGCCAATCCTTTCTAATTTGCCTTTTCATATTTACTAATTTGGTGATGTCTTTACCTCGTAGACCGTTTAAACTTCGTCTATGTTTATGCGAGAGACAAGCTTATTGAGACTCTAATGAGAATCTTTAGGGCTTGTCTAGCCTTTGGCTATATCCCTGTGCTTTGGCGAAAAGCCAGGGTTGTCTTCATTCCCACATCGGGAAAGGATGATTATGCCCTGGCAAAAAGTTGCAAGCCGATCAGTTTGACATCCTTAATTCTGAAGAGCCTGGAGCGTATGGTCGAAAGGCACATTAGATCAAGGGTATTGGTGAACAGGCATGCATACCATAGTGAAAACTCTGTGAATCAGCTCTGCCTGATCTTGTAACAAGGATCGAAGTAGGGCTGGAAGCAGGGGAATACACAATGCGAGTATTTGCTGACGTTGAGGGAGCGCTTGGCAACGCTACTCTTGAGTATATGTGCTCTGCGGCCAGACGGCATGGAGTGGATGAAACAATCGTAAGATGGATTCGCTTCATGCTATCAAGAAGATTGCTGACCGTTGGGGAAGAAACCGGCCTCTCTACCATGGCACAGGTTGGGAGAGGATGCCCTCAGGGCGGTGTACTCTGGCCTCTCTTGTGGGGTAGTGGTCTCTTTACTAACGGAAATGCAAAGCTTCGCCCACATCCAGGCCAATGCGGACGATGTGTGTGCTTTGGCGTCAGGAAAGTATCTCAAGTAAGTATGTGCAAAGAAACAGAGAATCCTGAATATGATTGATGAATGGTGCACTCTGCAAGGCCTTGCTGTAAACCCCAGCAAGACAACGATAGTTTTGTTTACGAGGAAGAGAAAATTGGAAGGTCTCCTTCTTAGCACTGCAGTCGTCAATAAAGTACAGAGCCGAAACAAGGTCAAGTCGCTCGCCGGCAGCACTTGGGGCAAAGACAAAGAAACATGACTGGCAACATACAAGGCGGTTGGCCGGTTAGCAGTACGCAGTGAACAAGACGGCAGACTTGTGTCAACGCCGCACTCCGGGAGCTCAATTTGATGCTTTCAAAGCAGTTTCTGCTAGGGTGCCACCGTCCAGGGCACCCTAATATAGACTTGCTCGCACTGGAACCAACTCACAGGCACATCAGGGGGAACCTCTCGCAACAAACGGACGAGGTCCAGACTTATGTACGACAACCTTTGGACTCGACGATGTACCGACGATGTCATGGCGACAGGAAGTCAGTTCCAAATTCATCGACTCCCTTCCTGTAAATGCCGCCTTGGGAGTCCAACCTCCACACATAGTAGCTGAAGAACTCCGACTGTCTCGTGAGTCCCGCATTACTACGATCTGGATATTGTATTGTAACAGGTTAAACTACTACTTATCCAGAATCCACACCCACTCAACTAACAACCCTCTCCCTATGGTCCAGCCCTGTTGAAACTGCTCGTTTCCTGGACTTTCCGTTAGTTCAGCTTGACGATAATGATTAAGGGCTTCCGTCAGCCTAGTCGGGCATGTTCGATTGTTGGATTTCCTAGCTTTTTAAAACAATAAAACAACGGTAAACCGGTTTTTGTTCCAAGTAAGAAATGTAATTATTTCTTTGAAAGAAATCTTTTAAAAATAAAATGTAGTTTAATGTCCGAATTCAATAAGCAGAATCAGGCTCTATTAAAGAAAAGTCACAATTAAAGACCAGTTGGCATTAATTGGTCTCAAGTGCTCCCAAAACAAAGTTTCTTAACTCATACATAGTCTCAAATTTAAAAATTTGAGATTAAACCAAATTACTGAATTCCACATTGAGCACATTAAACGAGCTAGAGGGACTTACTGTCAGTAAAGCGTTTTACAATTTTTTAAGGTTTTGCCGTTTCCCTATGACATTTGTCTAAATGTATAAAATCTTGTATTTACATATGCTGCTTTATGCTAATTAATTGGATTTCGAATAGATAATAATGTTATTATCTTAAAACAATAAATAAACGTTCAACCGCTTTTCCCACATTCAATTTTCACTAGTTTAGGTGGGCTTCATTCAAGTTGGATACTTTTTTGCTCAGGGGACCCTAAAAATGTATAAGTCATAATAAAAAAGGCTTCCATACACAGGCTTTGAAAGTTGCGTCTTTTCCACAACCATATACCTTATTACAGCGATTGATGTGGCGATACAACCGTATCTTATGCTACATACAGAGCAAAGCCATTTGGTGGTTCAAATGGGTAACCGAAAAACGAATTTTAAAATTTGCGCCTCACTGTGAGGTTGAAAATTGAGGCACCCTCGACAGCCTGGTCTCCTTCTTAGCACTGCAGTCGTCAATAACGTACAGAGCCGAAACAAGGTCAAGTCGCTCGCCGGCAGCACTTGGGGCAAAGACAAAGAAACATGACTGGCAACATACAAGGCGGTTGGCCGGTTAGCAGGGCGCAGTGGACAAGACTGCAGACTTGTGTCAACGCCGCACTCCGGGAGCTCAATTTGATGCTTTCAAAGCAGTTTCTGCTAGGGTGCCACCGTCCAGGGCACCCTAATATAGACTTGCTCGCACTGGAACCAACTCCCAGGCACATCAGGGGAACCTCTCGCAACAAACGGACGAGGTCCAGACTTATGTACGACAACCTTTGGACTCGACGATGTACCGACGATGTCATGGCGACAGGAAGTCGGTTCCAAATTCATCGACTCCCTTCCTGTAAATGCCGCCCTGGGAGTCCAACCTCCACACATAGCAGCTGAAGAACTCCAACTGTCTCGTGAGTCCCGCATTACTACGATCTGGATATTGTATTGTAACAGGTTAAACTCCTACTTATCCAGAATCCACACCCACTCAACTAACACCCCTCTCCCTATGGTCCGGCCCTGTTGAAACTGCTCGTTTCCTGGACCTTCCGTTAGTTCAGCTTGACGATAATGATTAAGGGCTTCCGTCAGCCTAGTCCGGCATGGCTAGTAGGGTGTTCGATTGTTGGATTTCCTAGCTTTTTAAAACAATAAAACAACGGTAAACCGGTTTTTGTTCCAAGTAAGAAATGTAATTATTTCTTTGAAAGAAATCTTTTAAAAATAAAATGTAGTTTAATGTCCGAATTCAATAAGCAGAATCAGGCTCTATTAAAAAAAAGTCACAATTAAAGACCAGTTGGCATTAATTGGTCTCAAGTGCTCCCAAAACAAAGTCTCTCTTAACTCATACATAGTCTCAAATTTAAAAATTTGAGATTAAACCAAATTACTGAATTCCACATTGAGCACATTAAACGAGCTAGAGAGACTTACTGTCAGTAAAGCGTTTTACAATTTTTTAAGGTTTTGCCGTTTCCCTATGACATTTGTCTAAATGTATAAAATCTTTTATTTACATATGCTGCTTTATGCTAATTAATTGGATTTCGAATAGATAATAATGTTATTATCTTAAAACACTTTGTGATTGCCGTTTCAATAAAAAATTTAATGTTTGTAAAATTAGTCGATGTACTGCAGTATTTCGGTTATTTAACAAAGGCTATTATTTTATACCTTGGTAAAAACCCGATTTATTCGATATTCAAAAAATCAAGATTTAAAAAAAACCGTAAAATAATTTATTAAACAACCGGTGAAGCGATGACGTAAACTCTAAATTGAGCTGCTGTTGAACCTTAATTTTTTTAAATATTTTCGGACCCAAACCCATTCCAATTCAATTCAATTTTTAACTTATAGCTACAAAATTTGTGCCAAAAATGTTCACGTAAGTTGCACTAATTTCTTACTGTATAACGTTCCAAGGGGAAAAATGTGTAAAATTTATATCCCGATTCGAAGGAAATATGAGAGGTCAGAGAGATGTGATCACACGAGGCAGAATTTAATTTTTACCTGAGGGACGAACGATTCATCCTGGAAGCAAGAAAAAGATTTTCGTTTAGTTGTCTTACGCCTGGTGGGATAAGTGAACGAAAACATTTTTCGGTAAAATAAATAAGAAAACTTGTTGCTATAATGTTTTTAGATGCTTAGGAAACTCATAAATTGTTGCACGAAATATAAAAGAGCTTAAGTGGCTTTCTTCGTCACCGCAATTCTCGTTCTTTTCGAGGCAATTTTTAAGGATCGACCACGTTTAGATCAGAAGGGTTCTTATGGTTATTTTAATTTAATTTTATTCTCCAACTTTGATTTAAATTTGTTACCTCTATCATCGCTGTTAAAAAACACCGCGGCGGATATGAGGAACAAACGTAGATATCAAAAAACCCTATACTAAATTCGGGTTTGTTACGGAATCCGCTTCTAAATAAACGTTCAACCGCTTTTCCCACATTCAATTTTCACTAGTTTAGGTGGGCTTCATTCAAGTTGGATACTTTTTTGCTCAGGGGACCCTAAAAATTTATAAGTCATAATAAAAAAGGCTTCCATACACAGGCTTTGAAAGTTGCGTCTTTTCCACAACCATATACCTTATTACAGCGATTGATGTGGCGATACAACCGTATCTTATGCTACATACAGAGCAAAGCCATTTGGTGGCTCAAATGGGTAACCGAAAAACGAATTTTAAAATTTGCCTCTCACTGTGAGGTTGAAAATTTATTTGTCAGCCTGCCACAGAGTGTCGCTACGGCGCTACACTGGGAAAGTGGCACAAGGGAAATATGTGTTAGTGCATTTTCATCGAGGTCCACTGACATTAAGAGGACATAATCATACGACACGTTAAAGAAAATTCACATGACGAAACGGACGAGTCGACAGATGTGTTCGCAATAAAATTGAGACTCTAAAAGTTATACAAAAATTACTTCGAAAAAGATTTTGGATTTTGTCAAACCGACGACAGTAAGTGTCATCGATGCAGGTACTCATCAGGTACAGCATCGGAATCGCGACAATTACGAAGCCGATGCAGAATCGTATTTTCGTCGATAAACATTCATCCCGTTTTTGGATAATTTCTTGAGTGAGCAAAAACTCCGTTTTTTCGGTATCTATTTCAGCAAATTGAGTGAAATTTGGTATTTTCAGCGATTTTGAAAAAGTTTCCGTATCTCAGTAACAATGTTAGGTATCGTCACAAAATTTGGTGGACATATTTTCCTTGATATCGCTATTATTATCGTGGAAAATTTTTAAAATCGGACCATAACCTCGCCCACCTCACATATAACGGAAATTTTGAAAAATGCTAAAATTTTGTTTTTTCTTTTGGAACATATTAATTAAAATTTGATATTTAAAGAGATAGTTAATTAAGAAACTTGATTTTTATGAAATTTTGAAAAACGATACTGCAACAAGCAGTTGTACCCATCGATACATCGGCGTTTACTAATTTGCGCGACTCTTCCGGTTTCCGTGGCTTCGAGCGAACGCTCTTTTTCATCTCTGCGTAGATTAAAAACGTATTGACGAGACAAAACAAGTGAAGACCGATTGAATGGGTTAGCGTTGTTGAACATGCATCGAGATGTGGAAGTAACAAATGATAATGTAATTGATATTATGTCGAAGGTGCCAAGGAGAATGGATATTCTTTTATAAGCTGAATTATCCGTCAAAAATTATGATAGGTCCATTAGTACTGTATAGACGCTGAATACTTTTTTTTTCCAAAGTTGTTTATTGTATCTTTCTTATGAGAAACAAACAATAAGTTTTAAATTCTTAAAGCTAAAAAAAAGGGGTCTTTGCTGCCACTGCGTCAAAATAGCAAAGTAGAAGATTGTAAATGGATTTTATTAATTAGTGAATTTATTTATAAGGATACCATTATGGATATCATACAAACGTACTTCACTAATGGACATCATAAGGGATATCATACACATGTATTCATTAAAGGGCATCATAAGGTATGCCATGATATAAATTATAGTCAATATCTTGAAGGATATTAGTAGAAATACATATGTTACAAAATATCGAAAAATAACTTCGATGTTATGTAAATAAGTGGAACAAAGTCTTTAAGCAAACTTAATCGAATATCCTTTCTCTTTAATCGCCAAGGGTAGTTCTGTTTGAGTTAATTTTTAGCAAGCTTATGCGGATGATTAAATAAGCTTAGCCACTCTTCTACTACTTTTAAATGTTGTTGCAATCTATTAGCTGCTGTAATTTGGGTTCGAGTACACACTAAGTATTGCTGTATCATCCGCAAAAGTTCTTGTGTCTATATTTAAGTTTGTGGGTAGATCATTTGTATATATTAAATATAAGACTGGCCCTAAAACGCTACCTTGGGGGACACCAGCAGCAATGGTATAACCTTCAGTTTTTTTTGTTTAACACAAAATTTTCTGCCATCAACGAAGCTTTTCAATACAGCACAAATATTTTCGGGAAGAGAACCTCTTAACTTATGTAATAGTCCTTCTAGCCAAACCTTATCGAATGCTTGCGCAACATCTAAGAATACTGCAGTGCAAAACTGTTTGTTTTCAAAAGCCGACCGTATGTGTGAAACTATTCTGTGTACTTGCTCAATTGTACTGTGCTTTCCCTAAAGCCGATTTGGTGGTATGGTATTATTTGCCTCGTTTCTAAAATGGGTTTTATTTCCTGTAGTAAGAGTTTTTCCACAGTGGCCGCTGTGGTCGAGTTGGTAGCGGTGCGTGCTATAACTTGATATGCCGGTGAGTTCGAGGTTCGAATCTCAGTCAGGGCAAGCAAAATCTTAATCATAGAAAAAGTTGTTTCTAATAGCGTTCACCCCTCGGCAGGCAATGGCAAACCTCCGAGGGTATTTCTGCCATGAAAAAGCTTCTCATTAAATATTAAATATTAAATCTGCCGTTCGGAGTCGGCACAAAACTGTAGGTCCCTCCATTTGTGGTATAATATAAAGACGCACACCACAAATGGTAGCAGAAGCTCGGCCAAACACTGAGCTATATAGGGTACGCGCCAAAATTATATATATATAAAAGTTTTTCGAATATTTTGGAAAATATTGAAATTAAACTAATAGGTCTATACGAGCTAACCATGGTAGGATCTTTACCAGGTTTAGGGATCATAATGATCTCGGAGAGTTTCCAGGAGTTAGGAAAGTACTGCAATCGTAATATGCTGTTGAAAATATAAAGTGAGTACTTGATTGCAACGGACGGAAGCTCTTTATCATTTCTCCTGTTATCCTGTCATAACCGGGTGCTTTGTTTTTCCGAATATCTTTGGTAATAGTTTCAATAAGGGACTTAATACTAAACTGAATTGGGGCTGCAGGTAAATGCAAGGGAATTTGCACTAATCAAGGTTTAAATGCGTTGGAAAGATGAGAAGCAAAATATATACCATTTGGAG
Organism: Philophylla caesio; assembly: GCA_963971545.1. Lineage (NCBI taxonomy): Eukaryota > Metazoa > Arthropoda > Insecta > Diptera > Tephritidae > Philophylla > Philophylla caesio. The sequence goes on from OZ020606.1 coordinate 64,698,546, forward strand.
CTCGTAGTGGAGGACCGGGAGGACTGGTTTTTTGAAACTTTTAACTGACCGCCACAAGGAATAATTAGTGTTAGGTGTTGGGGACAAGGATTGGAGTTTATTTTGAAAATTAATTTCTCTTTTTTCAGCTAAGATGCAGTGAAGCTCTTGTACACTTGTTGAGTTCTTCTTTCAAAGCAGGGGAACGAACCCTTTGCCAATCCTTTCTAATTTGCCTTTTCATATTTACTAATTTGGTGATGTCTTTACCTCGTAGACCGTTTAAACTTCGTCTATGTTTATGCGAGAGACAAGCTTATTGAGACTCTAATGAGAATCTTTAGGGCTTGTCTAGCCTTTGGCTATATCCCTGTGCTTTGGCGAAAAGCCAGGGTTGTCTTCATTCCCACATCGGGAAAGGATGATTATGCCCTGGCAAAAAGTTTCAAGCCGATCAGTTTGACATCCTTAATTCTGAAGAGCCTGGAGCGTATGGTCGAAAGGCACATTAGATCAAGGGTATTGGTGAACAGGCATGCATACCAGAGTGAAAACCCTGTGAATCAGCTCTGCCTGATCTTGTAACAAGGATCGAAGTAGGGCTGGAAGCAGGGGAATACACAATGCGAGTATTTGCTGACGTTGAGGGAGCGCTTGGCAACGCTACTCTTGAGTATATGTGCTCTGCGGCCAGACGGCATGGAGTGGATGAAACAATCGTAAGATGGATTCGCTTCATGCTATCAAGAAGATTGCTGACCGTTGGGGAAGAAACCGGCCTCTCTACCATGGCACAGGTTGGGAGAGGATGCCCTCAGGGCGGTGTACTCTGGCCTCTCTTGTGGGGTAGTGGTCTCTTTACTAACGGAAATGCAAAGCTTCGCCCACATCCAGGCCAATGCGGACGATGTGTGTGCTTTGGCGTCAGGAAAGTATCTCAAGTAAGTATGTGCAAAGAAACAGAGAATCCTGAATATGATTGATGAATGGTGCACTCTGCAAGGCCTTGCTGTAAACCCCAGCAAGACAACGATAGTTTTGTTTACGAGGAAGAGAAAATTGGAAGGTCTCAACCTTCCGGTGTTCAGAGGCGTAGCCGTAAGTCTCTCCGCGGAAGTAAAATATTTAGGGGTAACTCTAGATAGCTAGCAGACGTGGAAAACCACGGTTTCTATGCTAAACAGATTACAAAGAAGTGTGTGCATAAGCATTACGGGCGCTATGAGCACAACCTCAGGCGTGGCTCTTAATGCTCTGTTGGATTTGCTACCTTTGGATTTAGCGATCCAGGAGGAGGCAATGAAGACGACTGCATGCTTACGGCCTGTGGAACGACGACAGGAGCTTCGGAGACAGAGAGTTGTTTGGATGGATGTCAGAGGAATATCCTTTGCTTCTGGCCCCAGGAATGCAAGTTAGGGCTAAACTCTGTTGCAAGACGGAGCTTGTGTGGGTGCCGGGACACTGTGGTGTTCAAGGTAACGAACTGGCCGATGAATTGGAAAACCGCGGGTCTTCGGACTGTCCAGTTGGACCGGAACCAATCATCGGGTCAAGTATGGAGGGAACTGTCAGGTACATCAGGGAACTTATTAGCAAAGCTCATGAGGACGGTTGGTGCAGTACTGACTCTTGCAAAATAACTATGTAAGTGCTTTCTGAAAAGGCCAGACCGTAAATCTATTATTTAAACTTGGGAAAGATTCATTAAAAGTCGGTATTGTATTAAGAGTTAGTAAACAAAGTAAATGATGGGAGGATAGATCGAAAAGGGATTTTATCTGAATTTGTGCCCGATCGAGACCACTGATTACTCTGCCAGTATGTTAGCTGTCCGGTGGAAATAACATTAAATCTGTTATTTTGGATGGCTTTATATAAGTTCTTTCTCTTTGGAGATATAAATCTAGATCCCCAGAAAGAATGTTTAGCGTTGTAGTCACCTGTTGCTAGAAATCTCTTACCCAACTTAGAAAAATATTCCGTGAATTGAACTTCAGATATGTTGTGATGGATAAAGCAGTATATAGCGGGTATTTTTACAATACTCTTCTAGTGGATAGTGTTTAATTTTTTTCCTAATAAGTATTCCTGTTCTTTGCTGCCACTGCGTCAAAATAGCAAAGTAGAAGATTGTAAATGGATTTTATTATTAATAAGGTATGCCATGATATAAATTATAGTCAATATCTTGAAGGATATTAGTAGAAATACATATGTTACAAAATATCGAAAAATAACTTCGATGTTATGTAAATAAGTGGAACAAAGTCTTTAAGCAAACTTAATCGAATATCCTTTCTCTTTAATCGCCAAGGGTAGTTCTGTTTGAGTTAATTTTTAGCAAGCTTATGCGGATGATTAAATAAGCTTAGCCACTCTTCTACTACTTTTAAATGTTGTTGCAATCTATTAGCTGCTGTAATTTGGGTTCGAGTACACACTAAGTATTGCTGTATCATCCGCAAAAGTTCTTGTGTCTATATTTAAGTTTGTGGGTAGATCATTTGTATATATTAAATATAAGACTGGCCCTAAAACGCTACCTTGGGGGACACCAGCAGCAATGGTATAACCTTCAGTTTTTTTGTTTAACACAAAATTTTCTGCCATCAACGAAGCTTTTCAATACAGCACAAATATTTTCGGGAAGAGAACCTCTTAACTTATGTAATAGTCCTTCTAGCCAAACCTTATCGAATGCTTGCGCAACATCTAAGAATACTGCAGTGCAAAACTGTTTGTTTTCAAAAGCCGACCGTATGTGTGAAACTATTCTGTGTACTTGCTCAATTGTACTGTGCTTTCCCTAAAGCCGATTTGGTGGTATGGTATTATTTGCCTCGTTTCTAAAATGGGTTTTATTTCCTGTAGTAAGAGTTTTTCCACAGTGGCCGATGTGGTCGAGTTGGTAGCGGTGCGTGCTATAACTTGATATGCCGGTGAGTTCGAGGTTCGAATCTCAGTCAGGGCAAGCAAAATCTTAATCATAGAAAAAGTTGTTTCTAATAGCGGTCACCCCTCGGCAGGCAATGGCAAACCTCCGAGGGTATTTCTGCCATGAAAAAGCTTCTCATTAAATACATCTGCCGTTCGGAGTCGGCACAAAACTGTAGGTGCCTCCATTTGTGGTATAATATAAAGACGCACACCACAAATGGTAGCAGAAGCTCGGCCAAACACTGAGCTATATAGTGTACGCGCCAAAATTATATATATATAAAAGTTTTTCGAATATTTTGGAAAATATTGAAATTAAACTAATAGGTCTATACGAGCTAACCATGGTATGATCTTTACCAGGTTTAGGGATCATAATGATCTCGGAGAGTTTCCAGGAGTTAGGAAAGTACTGCAATCGTAATATGCTGTTGAAAATATAAAGTGAGTACTTGATTGCAACGGACGGAAGCTCTTTATCATTTCTCCTGTTATCCTGTCATAACCGGGTGCTTTGTTTTTCCGAATATCTTTGGTAATAGTTTCAATAAGGGACTTAATACTAAACTGAATTGGGGCTGCAGGTAAATGCAAGGGAATTTGCACTAATCAAGGTTTAAATGCGTTGGAAAGATGAGAAGCAAAATATATACCATTTGGAGCTCGTAGTGGAGGACCGGGAGGACTGGTTTTTTGAAACTTTTAACTGACCGCCACAAGGAATAATTAGTGTTAGGTGTTGGGGACAAGGATTGGAGTTTATTTTGAAAATTAATTTCTCTTTTTTCAGCAAAGATGCAGTGAAGCTCTTGTACACTTGTTGAGTTCTTCTTTCAAAGCAGGGGAACGAACCCTTTGCCAATCCTTTCTAATTTGCCTTTTCATATTTACTAATTTGGTGATGTCTTTACCTCGTAGACCGTTTAAACTTCGTCTATGTTTATGCGAGAGACAAGCTTATTGAGACTCTAATGAAAATCTTTAGGGCTTGTCTAGCCTTTGGCTATATCCCTGTGCTTTGGCGAAAAGCCAGGGTTGTCTTCATTCCCACATCGGGAAAGGATGATTATGCCCTGGCAAAAAGTTTCAAGCCGATCAGTTTGACATCCTTAATTCTGAAGAGCCTGGAGCGTATGGTCGAAAGACACATTAGATCAAGGGTATTGGTGAACAGGCATGCATACCAGAGTGAAAACCCTGTGAATCAGCTCTGCCTGATCTTGTAACAAGGATCGAAGTAGGACAGGAAGCACAACCTCAGGCGTGGCTCTTAATGCTCTGTTGGATTTGCTACCTTTGGATTTAGCGATCCAGGAGGAGGCAATGAAGACGACTGCATGCTTACGGCCTGTGGAACGATGACAGGAGCTTCGGAGACAGAGAGTTGTTTGGATGGATGTCAGAGGAATATCCTTTGCTTCTGGCCCCAGGAATGCAAGTTAGGGCTAAACTCTGTTGCAAGACGGAATAGGCTTGAGCTTGTGTGGGTGCCGGGACACTGTGGTGTTCAAGGTAACGAACTGGCCGATGAATTGGAAAACCGCGGGTCTTCGGACTGTCCAGTTGGACCGGAACCAATCATCGGGTCAAGTATGGAGGGAACTGTCAGGTACATCAGGGAACTTATTAGCAAAGCTCATGAGGACGGTTGGTGCAGTACTGACTCTTGCAAAATAACTATGTAAGTGCTTTCTGAAAAGGCCAGACCGTAAATCTATTATTTAAACTTGGGAAAGATTCATTAAAAGTCGGTATTGTATTAAGAGTTAGTAAACAAAGTGAATGATGGGAGGATAGATCGAAAAGGGATTTTATCTGAATTTGTGCCCGATCGAGACCACTGATTACTCCGCCAGTATGTTAGCTGTCCGGTGGAAATAACATTAAATCTGTTATTTTGGATGGCTTTATATAAGTTCTTTCTCTTTGGAGATATAAATCTAGATCCCCAGAAAGAATGTTTAGCGTTGTAGTCACCTGTTGCTAGAAATCTCTTACCCAACTTAGAAAAATATTCCGTGAATTGAACTTCAGATATGTTGTGATGGATAAAGCAGTATATAGCGGGTATTTTTACAATACTCTTCTAGTGGATAGTGTTTAATTTTTTTCCTAATAAGTATTCCTGTTTCCCCGCGAGCTTTCCCTTCTGGATGTTTGGTGTCATAAAAGACGAAACCTTTAATATTAAAATGGTTAAATTTAGTCAAGTGAGTTTCGGATATTAGCATAACATCTATTCCCTGGCTTTCTAAGAAGACTTGAAGCTCATTTTTATGTTGACTTAAGCCGTTAGCATTCCAAAAACATATATTAAGACTGTTCATGGTTTCGACAAAATTGTTTGTAGCAAAAGGTTTTGATTTATAATTAATTATTCCATCATGTTTTGTGTGTTTTCGAGAAGATTGGCGGACGGAGCGGAATCTTCTTGCATTGGGGGCTGGCGCGGCGCTTTTAGAGCTTGGGCATAGGTTAAAAAGTTGGTCTGGGCAGGAATGTTCTCTGTTGTATTTACAGTTGGTTGAGATTGAGTGACCGGGGTATTGTAAGTGCTTTTTTTGTTTACTTTTTCTTTCAACGGCATGAATACTCCGCAATCCCTATAATTTCCGGTGTGATTTCCACCACAGTTACTGCATTTTTTATACTCAGAAATTGTTTTCGGTTTTACACAATCTTTTGAACTGTGTAAATCCCCATAAATCACACATACACTTGGTAAGGGGCAATAACGCTTCATGTGACCAAATTCTTGGAAATTATGACACTGCACAGGACCTACACGTTTGTTTGGTTCTTTTACAGTAATTCGACGGTGAAGAAGATACCGCAATTTGTAAATGGGATGAACTTCTCCCTTTTTTAAAAGATGAAAATCTGGTTCTACCTCAACTCTAAACATCGCCTGGGGGATATTATTTTTATTTTTTATATTGTAAACATGTCTTACCCTAAAACCTTGTTTTGTCGGGTTTACGTTATGTTCAATACCCTTCAGCACAACAGACAAGCTACGACTACTTTTAAGTTGATATGTTTAAAATTACTTTTTCTTTTTTACGAAGTCTTTTGCAACTTTGCGATATCAATCCTCGCCGTAGGTTTGGATTTAAACCTCCTGAATGTTTCTTTTTTAAATAGTTACTACATCGAAGTTATTTTTCCCTAATAACTCTATCAATTTATTTACAAGACTGCAACAATTCTGTTCCCTAAGATATATCGGTGGAGGTTTAACTTTTTTCTGCACATTATTCTTATCACAAGTGTCAGCAAGTAAAGCAAATCGATTTTCCTCTAGCGTTTCCTTTGGTAAGTTGACTTTTGCAACTTTATCTGGATAAAGTTTACCATTTCTTTCAGGAGTACGTTTCCTTTTGACTAGAATGTACCGATCAATTCCAGTCTGCACTGTTGCTTGCTTTCCGTTGCCATTTGTATGCAAGAGCGTGCTCTTTGGTCGGCTATCGTATGTAGAGCTGTAGTGGGCTTAGTGTTGTTGTTGTTGTTCGACGTTGAAGAACTGTATGCTTTTATTGTGAAGTAGGCATTTCCCCTATTATCACTTTGTGTTGAGTGCCTGCGCTAGTTAGAAAGAGCGCCTTGAGCACTCATAACACAGTACGACAAAATCAAATTTGTTTTGGTACACATGAGAAATGTTAACAGAATATGAAAATAGGCTTCAAGTAAAGACACGTGTCTCGGCGTTTTGGTGTAGCACGTCAGAGTTTTGAGAAAATCGATTTTTAAGCTTCAAAGGACCGTGCAGGTTTACTTCCAATGTAATACTATTATAAAACGTTCTATAAAAACAGAATGAACCGATTTTAATACTTGAGCCAATTGTTAGGTATCAGCTAGTTTGCTGAACCGATTCTGTTGTTCAGATTATCAAGGTGATTCACCAAGAAAACATGTGGTTGATTTGTGTGAAGGCTATTCGCCAGTCACTAGTTAATGATGGATTGTCCAGGCAGTAGCACCAGAACAAGTTGTGGATATGCAACTCAAGCATTTGGACTTGGTTGCAATTAGTAAATTAATTGTTTATTATATTGTCAAGGCAGTTTACCAGGACAAGTTTATAGATTGTAACACAAGCACTTGGAACTTGGTTACACCGGAGAGCGATAAGGAGTAAACTTCACAGTTGTTTAGTTTTACATTTCCTCACAACTTTCTTGAAGAATCTTTGACTTAAATACAAAATAATTGCTGATTATAGATTTTAGCCTTATTGAATATTATTAATGCAATTCAATAAGTTGCAGAAACTCATATATAATTGCTGACAATTGTTTTAGCAATGTTCAATAACATAAATGCAATTAATCACTTGGACTTACATAATAACCAAATAAAAGTGCTTATTTGCACTTTACGTTCAGTGCTAACAAGCCAATTCATATTAAATATACATACGTACATAGGTGCGATGAACTTAAAATTACATTAAAGGTAGTGTAAGATAGTTGAACGCTATCTTTTGCATATTTGAATTTCATACAAACATATGTGCGTGCATGTGTACATATGCACATATGGACAGAAATTCTTGGTGAAGTATGAACATACTCCCGCCCGTTGAGCCCTGCTCAACTAAGAAACAGAAGAGAGAGTAAACTACCAAAAAATAACACGAGTATGTAATTATACTTATTTGTTTTCAACATATTTCTTATGGCAAAAAACTGACCTAGCATAATTATTATGGTAAAACGCACAATGTTTTTCTTGATTATTCTTATTATTATTATTAAGTAAATTTTAATGTTCTACTGGCTTGAGGTGGTTTTTTAACATGAGGGTGATTTATTCTACATCTAATTTTAGTGATTAATTGAAACCAGTTTAATTGTGATCTTATGTAACAGTTACATCAAAGTCTGACTGCGGAATATGCGGACGTGCTGCTGGACGTGGTTGCTGACTCAGGTCCATCCTCCGGCAACGAATTTTCTTATAGATGAGAAGCATAATTACTCCCGTCAGCAGAATAAGGGCAGCGTAAGCAACTGCTGCATGATGATATTTTATGTTTCTTATTTGCATTGGAAATTCGGTCAATACTTGGTGGTGTAGCATGTCTTGAATATCGGAGATATTTTTGATGTGATATTAAGTTTCTTTTTTTAGCTCTAAATCATTAGTACGACTAGGATTAAACGTTGGAGGCCAGCTAGATTCCTTGCCAGGGAAAAACAAGAGTCCATAAAACCATAACATCGATTCTTTCAGTGGCCTTGGAGACATTCCTCGATACAGAATATCAGCTGGATTTTCTTTTGAGCTGACGTGGCGCCATTGTTCTCCTCGTGTTGTTTCTCTAATGATGGAAATCCGGTTTTCTACGAAGGTAGTATCTGCTGATGTCGGTTTTCTCCAAGACAGTACGATTTCTGAATCTGTCCAAAACCACATTGGGTTGGTAAATTGAAGGTCTGCTGCGATTATTTCTGCTAATTGTGGACCTAATGCTGCTGCACACAACTCGAGACGTGGTATTGTTTGTTTCTTGAGTGGCGCTACTCGAGATTTGGCACATAGTAATCGTGAAATAATTGTACCGGTTTTAAATGTTGCGCGAATATAGGCCGCGGCTATATACGCTTTTTCCGAGGCGTCAGTGAATATATGGAATTGGACGGTTTCAGGAAGTCCTCCATTAAACATATGGCGTGATATTTGTAGCGTCCTCAATTCTTCCAGATTCGATCGAAATGTGAGCCATCTTGTGTGTAATTCTTCGGGTAGTGCCTGATCCCAATCTAGCTTTAATTCCCACAGCTCTTCGATGAATATTTTTGCCGTGACAACAATCGCTGACAGGATTCCTAGTGGATCGAAGAGCCTTGCTAAAACAGATGTTACGGTGCGTTTAGTGATTCTTTTCGCTTCTTCGATTTTTACCTTTACTGACAGCTTGTGTGGTTTCGGAAGCCAGGTGAGTCCTAATGTTTTAATGGAGTTGACCTTTGAGTTTTCGAAGTCTAAATTTACTTCCTAATCTGTTTGAGGAATATTCTGCAGAAGTTGTGGATGATTTGTACACCATTTACGCAAATTAAATCCACTTTCTTTCATGATTTTACTGAGTTGCTCCTGCATCTGTACGGCAGTCATTAGACTATCTGCTCCGCCTAGGCCATCATCGACATAAAAGCTCTCTTGTAGTAATTGAGCGGCCAATGGGTAGCGGGTAGCGTTTTCCACAGCAATTTGTTTTAAACATTTGGTGACCAGGTACGTAGCCGCTCGTGTTCCATATGTTACAGTGTTTAGTTGATAATATGTTAGAGGTTTTGTGGTATCCGTTCTCCAAATGATGAGTTGGAACTTGCGATCTTCTGCTGATATTAAGATTTGTCGGTACATCTTTTCAAATCTGGGAAATCGAAATCGTATAGTATTGAGAAAAGCTCGCTTTGCACTGTTGGTCCTGCATACATGAGATCATTCAGTGATTGTCCTGTAGATGTTTTCGCTGAAGCGTCAAATACTACGCGCAGCTTGGTAGTTGAGATTTCAGGCCTTAATACACAATGATGTGGAATAAAGTAGTTTGGTGTGAGAATTGCGTCTGCTGAAATTTTTGTCATATGTCCCGTTGTCTCGTACTCTTCCATTAATTTGATGTACTCCGCTCTTAGTTGTGGATTTTTCTGCAAACGACGTTCAAGCGACAGGAATATAAATGAGAGTAACTCTATGAGAGTCACCCAACGCGTCAGGACATTGGTGGAATGGTATTTTAACAACAAACCGATTGTCGTGGTTTTTTGAAGTGTGCCGAGCAAAGTGCTCTTCACATTGTTTTTCGGCCAAGGGAAGTGATTTGTTGTTGCTCTTCACCTCTTCTAATTCCCATAACCGCGCTATGGATGTTTCTAGGGCTTCGTCAGCTGTACAAATTCCGCAAGATACATTTTTCGAGTCTTCCTCCTTTATTTTTCCTGAAACAATCCATCCAAAAACGGTTTTTTGTAGGATTGGAAGATGTGAGGACAATTTGATTTGTCCAATCGCCAGTAGCTGATGATAGTGTTCTGCTCTTAGCAATATGTTTATTTTGTCTGGGCGGTTGAAATTTGGATCAGCAAGCACTAAGTTTTTGGGGAGCGACCATTCATTTGTGTTAATAAATTGTGATGGATGTGGTGATATGATGCGAGGGAGGACGAAAGCTTCAAGACGTGTTAAGAAGCCATTAACGAGGGACTGTAACGAGACGTTCACTCGATGTTGAATTCTGGTGTTTGTTGCTCCGATACCATTGATATTAATGTTTGAGGTTTGCATCGAAATGCCAAGTCGCTTTGCCAGGCGTTCAGTGATGAAATTTACTTGTGATCCGGAATCTAGCAGAGCACGGCATTCGATATCTGTGTCATCAGTTTTAATGCTTACTACCGCTGTACTGAGTAGAACGTATGAGGTAGATTGTTGTGTGCTAGAGGAGGCGAGTGAGGCAGCCTTTGGTTTAACGATTGTAGGTACTTCAGTTGTAACGGATGATGTCACCTTGCTTGTGAGGGCATTTTCATCATTTGAGGCTCGGTTAGTTGCAATTTCAAGATGAAGCAGGGAATTATGTTTTTTATTACACTTAAGGCATGACCTTGAGCTGCAGAACTTGGATGAGTGGCCTGCCTTTAAACAGTTCACGCAAAGTTTGTGCCTTTGTGCGTGATTTAAGCGCCCGTTTGGAGTCATTTTTCGAAAAACTTCGCATCGAAACAATGTATGACTTCCATTTTTGCATAGTGTACATGGATTTTGTTTGAATGAAGCAGCCGAAGCACACCCCTTTGAGGAGATTTTTTCTTTGTAGCCCATTGCTTCCATTGATTGAAAGTCAGTTTCGAGAAAGGTCAAAAAATGTTTGACCTGCTGAAGATCCTTGGGATTTATGATTGATCTCTCACAGAGAATATGGGTACCACGGTCTAGGTTTTTAACTAGCAGGTGCAGCAAGATAGGGTCCCATGAAGTAGTGTTGACCCCAATGTTTTACAATGCATGTAAGCATTCTTGTGTAACATCATGTAGCTGCTGTATTTGTATAGGTGAGGATAAACCGGATGGTTGTTCCAGTAATTTGTTAATCAGTGATGAGACAAGAACTCTTTTATTATTGTACCGTTCTTGTAACAAATTCCACGCAGTTTCATAATTTTCTGCTGTGGCTGCCAGATGATTTATTAGCATTCCAGCTTCTCCTGAGACATTGGCCTTTAGGTACCACATTTTCTGAATTGTCGTTATTTGCTGTCTGTCCACAAGGTGCGAAAATAGATCGAAAAAGGAGGTCCACTTTAAATAGTCACCGCTGAATTTCGGGATCGTTATTTTTGGCAGTGACAACGACTTGTTTTTCACGGTTTCGGCATATTGGTCTGGTGAACGTGAAGACATCTTGAAGTTTTCAACGACTTGCCTTTCGAGGTTGGTATAGCCGTCCATGTCATATCCTTCGCTTGTTGGATCCTGACTGCGTTCCCAGATTAAAAAATGTAATTCTTGTATTTGCTCCCATAGTTTTTCCTAGAGCTTCATATTTGCTGCAGTTGGGTCCATGGCGAGCTGCCGCATTAGGGATGTCATCATAACATTTTGTCGTCTGATTGTCGAATTCGTAGTAGTTAGTGGTGCAGAAGTATTGTGGTTGGTTATGGAGCTAACAGAAAGTCCCTTTGGATTCTCAACAGGAACACGTTGATTGGGACCCTCTGTCTTCGCGGTATCTGTTAACGCTGATACAAATATGTATTTGTATTTGAAGGTTAATTCCGATATTTTAGTGTAGTAATCGTATGTGGCCGCTGTGGTCGAGTTGGTAGCGGTGCGTGCTATAACTTGATATGCCGGTGAGTTCGAGGTTCGAATCTCAGTCAGGGCAAGCAAAATCTTAGTAATAGAAAAAGTTTTTTCTAATAGCGGTCACCCCTCGGCACGCAATGGCAAACCTCCGAGGGCATTTCTGCCTTGAAAAAGCTTCTCATTAAATACATCTGCCGTTCGGAGTCGGCACAAAATAGTAGGTCCCTCCATTTGTGGTATAATATAAAGACGCACGCCACAAATGGTAGGAGAAGCTCGGCCAAACACTGAGCTATATAGTGTACGCGCCAAAATTATATATATATATATAATCGTCTGTGAAGTATTTGTGGTCGAGTTGGGCCTGTTCGAGGCACCGGATTTTGTTGTCGGTGGTCTCAAAGGCAGTCCATGCCACATACAGTCGTCTGAGCCTTTCTTCAAAGTACTCGACTGATTTTCTTGCAACCGGGTCCTTTTTATAGTTCCGAATGATAGTTTTAATCAGGTCCCCTGTTGTCCTTTGAGACGCCGTTAGCTGGTTCATGATAGAGATGCTTGTATTTTCTTGGGCCATTATGGAGTTATCGCTGTGGATCAGAAGGTTGCGTTTTCAAATCACGTCGGGGTCACCAAAATGTTAGGTATCAGCTAGTTTGCTGAACCGATTCTGTTGTTCAGTTGATTTGTGTGAAGGCTATTCGCCAGTCACTAGCTAATGATGGATTGTCCAGGCAGTAGCACCAGAACAAGTTGATGATATGCAACTCAAGCACTTGGACTTGGTTGCAATTAGTAAATTAATTGTTTATTTTATTGTCAAGGCAGTTTACCAGGACAAGTTTATAGATTGTAACACAAGCACTTGGAACTTGGTTACACCGGAGAGCGATAAGGAGTAAACTTCACAGTTGTTTAGTTTTACATTTCCTCACAACTTTATTGAAGAATCTTTGACTTAAATACAAAATAATTGCTGATTATAGATTTTAGCTTTATTGAATATTATTAATGCAATTCAACAAGTTGCAGAAACTCATATAGAATTGCTGACAATTGTTTTAGCAATGTTCAATAACATAAATGCAATTAATCACTTGGACTTACATAATAAAAAAATAAAAGTGCTTATTTGCACTTTACGTTCAGTGCTAACAAGCCATTTTCGCTTTCATATTAAATATAAATACGTAAATAGGTGCGATGAACTTAAAATTACATTAAAGGTAGTGTAAGATAGTTGAACGCTATCTTTTGCATATTTGAATTTCATACAAACGTATGTGCGTGCATGTGTACATATGCACATATGGACAGAAATTCTTGGTGAAGTATGAACACCAGTTTTGAAAAGGTAATTAAATTTGGATTTTTTTTATTAAGAAAACAATGTACGAAATTCATTAAAAATACAAAAAAAATATAAAAATACAAAAATGAATATGAAATCTTAACTATTATTTTGTGTTAAAAATGTTGGTCGTTGTTTTTTTTTTTTTTCGTACATATTTGGTTATTTTTTAACTTTACATGAAAGTTAAAGCGCCAGCTACCGGAGAAAAAATTTGTTTTCTTAATAAAATCCAAATTTAATTACCTTTTCAAAACTGGCTCAAGCAATAAAATCGGTTCACCCGTTCTGTTTTTATAGAACTTTTTATAATAGTTTTACATTAAAAGTGAAGCTTAAAAATCGATTTTCTCAAAATTGTGACGTGCTAAAGCAAAACGCCGAGACACGTATTTCTTTATTTTAAGCCTATTTTCATATCCTGTTAACATTTCTCATGTGTATGTGTTTTTTGTTTTTAATTGTTTTGTCTTAAATTGTACCACTTTAGTAGATATTAACGTCACTAATATCGAACTCTGATTCTATGTGCAAATTATTTAACTTTTATTTGTTTTAATTTTTGCTAAATCAAACGTTTTTACCACACTTTACTAAGACCGCTCAAAAAAACGTCCGCACAGACAGACGCTAATGAATACTCGTCAAATAAAAGTAGGAGTTACCAATATAATAAACATACATTTTTAAAAACCCACCCATTAGTTGATTTTTTTCTGAATACACTACAGTGAGAACTCGCATATTATAACTACGAAGAGCAGCAATTTCTTTGACAATTGGGAGCAAGGTGTTTTGCTGCTATCTTGTTTGCTTTGTTATTTTTTTATAACGAAACAAGTTAAAACCATCTACTAAAAGTGTATTGTAATAACTAAATGCATTCTGGCCCTTTCCATTTCGAAATAAACGGTAATGTTACTTTATAAAATATACGCAGAAATTTGTTTTTCTTGTTTCGCAGTTTCATCAAATCTGTATTGTGCTGATATTGCTTTTTTGTTACGAAAGGAGTAACCCTTCTACAAAGTCTACCATAGTAGATTTAAAACACTTAAAGCCCTCTAAGATATCACGACTATAAAACAAGCCATCCCAGTTAACATTCCATAAGAAATTATTCAGTATCAAAAAATTGCACATCTTAAAATTAAAATAAGTATTGAGATTAACATAATTGGTAACAAAATGTTTATAAAATTCAAGATCAAGTACAAGAGATACTTGATGCATATCTGAGTTTATGATAAGTGAAGTATGTTCATTCTTGTATAGAAAAATTTATACTTTTGCTTAAAAATATTAAGTCTAGACCTCGACCAAGAGTATTTGGAAAGCAATTAATTTGCATGATATCAATTTTTAAGAATGGCAATGTGGTTCATTGATGCTTCTGAGTAGCGATAATCAATCCCGAGGCTTACGTTCACGTTCGTGCTTCCTGGGAAACACGAGCAACCCATGGGCGAGGTCCGTGTGGAACCTTGGGTAACGGTTAATAGAGAGGGAGCTTTAGTGGAGCCACTCCGACGTATTCGGTTGCTGCCGTTGTAAGCGGGCGGGTGTATTGGTGCATGCGGGATATACCTTGGGTTTGAAAAGGTCAAAACAGCCTTGGATAACGACCTCCCTACACGTTGACGACCCACGCAAACGAAACTAGGACTACGATTTGCGGATTTACACCTGGAATGTACGACACTCTATAAGGAAGGTGACCCTATCCAACTGCTCGATGTCCTCTTTAAATATAAGGCTGACATGGTGGTCGGAAGGAGGCTGCGAGATCTTGTCTCCAGGTTCACCCCATCAGTGATCGAATTGCCACCATCCTCTCATCAACTAAATTCAATATTTTTTTTTGTTTTTGACCAGTTTAATTATTTCATTATTTATTTTAAATGAGCTAAAAGCCAATAACATCAGCTAAATTTGTGTGCAAGCACCGACGCAGAAGAAGGATAATGGGTTCAAGGATGAGTACATTACAAGCAGAACGTGCCAAATTCTAGATAGTGCGTTGGACATCACCAGCCAGTGGACATCACAAAGGTTAAAGTTGTTTGACGGAATACATGAAGCATAAGGAAAAATTTAGTCAAAAACACGAATTTTTACACAGAGTTGATAAATATATATGAATGTTGGGTATTAAAATAAAACACGTGTTGTTCGGTTAAGGTCCAATCTAAAAAGAAAGAAAAGATTAATCCAATTTTTATTTTTCAAAACTAAAACGGAGGAAAAGATAAGCAAAAACTAGTGTTAAATATAACTATGTGCATGGTTGCATCCAGCATGAAAAAACTTTGAGATGTGGCGTTGCCACAGTACTCCTCTTCTAATGGGAAGTTACCGCGATATAAACAGGTTTTAAGCGATCGATCGAAATATTAACTGGTTGATCGTTGACGTTGATGACGAAATATTTTGTATACCGATGTACCCCCTTTTAGGGACCCTTGTATGGCGGTGACAAGGAAGGCTTAACGGATAGGACTCGTCTGAAGACCTGCGCACATTTGTTGAGGTCTGCGTGTATGAAGGATTTTTGTCTAGTATGCCAGACGGTGTCAACATGGCACGGCGCAACTGCACTACGGTTTCTGCCTCGTTGGTTGATCGGTCACTATCCACGAAGAATTCCGAAGGAAGCCGTAAGGTGGTTCCATAAACTAGCTCGGCTGAACAAGCGCCTACATCATTCTTAAAAGAGCTTCGAAGCCCTAACAGGATTACAGGCAAAAACGCTGCCCAATGATCTTTGTTTTGACACAATATTGCTGACTTAAGCGTTCGGTGCCATCTTTCGATAATCCCATTAGTTTGTGGATAGTAGGCCGTTGTTGGTAGATGCCTGACGCCAGGGCAATGCAAAAGATGTTGGAATACGCTGCTTTCAAATTGGCGTCCCAGATCTGAGGTTACGTCTAAAGGAACACCAAAGCGCGATATTCAGCCATTGATTAGCGCTTTGGCTACCGTCTCTGCAGTAATATCTGGAATCGGAGAAGCGTCCGGCCAACTAGTGAAGCGGTCGATGACTGTGAGGCAATAACGATAGCCCTCCGACAAAGGGAAGGGACTAACTATATCGATATGTAGGTGTGAAAATCGTTGTACGGAGCATTCGCGTCATTGAAGCAGGCCAAAATTATGACGAATGACCTTGTTGCGTTGACATTTTACGCAATGTCTTGCAAAATGACGGCTATCTCGATTTATTCCAGGTCATACGAAGCGCTCAGTCATCAGTCTTGCTGTGCTTCGCATACCCGGATGGGAGATGTCATGTGTGGCGTTTAGAACTGCTTGTCGGAAACGTTTCGTAAGAAACGGTCGGATTCTACCCGTTGAACTATCGCAATATATATTCGTATTTGTGGAAGGAAGAAACAAGTAGTAAGTGTTAGCGAATTTCTAACTTGCCCGTCTAAGTCTTCAGCTCGTGATCGTTTGCTTGGTCTTCTGCTATTTTATCGAAATTTATTGGTTCTGTCGTTAGGGCTTGGATTCGTGACAACAGGTCCGCCGCGATATTTTTCTCGCCGGGGATGTGACGAATGTCCGTAGTAATCTGTGTAATAAAATTTAATTGACGTGCTTGGCGGTCCGATGCCTTTTCGAGGCGTTGGCGAACGGCGTATGTTAAAACCTTATGATCTGTGTAGACGTGACATTCGCGGCCCTCAAGCAATAATCGAAAATGTCGCACTACGGGAAACATCGCCGTTAGTTCCCTATCGTACGTGCTGTACCGCTGTTCTGCTTTGGTAAAACTTCGCTGAAAAAATCCCAAAGGTTGAAGTTTCTCGTCGACAACCTGAGGTAGTGCGGCGCAGGCCGCAAAATCCGATGCGTCCACCTACAGTGAGAGTACAGCATTTGAAGATGGATGAACAAGTAGAGTGCATTTCGCAAGGTCCTCCTTACAAACTTCGAAATGCTAAATATTTTCGCTCGACCAGCTCAGCAGTGTTTTGTCGTTACGTTTGTTTACCGAATACATTTTGAAGAGGAAAGCCTGATGTGCAAGTGGTTTGGGCAGGAACGCTCTGTAAAAGTTAATTATCGCTAGGAAGCGCCTGAGATCCTTTGCGACAGTGGGTAACTTAAATGATCGTATCGTTTCAACACGGCTGGGCAACGGTTTAATACCATTTTTGGATATAGTATGTCCCAAAAAAATTAAATCCGGTACCCCAAGAACAGATTTTGATACGTTTATTGTTAAGTTATGCTCCCGTTTGAATACTGAAGGAAGATGTGCGAGGTGCTCTTCCGGCGAGCTTGAAACGACGCAAATGTCATCTAAATAGATAAAAACGTTGCCTACGCCACGAATAACTTCGTTCATTACTCTTTGGAAAGTCTGCGCAGCGTTCCGCAAACCAAAGGTAATGTGCGTAAATTCGTATAAGCCGAATGGAGGTGTGATGGCTGTTTAGCCTAAGTCTTCGGGATGTATTCAGATCTGATGAAAAGTTCTCTGCAGATCGATTTTCGAAAATATTGATTTGCCTGCAAGAACATGCGTAAAATCGTGCATGAAAGGCAGCGGATATCTGTCGGGCACGGTCACCGCATTAAACGCGCGGTAGTCGCCGCAAGGTCTCCATGGACCATCGGCTTTGCGCACCATATGTAATGGGCTTGCCCAATTACTACTGGATGGTTGGCATATGCCGAGTTTCATAAGTAACTCAAATTCAGTACGGGCCGCCTTGAATTTCTAGGGAGAAAGCCTTCGCGGTCGTGCAGCCACTGGTTGGCCGGTAGTAATCATGCGGTGAACGATCGTGGACTTAGCCGGAGCCTCAAGCGGCGCTAGTAATTCTCGTTTCATTGAGTTGACTAACTCAACAAATCGTTTTTACTGCAGTTTTGCGATCTAATAAACAACGCATTTTGAGGTCGGGTAAAAGAGCATAATCCCATAAGAAGTCGGCGCCGATAATCGCTTGCGTTACGTCTGCAATTACAAAATTCCATATCAAATCTCTGTGGAGGTTAAGGTTTAGGTTGAGCATGGCTTCGCCAAACACCTGTATAGGCGAACCGTTCGCGACAAACAATTGCATATCCGAAAGCATTGCCCGCGCCAATTTCGAACATTTTGGAAGCACAGACGAACCGAATATGCGTAAGAGACAGTTCGCTGGCATTTCAGATCGTCCTGCTTCTGAAATGCATTAGGCGGCGTATTGCTACTGTGAACTACTCGGGCGAATTTACAGGGTTGAAGACACTTTGTAACTTTTTGCCCAAATTTGGCGTGATTCCAACAGAAATCACATGTGCCACCGGAATGATGGTGCCCGTCAGGAAGCATGTAAAATTTCTCAGTTTCAGACCAGCCGACTATGTCGCCTCGGACCGTCGCACCTACGTCAACTTCAAAAAAGCTTATTGGGAGCGGTTTACTCTGGCAGATGAACGTGACCACCTTCGCCAAGCGGACCCCAGAAGCCCCCGTATTAGGGAACAAAACGGGGATATCCAACGCCTGGTGGATAAACACAAGCGGGAAAAGTGGGATAAGCACCTGAAGTCCGGTAATCTCTGGAATGGGGTGGGAAAATTATGGTCGACCGTAAGATCCCTGACCAACCCGGAAAGGCGTGACGACAGAATTTAAATCTCCTTTGTAGACCACGCCTCGTCGGCCCCGAAGCTGTGCGTGAGCTATTTTAGCCGGCAACTTACACTTCATCCTTCGTCCTACTACCCCTCTCCCTAGAGTCCGACCCTGTTGAAACTGCAGTTTAATGTCCGAGTTCAGTAAGCAGAATCAGGCTATAATAAAGAAAAGACACAACTAAAGACCAATTGGCATTAATTAATCTCAAGCCTCTCAAAACAAAGTCACTCTTGACTCATACATAGTCTCAAATTTTAAAATTTGAGATTATACCAAGAGAGTAAATTCCACATTGAGCACATTGAACGAACTAGAGGGACTTATTGTCAGTAAAGCGTTTTACAATTTTTCAAGATTTTGCCGCGTGCTTTTGACATTTGTCTAAATATATACAATTTTTTATTTACATTTGCTGCAGTTTTTATGAAAATTAATTGGATTTCGAATAGATATAATGGTATTATCTTAGAATACTTTGTGATTGCCGTTTAAATAAAAATAGAATGGATGTAAAATTAGTCGATGTACTGCAGTATTTCTATTATTTAACAAAGACTATAATTTTACACCTTGGTAAAAACCCGGTTTGGAAGATTACAAAAACCGATTTATTCGATATTCGAAAAATAAAAATTAAAAAAAACCGTACAATAATTTATGAAAAAACCGGTGAAAACCGCTTCACCCTAATGGCTAGACTTGCGTTAAAAATGTGGAGTCGCGAAGTGAGAAATTAAAATTTATTTTCAGATGAGTGATGACGTAAACTCTAGCAGCGGTAGAACTTACATTATTTGCAATATTTTCGAAAACAAAGTCACTCCTGCAATTTTTAACTTATAGCTACAAAATTTGTGCCAAAAGTATTCACCTAAATCGCACTAATTTCTTACTGTATAACGTTTCGTTCCAAGGGATAAAATTCGATTCAGCCAAGTGTGAAGTTTCTATGCCGATTCGCAGGAAATATGAGAGGTCAGAGAGATGTGATCACACGACGCAGAATTTAATTTTCACCTGAGGTTGAAAATTGATTTGTCAGCCTCCCACCGTGTGTCGCTACGGCGCTACACTGGGAAAGTGGCACAAGGGAAATAGGTGTTAGTGCATTTTCATCGAGGTCCACTGACATTAAGAGGACATAATCATACGACACGTTAAAGAAAATTCACATGACGAAACAGACGAGTCGACAGATGTGTTCGCAATAAAATTGAGACTCTAAAAGTTATACAAAAATTACTTCGAAAAAGATTTTGGATTTTGTCAAACCGACGACAGTAAGTGTCATCGATACAGGTACTCATCAGGTACAGCATCGGAATCGCGACAATTACGAAGCCGATGCAGAATCGTATTTTCGTCGATAAACATTCATCCCGTTTTTGGATAATTTCTTGAGTGAGCAAAAACTCCGTTTTTTCGGTATCTATTTCAGCAAATTGAGTGAAATTTGGTATTTTCAGCGATTTTGAAAAAGTTTCCGTATCTCAGTAACAATGTTAGGTATCGTCACAAAATTTGGTGGACATATTTTCCTTGATATCGCTATTATTATCGTGGAAAATTTTTAAAATCGGACCATAACCTCGCCCACCTCACATATAACGGAAATTTTGAAAAATGCTAAAATTTTGTTTTTTCTTTTGGAACATATTAATTAAAATTTGATATTTAAAGAGATAGTTAATTAAGAAACTTGATTTTTATGAAATTTTGAAAAACGATACTGCAACAAGCAGTTGTACCCATCGATACATCGGCGTTTACTAATTTGCGCGACTCTTCCGGTTTCCGTGGCTTCGAGCGAACGCTCTTTTTCATCTCTGCGTAGATTAAAAACGTATTGACGAGACAAAACAAGTGAAGACCGATTGAATGGGTTAGCGTTGTTGAACATGCATCGAGATGTGGAAGTAACAAATGATAATGTAATTGATATTATGTCGAAGGTGCCAAGGAGAATGGATATTCTTTTATAAGCTGAATTATCCGTCAAAAATTATGATAGGTCCATTAGTACTGTATAGACGCTGAATACTTTTTTTTTCCAAAGTTGTTTATTGTATCTTTCTTATGAGAAACAAACAATAAGTTTTAAATTCTTAAAGCTAAAAAAAAGGGGTCTTTGCTGCCACTGCGTCAAAATAGCAAAGTAGAAGATTGTACATGGATTTTATTAATTAGTGAATTTATTTATAAGGATATCATTATGGATATCATACAAACGTACTTCACTAATGGACATCATAAGGGATATCATACACATGTATTCATTAAAGGGCATCATAAGGTATGCCATGAAATAAATTATAGTCAATATCTTGAAGGATATTAGTAGAAATACATATGTTACAAAATATCGAAAAATTACTTCGATGTTATGTAAATAAGTGGAACAAAGTCTTTAAGCAAACTTAATCGAATATCCTTTCTCTTTAATCGCCAAGGGTAGTTCTGTTTGAGTTAATTTTTAGCAAGCTTATGCGGATGATTAAATAAGCTTAGCCACTCTTCTACTACTTTTAAATGTTGTTGCAATCTATTAGCTGCTGTAATTTGGGTTCGAGTACACACTAAGTATTGCTGTATCATCCGCAAAAGTTATTGTGTCTATATTTAAGTTTGTGGGTAGATCATTTGTATATATTAAATATAAGACTGGCCCTAAAACGCTACCTTGGGGGACACCAGCAGCAATGGTATAACCTTCAGTTTTTTTGTTTAACACAAAATTTTCTGCCATCAACGAAGCTTTTCAATACAGCACAAATATTTTCGGGAAGAGAACCTCTTAACTTATGTAATAGTCCTTCTAGCCAAACCTTATCGAATGCTTGCGCAACATCTAAGAATACTGCAGTGCAAAACTGTTTGTTTTCAAAAGCCGACCGTATGTGTGAAACTATTCTGTGTACTTGCTCAATTGTACTGTGCTTTCCCTAAAGCCGATTTGGTGGTATGGTATTATTTGCCTCGTTTCTAAAATGGGTTTTATTTCCTGTAGTAAGAGTTTTTCCACAGTGGCCGCTGTGGTCGAGTTGGTAGCGGTGCGTGCTATAACTTGATATGCCGGTGAGTTCGAGGTTCGAATCTCAGTCAGGGCAAGCAAAATCTTAATCATAGAAAAAGTTGTTTCTAATAGCGGTCACCCCTCGGCAGGCAATGGCAAACCTCCGAGGGTATTTCTGCCATGAAAAAGCTTCTCATTAAATACATCTGCCGTTCGGAGTCGGCACAAAACTGTAGGTCCCTCCATTTGTGGTATAATATAAAGACGCACACCACAAATGGTAGCAGAAGCTCGGCCAAACACTGAGCTATATAGTGTACGCGCCAAAATTATATATATATAAAAGTTTTTCGAATATTTTGGAAAATATTGAAATTAAACTAATAGGTCTATACGAGCTAACCATGGTAGGATCTTTACCAGGTTTAGGGATCATAATGATCTCGGAGAGTTTCCAGGAGTTAGGAAAGTACTGCAATCGTAATATGCTGTTGAAAATATAAAGTGAGTACTTGATTGCAACGGACGGAAGCTCTTTATCATTTCTCCTGTTATCCTGCCATAACCGGGTGCTTTGTTTTTCCGAATATCTTTGGTAATAGTTTCAATAAGGGACTTAATACTAAACTGAATTGGGGCAAGGGAATTTGCACTAATCAAGGTTTAAATGCGTTGGAAAGATGAGAAGCAAAATATATACCATTTGGAGCTCGTAGTGGAGGACCGGGAGGACTGGTTTTTTGAAACTTTTAACTGACCGCCACAAGGAATAATTAGTGTTAGGTGTTGGGGACAAGGATTGGAGTTTATTTCGAAAATTAATTTCTCTTTTTTCAGCTAAGATGCAGTGAAGCTCTTGTACACTTGTTGAGTTCTTCTTTCAAAGCAGGGGAACGAACCCTTTGCCAATCCTTTCTAATTTGCCTTTTCATATTTACTAATTTGGTGATGTCTTTACCTCGTAGACCGTTTAAACTTCGTCTATGTTTATGCGAGAGACAAGCTTATTGAGACTCTAATGAGAATCTTTAGGGCTTGTCTAGCCTTTGGCTATATCCCTGTGCTTTGGCGAAAAGCCAGGGTTGTCTTCATTCCCACATCGGGAAAGGATGATTATGCCCTGGCAAAAAGTTGCAAGCCTATCAGTTTGACATCCTTAATTCTGAAGAGCCTGGAGCGTATGGTCGAAAGGCACATTAGATCAAGGGTATTGGTGAACAGGCATGCATACCAGAGTGAAAACTCTGTGAATCAGCTCTGCCTGATCTTGTAACAAGGATCGAAGTAGGGCTGGAAGCAGGGGAATACACAATGCGAGTATTTGCTGACGTTGAGGGAGCGCTTGGCAACGCTACTCTTGAGTATATGTGCTCTGCGGCCAGACGGCATGGAGTGGATGAAACAATCGTAAGATGGATTCGCTTCATGCTATCAAGAAGATTGCTGACCGTTGGGGAAGAAACCGGCCTCTCTACCATGGCACAGGTTGGGAGAGGATGCCCTCAGGGCGGTGTACTCTGGCCTCTCTTGTGGGGTAGTGGTCTCTTTACTAACGGAAATGCAAAGCTTCGCCCACATCCAGGCCAATGCGGACGATGTGTGTGCTTTGGCGTCAGGAAAGTATCTCAAGTAAGTATGTGCAAAGAAACAGAGAATCCTGAATATGATTGATGAATGGTGCACTCTGCAAGGCCTTGCTGTAAACCCCAGCAAGACAACGATAGTTTTGTTTACGAGGAAGAGAAAATTGGAAGGTCTCCTTCTTAGCACTGCAGTCGTCAATAAAGTACAGAGCCGAAACAAGGTCAAGTCGCTCGCCGGCAGCACTTGGGGCAAAGACAAAGAAACATGACTGGCAACATACAAGGCGGTTGGCCGGTTAGCAGTACGCAGTGAACAAGACGGCAGACTTGTGTCAACGCCGCACTCCGGGAGCTCAATTTGATGCTTTCAAAGCAGTTTCTGCTAGGGTGCCACCGTCCAGGGCACCCTAATATAGACTTGCTCGCACTGGAACCAACTCACAGGCACATCAGGGGGAACCTCTCGCAACAAACGGACGAGGTCCAGACTTATGTACGACAACCTTTGGACTCGACGATGTACCGACGATGTCATGGCGACAGGAAGTCAGTTCCAAATTCATCGACTCCCTTCCTGTAAATGCCGCCTTGGGAGTCCAACCTCCACACATAGTAGCTGAAGAACTCCGACTGTCTCGTGAGTCCCGCATTACTACGATCTGGATATTGTATTGTAACAGGTTAAACTACTACTTATCCAGAATCCACACCCACTCAACTAACAACCCTCTCCCTATGGTCCAGCCCTGTTGAAACTGCTCGTTTCCTGGACTTTCCGTTAGTTCAGCTTGACGATAATGATTAAGGGCTTCCGTCAGCCTAGTCGGGCATGTTCGATTGTTGGATTTCCTAGCTTTTTAAAACAATAAAACAACGGTAAACCGGTTTTTGTTCCAAGTAAGAAATGTAATTATTTCTTTGAAAGAAATCTTTTAAAAATAAAATGTAGTTTAATGTCCGAATTCAATAAGCAGAATCAGGCTCTATTAAAGAAAAGTCACAATTAAAGACCAGTTGGCATTAATTGGTCTCAAGTGCTCCCAAAACAAAGTCTCTCTTAACTCATACATAGTCTCAAATTTAAAAATTTGAGATTAAACCAAATTACTGAATTCCACATTGAGCACATTAAACGAGCTAGAGGGACTTACTGTCAGTAAAGCGTTTTACAATTTTTTAAGGTTTTGCCGTTTCCCTATGACATTTGTCTAAATGTATAAAATCTTGTATTTACATATGCTGCTTTATGCTAATTAATTGGATTTCGAATAGATAATTATGTTATTATCTTAAAACAATAAATAAACGTTCAACCGCTTTTCCCACATTCAATTTTCACTAGTTTAGGTGGGCTTCATTCAAGTTGGATACTTTTTTGCTCAGGGGACCCTAAAAATTTATAAGTCATAATAAAAAAGACTTACATACACAGGCTTTGAAAGTTGCGTCTTTTCCACAACCATATACCTTATTACAGCGATTGATGTGGCGATACAACCGTATCTTATGCTACATACAGAGCAAAGCCATTTGGTGGCTCAAATGGGTAACCGAAAAACGAATTTTAAAATTTGCCTCTCACTGTGAGGTTGAAAATTCATTTGTCAGCCTGCCACAGAGTGTCGCTACGGTGCTACACTGGGAAAGTGGCACAAGGGAAATAGGTGTTAGTACATTTTCATCGAGGGCCACTGACATTTAGAGGATATAATCAAACGAAACGTGAAAGAAAATTCACATGACGAGACAGACGAGTCGACAGATGTGTTCGCAATCAGATTGAGACTCTACAAGTTATACAAAAATTACTTCGAAAATGATTTTGGATTTTTCAAACCGACGACAGTAAGTGTCAACGCCAAAGGTACTCATCATTTTTCTGAGAGAAGTCCACCAAAGAAAAAAGAAAAAAAGGGTAATGTTGCGGATTTATGTATGCTCATTAAATTATTTCTAATTTCTATAATTTTGTAAGTTAAATACTGTGATTGAATTAGTCCCACTGTAAATGAATTTTCTAAGCTGAAATATGTATGTATGTATATGCGTAAATAATATCCGCTATATCACGCTATGTATTTTTCGAAACAAATAACAAAAAAAAGAAGTATACTCATTTTATACCTAGGTAGTTCATTTTAATGCTTATTGGAAAAGCATAATCTCTCTCGCATATAGACATGCATATATACATACATATGTACATACGTATCCCCTTGTAACTGTATCGAAAATCAATATTTAAGCGGAGCTTATTGAAATGAGGAGTGTGTGTTCGCTTAGCATTCCTAGCAGTGAATTGAAATAAAATCTAAGACTAAATTTTTTGCCAAGTGTTTTTTTTTCTTTTGATTTTTGGGCGCAAAAACGATTGCGCCGCTACATTTTGGTGCCGAAACCCGGGACATTGGTCCCTAGAATTGATTTGAAGGCTTCATTGGAAGCTCTAAATAAAGTAAAGATTTACAAAATTTCGACAGCTAAGTGAATACAATCGCACTCAGTTAAATTGTAAAAATTTTTGTTTGAGATAATCGGAGCTGTACTACTGTGTTGTACAGAGCAGGTATCCAGCCTCAACTTTGCCTTGGTAAAGCTAAAACAACAAAAATTTGCGCGAAATGAGCTCCAGCGATGAAGAAGCGACGGCGGTCGGAGGGATAGAAGCAAAAAGTTAATGCATTAGCAGTAGAGGAATTGGAATGCAGGCTCGGGATATTGGAGTCATACTTCAAACAAGTCTTATCAGTGCAAGCGAACATCGATAAAATCAGTACAGAGTCTGATAGATTGGCGAACGCAACATTGGCAGGCGAAATAGAGGAACTGTATGTGAGTACTAAGTTGAGCGCAATGACATTGATAGGAAAGCGAAGGTCATCAGTCGCTGACATGACATTAGCACACAGCAACTCTCTTTTTGCGCCTACGTCACGTCTGAGGCGTGAGATTAAGCTGCCACGATTTGATGATAAATACGCATAGTTCCGAAAATTAATAGCGCTGTTTACAAAGATGGTTCACCAAGACGAAACGCCAGACAATTGTGACAGATTTGTTATTCTGAAGGACAGTTTGGGCGAAAGGGCACTTTCAGCCATTGCTGGTTTCGACGAAACGGATGAAAACTACGCAAAGTGGATTTTTACTGGGTGCAGAAGTTTTTTTTAGAATTGCAGTCTGTGGGTCAAATCAAGATGGAAGCTGGTTTACCACGATTACAAAAACGGTATTTGGCTGGGTGGTAGCCGGCGCGACAGGTGGAAGTGGAAATAGTGAGCTCTTACCCACCCACGCTTTGGCAGTAGATGTTTGGCCCAGCAAAAAAAACGATTTTCATCTAAATATATTAGTTGAGCGTTTCTGGGAGATGGAACAAGTACCTTTAAAAGCAGAGCACTTCACCGAAGAGGAATATGAGTGTGAGCGCATTTTTCAAGAAAATATGTGCCGCGATTTTTTTGGCAAGTTCTTTGTAAAGATTCCGTTTAAGAAAAACGTTACCGAACTAGGCGATTCCTTTCGTACAGCTGAGCTTTCTAAAACAAGTGCCAAAAGAGGATAAGAAAAAGCCCATTAGAATAAACGACGCTGACATCATAAAAACGCTTGGCCTTGTATGGGAACCAACGTCCGATTTCTTTAGATATGTGTGGCCAGAATTGCCGCGAGCGAAATCTATTACCAAACGTGTTGTGTTAGCTGAAATGTCTACACTATATGATCCACTGGGACTGGTAAACCCAATCATCGTAAAAGCAAAAAATTTCATGCTGGAGCTGTGGATAAAAAAGGTGGCTTGGGACGAGTCGTTTCAGATGACTTTCCACAACTATTGGGTTGAATTTCGCAGCAGACTTGATGACGTGCGCCAGAATAAATATGCACGCCTTGAGGTGCATGGATTTGCAGCCGCATCTGAGCGCGCATACGGTTGCTGCATGTATGTGAGATGCATCGATAATTTCGATAACGTAGGCGTGCAGTTATGGACTGCCAAATCGCGTTTTGCTCCTTTAAACACTAAAAAAAAAACAAGGAGATACCAGCTTCAAGCAAAGTGAAAAGGCTCAGCGTTTTCATCGGAAACTGTTATGGGGTGGAACTTTTGCGAGTTGGAGGTCGACTACGAAATTCCGATTTACCATATGATGTTAAATGTCCAATACTTCTGCCTGGCGTTAGCAGCTTCGTACAAAGTCGTGTACGGTTTGTGCATATCGAAAATAAGCATGTTGGAACTGAAGCACTAATGGCAATAATAAGACAGCGCTTCTGGAGTGTGCATGCGAGAAGAGTTGTACGATCCGTGGCTACGCGGTGTGTCCACTGCTTTCGATGCCGACCGATTCTTGCGCAGCAGGTACCTGCCAGCAGAGCGAGTACTTGCCGCAAAACCATTCACAACGGCAGGTGTTGATTTTTGCGGCCCAATCGCTACAACGTACAAGCAAATAGGATTGCGTGTTACGAAGAGTTACATTGCAGTATTCATTTGCTTCGCAACAAAGTCGGTGCATATGGAGGTGGTTTCAGACCTAACTTCGATGGCGTTCATCGCAGCACTGAAACGATTTGTGGCGCGCCGTGGCTTATGCACAAAGCTATTTTGTGATAATGGATTACCTTTCAGCACATACCGCCCCGTTCACCTCACTTTGGAGGCGCATGGGAGGCGGCGGTCAAATCGGCAAAATACCACTTGGCTCGGATTCTAGGGAAGACGTATTTGACTTTTGAGGAGCTCAGCACGGTGGTGGCAGAAATTGAGGCAATTCTACATAAACTCGGGGCCATTAACAAGTATATCAAATGCCCCAAATGATGAAGCAGCGCTCACACCAGCACATAATCGGAGCTGTACTACTGTGTTGTACAGAGCAGGTATCCAGCCTCAACTTTGCCTTGGTAAAGCTAAAACAACAAAAATTTGCGCGAAATGAGCTCCAGCGATGAAGAAGCGACGGCGGTCGGAGGGATAGAAGCAAAAAGTTAATGCATTAGCAGTAGAGGAATTGGAATGCAGGCTCGGGATATTGGAACCATACTTCAAACAAGTCTTAGCAGTGCAAGCGAACATTGATAAAATCAGTACAGAGTCTGATAGATTGGCGAACGCAACATTGGCAGGCGAAATAGAGGAACTGTATGTGAGTACTAAGTTGAGCGCAATGACATTGATAGGAAAGCGAAGGTCATCAGTCGCTGACATGACATTAGCACACAGCAACTCTCTTTTTGCGCCTACGTCACGTCTGAGGCGTGAGATTAAGCTGCCACGATTTGATGATAAATACGCAGAGTTCCGAAAATTAATAGCGCTGTTTACAAAGATGGTTCACCAAGACGAAACGCCAGACAATTGTGAGAGATTTGTTATTCTGAAGGACAGCTTGGGCGAAAGGGCACTTTCAGCCATTGCTGGTTTCGACGAAACGGATGAAAACTACGCAAAGTGGATTTTTACTGGGTGCAGAAGTGTTTTTAGAATTGCAGCCTGTGGGTCAAATCAAGATGGAAGCTGGTTTACCACGATTACAAAAACGGTATTTGGCTGGGTGGTAGCCGGCGCGACAGGTGGAAGTGGAAATAGTGAGCACTTACCCACCCACGCTTTGGCAGTAGATGTTTGGCCCAGCAAAAAAAACGATTTTCATCTAAATATATTAGTTGAGCGTTTCTGGGAGATGGAACAAGAACCTTTAAAAGCAGAGCACTTCACCGAAGAGGAATATGAGTGTGAGCGTATTTTTCAAGAAAATATGTGCCGCGATTTTTTTGGCAAGTTCTTTGTAAAGATTCCGTTTAAGAAAAACGTTACCGAACTAGGCGATTCCTTTCGTACAGCTGAGCTTTCTAAAACAAGTGCCAAAAGAGGATAAGAAAAAGCCCATTAGAATAAACGACGCTGACATCATAAAAACGCTTGGCCTTGTATGGGAACCAACGTCCGATTTCTTTAGATATGTGTGGCCAGAATTGCCGCGAGCGAAATCTATTACCAAACGTGTTGTGTTAGCTGAAATGTCTACACTATTTGATCCACTGGGACTGGTAAACCCAATCATCGTAAAAGCAAAAAATTTCATGCTGGAGCTGTGGATAAAAAAGGTGGCTTGGGACGAGTCGTTTAAGATGTCTTTCCACAACTATTGGGTTGAATTTCGCAGCAGACTTGATGACGTGCGCAATATTCAAGCGCCACGTTATATATTTAGCCAGAATAACTATGCTCGCCTTGAGGTGCATGGATTTGCAGCCGCATCTGAGCGCGCATACGGTTGCTGCATGTATGTGAGATGCATCGAGATTTCGATAACGTAGGCGTGCAGTTATGGACTGCCAAATCGCGTTTTGCTCCTTTAAACACTAAATCGCTGCCGCGAAAAAGTACTACGTTGCTGGTAGTCGAAAAGGATTCAAATACCTGCTTGCATTGGTTGGAAGGACGAAGTGACTTCAGGCAAACGCAAAGAATCGTCTCTTATTGTCTTTGTTTGAGACGCCACTGACAGCGGCAATATTAGATGAAGCAACAATTCGTATCGCATATTGTTTACAACAGCACTTCTTCGCTGCAGAATACCGTGAACTAAAAAAAAAACAAGGAGATACCAGCTTCAAGCAAAGTGAAAAGGCTCAGCGTTTTCATCGGAAACTGTTATGGGGTGGAACTTTTGCGAGTTGGAGGTCGACTACGAAATTCCGATTTACCATATGATGTTAAATGTCCAATACTTCTGCCTGGCGTTAGCAGCTTCGTACAAAGTCGTGTACGGTTTGTGCATATCGAAAATAAGCATGTTGGAACTGAAGCACTAATGGCAATAATAAGACAGCGCTTCTGGAGTGTGCATGCGAGAAGAGTTGTACGATCCGTGGCTACGCGGTGTGTCCATTGCTTTCGATGCCGACCGATTCTTGCGCAGCAGGTAATGGGCGACCTGCCAGCAGAGCGAGTACTTGTCGCAAAACCATTCACAACGGCAGGTGTTGATTTTTGCGGCCCAATCGCTACAACGTACAAGCAAATAGGATTGCGTGTTACGAAGAGTTACATTGCAGTATTCATTTGCTTCGCAACAAAGTCGGTGCATATGGAGGTGGTTTCAGACCTAACTTCGATGGCGTTCATCGCAGCACTGAAACGATTTGTGGCGCGCCGTGGCTTATGCACAAAGCTATTTTGTGATAATGGATTACCTTTCAGCACATACCGCCCCGTTCACCTCACTTTGGAGGCGCATGGGAGGCGGCGGTCAAATCGGCAAAATACCACTTGGCTCGGATTCTAGGGAAGACGTATTTGACTTTTGAGGAGCTCAGCACGGTGGTGGCAGAAATTGAAGCAATTCTACATAAACTCGGGGCCATTAACAAGTATATCAAATGCCCCAAATGATGAAGCAGCGCTCACACCAGCACACTTCTTAACAGGTGGGCCCTTGGTAGGCTTTGCTGAGCCTTTCGTTGAAGGTGAAAACATTCAGTCCTTGGATCGCTGGAAACGACTTACCGCCATTCAACAACACTTTTGCGCGTGAGTATTTACTCGAATTGCAACGAAAGTCAACGAAGATGCGAAACATCGAAGAAGGGAATCTAGTCTTAATTTCAGAAAATAATTTACCACTAAAACAATTGCTTATGGATCGTGTTGTGAAGGCAATACCTGATCGTTCTGGAACAGTAAGAGTGGTTGACGTAAAAACAAAAAATGGTTGCCTCCGACGCGCTATACATAAAGTAGCGATAGTTCCGAAAGCTGACTAAAGTTGGTTTGATGTCTCCATGAGCACATCAAGAGCGCTGACATGTTGCGGATTTATGTATTCTCATTAAATTATTTCTAATTTCTATAATTTTGTAAGTTAAATACTGTGATTGAATTAGTCCCACTGTAAATGAATTTTCTAAGCTGAAATATGTATGTATGTATATGCGTAAATAATATCCGCTATATCACGCTATGTATTTTTCGAAACAAATAACAAAAAAAAGAAGTATACTCATTTTATACCTAGGTAGTTCATTTTAATGCTTATTGGAAAAGCATAATCTCTCTCGCATATAGACATGCATATATACATACATATGTACATACGTATCCCCTTGTAACTGTATCGAAAATCAATATTTAAGCGGAGCTTATTGAAATGAGGAGTGTGTGTTCGCTTAGCATTCCTAGCAGTGAATTGAAATAAAATCTAAGACTAAATTTTTTGCCAAGTGTTTTTTTTTCTTTTGATTTTTGGGCGCAAAAACGATTGCGCCGCTACATTTTGGTGCCGAAACCCGGGACATTGGTCCCTAGAATTGATTTGAAGGCTTCATTGGAAGCTCTAAATAAAGTAAAGATTTACAAAATTTCGACAGCTAAGTGAATACAATCGCACTCAGTTAAATTGTAAAAATTTTTGTTTGAGATAATCGGAGCTGTACTACTGTGTTGTACAGAGCAGGTATCCAGCCTCAACTTTGCCTTGGTAAAGCTAAAACAACAAAAATTTGCGCGAAATGAGCTCCAGCGATGAAGAAGCGACGGCGGTCGGAGGGATAGAAGCAAAAAGTTAATGCATTAGCAGTAGAGGAATTGGAATGCAGGCTCGGGATATTGGAGTCATACTTCAAACAAGTCTTAGCAGTGCAAGCGAACATCGATAAAATCAGTACAGAGTCTGATAGATTGGCGAACGCAACATTGGCAGGCGAAATAGAGGAACTGTATGTGAGTACTAAGTTGAGCGCAATGACATTGATAGCAAAGCGAAGGTCATCAGTCGCTGACATGACATTAGCACACAGCAACTCTCTTTTTGCGCCTACGTCACGTCTGAGGCGTGAGATTAAGCTGCCACGATTTGATGATAAATACGCAGAGTTCCGAAAATTAATAGCGCTGTTTACAAAGATGGTTCACCAAGACGAAACGCCAGACAATTGTGAGAGATTTGTTATTCTGAAGGACAGCTTGGGCGAAAGGGCACTTTCAGCCATTGCTGGTTTCGACGAAACGGATGAAAACTACGCAAACTGGATTTTTACTGGGTGCAGAAGTGTTTTTAGAATTGCAGCCTGTGGGTCAAATCAAGATGGAAGCTGGTTTACCACGATTACAAAAACGGTATTTGGCTGGGTGGTAGCCGGCGCGACAGGTGGAAGTGGAAATAGTGAGCACTTACCCACCCACGCTTTGGCAGTAGATGTTTGGCCCAGCAAAAAAAACGATTTTCATCTAAATATATTAGTTGAGCGTTTCTGGGAGATGGAACAAGTACCTTTAAAAGCAGAGCACTTCACCGAAGAGGAATATGAGTGTGAGCGTATTTTTCAAGAAAATATGTGCCGCGCTTTTTTTGGCAAGTTCTTTGTAAAGATTCCGTTTAAGAAAAACGTTACCGAACTAGGCGATTCCTTTCGTACAGCTGAGCTTTCTAAAACAAGTGCCAAAAGAGGATAAGAAAAAGCCCATTAGAATAAACGACGCTGACATCATAAAAACGCTTGGCCTTGTATGGGAACCAACGTCCGATTTCTTTAGATATGTGTGGCCAGAATTGCCGCGAGCGAAATCTATTACCAAACGTGTTGTGTTAGCTGAAATGTCTACACTATTTGATCCACTGGGACTGGTAAACCCAATCATCGTAAAAGCAAAAAATTTCATGCTGGAGCAGTGGATAAAAAAGGTGGCTTGGGACGAGTCGTTTAAGATGTCTTTCCACAACTATTGGGTTGAATTTCGCAGCAGACTTGATGACGTGCGCAATATTCAAGCGCCACGTTATATATTTAGCCAGAATAACTATGCTCGCCTTGAGGTGCATGGATTTGCAGCCGCATCTGAGCGCGCATACGGTTGCTGCATGTATGTGAGATGCATCGATAATTTCGATAACGTAGGCGTGCAGTTATGGACTGCCAAATCGCGTTTTGCTCCTTTAAACACTAAATCGCTGCCGCGAAAAAGTACTACGTTGCTGGTAGTCGAAAAGGATTCAAATATCTGCTTGCATTGGTTGGAAGGACGAAGTGACTTCAGGCAAACGCAAAGAATCGTCTCTTATTGTCTTTGTTTGAGAAGCCACTGACAGCGGCAATATTAGATGAAGCAACAATTCGTATCGCATATTGTTTACAACAGCACTTCTTCGCTGCAGAATACCGTGAATTAAAAAAAAAAACAAGGAGATACCAGCTTCAAGCAAAGTGAAAAGGCTCAGCGTTTTCATCGGAAACTGTTATGGGGTGGAACTTTTGCGAGTTGGAGGTCGACTACGAAATTCCGATTTACCATATGATGTTAAATGTCCAATACTTCTGCCTGGTGTTAGCAGCCTCGTACAAAGTCGTGTACGGTTTGTGCATATCGAAAATAAGCATGTTGGAACTGAAGCACTAATGGCAATAATAAGACAGCGCTTCTGGAGTGTGCATGCGAGAAGAGTTGTACGATCCGTGGCTACGCGGTGTGTCCATTGCTTTCGATGCCGACCGATTCTTGCGCAGCAGGTAATGGGCGACCTGCCAGCAGAGCGAGTACTTGTCGCAAAACCATTCACAACGGCAGGTGTTGATTTTTGCGGCCCAATCGCTACAACGTACAAGCAAATAGGATTGCGTGTTACGAAGAGTTACATTGCAGTATTCATTTGCTTCGCAACAAAGTCGGTGCATATGGAGATGGAGGTGGTTTCAGACCTAACTTCGATGGCGTTCATCGCAGCACTGAAACGATTTGTGGCGCGCCGTAGCTTATGCACAAAGCTATTTTGTGATAATGGATTACCTTTCAGCACATACCGCCCCGTTCACCTCACTTTGGAGGCGCATGGGAGGCGGCGGTCAAATCGGCAAAATACCACTTGGCTCGGATTCTAGGGAAGACGTATTTGACTTTTGAGGAGCTCAGCACGGTGGTGGCAGAAATTGAGGCAATTCTACATAAACTCGGAGCCATTAACAAGTATATCAAATGCCCCAAATGATGAAGCAGCGCTCACACCAGCACATAATCGGAGCTGTACTACTGTGTTGTACAGAGCAGGTATCCAGCCTCAAAGTGCCTTGGTAAAGCTAAAACAACAAAAATTTGCGCGAAATGAGCTCCAGCGATGAAGAAGCGACGGCGGTCGGAGGGATAGAAGCAAAAAGTTAATGCATTAGCAGTAGAGGAATTGGAATGCAGGCTCGGGATATTGGAACCATACTTCAAACAAGTCTTAGCAGTGCAAGCGAACATTGATAAAATCAGTACAGAGTCTGATAGATTGGCGAACGCAACATTGGCAGGCGAAATAGAGGAACTGTATGTGAGTACTAAGTTGAGCGCAATGACATTGATAGGAAAGCGAAGGTCATCAGTCGCTGACATGACATTAGCAGACAGCAACTCTCTTTTTGCGCCTACGTCACGTCTGAGGCGTGAGATTAAGCTGCCACGATTTGATGATAAATACGCAGAGTTCCGAAAATTAATAGCGCTGTTTACAAAGATGGTTCACCAAGACGAAACGCCAGACAATTGTGAGAGATTTGTTATTCTGAAGGACAGCTTGGGCGAAAGGGCACTTTCAGCCATTGCTGGTTTCGACGAAACGGATGAAAACTACGCAAAGTGGATTTTTACTGGGTGCAGAAGTGTTTTTAGAATTGCAGCCTGTGGGTCAAATCAAGATGGAAGCTGGTTTACCACGATTACAAAAACGGTATTTGGCTGGGTGGTAGCGGGCGCGACAGGTGGAAGTGGAAATAGTGAGCACTTACCCACCCACGCTTTGGCAGTAGATGTTTGGCCCAGCATAAAAAACGATTTTCATCTAAATATATTAGTTGAGCGTTTCTGGGAGATGGAACAAGTACCTTTAAAAGCAGAGCACTTCACCGAAGAGGAATATGAGTGTGAGCGTATTTTTCAAGAAAATATGTGCCGCGATTTTTTTGGCAAGTTCTTTGTAAAGATTCCGTTTAAGAAAAACGTTACCGAACTAGGCGATTCCTTTCGTACAGCTGAGCTTTCTAAAACAAGTGCCAAAAGAGGATAAGAAAAAGCCCATTAGAATAAACGACGCTGACATCATAAAAACGCTTGGCCTTGTATGGGAACCAACGTCCGATTTCTTTAGATATGTGTGGCCAGAATTGCCGCGAGCGAAATCTATTACCAAACGTGTTGTGTTAGCTGAAATGTCTACACTATTTGATCCACTGGGACTGGTAAACCCAATCATCGTAAAAGCAAAAAATTTCATGCTGGAGCTGTGGATAAAAAAGGTGGCTTGGGACGAGTCGTTTAAGATGTCTTTCCACAACTATTGGGTTGAATTTCGCAGCAGACTTGATGACGTGCGCAATATTCAAGCGCCACGTTATATATTTAGCCAGAATAACTATGCTCGCCTTGAGGTGCATGGATTTGCAGCCGCATCTGAGCGCGCATACGGTTGCTGCATGTATGTGAGATGCATCGATAATTTCGATAACGTAGGCGTGCAGTTATGGACTGCCAAATCGCGTTTTGCTCCTTTAAACACTAAATCGCTGCCGCGAAAAAGTACTACGTTGCTGGTAGTCGAAAAGGATTCAAATACCTGCTTGCATTGGTTGGAAGGACGAAGTGACTTCAGGCAAACGCAAAGAATCGTCTCTTATTGTCTTTGTTTGAGACGCCACTGACAGCGGCAATATTAGATGAAGCAACAATTCGTATCGCATATTGTTTACAACAGCACTTCTTCGCTGCAGAATACCGTGAACTAAAAAAAAAACAAGGAGATACCAGCTTCAAGCACAGTGAAAAGGCTCAGCGTTTTCATCGGAAACTGTTATGGGGTGGAACTTTTGCGAGTTGGAGGTCGACTACGAAATTCCGATTTACCATATGATGTTAAATGTCCAATACTTCTGCCTGGCGTTAGCAGCTTCGTACAAAGTCGTGTACGGTTTGTGCATATCGAAAATAAGCATGTTGGAACTGAAGCACTAATGGCAATAATAAGACAGCGCTTCTGGAGTGTGCATGCGAGAAGAGTTGTACGATCCGTGGCTACGCGGTGTGTCCATTGCTTTCGATGCCGACCGATTCTTGTGCAGCAGGTAATGGGCGACCTGCCAGCAGAGCGAGTACTTGTCGCAAAACCATTCACAACGGCAGGTGTTGATTTTTGCGGCCCAATCGCTACAACGTACAAGCAAATAGGATTGCGTGTTACGAAGAGTTACATTGCAGTATTCATTTGCTTCGCAACAAAGTCGGTGCATATGGAGGTGGTTTCAGACCTAACTTCGATGGCGTTCATCGCAGCACTGAAACGATTTGTGGCGCGCCGTGGCTTATGCACAAAGCTATTTTGTGATAATGGATTACCTTTCAGCACATACCGCCCCGTTCACCTCACTTTGGAGGCGCATGGGAGGCGGCGGTCAAATCGGCAAAATACCACTTGGCTCGGATTCTAGGGAAGACGTATTTGACTTTTGAGGAGCTCAGCACGGTGGTGGCAGAAATTGAGGCAATTCTACATAAACTCGGGGCCATTAACAAGTATATCAAATGCCCCAAATGATGAAGCAGCGCTCACACCAGCACATAATCGGAGCTGTACTACTGTGTTGTACAGAGCAGGTATCCAGCCTCAACTTTGCCTTGGTAAAGCTAAAACAACAAAAATTTGCGCGAAATGAGCTCCAGCGATGAAGAAGCGACGGCGGTCGGAGGGATAGAAGCAAAAAGTTAATGCATTAGCAGTAGAGGAATTGGAATGCAGGCTCGGGATATTGGAACCATACTTCAAACAAGTCTTAGCAGTGCAAGCGAACATTGATAAAATCAGTACAGAGTCTGATAGATTGGCGAACGCAACATTGGCAGGCGAAATAGAGGAACTGTATGTGAGTACTAAGTTGAGCGCAATGACATTGATAGGAAAGCGAAGGTCATCAGTCACTGACATGACATTAGCACACAGCAACTCTCTTTTTGCGCCTACGTCACGTCTGAGGCGTGAGATTAAGCTGCCACGATTTGATGATAAATACGCAGAGTTCCGAAAATTAATAGCGCTGTTTACAAATATGGTTCACCAAGACGAAACGCCAGACAATTGTGAGAGATTTGTTATTCTGAAGGACAGCTTGGACGAAAGGGCACTTTCAGCCATTGCTGGTTTCGACGAAACGGATGAAAACTACGCAAAGTGGATTTTTACTGGGTGCAGAAGTGTTTTTAGAATTGCAGCCTGTGGGTCAAATCAAGATGGAAGCTGGTTTACCACGATTACAAAAACGGTATTTGGCTGGGTGGTAGCCGGCGCGACAGGTGGAAGTGGAAATAGTGAGCACTTACCCACCCACGCTTTGGCAGTAGATGTTTGGCCCAGCAAAAAAAACGATTTTCATCTAAATATATTAGTTGAGCGTTTCTGGGAGATGGAACAAGTACCTTTAAAAGCAGAGCACTTCACCGAAGAGGAATATGAGTGTGAGCGTATTTTTCAAGAAAATATGTGCCGCGATTTTTTTGGCAAGTTCTTTGTAAAGATTCCGTTTAAGAAAAACGTTACCGAACTAGGCGATTCCTTTCGTACAGCTGAGCTTTCTAAAACAAGTGCCAAAAGAGGATAAGAAAAAGCCCATTAGAATAAACGACGCTGACATCATAAAAACGCTTGGCCTTGTATGGGAACCAACGTCCGATTTCTTTAGATATGTGTGGCCAGAATTGCCGCGAGCGAAATCTATTACCAAACGTGTTGTGTTAGCTGAAATGTCTACACTATTTGATCCACTGGGACTGGTAAACCCAATCATCGTAAAAGCAAAAAATTTCATGCTGGAGCTGTGGATAAAAAAGGTGGCTTGGGACGAGTCGTTTAAGATGTCTTTCCACAACTATTGGGTTGAATTTCGCAGCAGACTTGATGACGTGCGCAATATTCAAGCGCCACGTTATATATTTAGCCAGAATAACTATGCTCGCCTTGAGGTGCATGGATTTGCAGCCGCATCTGAGCGCGCATACGGTTGCTGCATGTATGTGAGATGCATCGATAATTTCGATAACGTAGGCGTGCAGTTATGGACTGCCAAATCGCGTTTTGCTCCTTTAAACACTAAATCGCTGCCGCGAAAAAGTACTACGTTGCTGGTAGTCGAAAAGGATTCAAATACCTGCTTGCATTGGTTGGAAGGACGAAGTGACTTCAGGCAAACGCAAAGAATCGTCTCTTATTGTCTTTGTTTGAGACGCCACTGACAGTGGCAATATTAGATGAAGCAACAATTCGTATCGCATATTGTTTACAACAGCACTTCTTCGCTGCAGAATACCGTGAACTAAAAAAAAAACAAGGAGATACCAGCTTCAAGCAAAGTGAAAAGGCTCAGCGTTTTCATCGGAAACTGTTATGGGGTGGAACTTTTGCGAGTTGGAGGTCGACTACGAAATTCCGATTTACCATATGATGTTAAATGTCCAATACTTCTGCCTGGCGTTAGCAGCTTCGTACAAAGTCGTGTACGGTTTGTGCATATCGAAAATAAGCATGTTGGAACTGAAGCACTAATGGCAATAATAAGACAGCGCTTCTGGAGTGTGCATGCGAGAAGAGTTGTACGATCCGTGGCTACGCGGTGTGTCCATTGCTTTCGATGCCGACCGATTCTTGCGCAGCAGGTAATGGGCGACCTGCCAGCAGAGCGAGTACTTGTCGCAAAACCATTCACAATGGCAGGTGTTGATTTTTGCGGCCCAATCGCTACAACGTACAAGCAAATAGGATTGCGTGTTACGAAGAGTTACATTGCAGTATTCATTTGCTTCGCAACAAAGTCGGTGCATATGGAGGTGGTTTCAGACCTAACTTCGATGGCGTTCATCGCAGCACTGAAACGATTTGTGGCGCGGTGGCTTATGCACAAAGCTATTTTGTGAAAATGGATTACCTTTCAGCACATACCGCCCCGTTCACCTCACTTTGGAGGCGCATGGGAGGCGGCGGTCAAATCGGCAAAATACCACTTGGCTCGGATTCTAGGGAAGACGTATTTGACTTTTGAGGAGCTCAGCACGGTGGTGGCAGAAATTGGGGCAATTCTACATAAACTCGGGACCATTAACAAGTATATCAAATGCCCCAAATGATGAAGCAGCGCTCACACCAGCACACTTCTTAACAGGTGGGCCCTTGGTAGGCTTTGCTGAGCCTTTCGTTGAAGGTGAAAACATTCAGTCCTTGGATCGCTGGAAACGACTTACCGCCATTCAACAACACTTTTGCGCGTGAGTATTTACTCGAATTGCAACGAAAGTCAACGAAGATGCGAAACATCGAAGAAGGGAATCTAGTCTTAATTTCAGAAAATAATTTACCACTAAAACAATGGCTTATGGATCGTGTTGTGAAGGCAATACCTGATCGTTCTGGAACAGTAAGAGTGGTTGACGTAAAAACAAAAAATGGTTGCCTCCGACGCACTATACATAAAGTAGCGATAGTTCCGAAAGCTGACTAAAGTTGGTTTGATGTCTCCATGAGCACATCAAGAGCGCTGACATGTTGCGGATTTATGTATTCTCATTAAATTATTTCTAATTTCTATAATTTTGTAAGTTAAATACTGTGATTGAATTAGTCCCACTGTAAATGAATTTTCTAAGCTGAAATATGTATGTATGTATATGCGTAAATAATATCCGCTATATCACGCTATGTATTTTTCGAAACAAATAACAAAAAAAAGAAGTATACTCATTTTATACCTAGGTAGTTCATTTTAATGCTTATTGGAAAAGCATAATCTCTCTCGCATATAGACATGCATATATACATACATATGTACATACGTATCCCCTTGTAACTGTATCGAAAATCAATATTTAAGCGGAGCTTATTGAAATGAGGAGTGTGTGTTCGCTTAGCATTCCTAGCAGTGAATTGAAATAAAATCTAAGACTAAATTTTTTGCCAAGTGTTTTTTTTTCTTTTGATTTTTGGGCGCAAAAACGATTGCGCCGCTACATTTTGGTGCCGAAACCCGGGACATTGGTCCCTAGAATTGATTTGAAGGCTTCATTGGAAGCTCTAAATAAAGTAAAGATTTACAAAATTTCGACAGCTAAGTGAATACAATCGCACTCAGTTAAATTGTAAAAATTTTTGTTTGAGATAATCGGAGCTGTACTACTGTGTTGTACAGAGCAGGTATCCAGCCTCAACTTTGCCTTGGTAAAGCTAAAACAACAAAAATTTGCGCGAAATGAGCTCCAGCGATGAAGAAGCGACGGCGGTCGGAGGGATAGAAGCAAAAAGTTAATGCATTAGCAGTAGAGGAATTGGAATGCAGGCTCGGGATATTGGAGTCATACTTCAAACAAGTCTTATCAGTGCAAGCGAACATCGATAAAATCAGTACAGAGTCTGATAGATTGGCGAACGCAACATTGGCAGGCGAAATAGAGGAACTGTATGTGAGTACTAAGTTGAGCGCAATGACATTGATAGGAAAGCGAAGGTCATCAGTCGCTGACATGACATTAGCACACAGCAACTCTCTTTTTGCGCCTACGTCACGTCTGAGGCGTGAGATTAAGCTGCCACGATTTGATGATAAATACGCAGAGTTCCGAAAATTAATAGCGCTGTTTACAAAGATGGTTCACCAAGACGAAACGCCAGACAATTGTGAGAGATTTGTTATTCTGAAGGACAGCTTGGGCGAAAGGGCACTTTCAGCCATTGCTGGTTTCGACGAAACGGATGAAAACTACGCAAAGTGGATTTTTACTGGGTGCAGAAGTGTTTTTAGAATTGCAGCCTGTGGGTCAAATCAAGATGGAAGCTGGTTTACCACGATTACAAAAACGGTATTTGGCTGGGTGGTAGCCGGCGCGACAGGTGGAAGTGGAAATAGTGAGCAC
Source organism: Philophylla caesio (assembly GCA_963971545.1). Lineage (NCBI taxonomy): Eukaryota > Metazoa > Arthropoda > Insecta > Diptera > Tephritidae > Philophylla > Philophylla caesio. Next base: position 64,739,796 of record OZ020606.1, read on the forward strand.
TTACCCACCCACGCTTTGGCAGTAGATGTTTGGCCCAGCAAAAAAAACGATTTTCATCTAAATATATTAGTTGAGCGTTTCTGGGAGATGGAACAAGTACCTTTAAAAGCAGAGCACTTCACCGAAGAGGAATATGAGTGTGAGCGTATTTTTGAAGAAAATATGTGCCGCGATTTTTTTGGCAAGTTCTTTGTAAAGATTCCGTTTAAGAAAAACGTTACCGAACTAGGCGATTCCTTTCGTACAGCTGAGCTTTCTAAAACAAGTGTCAAAAGAGGATAAGAAAAGCCCATTAGAATAAACGACGCTGACATCATAAAAACGCTTGGCCTTGTATGGGAACCAACGTCCGATTTCTTTAGATATGTGTGGCCAGAATTGCCGCGAGCGAAATCTATTACCAAACGTGTTGTGTTAGCTGAAATGTCTACACTATTTGATCCACTGGGACTGGTAAACCCAATCATCGTAAAAGCAAAAAATTTCATGCTGGAGCTGTGGATAAAAAAGGTGGCTTGGGACGAGTCGTTTAAGATGTCTTTCCACAACTATTGGGTTGAATTTCGCAGCAGACTTGATGACGTGCGCAATATTCAAGCGCCACGTTATATATTTAGCCAGAATAACTATGCTCGCCTTGAGGTGCATGGATTTGCAGCCGCATCTGAGCGCGCATACGGTTGCTGCATGTATGTGAGATGCATCGATAATTTCGATAACGTAGGCGTGCAGTTATGTACTGCCAAATCGCGTTTTGCTCCTTTAAACACTAAATCGCTGCCGCGAAAAAGTACTACGTTGCTGGTAGTCGAAAAGGATTCAAATATCTGCTTGCATTGGTTGGAAGGACGAAGTGACTTCAGGCAAACGCAAAGAATCGTCTCTTATTGTCTTTGTTTGAGACGCCACTGACAGCGGCAATATTAGATGAAGCAACAATTCGTATCGCATATTGTTTACAACAGCACTTCTTCGCTGCAGAATACCGTGAATTAAAAAAAAAAACAAGGAGATACCAGCTTCAAGCAAAGTGAAAAGGCTCAGCGTTTTCATCGGAAACTGTTATGGGGTGGAACTTTTGCGAGTTGGAGGTCGACTACGAAATTCCGATTTACCATATGATGTTAAATGTCCAATACTTCTGCCTGGCGTTAGCAGCCTCGTACAAAGTCGTGTACGGTTTGTGCATATCGAAAATAAGCATGTTGGAACTGAAGCAATAATGGCAATAATAAGACAGCGCTTCTGGAGTGTGCATGCGAGAAGAGTTGTACGATCCGTGGCTACGCGGTGTGTCCATTGCATTCGATGCCGACCGATTCTTGCGCAGCAGGTAATGGGCGACCTGCCAGCAGAGCGAGTACTTGTCGCAAAACCATTCACAACGGCAGGTGTTGATTTTTGCAGCCCAATCGCTACAACGTACAAGCAAATAGGATTGCGTGTTACGAAGAGTTACATTGCAGTATTCATTTGCTTCGCAACAAAGTCGGTGCATATGGAGGTGGTTTCAGACCTAACTTCGATGGCGTTCATCGCAGCACTGAAACGATTTGTGGCGCGCCGTGGCTTATGCACAAAGCTATTTTGTGATAATGGATTACCTTTCAGCACATACCGCCCCGTTCACCTCACTTTGGAGGCGCATGGGAGGCGGCGGTCAAATCGGCAAAATACCACTTGGCTCGGATTCTAGGGAAGACGTATTTGACTTTTGAGGAGCTCAGCACGGTGGTGGCAGAAATTGAAGCAATTCTACATAAACTCGGGGCCATTAACAAGTATATCAAATGCCCCAAATGATGAAGCAGCGCTCACACCAGCACACTTCTTAACAGGTGGGCCCTTGGTAGGCTTTGCTGAGCCTTTCGTTGAAGGTGAAAACATTCAGTCCTTGGATCGCTGGAAACGACTTACCGCCATTCAACAACACTTTTGCGCGTGAGTATTTACTCGAATTGCAACGAAAGTCAACGAAGATGCGAAACATCGAAGAAGGGAATCTAGTCTTAATTTCAGAAAATAATTTACCACTAAAACAATGGCTTATGGATCGTGTTGTGAAGGCAATACCTGATCGTTCTGGAACAGTAAGAGTGGTTGACGTAAAAACAAAAAATGGTTGCCTCCGACGCACTATACATAAAGTAGCGATAGTTCCGAAAGCTGACTAAAGTTGGTTTGATGTCTCCATGAGCACATCAAGAGCGCTGACATGTTGCGGATTTATGTATTCTCATTAAATTATTTCTAATTTCTATAATTTTGTAAGTTAAATATTGTGATTGAATTAGTCCCACTGTAAATGCATTTTCTAAGCTGAAATATGTATGTATGTATGTATATGCGTAAATAATATCCGCTATATCACGCAATGTATTTTTCGAAACAAATAACAAAAAAAGAAGTATACTCATTTTATACCTAGGTAGTTCATTTTAATGCTTATTGAAAACGCATAATCTCTCTCGCATATAGACATGCATGTATGTTAGCACGACTCATATTTGTGTAACATAAGAAAGTGCACACAGCAAGGCAAACATAGGTTTAATTCTAACACACACATTTTGTAATAATCAGTTAGAAATTAAAAGTGAATAAAGGAGCACGTCTCCCAAAAAGATTTTTTTAACTCTCTAAACAATTAATGTTTTAACTGGCGCCCGAGCAGGGACCAGCGCGCGAACGTAGTAAAAAGCCCGAACATCAAAAAGTACGGCTACGCGATTAAGTGATTGTGAAATATAAAAATAAGCAAATCAATAAGCGGTTACCGTAGCAGGACAGGAGGACAACCAGTGACGCCGAGGGACCCCAGTACCGAAGGAAAAGGACCATCCCAGAGCACCCATAAAAATCCCTTAGATGTCACGCTGGATACTAATCTAAGGAATTTATATTAAGAGATTGTGATTAGTTAACAAAAAATTGTGCAAAAGTTATACAAGTTAAATTTTAAAATTAAATATTAAAGGGCTAAGTGAAATTAAGTTGCGTCAAACGAATATTAAAAGATAAGGAAATTGTTAAGAAATTGTAATAACTAATTAAAATTTAGCTTTGCCATATTAATATTTCAAGAATAGGTTAGGTTAGGTTAGGTTAGAGCGGTTGTCATTTTAGACACACTTAGGCTCATGGCCCATTGTGATGCCGCATTTGGGTTGTAACTCCCCACGAAGGAACCACCCCCTAAAACCAATTGGTGCTTCGAAGGAACTTAAGGAGATCTCTTATTTTAATATCTCTAAGCTGTTCCAGGTCGTTGAAGAACTGTCTGCCCAGAGTGGAGAGTCTTCTTCGGGATAGAGCAGGACATTGGCACAGAAGGTGCACGATAGTCTCTTCCTCTTCCTCGTTGTGACAGCTTCTACAGAAGTCGTACAGTCTCAGCCCTAATCGGAAGGCGTGTTTGCCTATAAGACAGTGTCCTGTTATGACCGATATTATCATGCTCAAGTCGTGTTTATTCATGCTTAGTAGTTGCCCTGTGCGTCTTGCGCTAAGAGCCGGCCACAGTTGCTTCGATATTTTGCAGGTTGTTTCCTGCCGCCATCTATCGTTCGATGATTTTGTAAACCTTTCGGCTATACGAAGCTTGCAAGTTTGCAAGGGTATTCCAGGTTCATCTTCTATATCTTCGGTCGAGAGCCCAGTACCGAGTCGGGCTAGCTCGTCGGCCTTACAATTTCCCTCTATATTCGCCGATCCCGACGAAAAGCTCACATATACTACCCTTGTTAAAGGTGAGATCCGGACTGTCAACGAAACCCCTGTTTACTCTAGACCATACCCATACCCAATGGCTCTTAAACAGGAGATCGAACGCCAGGTCGAAGAACTCCTTGCTATCGGAATAATAAGAAGATCGAAATCTCCCTATAACTCCCCAGTTTGGATCGTCGATAAAAAAACGGATGCTTCTGGCGAGAAGAAGTATCGAATGGTTATTGACTATCGCAAACTTAATTCCGTTACAATTCCCGATAAATACCCCATACCCGAGATTAACGAGGTCCTAGCAAATCTTGGGAATAATAAACTATTTACTGTCATTGACTTAAAGAGCTGGTTTCATCAGATACCACTTCGCGAATCCGATATAGAAAAGACAGCATTTTCCATAAACAATGGAAAATACGAATTTCTACGACTGCCCTTCGGGCTTAAGAATGCTCCTTCCACATTTCAAAGGGCACTATACGACATCCTTCGTCAACACATCGGAGCTAGATGCTATGTTTACATCGACGATGTAATAATATTCGGGAAGGATGAAGAGCAACACTTAAAAAATATGGAATTAGTATTCAAAACTCTGGAAGACGCTAATATGAAAATTCAATTGGATAAATGCGAATTCGCAAAGCAGGAAGTCGAATTCCTAGGGTACATTGTTACTCCTGCAGGTATAAAATCTAATCCCAAAAAGGTAGAGGCTGTAGCGAAATTCCCAGTGCCAAGAAACTTGAGAGAATTAAGATCCTTCTTAGGTATGTCAGGATATTACCGTTGTTTCATCAGGGATTATTCTAAATTAGCCAAACCTCTCACCGCACTCCTTCGAGGAGAAGCTGGAAATATTTCAAAAAATAAATCTAGGAAAATGAGTATAAAATTAGATGAAGAAGCTTTAAATGCATTTAACAAAATTAAAAATACATTAGTATCGAAATATAGTCCTTTCTCACCCAAACTACGAAAAAGACTTCGAATTGACCACAGACGCCTCCGACTTCGCTCTCGGAGCCGTTCTATCACAAGATGGCAGGCCCATCACCTTTATTTCAAGAACTCTGTGTAAAGCAGAGGAGCACTACGCTACCAACGAGAAGGAGATGCTTGCTATAATCTGGGCTCTCAATTCTCTAGACAGTTACCTTTACGGTTCTAAAAAAATAAGAATAGTTACTGACCATCAACCGCTGACATATGCGCTAAGTCACAAAAATACCAATAGCAAGATAAAAAGGTGGAGAGCCATCTTAGAAGAGTACAATCATGAACTCATCTATTCACCAGGAAAATCGAATGTAGTGGCAGATGCCCTATCAAGAATATCCACTCAAATAAACTCGCTTACATCTACTACGCACAGTGATGATAGCTCAGGCCATAATTTAATACCCTGCGCAGAGGTACCAATTAATGTCTTTAAAAATCAAATTTTTCTCGAGCAGGCCGAAACACCATCCTACCAATTTAAAATGATTTTCCCAACTATACACCGTCACATAATAAAAGAACCATCTTTCGATGAGCAAAAGGTTGTAATGTTTTTCAAAAGATACCTAAACCCGTCCGTGATTAATGGAATCCACACCGATGAAAGGACCATGGGTATAATTCAAAACGTTTATCCGCATCATTTTAGCAACTACAAATGCAGGTACACACAGAAATTAGTAGAGAACATAACTAGTGATCAGGAACAAGAAAACATCATACTGAAGGAGCATTTAAGAGCACATAGAAACGCGATCGAAAACAAGGCACAAATTATCGAAAAAACATATTTACCCGGAATGATGAACAAAATCAAGCGAATGATAACCAACTGCACGGTATGTAAAGAAAGCAAATATGAGAGACAACCCAATCAGCCAAAATTAGCAGCGACGCCACTACCAACCTTCCCAGGACACACAGTACACATAGACATCTTCCTGACCGAAGGAAAAAAAGTTCTGACTGCATTACATAAGTTTACGAAATATGCGGTAACAAAAATGCTGAATAGTAGGGCCATCGAGGACGTTTGAGTCTTAGGGGGGGGGGGGGGGGGGTTTGTTAGCACGACACATATTTGTGTAACATAAGAAAGTGCACACAACTCCAGACAGCAATTTGCTGACGTTGCGACACGTGTAGAGCGAAGCGTGAGAACGGGCAAAACAACTTCACCTGTGGGAAGCGCAGTGTCAACAAATTCCATCAATGCAGCAGCAAGGCAAACATAGGTTTGATTCTAAGGCACACATTTTGTAATAATCAGTTAGAAATTAAAAGTGAATAAAGGAGCACGTCTCCCAAAAAGATTTTTTTTAACTCTCTAAACAATTAATGTTTTAACTTGTATACATACATATCGAAAATCAATATTTAAGCGGCGCTTATTGAAATGAGGAGTGTGTGTTCGCTTAGCATTCCAAGCAGTGAATTGAAATAAAATCTAAGACTACATTCATCCCGTTTCTGGATAATTTCTTGAGTGAGCTGCAATCTAGGTTTCTAGACCATCGTGGTTTGCTGTCGAAGATTCAGAATATTATGCCAAATAAATGCACAAAACTTATTGGAGAGGAAGTAAGTTAAAAAATGGAAGTTTTTGAAGACCAATAGCCCAATGATTTTATGGGAGAATTTTCGAGTGACTTTGCCATGTGGAAAAGGTGAGGATATTAGGAAAGTAAGCCTTAATGCTTGCCCCAATATTCATTTTTTATCTTCAATTCTCATTCTTGCAGACATTGTTCAAAGATTTCGATAGACCAACGAGTAAAATCATTTCTTGACGTTCTAAAAAACTGCAACAGGCAGTTGTACTCATCGATACATGGGCTTTTACTAATTTGCGCAACTCTTCCGGTTTCCGGTTTTCGAGCGAACGCTCTCTTTCATCTCTGCGTAGATTAAAAATGTATTTACGAGACAAAACAAGTGAAGACCGATCGATTGATATTATGTCGAAGAGTATTGTAATAACTAAATTTACTCTGGCCCTTTCCATTTCAAAACGTCCGTTCGTTTCGGATCATGATTTTAGATTTTACCGAAACTTTAATATGTTGTTTTTGGGTCAATTTTAGAAGACACGTATTTTTTTTTTGTGCCCAAAAACTTTTTTTTGTGATTATTTCACACATCGATTTTCCTCGTTCGTTTCAGGAACTTTTTTTTAAACATGTGTAATGGACAACGGTTCTCAGCACAACTGATTGAGTAAGATTGTGTTGATATTCGCAGTTCAATATACTTTCGGTATTCCTATGTGTTGCCGATTTTGAACACATATGACACACTTAACTGTCACACACAAAGGCGCTTACGAAATGTTGCCAATTACCGTCGTCCATTCACACCACCCAGTCAGCTGTGGCTGTCTATGACTTAGAAATATAAGATATAAATAGGTGTAAGGAAAATAATAAAACAGTTCTGATAATAATCACATAACATGGCGATCCTGCCATCGCAGCAGCGTGTTTGTTGACCGGGGAGTAAAAATCAAAAAAACAAAATCGTGCAAAGGAAATTATAAAAAACTATTAAAGGTGCAGTGCTTCTATAACAATTACATCCAACAATTATCAAGCGCGCTTGTATATTATAGGGTCCGGCAGCAAATAATCTGAGCACCTCAAAACAGAATCAACTAATGATATATGTGTCGATTGTGTTTGCGGTTGCAATATAAATTGTGAAACAAAAAAAAAACGAAAAATGGCTTAGTCGAAATCAGTTTTAAGTGTCGTCATGATAGCCATCACTGGCCAAGTGACCGCGATAATCAAATTCTTACTAAACCAGCAGCGGACTGTGATTTATGGCCGATCGCGTTCATTTCGCTTTTATTCATAATAATAATTATTGCTTTGTTAATAATCATGAAATGAATTAAAAAAGCAATTCAGTTGAATACGTGACGAGCCGCAACGTATATAGCCAAAAACAACAAAAAAAATTAAAAACCCACAACAATAAACAAAAAACTATGAACTAATAAAAAGACGGTGAAATATCTGTCAGCCGTGTTTTGAAATCAAATTAATAAATTGTCAGTGCTTAATCCAACGTAAAGCTCAAAGTTATGACCTCTAAACAAATTAAAAAATTACGTACGGACCAGGGTCTACAAAAACAAAAATCAAAATGTTGTGTTAGAAAATTATTGTTATTTTATGATAACTGCGGCGCAGATGCTTTATCTCGTATTGATTTTGGGAAAATTAAACGACTTAATGAAGAAAATTCTGCCATTATGCAAGTAACTACAAGATCAAAATCACAAAATACGCATTGCCATACAAAACAAAGTACAATTAACAAAGAAAACGAAAATAAAGGACAAGTGTACAACACACGAAGTGAAAAAGTTACCATGCTTTATGTGTTCATAAGGGCACCAAAATTAAAAATATTGAAAAAATTACCGAATCCTCACATTTAACATTATTCCATGGAAAAAGAAAATATTCGAAAGATCTGCTAAAGATTTTACTGCTTATGGAAAAATTGTTTCCCAAACTTAAAAAAAAATAGTTGGTAATAAAAACTTTAAAAGCATGAAGATCGCGATCAATGATAATTTATTTAAATATGTCGACATTGAGGAATTTAAAAACATAGGCAACAAAATACTGAAAAAGGTAACGGTAGCTAAAACACCAAAAATGATTGAAATCACTTCCCGCAAACAACAACTTTAATTATTAAAAAGATATCATGATGTTCCTGTTTTCGGAGGATACCCAGGATTCTAACGATTCTTATCTAAAATCAGACGAACGTATTTTTGGAAAAACATGACTTCAGACGTGAAGCATTACATCCGAAATTGAGAAAAATGCAAACAAAATAAATCTGCCATACATCATGTAGAACCGCTTATAAAAACAAATACTCCTGCTAAGGCTTTGATGTCGTACAAATTGACTCAATAGGCCCACTCCCTAAATAATTTCATGGAAATGAATATGCACTTACAAAAAAGTTGCAAAATCAATAGTAGAAAACTGTATATTGGTCCACGGACCCCTTCAGCAAATACTAACTGACATGGGAACCGAATATAAAAATGAAATATTTAATTAAATATTTAATCTGTGAACTTCTTAATATACAAAATAAAACATCCACATAAAATATCTTTTTTGTTTCAATCTTTCCTTTAGTTTTTTGAGCTTCAAATTCCGTTCCAATATTCTCTTTAATTTTTTGATGTACTTTTTCACAAGTGTCTTTATTTTTGCATTCTAGAATTATTCCGCCTCTATTAATTTCTTTAACAGTTTTAACGAGCCCATCTGTTGGCTTTCCAAAGCTTCTTTTGTTTCCTTAACCTTTTTATTTTTGTTTAACGGTTTTATTACTATTTTATTTTCATTTGTCTTCGCAGCCAGCGCATAATATAATGGAACACTTTTATTTATATATACTGGTTGAATGTTCTTAACCAATTCATTCTATTTTTTTAACTCATTAGATATTTCATTTATAATTGTATTTTTCATTTCATTTATTTTGATTCCAATATTATGTTCTAAAAACGAATTGAATTCTGAAACAATACTTGTTTTTATTTGGGTACATTTGTTGCTAATCAGTTGCTCAACTTTTTGTTTTACATCAGCTGCATTTTGGTTTGTTCACATTTACTTATTAAGTGTTTAATTTCAATGAATTTTGTAGTCGTATCCGATAAAGTACATTGATTACAAAACCATCGCAAATTAATATTTTCCATTATCAGTTTGATTTCAGCCCTTTTAATATTGCTGCATTTTAAGCAATAATTATAACCACACCCACGAGAGCATGCTATCATTTCATCTAATTGAAGCTGTTTTGAAGTACATTCCTATTAATGTGGCAATACACCTAAACCTAACGTATAGCGATAATATATAATAACTACAATAAGTAACAATATGGTAAGCTATGAAAAAAATTTATAAAATATGCAATAGCTTCACTAAACTAAATTATACAAATAAAACGTGGTGGCAGCACTCCGTCTTCAGCTGATCAGCTGCTTCGTTTCCAAGTTGTTCTCAAATGGTTGTTTGTGTATGTGTGAAGGCGAATCAAGTGCAAAATATAATGGCAATAGGCAGAACAACAAAAAGGGGTATCTGGACAATGGAGCGCCCTTGGTCGCGCAATGGCAAGTAAATGGAGGATTTTTCGACTCCTATGCTCTGTGGCGGAGGCGTCCAAAGCAGATCCGCTACAGATTGTATCCTATGATCGGCCGATTAACGACAATTGCAGCTTGACTTACCCACTTCCAGCACAGATATCACCGCAGCAGTCACAGTCAAACAAACAAGCAAATGCTTCCACTAGAGCGCGTATTTGTTGTTTAGTTGTCTGTTTTGTTTTGTGTGTTACGCACTAAACTACTTCCGATGACTAAGCTTTTGCTTAATTCCTTTTTAACCATTAAAAGCTTTTTAATATGTTTAGTTTTAAATATTTTATAGAAAATAACTACTTCGAGTTGAAAAACACATCTGTTCCGTTTACTAGTCCGTTCCGTTTACAACAATTTGTTAAAATTATATAAGTTACATTTGCTATTTCATAACACCCGTAATAACACTTCATTTGGCTAACAATATGTAAAGTAATTTAGAAAAAAATTCATTTAACAATTCAAATTAAAAATTAAAAAAAGAAATGGTAGTTACGAACTAAGTTGGTAAATTGTGCCGCCAGATATCATCCACCCGAACACTGTGTTCTGCGCGGCCGGTCGGGTGGGAGTCGCTGCCATCAATCCCGGACGCAGAATCATTGCGTAGACTTCGGCTCCCAATATTAGCGCGACCGCGTTTGAGCGGTGGAAGCTGGCGTCTGCGAGGCGCGATTTGTTAAACTCGTTGACCACTCGCGCATCTAGGGTGCGCTTGGGGGTGATGCGGAACAGATGTGTCTCCACATTCGCAGTCACCTGCAACCGCTCGTTCCGTCCTTTTAGGGTGAACTGGCGCACGTTTTGGCGCCTATTCGGCAGAAAATGAAGTGTTCGCGCTAGCTGCAGCGATACCGATGACCGCGGCTGCCCTGGGTCTACGATCGCTCTCACCAATTGCGATCTTCCTCTCGTCAGATAGCCCTGAAACGGTACGGGCTATGCCCGTAATACGCTCTCGGACGTCTCTCACATCGCGGTGCGGCTTCTGTTGCGACTTTCGGGGTGGTGTGTGCGGTACCAGGCGCTTTGCGACAACGGGAGGGGCAACTGAACTGCCCACCGGATAACCGACAAACGCGGTCTGGCTACCGGTGGCACGTTGGATGCAGGTGATGCAGTTTCTTCCTCCATCTCATCGTCATCGGCGTCGATCTCCAACACGTCTTCGTCGCTCGACTCGCTCAGGGATTGCGCGTTATACGCATTGTAGCGACGTCGACGGAGCTCTTCGAGCTGAAGAGCAGGTTGAGGCCTGTCTTCCTTCCCTCTTGCCTTCTCGTGGAGGTGAAGGAGACTGTGGTGCCTTTCGCAGCATTGGTCGCAGTTTCGGTGAGACGGACAAGTTTTTGCCATATGGTGCGGCGACATGCAATTCGCGCAGTGCCGATGCACAAGAACAACCGCAGTCTCTCGGCTGGCTCCATCCTGCGCATCACCCGGCAGTATAGCAACGGGTGGTTCTTGGCGCATACGAGGCATTTCCTCAGGCCAGATTTGTTGGTGTTTTCAAATTTTAGTGATTGTGGTCTTTAAAGAGAAGGGGAGTTAGAAATTTGCTAAACATTGTACGTACGCCGTGGTCGAGACCTGAAAAAACTCTAACTACTCTGCCAAGTCGCCATTCATTTGGTGGGAGGTTATCTTCCTTGACGACGACCAGATCGTCAACCTCAATGTCGCGTTCCGGAAGATTCTACTTGGTCCGTTTCTGTAATTCCTTCAGGTATTCTGCTTTCCACCTCCGGCAAAATGTTTGATGGATCGCCTTTATCTTTTGCCATCAGTTGACAAGAGATATCGGACTCTCTGCCATTTCGGCCTCTGAAACAGCGAGGAGGGGGATGCCAATAGGGAAATGGTCCGGGGTTAGTGGTTCCACTGACTCGGAGTCCTCAGAGATGGGGCAAATCGGTCTCGAGTTCAGACACGATTCGATCTTCGCCAGCAACGTTGACAGTTTCTCGATGGTTAACCGGATTGAATATGCTACCTTCCGAAAATGTATTTTTAAGCTTTTTACCCCTGCTTCCCAGAGGCCTCCCATATGTGGTGCTCCAGGGGGAATAAAATGCTATGTGATGCCCTGATGAGCGTATATCTTTGAAGTCCGGTTAGCGACCGTACAAACAAACTGCTGGAAATCCTTTCTTAGTTCCCGTTCGCTCCTACGAAGTTTGTGCCATTGTCCGAGTAAACATTTAGAGGGCAGCACCATCTGGATACAAAGCGGAAAAAGCTGCTAAAGACGTCGCTGTAGATAAATCGCTGGTGGCCTCCAACTGTATTGCCTTGGTCGCAAAACAGACAAACACACAGACATAGCCCTTAGTTATTCGGCCGGCTCTGCCGATAAAACTTTTGATTTCGAACGGGCCTGTGAAACCGGTATTTGTAAACGGCCTGGAAATTTGTGTTTCTCCGTGCATAGAAATCAGATGTGAGAATCTTGCGAGTAGTCTTGAAAACTGACAATCGTAAAGAAGAATTATTGGAAACCGTTCGTTGTAAGGAAAGTCTGTTAACGCTAACCTTCCCCCAATTTGCATTACTCTGTCGAGAAACGGAACGCGTTTAGCGGCGTGGAAGCGTGAATGGAAAAACCTGCTACATGAACCCGAATCGTATTTTGTTCTAACTCCGTTTCTGAATCCACGTGATTCCAGCCAGATGCGCCTACCAATTCTTCGATTTTTGCGACTCGATTAGCCACAAACGTTGTCCAGGCACAGGCCGGTTTTTTTAACCATGAGCACGATGGTCCAGTCCGTGGATTTATATATTGCTGGCTGCACAATCTCAAGCTGTAGAATAAAAGCATTATTTAGTTCCGCTAACAATAAAGTTCCACACATCCAGATTTTACTTGAGCTACTTTCGTCATGCCTACCGGGGTAGACTATCATCCCAGTCTATTTTAGATAGCTTGCATCAAGATTTTGGCCACCACTACGATCGGCCCCAACCATCCTGCGGCGTCGAACAACTTAGCTACACAAGAAAGTACTTCCCGCTTGGTGTATTCCTGCTTTTCAGGAATCGACTGCACGATGAAATGAAACATGTCGTACATCGGATTTGTTTCACTTATGTCATCAATTACAAAAAACTTTTTTTTGTGGATGTGTTCCTTTGTCAATCCCGCCAAGATTTTCTTGGAATTTGATGGCCACTTCCTCAGGGGAGCCTGAACACCTGATCGCGCATTTCAATCGCTATTGCGCAATCATGTGCTCCTGCTAACTCGTCATCCATGTACATATGTTGCTTCAACAACTTTGTCGCCAGTGGAAAATTCGCTTTGATATCTTCCGCGATTTGAAGCAGTGTTCCTCTTGCCAGATACGGGGCACAGTTTACTCCGAAAGTGACGGTCTTCAGCTCGAACTCCAGCAATTCCTAGTCTTGGGATCTTCAAAACAGGATTCGCTGAAAAGGAGTGTGTTCGGGGTTGAGCATCATTTGCCTGTACATCTTTTCTATGTCTGCGTTAAAGACATATTTGAACAATCGCCATTTTAACAGTAAATACACCATATCTGCTTGTCAGATGGGGCCGATGTTGGCACGATGCATTAAACACCAATCGTACCTTGGTTGTGGTCCTGTCCGGTTTCACGACGGCATGATGAGTTCAATAATACGATAACTGGCCCGTGTTCCTGACTGGAATCATATGGTTCAATCATAATTTGCCGCGCTCCGCAAAAATTGCCTTGCCACGCCAGTTCTCCTAGGTTGATAATTCCTGTGAATTCTCGCCGAAATGGTAGCGAAACCACATATCGTCTTTTTTTCTCTCTTTTCATGGTTTTTGCATATTCTAAAGTCGGGGTTCACCGGAGAACCTAACACCGCAACCTTTAGCACATTTGCCGTTACCGTGGCATTTATTCCAGTTACCTGAAAATTGGAGTCTTGTGTCGGCAATCGGATGCGCTTTTGAAGCCGTTCCGTGATGAATGTTCCTTCCAATCCAGAATCCAGTAATACTCTGGCCTCATAAGTCTCTCCTAAGTGGCAGATGTTCACCATCGCGGTACCCTGCAGTATGTTGTGATTGCTCGCAGCATGTAGAGATTGACCTTTTTGTTTCCTTGTCGTGGGTTGTGGTGGTCGAACATCTCTTTTTTTTGGGGTTGGCCAGGGCGCTGATGTGCTAGGCTTCTGCGGCGCTGAGTTCCGGTGTAGCAAATAGTAAATGGACTCTTGCAGTCCTTTGCCATACGTGAATGTGCAAAACAATTCATGCACAGATTATATTTTTTTGTAACATTGACCCGATCGTCAACTTTCATTGCTAAAAACTTGGGGCAACCCTTTAGGGGATGGGTTTGCTCAGGGCACAACCTGCAGGTGGGTTGAGAAAATTGCCCATGGTGTGCCTCTCGCCTCTTATAGCTTGGAGCGTGATCGACTGACGGTCGGCTTTACCGCTCTAGCACCCCGGATGTCGGAAACAGTTTCCAACGTTTGAAAACGGCTTGTGAGAAAGCTGTCTAATTCTTCCCGCTTCGAAATTTCCGCCTTCCTCACTGTCCCTTGTTCCCATAGCGAGTGTTGTCCGGTAACCGATTCGACACCAAAAACACAAAAATTGCATCCCAGTTCTCAATGTCAATACCGTACATTTCTAACACTGAGATGCAATTATTGACCGATCTTTGTAAATTCTTAATATTTGGCACCATCTGCCGTCACGAATAAAAAAAAAATGTATTCACATATTAAATATTAAATTCCTTTTATTGCAATGTTAACATACATATCATTGCCACGTCTAAATTATTTTCTAAAAAATTTATAAGAAACTCTTTTTGATTTTCGCTGGCACGCTTTCCTCTGGCTGCTTTGTCCATCTTGTTTTCACGAAAAAAATTTGTGTGTATACTTTTTTATCATATGAAAATATTTTGATAGTTGTTTTCAGTTTTTCACGAAACGCGAATCGACGGTGATGTGATGTGAAACGTGAAAAGTTTCGTTTCGTTGCACTTTTTTTTTCATATGAAAACAGTTTGACGTTTCTTTTCATTTTATCACCGAACGCGAATCGGAAGTGTTGTGAAAAGGTGAAAACCCTTTTCATTCCACCGTTTCACAGAACCAGAATTTACCCCCTGGTATCGGCACTTGGCCAACCGAAGAGCGGACTGATGACTTTCATTGTCGGACAATGTCTTTGAATATTTTTCAAATTCGTCCTTGACTTTGACCCACAATGTCTTAAGCTCTTCTTTCTGTATTTTCAGAGAGAAGATCGAATGACAGTTACTGGGCATAGTGTTATAGCCCGACTCAAGCTCAAGGAGCGCATCACATGCGCGTGAAAAATTATTGAGTGCAATGTTTAAAACCAAAAGCACGAACAAGCTTACGAATTATTTTTTTTTTTAAATCTTTCGAAAAAAGCAAACGATTTGAAGATAAAGTCGTAAAGAAAACACCACGAAAAAAGTTTCAAATTTTCAAACTCCGACGTTTGAAAAATATTTCGAAAAAACAAGACGTTTTTAAGATTGTTTTAGTGTGTCGCACCACTGGATCAAATCCCGATTGAATCACGAGAAAAATAACTCAGAAAAACTGCTCAAAACCAAAACCCAAAATTCCAAAAAAAAATCGCAATTATTTCCCGCAGTTTTATTCACCACTGGGGAAAACTAAATTTCTTCGAAGGCCTTCCAAATAACTCGAACGAATAAAATAAAATTATTTAAAATCGTTAATTATAAAAATTTTAACGCGGAAAAAATCAAAGTTCAACAAAACGAGAGTTCAGAAAATTAATTGGCTTGATTTCTTTTCGTATATCACACAACCGGAAGAAACCAATTAATTTGCTATAAAGCAAAAAAAGGTACTAGTGGAAAACAAAGTTTCGTGTCCCATCGAATAAAAATTTCAAAGTTCGTTTCATAACTTCCCCGTTGAAAGGAAACGAAAATTCAAAACCTAAGGTTAAAAAAAAAGTAATTGAAGAAACCAACCAGTTTTCTAGAAAGGATAAAAGGTATCGATACCAATGGTTTTGAACAAGCCACACCACCTTATATGGATGGCCAAAAATATCCAAAGATAACATAAATTCAATTTACAGCAAAAAAAATGCATAAAATTTTTTCTTGAAAGGTTTTTATATTTTTTTGTATATAATAATTTGAAACTTCGACGAGAAAATACCCGTAATGGTCTTTATGTATTAATATTTCGACAGTCTCACAAAATATTTCGGATTTTCGTCACTCACGAATATACATACGTGTTGACTGTCAAAGGCTTACCTTGTATTACTGCTTACTTTTGCTGTTGTGGATTTATATTCGTTGGGCCGTTGGTGTGGGTCTTTGTTAAAACGGTGGGCCACTGGTGGGGGCCTTGTTGAGCGTTGGGCCGTTGGTCACTGATCGATACATTGAGCGTGGGACCTTTTGTGCCTTGCAGCAACTCGTTGGGCCGTTGGTAAGGCCTTGCAGCAACTCGCGCTGCCGCCAAACTATGTTGCACCTTGTGCCGGCGGATAACACTTACACACACGTAAAATGGTTGCTTCTTATCTCGTGGCACTAATTGTGTACCGGTGCAACCACTTTACTTCACTTTTTTTTAATTTAATTATTTGTTATTTTATTTTGCACTTTTATTTTTAATTTAATGAATTTGTAATTTTTATTTTGTAATTTAGCACTTTAGTTTTTAATGTAATTAATTTGTAATTTTATTTTATAATTTTGCACTTTTATTTTTAATTTATATTAATGGCGCAGAAATACGGCTATTAACGCCGTGGCGCTGGCGAACGACTCATTGCTGCTGCTGCCGGAGCGCTGATGTAAAATTTGGTTATTGCTCCCCTGGCAGTGCTGACGCACAAGTTTGCTGCTTCTGCCGCCGGAGCGTTGACGCACCCAAATTTTTTGCTGACGCACCACTTGTAATGCTCCCGTGGTATGCTGGCACACTGTTTGCCGTCTGCCGGAGTACCTTCACTTCTGTGCAGGATTACGGAAATTTCCTGCAACTTAATTTCCGTTCCTGCAAGTATAGTGCAATAAAAATGTACTAAATTGACAAGATTACCTTTTTTCTGAATCGCTGCTCCACTCGTTGGGCCCGCAGTGTCGTTTTATTTTTCTTCGCCTTAAGGATTTTCGTGGTCGCCACGCTATTATGCCGCACAATTAGTTGCTGCTCCCGCCGGAGCACTGGAGTATTAATTTTTCAGCACTGACGTACAATTTTGCCAGCACTGATGTACAATCTATCAGCACTGACATAGAGGAGTTAGTGCACAATTTTCAGCTAAATACGTCGGCACCCGTTTTGCCGTTTACTGGAGCACCCGCTGTTGTCTTCAATAAAATTGAAAATTTCAAAGGATTACCTTTTCTGCGATTTGTTGCTCCAACCGTTGCGGCGGCCTTACCCTTCTGCTTTCCGTCGTTTTCGTGGTAGCTGTCGCGGTCGCCAAGGTTATATTATTTTAAGAAAAAAAATTCACTGCTCGTTCACAAAAGATGATTGTGAAAGTCTTTTAGAAATTTTTTAAGGTATGTTTAATTGGATATTTATATATTTCTATATCCAAAATCAATTAAACACACCTTTGCAGCTTATTTAAATGGGGGATAAAATTGACAACTTGGCAGTTTTCCGGGTTTTTATGCAAAATATGTTTTAACTTGTGTTTCTCGATTTTATTCGCGAGTACAGCAATTCAGCCACAAATACAAAAAACAACAAAAAAAAAACCGAGTGATCCGGTTTGAAGCACCATGTTCGAGCGGGGAGGAAATTAGGGGCCGGGAACTCCTCGTGAGTTCCACGGCAACGGGGTTTGAAAAGTAGGAAGCCGATCCTCTGAAACTCTATTTAGAAATAATTTAAACGGCCGAATGCTATATTGCTTTCGCAAGTAAAAACGCACAAGTTAATTTAATTTTAAAATGCAAAATGGGGCTTGTCAATAGCAAGCAATTTATTGTATAATATAAGAAAAACTGCTGTAAAAAGTGGGGTAAAAATACATACAAAATTTCATATAACCTTACGTGTGATTGCGGGGGCATCTCTTAACAAAGTGGAAGAGCGCTGGATTTTCGCAGAAGGCGAAACCCATCGTACGTTACGGGTAACAGGACTTGAGAAAAGGGAGAGAAAGTAACGAGTCCCTGTTCCCGTAATATCACAGCGATATCTGCAAGTGGAATTATAGTAATTCACAATAGCAGAATCAATTGTGAATGCTGATGTATTTTGAAAGATGGGCTACCAGAGGCAAATGCGTGAAAAAAGATATCAAATTAGTGCGATTTTAATTGGATAAAAAATAGAGTGTAAGTTATTATTTTAAAAAATTAGTGTTTAAATCATATGTATATGTACATTTCATATTTTAGTGATAAAAAAGTACTTAGGTTTTAGCTTTACTCGAAAATATGGATTTTTCTTAAAAAAACATATCATGAAATCATTTTATTAAAGAAAACTGGACATTGATTGCATTTTAACCCTAGAATCATAAGATAAATATATATAATATATAAAATATAAACGTTTGTTTATTTTTCTGTTGGCCTAGAAAATGTTAATAATTAACAATTTTATTCAAAATACAACAACAGTTTTTAATGGTAGAAGTTATAGTACTATTTCGGAAATCACCACATTTCCTCATCAGACTTCTTTTTATTAAATTAATTAAATTTATTTTTCATAACCCGTTCTCCCAGGCTTTGAACCCGGGAACTCGGAGTTGCAGAGCCAATACGCTGATGAGGAAACGTGGTGATTTCCGAAATAGTACTATAACTTTTACTATTAAAAACTGTTGTTGTTTTTCACAAAAATCTTCCATAAACGGGATTTGAGCTCAATAAAATTGTAAATTATTAACATTTTCTAGGCCAACAGGAAAATAAACAAACATTTATATGCAAGGATGAGCACGCCTTAAATGCATTCTAATATAAAGTAAATAGCTTAAATACAGAATTTGCAAATAAAACAGAAACAACAACCACACAAACAAGTTAAATAGTGACAGATCAGTTGCTCTTATTTGCAGTTGGTTTGTTTAAGGATGATGAAATAAACACAACAGCCAACTCGGCCAGCGTATCACAATATGTA
This sequence comes from Philophylla caesio, assembly GCA_963971545.1. NCBI lineage: Eukaryota > Metazoa > Arthropoda > Insecta > Diptera > Tephritidae > Philophylla > Philophylla caesio. The sequence continues at coordinate 64,758,847 of OZ020606.1, forward strand.
GCGTATTGGCTCTGCAACTCCGAGCTTCCGGGTTCAAAGCCTGGGAGAAGTGGTTATGAAAAATAAATTTAATTAATTTAGTAAAAAGAAGTCTGATGAGGAAATGTGGTTATTTCCGAAAGAGTACTATTACTTCTACCATTAAAAACTGTTGGTGTTTTTTCACAAAAATCTTCCATAAACCGGCCTTGAGCTCAGTAAAATTGTAAATTATTAACATTTTCTAGGCCAACAGAAAAATAAACAGTCATTTATATGCAAGGATGAGCACGCCTTAAATGCATTCTAATATAAACTAAATGATTTAAATACAGAATTTGCAAATAAAACACATACAGCAAACCCGCAAGCAAGTTAAATAGCGGCGGATCAGTTGCTCTTGTTTGTAGTTGGTTTGTTTAAGGAATATGAAATAAACACAACAGCCAACTCGGCTAGCGTAGCACAATAGGTAGCATATTGGCTCTGCAACTCTGAGCTCCCGGGTTCAAAGCCTGAGAGAAGTGGTTATGAAAAATTAAATTAAAAATAATTTAATTTAATAATCAAAAAGAAGTCTGATGAGGAAATGTGGTGATTTCCGAAATAGTACTATAACTTCAACCATTAAAAACTGTTGTTGTGTTTTTACAAAAATCTTCCATAAACCGGCCTTGAGCTCAATAAAATTGTAAATTATTAATATATAAATTATATCTTCATTACACAAACGAGGTCACGAGAAATCGGATGTCAGTCGGCTATTTGCTTTGATCATAATCACAATAAAAGTCTGTGCGTAAATTTTACGTGGTCTTACTAATAACGTGTAAAAACGTATACGTAACTTTTATGTGGTCTTGTTAATAACGTGAAAAAATCTGTACGTAAAATTTACGTATCTTATTATTCTAGAGTGAAAGTGTGAGAGAAAAATTGGAAAATTCAAGCCGTGGCCTTGCCGATGAAGAAATAGAAGCAGTATTGAATAATTTTGCTAGTGAAACGAGTGATACTGATGACGGCATCGAGGAGGAAGAGGACTTCGATAGCGATGATAGTTTTGGTGATCGTAACTACGCTTCTGACCCATTCGACGAAAGAATTTTTGAAGCAGAGTTAGTTGAAAACATGGGACCTAAACGGAAAGCGCTCTCTGGAAAAATAAATGAACATCCCCCAACAAAACAATTAAGATCTACATCAACACAACAATTACTAGTGAATGACGACTCAGATATATCAGATAATACACCAGATACTCGTTAAACGTTGTTTATATTCGACCTGGTAATATAACAATACAATAAATACACTGTTCTCTATGTTCGTAATACACCTAGTTATGCCTAAAATTTGCTTTAAACATAGCAATAAAAAATTATAAAAAAATTTGTTTAGTTTGTTTTGTATACTGCATTAAAAAATACTGTTATAATCATACTTTATTCTTTGAAGTTGCAAGAAAGAAAACATGTTTTTTTGCGGAACAGTGATTTATTGAATTACAATAATTCTACTATTCGACCAGGCCCATCAAATTCTGCTAAAGAAAAACCACAGAATATTGAATAAAGTCTTTTGAGAACAAACGAAAAAATTGCACAGCTGCGAAAAAAATATAAGTTCAGAGGCTTCACTGTTTCAGATACGAACCTAAGTGAGCTGAAACTCTTACTCGGACTTATCTTTATATCTGCAGCTTTAAAAAATAGCCATATCTCATCCGAAGTCCTGTTTGACACTACTTACTCAGGCGACAGGTACAGAGCAACTATTAGCAAGCACAGGTTCCACTTCTTGATAAATGATCTAAGATTTGATAGCTCAGTGACAAGAGATAAACGCAAGAAGCAAACCGATTTTGCTCCAATTTCTATGAACTAGGGTATATTTATTGATAACTGCATAAAGAGTTACAAGCCTGGCTCCTACGTGACAATCGACGAACAACTTGTTGTTTGCGCGGCAGATGCCCATTTCGAATGTATATATTAAACAAGTCGAACAAATATGGCAAAAAAATGGTAATACTCTGTGATGTAGCGACAAAATATGTAGTAAACGCAAGTCCGTATCTTGGTAAGTGACGACATCTTTACATGGAAATCGAAATACTACAAATAAAGAAACATGAAATGACAAACGAAGTCCTTCGTCAAAAGGCAAACGAACTTACTGCCAGTTTTGCCACTATTAAAAAAAAAAGAATGACAACTTCATATTGCTCCATAGGCGAGAAAGCCCCCCAGTGTGGTGAACACCAAATCAAAATATGTTTGTATGGTGTACAGAATGGTACATAATTTCTTAAATAAATTTGTTTACGAATGAAACTCAATAAAGAAAAAAAACATGTAATAACATACATACCTCAATGGCACAGTACGTACAATTTACGTTTTTTATTATTAACGTACTACGAAAACATCTTATGATTCTTGGTTAAATTACCGCAATATACATAAATATTAAAGGAAAAATACGCATCTTATTTTAAGTTAATATTTTGGGCTATGGGATAGCAATGTGCACAATACCCTTACGAAAAGGCACTGATGGAAACTTATGACAACTAATGAACACTGATGATGTACTACTGGGATTTCACTAGTCATCCATGTGTGTTTCATTAGTGATACGAAGTTCTCAATAGTACAGCATCAGTGTAATGAAAACTATTCGCGGTACTAGGTTTAGGTTTAGGTTTACGTTAGGTGGTAGCCCAAAGATAGGGCTCACTTAGACTAGACTTAAAGTCCATTGTGGTATCACTGATATATTTATACCCTTTTATGACATAAACAGAGACGATACCCATCGTAAGATACATAAATATATTAGAAGAAGCGCCGGGAGCTCGTAATGAAGATGCGCAACCGACCTATGTCTACCCCACAGAGCTTCTCTGGAGCATCGAAGAAGTGCGATCCAAGGTGTTTAAATCTGAGCCTTGCGAAGGCAGGGCAGTTGAGAAGGTAGTGTTAAGAAGATTCCACCTCATCATCCTCCATGCAGCATCCGCACCCCGGGTTCGAGACAATGCTCAGCCTTACAGTGTGGATCCCCATTGGGCAGTGCCCGGTCAGTATGCCGAGAGCAGTGGTCTGGTTGAACTTAGTAATTCCCCAGACAGCCTGCGGTCCAGCACCAACCAAAAGGACCTTGCAACTTTGCAAGTCTGTGTTTCCGCCCAGCGTTTGCTGAGCCGACCCAAGGCCCATTTTTCCCGGAGCAGACCACATGTGGAAAGGGGAATCCCAATGCCCTTCCTCCACGGAACGATATCCTCTGTTGTGCCCTGTCAGGCCAGCTCATCAGCATGGCAGTTTCCGGCTATGTCACTGTGTCCTGGGACCCAGATTAGCTGGATGTGGAAGTCCTCTGAGGCGGTCGATAAGGAGGTCAAGCATTTGCCGACCAATTTCGACCTCACCGTCAGCGATCCCAGGGCTCTGATTGCGGCCTGGCTATTGGAGTACATGTTCACCGCTTCCTTGATTGCAGACACTTCTGCTTGAAAAACGCTGCAAAAATCTGGTGACCTGAACTTACTGCTGAGCTATAGTTCCTCGCAGAAAACACCCCCTATAACTCTACCCTTCAATTTCGATCCATCCGAGAACAGGTTCACTGCGCCTCCACTCCTCCCTTGATGGGATGCGTGTGGTGAAGGACCCTCTAGGGGCAATCTTCGGCGCGCACAGATCTACCTCGTTCGGGATAAACTCGAATTGTCTTAGGAGCTGAGTGCCCATACTCTGGGGTTAGAGAAAACCCGGCACTCCGCAACCTGATGGCAGAGCAAGCGGCGGCAACTTTTCCCGCCAAGTACACGGGGATGATGCCAAGCATCACATTTAGAGCCATTTTATGGTGGTGCGTAGTGCCCCATTAATGCCAACCAAGGTGCTTCTCTGCACCCTTTCTAAGTTCTTAGCTAGAGTAGATATATCTAGTGCGTTCCACCAGATGAAGACTCCATATAACATAATTGGTTTTATGACTATTTCATATAGCCAGAGGACTACTTTTGGAGAGAGACCCCATCTCTTTCCGATGGCTCCCCTACAGCAGTATAAGCGACATACGCCTTCTTGACTCTATCCTCGATGTTCGGCCTCTAGTTTAACTTTCTGTCCAGAATAACCCCCAAGTACCTGACTCTGTCATAAAGCACAAGAGGAGTGCCAGCGATGGATGGTAATTGTGCATCTGGGACCCTATACTTCCTTGTGAACAAGACCAGCTTCGTCTTGTTGGGATTTATAGCTAACCCACAGCTTGTGGACCAATTTGTCACCAAATTAAGGTATCCTTGCATGAGATCATACAGCGTACTTAGGAACTTTCCTCTTGCTATGAGCGCCACGTCATCAGCGTAGGCAACAACCGGACATCCTCTCCCCTCCAAATTATCCCGACCTCGGTAATAATGACATTCCAGAGAAAGGGAGAGAGAACCCCTCCTTGTGGACTGCCCCTGCTCTCCTTTTGATGGGCTGACGCACTTCCCCACTCCGCCACGACAGTTATGTCGCGGTTCTAATTGATAGAACATTTCGTACATGTTACACCCTTCAGCACACTAGTAAAAAACTTATCGACCACTGGTGGGTAATTAGTACATCTAAATCGACCAGCAGTGATAAATTAGTACTTCTGAATCTTTAGTATTTTGCAGAAATAACTGAACGTTATCTTGATGTTGATTTCAATAATTTGTGATTTTTTGGTAAGAAAGTATGTAGATGATATCGTATATTTCTTCTTATATTCATAGCGTTTGCAATTATTCTTTTTACATACTTCAACGGTGGTGTGAAAACTGCAAAATCCCCAAAAAATGAAATGACTATGTATATTTATGAGAAACCTTTCCGTGGCAAAAATACCCTCGGAAGCTTGACATTGCCTTCCGAGGGGTGACCGTTATTAGAAAAACAGTTTTCTATGATAAAGGTTTTACGTGCCTGGCTGAGGTTCGAACCTCAAACTCAGCGGCATACCGAGCTATAAGACGCACCGCCACACACTTGGCCACAGCGGTGCATACGAATTCCGGTTTATATATTGAAAAATTGGGTTTACAAAAAATGTCAATGAATCTGAAATGCAATGGCCTTTTAGGTCTAAAACCATTAATTATTTAATCATTAACATACAAAAAAAAAGCATTGGAACTTAAATATAACAAATGCTATTAATTAAATTGAACAGCTATAATAATTAACCATACATTTGTTTAGTATTACCATTTCACAGATTTCGCAATGCAACTTAATGTCGTAAATCCAGAAATCGATGCCAAAATTTTATGTTCCACTGATTCAAGACTGCGGCCAGATATTAGAAATCTCGAAAATGGTGACCTAGGCGGTGCATCTGTTCAAAAAAATCGATTGGAACAACAACAACGTGATGCTAAACGCTTGCGCAAGGGAAAACCTGAAGAACTATGGACACCACGGTAAGAATAACAATTAAATAACATTCCTTTAATTATCATTGATTTATTTTTGTAATGAGATTAAATATGTATGAAGAGTAACCACTCTGTACTCTCAAAATAACTATAATACATTCAACGACAATTTTACTTCCTTGATTTCGCTGAATATGTTAGCTGTAAGTATTCTGTTTGACTTAAAACTATAGAAATCATTGCCACATGTCGACGTCTTATGTTAAACACCCTATTTCTACAATATCATAAATACAAATTTCTAATCATCCTTAGCTTTTCTCTTAACTCTGATACAGTATCAAACTTGATTATCTAGGAGTTAGTAAACTTTGATAGAAAGCGATAAATGAGGAGCGAGGAAGCCTGGTTAAGTTCTAAGTTGGTTTTAATGATAGAAACTATTTTTTGTAAAAATTTAAAAAATTGCAATCTCAAAAAACTTAAGCGTCACAGGTGTCCTAGTGGGTCTATATCCGAAGAATTACCTTTTTTGAGGAACCAAATGAACATAAAATTGGAAGGAAAAATTACTTAAAACTGTGATAGAATTAATTAAAAAAGATGTTCCTATTTTGTTATCTCGGGAATGATAATCTCTATAAAACTGTTTTCTTACAACAATGTTTGTTATAAAATTCCGAATCAAAAGTGTTTACACAAAAAAAGAAATACTGATGAAAAATATTTTTTGTTTGCTTTAACCATATATATAATACTCATATATTGGCAGTATGAGCAAGTGCAGTCAGCAAACATGACAGTACAGATATTGTAACGGACTTTCCCGGGTGCTGGGTGTAGCTCTCGGCAATTTACCCTATCTCCTCTATGAATCAATACACCTTCGCTTTGCTTCGCTATCTTTATTTTTTCTTCGTGATGCTACCTCGTAAGCGTAGAGCTATAGTAGGTTTTAAGCCCTACAGCTAGCACCCGTCTCAGTGGTTTAAGCCCACCTCGAATATAAATTAATAGTCTCAGAGGTTTGATCCCTCTTTAACTACTCGTATGACTCAGGTTGCGACGCGTTTCATGTATGCCTAACGACTGACTATTTGCTGTTTTGCCCGTAGGCAGACAGTTATCCTTATAATAACAATTGCATATATATTGCGTGAAAAGTAATAACTATATATGTATGTTGTATGTACCCTGTCGGAAAAAAGACAGTCTGAAAAATTAACCAATTTTAAAGTAGTTGGAAATCAACTACTTTGAAACAAATGCAGCGCGCGAGTCTTTAATTCTTCGTACTCGTATATTTATATGAGCGTAACACAAAATAATTAAAAAACTTTTGTGGTGAAGAGAATTGAATCCATATAGTATAACTACATATGTGTATAGTATATACATACACTATACTGATAAAAACTCTCATCCGACAGCAGAAGGCTGTTGTGTCATTCACAATTTCCAATAAAAACAGATGACGAATTGACAGCCGTTGTCGAAAACATTTACGAAGAAAACAAAACAATTTACGTGAGAAGCTAATATATTCATAAAATTCTAAATTTCTATCTAAAGCTTTTTCCCATATATTCCGTAGTCCAAGTCCCAAGGAAAACCTAAAGAGATGCTTTTGGCTCTTTTGTCCAAGGACGTTGTAATGAATTTCAACGTTGATGGAACTCACGGAAAAAAAGATTAAAAGCTTTTGCTAATTTCTATCCGTTTTTGAAAGGTAAGAAAGTGGGCGAGCCCATAAAATATTTCCAATTTTTCTTTATCATTAGGCATTAACATAGATGCCTTTTGTATCGAAAATCGTGACCCAGAAGAAGTTACTCGCAAGGCCATTCAAATGGTAAAAAAAAAATGTTTTTACGAAGTATGTACTGAATTCCTTACATAGTTTAAACAAAAATACACATGTAAATATGTTTTATAAAAACTGAACTAAAATGCGTTTTTAAAAAATTTGAAAAGCCTAGGTATAAAATAAAGAAGTTTAAAAACAAAAGGAATTTAAAATAGTTGTAAAAAAGCAGTTTTAAAGTAGCTAGAAATTAATACATTTTATTGCAGTTGCAACAAAAGTAATTTTAATGTTCTTTCTTTCAAATATATTTGAAAGTCGTCGGAAATCAAAGTACTTTAAAACAATTTAAAAAGTACTTTTTTTCTAACCACAAGTGGTTTAAATTCATTCCATTCTCTTGTCACCAACTAACTTTTTTAACATGGCGAGGTCCTAGCAGCAAGTCAATTATCCGACTCTGCATTTGATTTCAACCACTTTCAAATATATTTGAAAGAAAGAACATTAAAATAACTTTTTTGCCAACTGCAATAAAATGTATTTATTTCCAGCAACTTTAAAACTGCTTTTTTTACAACTATTTTAAACTCGATTTGTTTTTAAACTTCTTTATTTTAAACCAACTCTTTTCTAACTTTTTAAAAACGCATTTTAGTTTTGTTTTTATAAAATATATTTACGTATGTATTTTTGTTTAAACTAAGTAAGGAATTCAGTTAATTTTGTACGTACGTTTACACGTTTTAACTAAAATTTTATTTAGTTTCTTCTGCGTACGTACTTCGTAAAAACATTGTTTTTTGACCGAATGAATGGTCTTGGGAGTCACTTCCTCTGGGTCACGATTTTCGATACAAACGGCATCTATTAATAATGATAAAGAAAAATTTAAATATTTTATGAATCACGCATGTTATGCGCTCGCCCCTGTCTTACCTTTCAAAAGCGGATAGAAATTAGCAAAAACTTTTAATCTTTTTTTCCGTGAGTTCCATCGAGATTGCAATTCATTACAACGTCTTGGGATAAAAGGCCCAAAAGCATCTTTTTAGGTGTTCCTTCTATTAGGGACTTCATTCCACCAAGCTATGGAATATGTATATGGGAAAAAGCTTTAGATATATATTTAGAATTTTATGAATATATTAGCTTCTCACGTAAATTGTTTTGTTTTCTTCGTAAATATTTTCGACAAGGGCTGTCAATTCGTCATCTGTTTTTATAGGAAATTGTAAGTGAATGACACCACAGTCTTCTGCTGCCGGATGAGAGTTTTTATGTGTACAGTGTATGTACATATATACTATACACATATGTTTCAAAGCAGTTGATTTCCAACTACTTCAAAATTGGTTAATTTTTGAAACTGTCTGCTTTTTTCGGACAGGGTAGTAATTAAAGTTAAGTGTATGTATATGTACATGTGTAGATACGTATGTATGTATGAAGTTAATTCAATTTACATGCTCGTATGTGTGTGTGTTTAAACTAATACAATTCATGTTTGGTTTTTTATGTTATTGTGTATGTATATATATATATATATATATATAAACTGTTGTGAGGGCTCAGGGTCATAGGATCTAGGGTCCTCACAATATATAAAATTAGAAAAGGAAAACCGAGTAAACGTAAGTCAAAAAAATCCAGTGGTGTAGCCAAAAATTAGTTCTCAAACTCTAAATTGTTTTTATCATTTCAAAATTTTTCGGTTATTAATTTTTTATTTTAAATTATAGTTCATTTGACAAAAACAATATGCTTTTAAATTATTTACTATGTGCAAAAATTAGAAATCTTTATCAAAATAAATTAACAAACAAATTCCAAATGAACGACATTGCGAATATTGTAAAAATATCACTTCCGTTTTGAGTTGAGCCAACATAATGTTTTTTCACTTTAGTTGAATAGTCAATGATTAAATTTTTACTCACTGAAAATGGAAATTTATGAATATGCATATGAATAAAACATTGAACTATAAAATATTGCTTATCAATGCAAATCAAATCGTTTTTGTTTGATTTCCAAGGAGCTACAAAATAAAATTTTAATAAATCATCAGCACACTTTATTTTGTATGAGTAAACTTCGTCAAAAAAGGGTATAAGCCCCCCACAGTGAAGAAACCCTCTTCGAATTAATTTTTTGGCACAACTGCAGATATGTCAAACATGTAAAACCTGCGCATGCCCACAACGTACATTTACACTAAAACTACCTCCCTTTGATTGCTGAATTTTTACACATTGCGCAGATAGGTTACTGCCAATATATGAGTATTATATACATATATGGCTGTAAAAAGGTTTAGAAAAGGTAACGCTACTTGAATTTGTGTACCTTCCTCCTAAGTAAACCTAATTTTAAATTATTTTACTTAATTGTAAACTGGCTTTCCAGGCAAGTAGAAATTTTTTTTGATTAGTTATAGAACATTCCACTACTAAACAGAATAGTCGGTTGAAAAGCTTATTGAAACCAAAAAAGATTGAGCTTTAAGTTTGATGCACCAAACGCCGCCATTGTGAGAACTTTTTGAGATTTGTTTTCTTGTGCTGCCTACCTGGGTGTCTTTGATGGGGGTGATCGACTTGCACACACGCGACACTCCAAATCGTCGACTCGTAGGTGCTCAGTCACTCGGTGGCTGACAGCCCCCTTGTACTAGGGGCCTCCCCGTGGTGACACCCGGTAACGCTTTGGCGGCTAATTCGAGCTTCGACCCCTCCAAAACCCCCTCAAACCCGCAATTCCTACTCAGGCCTACTCCAATACCCAACTTCCCCTCCCTTTTTATCTATTTACAGGGCCGGATCAAGGTGTCATACGACCCGTGCCGAGGATCAGCCTGGCTGGGGGCCCTTACAAAGCCCAGTCTCAAACGGAGTGCTCCGGATACCGGGCAACCTTCGGAGCTAACTAGCATTACCCGGGTACAGCGGATCTCTGCCCGGGTGGACGTTTCCCTTTCTCCGCCACTCGTGGGACATTATTATGGATTCGAAAAACAAAAACACAACACCAACAAGGGAGTGCGGCGCTCCCAAGCAAAGGCCGACAGGAGCTACAACCTCCGCAACTCATAAAGCTACGGGACCACCGAGCTTAAGAGCACACAACCTTCAACAAAGGCTAACTAGGACAAAGGTACTCCCTGGTCCGAGAAGCCCGAAGGCTAATGCCAGGAGGCCCAAACTGTCGACAGCGGGCACCCTGCGCCTTCCTGCAGCAATCTCGTCACTCAGCGACCAGCGGCTGGCGGGGAGACTGTAGTGAGACCCAGGCAAGGGCCGTTGACGAGCAATAGGGCGAAGGAATTCGCACGTCCAAACCCGTCGAAGGCCACCCACCAAGATAGACGAAAAGCCTCACGGATTCTCCGTCGTCAAGCCACCTCACCGATCAGGGAGGATCAGGTATCGAGGGAGGACTTCGTGAAGGTTCAAGAGGATATCGAGTGGGCTAGGTTGGTTATTCCAGACTTCGATGTCAAGTTATACGGCAAGTCAGCGGCTACCAAGCGACAACGATCCGTAGAGGAACTGCAACCGTTAGCACCGAAAAGGGCCAAAATGCAGGGCGCATGGACTCGATCCTTCGCAGAAATTGCTAAAGATCGGAAAGTTAAAGGCGTCATCGATAGCAATAACGAGGACGGTAGGATACCCAGACACCAATGGAAATGGGTAAATAACGCCCTAGCCAAAGTTGCACTAGCAGTGCTGAAAGAGAACCCTGGACCGCCGCCATCATGCTCTGATGCTGGATGGTTCCAGGGGAACGTGAAACTAGTCGCCTGTGACGATAACAGATCGGTCGAGATGTACAAAGCGGCCATCGACAAGGTTGGCGAAGTGTACCCCGGAGCTTGCCTCAAAGTAGTGGATGCGAAGGATATACCGTCACGCCCAAAAGCAAGAGCCTGGGTACCAGTTACACCATCGGACCCAGTGGAGATCCTGGAGATGGTGCAACTACTCAACCCAAACCTACCTACACAAAATTGGAGAGTGGTAAACACCGAACCGACAGACCGGGCGACGATGCAGGTGGTTCTCCTGCTAAATAATGAGAGCATAGAAATCCTGGCTAAATGCGAAAACAGGATAAACTATGGCTTCGGGAAGATTACCCTTAAGGTTTACAAAACCGACACCGAAGCCCTAGTGAACCTGGCAAATTGTGTGGAAGCGGAGGAACCACCAAGCGACCACGAGATAGAGGCAGAAGAGAAGATGAAGGAAGATCTTAGCGGATACACCTCATCTGGATCGGAAGGAGGCGCGGCCCTAAGTAGGCTATATGCGGAGTGCGAGCTACTCAGTGATGAGGAAGCGGACACGACAATCGTGGAGAAGGTGGTACCGTGTGATGAAGGTTGTTCAGGGTGGCCTCCTTTTATCTGGCTCATGACCACGAGGGGCCTCTGCTGCTAAAACTTATGAGGGAACTAGTGAGGGACACAAACCCACTAAGTGCATCGCTAATTATGGGAGGAGACGCTAACGCCCATCACACGCAATGGGGTAGCTCCAACATCAACGAACGAGGTGAGTCACTCTATAACTACTTACTTAATACAAATCTAGCCTTATGCAATAAAGGCACTGACCCAACATTTATAACAGCCAATCGTAAAGAAGTCCTAGATATTACCCTTTGTACTGATAAGTTTAGTAACCACATAATAAACTGGAAGGTCCTGAAAGAGCACTCATTTTCGGACCATAGGTTTATAGAATTCAGTATATCAGACTCGCCACCCACCCCTAAGGTGACGCAGAATATCAAAAAAACAAACTGGGGTTATTATAGAAAACTGCTACTCAAGAGACTCCCTTCAGAACCACCCACTAAGCCAAAGACGCCAGCGGAACTCGACCATTTAGTAGGTGTCTTTGTTGAAAACTGCAACGCAGCACTGCAAAAAGCATGCCCTATTAAGAAAGTAAAAGAAACATACAGGCCCCCCTGGTGGACCTCAGACCTAAATAGACTACGTAAAGAATGTAGGAAAGCATTTAATGCTGCTAAGCATGATGCCCAGGAGTCTTCCTGGGCGCATTATAAAGCAATACTAAGACTCTATAAAAAAGACACACGGAATGCAAAGCGAAATTCATGGAATAATTTCTGCAGCGCGATAGAGACCACAACCGAAGCCTCAAGACTTCGAAAAGTTCTGGCAAAATCACCGACAGCACCCAGTTTTCTTTAAAAGCAAGATGGAACCTGGACCGAATCCAGCGTTGAGACAGTTAACCTGCTTCTAGACAACCATTTCTCCGAGTACACCAATGATCTTGGAAATGAGTCAAAACAAAGGAATGTCAGACCGCAGCTTATAAACGAGATAATAAGCGACAGAAGTATATGCTGGGCCATAGACAAATTCGAACCCTACAAAAGTCCGGGGCCAGACAGTATTTACCCAGCTCAGCTACAACATACCATGGAGCGCACCAAACCCTGGTTAAAAACAATCTTTACCAGCTGCTTAAGACTCGCCTATATACCCATTTTATGGAGAGAAGTTAAGGTGGTGTTTGTACCAAAAGCAGGTAGAGCCTCACACACCAAACCAAATGACTTTAGGCCTATAAGCCTTTCCTCTTTTCTACTCAAAACTTTCGAAAGACTAATTGAGATGTATATTAGGATCTCGATTAGTCCATCCCTATTGTCTAATGCGCAACATGCCTATACCAAAGGCAAGTCCACGGAGACAGCACTCCACTCACTGGTTTCCAAGCTTGAAAAATCCCTAGAAGAAAAAGAATTCGCACTTGTTGCATTTCTCGACATTGCGGGGGCATTCAACAATGTAACCCCTCGAGCGATTACCTCGGCTCTCAGGGATCTGCGAATGGACAGCTCTCTAGTTGGACTCATTCACCAAATGCTCACCAGCAGGGTAGTGTGTTCGCAGCTGGGGGAAAGCACCGTTCGCAGATCCGTAAACAGAGGCACTCCACAAGGAGGACTTCTATCTCCACTTTTATGGGTGGTAACTGTAAATAAGCTCTTGCGACGCATGGAAGGAAATGGTTATGAGGTGATCGCGTACGCCGACGATGACGCGGTAATTGTGAGAGGAAAATTTCCTCAGACGCTATGCGAACTCATGGAAACAGCTCTCACTTCACTTGTCACGTGGACCAAAGACTGTGGTCTAGAAGTGAATCCTGATAAAACAGAACTAGTGCTATTCACCAGAAGGTATAAGATACCCACTCTCACACTACCGGAACTTGATGGCAAAAGCCTAATTCTTAAAAGTACCGCGAAGTACCTGGGTCTGATTTTAGACAATAAGCTGTACTGGAAAGACAACACAAGGGAGCGAATAAGGAAAGCCACTACGGCGCTTTTCACTTGCAAAAAAGCTATTGGTGTAAAATGGGGTTTCTCCCCTAAGATAGTACACTGGATCTATACAGCCATCGTCCGCCCAATCCTATTATACGGAGCCTTGGTCTGGTGGCCCACTCTAGTAAAATCAACAACGCTTAAACAACTGCAGAGAGTACAAAGAAGCGCGGAGCTCTGCATAAGTGGAGCCCTAAGCTCCTCACACACTGAGGCTCTAAACGCCATACCACACCTGCCACCTCTTGACGTAGTAGCTCAAGAGGTAGCCGCTATCACAGCTTTAAGACTTAGAGAAGCTGGGTTCTGGACCCAGAGCACACTTGGCCACACAGAAATTCTAAGAAAAATGGCTCCAATTCAAATACCAACAAATACGGACTACTGTACACCATCAGCTTCCTTTAAAAAGGACTATGAAGTCATCGTACCAACCCGACAGGATTGGTACACAAGACCACACCATATACATAACGCCATCAACATTTACACTGATGGCTCCAAACTCAACGGAAAAGTCGGGGGAGGTGTATTCTCCCCTGAACTAAAACTTGAAACATCGTTCAGACTCCACGACCACTGTAGCGTGTACCAAGCGGAAGTGCTGGCCATCCAGGAGGCTACACAGCACCTAATCAAAAACCCTAAAGAAAGCAAACAGGTCTTTATCTTTTCTGACAGCCAAGCTGCACTGAAGGCGCTAGACTCCTGTATAGACAATACGAAGTCTCTCACTGAATGCCGCAGATCTCTAAACGAGATGGCTCAGCATTATAGAATTCAACTCATATGGGTGCCTGGACACCGCGATATCGAGGGCAACTGCAAAGCGGATGAACTGGCAAGGAATGGTACGACCACCCCGATCCTTCCGAGTAGGAACAGGTTAGGTATACCACTTGCCACTTTTAAACTACAAATCAAGCATAACACCATAAAGGTGGCGAATGAACGTTGGGGTAGTCACCCACACTGCGAAATCTCCAAACTCACGTGGCCGTCTTACGATAAAAGGCGCACATTAAACCTTCTGGGGCTAAAGAGAAGCGAAGTCACTGCCTTAACAACAACCCTCACAGGGCACTGTCTAATTGGTACTCATGCGAAAAGACTAGGAGTAAATGCTCCGGAGCACTGTCGCAGTTGCGACGAAGAAGAAGAAAACGTGGAACACCTACTTTGCCAATGTCCAGCTTTAAGCAGAAGAAGACTTCGCACGCTTGGCAGACCAACTCTACAAAGCCTCGCAGAGATAGCGCTAATAAACCCAAAAGCACTGTGGAAATTTATAAAGTCAACAAAATGGTTTGAACCCGATGTGCAGGAGAATTGAGAAGCGAACTCGCATATGGCAGTACAATGGGCCACGCTAGGCCTAAGTGCAAGGGAGGGTTCTCTTCCCAGCCATTCCAACCTAACCTAACCTACCTGGAAAAATAAACAATTTGTTAGTATTTTTTTGGTGGAAATAAAACGCTTTCATTCCACATTCAATAAGGCTTGTTGTTTTGGTACATATTATGGGCAACGAGAGCTACAAACGTTTTTTTTTTTTCTATTTCTCGATCACACTTTTTCGATAGCATGGTCGGTTAACGAATACGAATTGAAAACGACATCAAACAACCCTTATGAAACTTCATCTTAGACACATATGTATATTGGCTAACTGTCTTTCGAGATAAAAGCCTCACGAAGAATTTCTTTGATATAAGTTGTTTACGTACCTTTCCAACATATTTAACAGAGTACCAGGAAGGTGTTACAAAGGTGTTACATGAGAACTGCGCCTTATGAACTTTTGGCAGACACTGCTGCCGCGCTAGTAAGCAATTATTTCTTCTGGTTTTTTTCTTACTGTGTTTTTTTTTTTGGTGCGTTCACTGCCAAAACAAAACCGCAGAAATTAATTTTCATTTATTTTGGAATATTATGTATTGCATACTTTTTAGTTTATTTTTATATCATGCTAACTGGTTATAAATAAAATGGCTCAATTAAGTCACCCAAGCTTAGACAAAAATGTTTTCTAAATCCGACTTTATCGTCGTATATTATACAAATAGAGCGTTTTTTATACCTTTCATGGAAATGGTATATTAACTTTGGTTCGATGTTTGAAAGTACCAGAACGAGAAGAGTTAGGACCATCAAAAATTATACCGATATGATCAGCCATGTCCGACTGTCTGTGTGTCTGTCCGTCTGTTTAAACGCAAAGTAGTCCCTCAGTTTTTGAGCTATTTTAATGTATTTTTACATTTTATTAGACATTTGTCGGAACAGGCCAGATCGGACGACTATAACGATTATAGGAGCCGATTGTTCAGATATCATATTTTGCTTTATAACTTCTTCATTTAAAAACCTAGAGGTCTGAAATTTTGCAATAAGGTCCGCTATACTAAATTCTATAAGACCTGCGATAATCTTATAGATCAAAGATACATAACATATAGCTGCCATGCAATTAGTACGAAAACCCCTTCATTTAAGCAGCTAAAGTCTTGAATTTTTCTACAAATATTAAAGAATATTAAAGAATAGCAATAGTGAGAACTATTTTAGTAGTGAAAATCATTAAAATCTGATAAATAGAACATATAGCTGCCATACAACCGATTGTTCAGACATTACATTTTCGTCCAAAACTTCTTTATTTCATCAGCTAAAGACTTGAAATTTTCCACAAATATTAACCATTATTGAGACATTATATAGCAATCAAAATCAATAATATCAAATAAATAAAACATATGGCTCTAATACATTTCTTCCATTCATGAAAGATATGAAGCCTTTTTTTATTTGTTTATAAATCAAAATGTTCTTTTTATAAGAAATTCACTCAATTATTTCTTCTGGTTTTTTTCTTACTGTGTTTTTTTTTTTGGTGCGTTCACTGCCAAACCAAAACCGCAGAAATTAATTTTCATTTATTTTGGAATATTATGTATTGCATACTTTTTAGTTTATTTTTATATCATGCTAACTGGTTATAAATAAAATGGCTCAATGAAGTCACCCAAGCTTAGACAAAAATGTTTTCTAAATCCGACTTTATCGTCGTATATTATACAAATAGAGCGTTTTTTATACCTTTCATGGAAATGGTATATTAACTTTGGTTCGATGTTTGAAAGTACCAGAACGAGAAGAGTTAGGACCATCAAAAATTATACCGATATGATCAGCCATGTCCGACTGTCTGTGTGTCTGTCCGTCTGTTTAAACGCAAAGTAGTCCCTCAGTTTTTGAGCTATTTTAATGTATTTTTACATTTTATTAGACATTTGTCGGAACAGGCCAGATCGGACGACTATAACGATTATAGGAGCCGATTGTTCAGATATCATATTTTGCTTTATAACTTCTTCATTTAAAAACCTAGAGGTCTGAAATTTTGCAATAAGGTCCGCTATACTAAATTCTATAAGACCTGCGATAATCTTATAGATCAAAGATACATAACATATAGCTGCCATGCAATTAGTACGAAAACCCCTTCATTTAAGCAGCTAAAGTCTTGAATTTTTCTACAAATATTAAAGAATATTAAAGAATAGCAATAGTGAGAACTATTTTAGTAGTGAAAATCATTAAAATCTGATAAATAGAACATATAGCTGCCATACAACCGATTGTTCAGACATTACATTTTCGTCCAAAACTTCTTTATTTCATCAGCTAAAGACTTGAAATTTTCCACAAATATTAACCATTATTGAGACATTATATAGCAATCAAAATCAATAATATCAAATAAATAAAACATATGGCTCTAATACATTTCTTCCATTCATGAAAGATATGAAGCCTTTTTTTATTTGTTTATAAATCAAAATGTTCTTTTTATAAGAAATTCACTCAAAAATACTTGGAAGGAGCGTTATTATGATAGTACTATTTTTGCTACAACTCCACTTCTTCTTCTTTTAGCTTCTAGGACTTTATCCTACTGATAGCTCTTTTTCTGCGCTGTTGCGGTTTTTATCCGATTCAGAATGCGGTCCAATTTCACGATGAAAATATAGGCGGGAACGATGAGCTGTAGAAGCTTTGTAATGCCGTTGATAGGGTGCAGCGAATTAAGATCCAGCGGCTTCGCTGGCTAGGTCATGTCGTTCGAATGAATAAAAGCGCTCCAACCTTGTAAAGACCAAGCGGTAAAGGACTTGGGTGCCCTTGGTATTTCCACTTGGTGGCAGTTAGAGAAAAATACGTGTCTCCATGTTACTGACATTTTGAAGGATGAGTAAAGGTTCGCTTCGCCACACCATTTCCATGGTGGTTTCTCCAACCACAATAACGTGAGATCATGGGGTGGTAAATTGAGCTGGGATTGAATAAATTTCACTAGTCTGAAGAGAAGAACTGCTTCACAGCGTTCCAAACGAGGCAGACTGACTATTTTGAGGGTTCCGACTTTACTATTCGCTAGTATTCGAGCAATTAAAAAGATACCAAATTTTTACAGTGTTTTACTCTAAGATAAACATATGCGCAGAATGCTTTCTCGACTGCGTCTGAGTATCCATGGAGCTGAATGATTTTATTAGTGGAATAGTGAGCCCATCGCGGTATACGTATGTCTCTGATGGCCTTGGGGTAAGCGCAACGCTGCGGGTTTTACGTTGTTGCTCCGTCGGTGCCTTCCATCCAGAGTTGTTGGAGCAAGATTTTCGCCTGTATCATCATTTGTGACAGCCACCCTGCCGTGTCGAAAAGTTTCGCCACTGAGGACAAAATCTGTTTTTTAGTAGAACTTTTTTTAATGCCTTCTGATTTCTTACCTGGGTCATTGAGGTGAGTATATCGTCCACGTATATTTCTTTTAACAGTACTTCTGAGGCTTTGATCATTTAGAAGTATTGGGCCCGTGTGGAGAATATCATTAAGAAAAATGCCAGAATGCAGGAGTTTCGACGCGTTAAAAACTACTCGCACTTTCGTAGTTTTACTATCTAGCTTTTTTACCGTGTGATGGCGTAGGTAGAATGAGAAGTATCTTTCTTCTTGTATTAATTATTGCAACGATGTGGTTCCATATGACCAAAGGTGAGGTTTTCTGCTAGAACGTTTCAGTACTTATTTCATACGATTGCACGATACTGAGGTATTGTTGTTTTGCTGCTAGCCTAGAGTGTCCGAGTGCAATCGTGTGCGGGAATGTAGTTTTAAACGGAAGTTTTACTACGTAACGGCATTCATCTCTGCGAATTCTGGATTTTTGATAGATATTTTCACAGAACGCACCATAGTGAGTGAGAAAATGGAGTTTTTGGTACTTCTTCCTAATCCCAGAACTCCTTAAGCACGTCCAACAGTAGTCTGCAAGCATGGCTTTCTCCCATCTACTCAGAGAACGCTTCTCGTACTCTGCAATTTCTTGATGAAATCTTTCACCGTGTTTATTACTTACTGAACCCATGTTTTGATATATGCTTGTGACCTAATGCTGACATTAATCCATCAATATTATTGCAGAACACTAATCCATATCCTTTTGAATAAAAGGTAGTTGAGGTGATGTGACGTTTTCGATAAGCTGTAATTTTAACTCCAGTTTGTAATTGATTCCATTCTTTTAATCTCGATCCTAATATTTCAGATTTTTCTTTGGTCTAATCTAAATCTCTAACAAGGTCATTTAGTTCTGATTGACTAATGAAATGTGGTTCTGTATTTTTTCATCTATAAATACCTCTTCGCTATTAGAAGGGTCTGATTCATCTTCTTCTTTAATAGGACTCGATACACTTGACGAAATACAAAATCTTTCCGGTACTGGGATGTCTGGATAATGTGGTAGCGGCATTGACACTGCTGACATAGTAGCATACTTCACCCAATGTTTTGATTATTTTGAAAAACCTTTCACAGTTGTTAAACAGAAGTAACATTCATGTACGTGATTTTTGGGTTCACGCCACTGTATTGGTACACCAAAAGGTATCTTTTTAATATTACCCTTGTACCAACCTGTCAAATAGTTATAACATTTTAAACAAGACACTTTCGGCACCCATGACTTGTGTTGATTTCTAATGGCAATTTTAAAATAATCTTAACTTAGTGCAACGAAAAGTAAATAAAGTAAGATTACCGTTATTTATGTTTTGGGTCGTGATATTTAAATATGAATTTGTTTTCTGCTGTTTACTAAGTATACATAATACGAATCACCCTTCGGGATATCGGTGATTTTTTTGATGTTGCTTAGTGTAATATTTGCTCCATTATGAAACTTCATCTTAGACACATATATTGGCTAACCTGTCTTTCGAGATAAAAGCCTCACGAAGAATTTCTTTGATATAAGTTGTTTACGTACCTTTCCAACATATTTAACAGAGTACCAGGAAGGTGTTACAAAGGTGTTACATGAGAACTGCGCCTTATGAACTTTTGGCAGACACTGCTGCCGCGCTAGTAAGCAATTATTTCTTCTGGTTTTTTTCTTACTGTGTTTTTTTTTTTGGTGCGTTCACTGCCAAAACAAAACCGCAGAAATTAATTTTCATTTATTTTGGAATATTATGTATTGCATACTTTTTAGTTTATTTTTATATCATGCTAACTGGTTATAAATAAAATGGCTCAATGAAGTCACCCAAGCTTAGACAAAAATGTTTTCTAAATCCGACTTTATCGTCGTATATTATACAAATAGAGCGTTTTTTATACCTTTCATGGAAATGGTATATTAACTTTGGTTCGATGTTTGAAAGTACCAGAACGAGAAGAGTTAGGACCATCAAAAATTATACCGATATGATCAGCCATGTCCGACTGTCTGTGTGTCTGTCCGTCTGTTTAAACGCAAAGTAGTCCCTCAGTTTTTGAGCTATTTTAATGTATTTTTACATTTTATTAGACATTTGTCGGAACAGGCCAGATCGGACGACTATAACGATTATAGGAGCCGATTGTTCAGATATCATATTTTGCTTTATAACTTCTTCATTTAAAAACCTAGAGGTCTGAAATTTTGCAATAAGGTCCGCTATACTAAATTCTATAAGACCTGCGATAATCTTATAGATCAAAGATACATAACATATAGCTGCCATGCAATTAGTACGAAAACCCCTTCATTTAAGCAGCTAAAGTCTTGAATTTTTCTACAAATATTAAAGAATATTAAAGAATAGCAATAGTGAGAACTATTTTAGTAGTGAAAATCATTAAAATCTGATAAATAGAACATATAGCTGCCATACAACCGATTGTTCAGACATTACATTTTCGTCCAAAACTTCTTTATTTCATCAGCTAAAGACTTGAAATTTTCCACAAATATTAACCATTATTGAGACATTATATAGCAATCAAAATCAATAATATCAAATAAATAAAACATATGGCTCTAATACATTTCTTCCATTCATGAAAGATATGAAGCCTTTTTTTATTTGTTTATAAATCAAAATGTTCTTTTTATAAGAAATTCACTCAAAAATACTTGGAAGGAGCGTTATTATGATAGTACTATTTTTGCTACAACTCCACTTCTTCTTCTTTTAGCTTCTAGGACTTTATCCTACTGATAGCTCTTTTTCTGCGCTGTTGCGGTTTTTATCCGATTCAGAATGCGGTCCAATTTCACGATGAAAATATAGGCGGGAACGATGAGCTGTAGAAGCTTTGTAATGCCGTTGATAGGGTGCAGCGAATTAAGATCCAGCGGCTTCGCTGGCTAGGTCATGTCGTTCGAATGAATAAAAGCGCTCCAACCTTGTAAAGACCAAGCGGTAAAGGACTTGGGTGCCCTTGGTATTTCCACTTGGTGGCAGTTAGAGAAAAATACGTGTCTCCATGTTACTGACATTTTGAAGGATGAGTAAAGGTTCGCTTCGCCACACCATTTCCATGGTGGTTTCTCCAACCACAATAACGTGAGATCATGGGGTGGTAAATTGAGCTGGGATTGAATAAATTTCACTAGTCTGAAGAGAAGAACTGCTTCACAGCGTTCCAAACGAGGCAGACTGACTATTTTGAGGGTTCCGACTTTACTATTCGCTAGTATTCGAGCAATTAAAAAGATACCAAATTTTTACAGTGTTTTACTCTAAGATAAACATATGCGCAGAATGCTGCTTAGTGTAATATTTGCTCCATTATGAAACTTCATCTTAGACACATATATTGGCTAACCTGTCTTTCGAGATAAAAGCCTCACGAAGAATTTCTTTGATATAAGTTGTTTACGTACCTTTCCAACATATTTAACAGAGTACCAGGAAGGTGTTACAAAGGTGTTACATGAGAACTGCGCCTTATGAACTTTTGGCAGACACTGCTGCCGCGCTAGTAAGCAATTATTTCTTCTGGTTTTTTTCTTACTGTGTTTTTTTTTTTGGTGCGTTCACTGCCAAAACAAAACCGCAGAAATTAATTTTCATTTATTTTGGAATATTATGTATTGCATACTTTTTAGTTTATTTTTATATCATGCTAACTGGTTATAAATAAAATGGCTCAATGAAGTCACCCAAGCTTAGACAAAAATGTTTTCTAAATCCGACTTTATCGTCGTATATTATACAAATAGAGCGTTTTTTATACCTTTCATGGAAATGGTATATTAACTTTGGTTCGATGTTTGAAAGTACCAGAACGAGAAGAGTTAGGACCATCAAAAATTATACCGATATGATCAGCCATGTCCGACTGTCTGTGTGTCTGTCCGTCTGTTTAAACGCAAAGTAGTCCCTCAGTTTTTGAGCTATTTTAATGTATTTTTACATTTTATTAGACATTTGTCGGAACAGGCCAGATCGGACGACTATAACGATTATAGGAGCCGATTGTTCAGATATCATATTTTGCTTTATAACTTCTTCATTTAAAAACCTAGAGGTCTGAAATTTTGCAATAAGGTCCGCTATACTAAATTCTATAAGACCTGCGATAATCTTATAGATCAAAGATACATAACATATAGCTGCCATGCAATTAGTACGAAAACCCCTTCATTTAAGCAGCTAAAGTCTTGAATTTTTCTACAAATATTAAAGAATATTAAAGAATAGCAATAGTGAGAACTATTTTAGTAGTGAAAATCATTAAAATCTGATAAATAGAACATATAGCTGCCATACAACCGATTGTTCAGACATTACATTTTCGTCCAAAACTTCTTTATTTCATCAGCTAAAGACTTGAAATTTTCCACAAATATTAACCATTATTGAGACATTATATAGCAATCAAAATCAATAATATCAAATAAATAAAACATATGGCTCTAATACATTTCTTCCATTCATGAAAGATATGAAGCCTTTTTTTATTTGTTTATAAATCAAAATGTTATTTTTATAAGAAATTCACTCAAAAATACTTGGAAGGAGCGTTATTATGATAGTACTATTTTTGCTACAACTCCACTTCTTCTTCTTTTAGCTTCTAGGACTTTATCCTACTGATAGCTCTTTTTCTGCGCTGTTGCGGTTTTTATCCGATTCAGAATGCGGTCCAATTTCACGATGAAAATATAGGCGGGAACGATGAGCTGTAGAAGCTTTGTAATGCCGTTGATAGGGTGCAGCGAATTAAGATCCAGCGGCTTCGCTGGCTAGGTCATGTCGTTCGAATGAATAAAAGCGCTCCAACCTTGTAAAGACCAAGCGGTAAAGGACTTGGGTGCCCTTGGTATTTCCACTTGGTGGCAGTTAGAGAAAAATACGTGTCTCCATGTTACTGACATTTTGAAGGATGAGTAAAGGTTCGCTTCGCCACACCATTTCCATGGTGGTTTCTCCAACCACAATAACGTGAGATCATGGGGTGGTAAATTGAGCTGGGATTGAATAAATTTCACTAGTCTGAAGAGAAGAACTGCTTCACAGCGTTCCAAACGAGGCAGACTGACTATTTTGAGGGTTCCGACTTTACTATTCGCTAGTATTCGAGCAATTAAAAAGATACCAAATTTTTACAGTGTTTTACTCTAAGATAAACATATGCGCAGAATGCTTTCTCGACTGCGTCTGAGTATCCATGGAGCTGAATGATTTTATTAGTGGAATAGTGAGCCCATCGCGGTATACGTATGTCTCTGATGGCCTTGGGGTAAGCGCAACGCTGCGGGTTTTACGTTGTTGCTCCGTCGGTGCCTTCCATCCAGAGTTGTTGGAGCAAGATTTTCGCCTGTATCATCATTTGTGACAGCCACCCTGCCGTGTCGAAAAGTTTCGCCACTGAGGACAAAATCTGTTTTTTAGTAGAACTTTTTTTAATGCCTTCTGATTTCTTACCTGGGTCATTGAGGTGAGTATATCGTCCACGTATATTTCTTTTAACAGTACTTCTGAGGCTTTGATCATTTAGAAGTATTGGGCCCGTGTGGAGAATATCATTAAGAAAAATGCCAGAATGCAGGAGTTTCGACGCGTTAAAAACTACTCGCACTTTCGTAGTTTTACTATCTAGCTTTTTTACCGTGTGATGGCGTAGGTAGAATGAGAAGTATCTTTCTTCTTGTATTAATTATTGCAACGATGTGGTTCCATATGACCAAAGGTGAGGTTTTCTGCTAGAACGTTTCAGTACTTATTTCATACGATTGCACGATACTGAGGTATTGTTGTTTTGCTGCTAGCCTAGAGTGTCCGAGTGCAATCGTGTGCGGGAATGTAGTTTTAAACGGAAGTTTTACTACGTAACGGCATTCATCTCTGCGAATTCTGGATTTTTGATAGATATTTTCACAGAACGCACCATAGTGAGTGAGAAAATGGAGTTTTTGGTACTTCTTCCTAATCCCAGAACTCCTTAAGCACGTCCAACAGTAGTCTGCAAGCATGGCTTTCTCCCATCTACTCAGAGAACGCTTCTCGTACTCTGCAATTTCTTGATGAAATCTTTCACCGTGTTTATTACTTACTGAACCCATGTTTTGATATATGCTTGTGACCTAATGCTGACATTAATCCATCAATATTATTGCAGAACACTAATCCATATCCTTTTGAATAAAAGGTAGTTGAGGTGATGTGACGTTTTCGATAAGCTGTAATTTTAACTCCAGTTTGTAATTGATTCCATTCTTTTAATCTCGATCCTAATATTTCAGATTTTTCTTTGGTCTAATCTAAATCTCTAACAAGGTCATTTAGTTCTGATTGACTAATGAAATGTGGTTCTGTATTTTTTCATCTATAAATACCTCTTCGCTATTAGAAGGGTCTGATTCATCTTCTTCTTTAATAGGACTCGATACACTTGACGAAATACAAAATCTTTCCGGTACTGGGATGTCTGGATAATGTGGTAGCGGCATTGACACTGCTGACATAGTAGCATACTTCACCCAATGTTTTGATTATTTTGAAAAACCTTTCACAGTTGTTAAACAGAAGTAACATTCATGTACGTGATTTTTGGGTTCACGCCACTGTATTGGTACACCAAAAGGTATCTTTTTAATATTACCCTTGTACCAACCTGTCAAATAGTTATAACATTTTAAACAAGACACTTTCGGCACCCATGACTTGTGTTGATTTCTAATGGCAATTTTAAAATAATCTTAACTTAGTGCAACGAAAAGTAAATAAAGTAAGATTACCGTTATTTATGTTTTGGGTCGTGATATTTAAATATGAATTTGTTTTCTGCTGTTTACTAAGTATACATAATACGAAT
Organism: Philophylla caesio; assembly: GCA_963971545.1. NCBI lineage: Eukaryota > Metazoa > Arthropoda > Insecta > Diptera > Tephritidae > Philophylla > Philophylla caesio. The sequence goes on from OZ020606.1 coordinate 64,784,088, forward strand.
CACCCTTCGGGATATCGGTGATTTTTTTGATGTTGCTTAGTGTAATATTTGCTCCATTATGAAACTTCATCTTAGACACATATATTGGCTAACCTGTCTTTCGAGATAAAAGCCTCACGAAGAATTTCTTTGATATAAGTTGTTTACGTACCTTTCCAACATATTTAACAGAGTACCAGGAAGGTGTTACAAAGGTGTTACATGAGAACTGCGCCTTATGAACTTTTGGCAGACACTGCTGCCGCGCTAGTAAGCAATTATTTCTTCTGGTTTTTTTCTTACTGTGTTTTTTTTTTTGGTGCGTTCACTGCCAAAACAAAACCGCAGAAATTAATTTGCATTTATTTTGGAATATTATGTATTGCATACTTTTTAGTTTATTTTTATATCATGCTAACTGGTTATAAATAAAATGGCTCAATGAAGTCACCCAAGCTTAGACAAAAATGTTTTCTAAATCCGACTTTATCGTCGTATATTATACAAATAGAGCGTTTTTTATACCTTTCATGGAAATGGTATATTAACTTTGGTTCGATGTTTGAAAGTACCAGAACGAGAAGAGTTAGGACCATCAAAAATTATACCGATATGATCAGCCATGTCCGACTGTCTGTGTGTCTGTCCGTCTGTTTAAACGCAAAGTAGTCCCTCAGTTTTTGAGCTATTTTAATGTATTTTTACATTTTATTAGACATTTGTCGGAACAGGCCAGATCGGACGACTATAACGATTATAGGAGCCGATTGTTCAGATATCATATTTTGCTTTATAACTTCTTCATTTAAAAACCTAGAGGTCTGAAATTTTGCAATAAGGTCCGCTATACTAAATTCTATAAGACCTGCGATAATCTTATAGATCAAAGATACATAACATATAGCTGCCATACAACCCAATGTTCAGATATTGCAATTAGTACGAAAACCCCTTCATTTAAGCAGCTAAAGTCTTGAATTTTTCTACAAATATTAAAGAATATTAAAGAATAGCAATAGTGAGAACTATTTTAGTAGTGAAAATCATTAAAATCTGATAAATAGAACATATAGCTGCCATACAACCGATTGTTCAGACATTACATTTTCGTCCAAAACTTCTTTATTTCATCAGCTAAAGACTTGAAATTTTCCACAAATATTAACCATTATTGAGACATTATATAGCAATCAAAATCAATAATATCAAATAAATAAAACATATGGCTCTAATACATTTCTTCCATTCATGAAAGATATGAAGCCTTTTTTTATTTGTTTATAAATCAAAATGTTCTTTTTATAAGAAATTCACTCAAAAATACTTGGAAGGAGCGTTATTATGATAGTACTATTTTTGCTACAGCTCCACTTCTTCTTCTTTTAGCTTCTAGGACTTTATCCTACTGATAGCTCTTTTTCTGCGCTGTTGCGGTTTTTATCCGATTCAGAATGCGGTCCAATTTCACGATGAAAATATAGGCGGGAACGATGAGCTGTAGAAGCTTTGTAATGCCGTTGATAGGGTGCAGCGAATTAAGATCCAGCGGCTTCGCTGGCTAGGTCATGTCGTTCGAATGAATAAAAGCGCTCCAACCTTGTAAAGACCAAGCGGTAAAGGACTTGGGTGCCCTTGATATTTCCACTTGGTGGCAGTTAGAGAAAAATACGTGTCTCCATGTTACTGACATTTTGAAGGATGAGTAAAGGTTCGCTTCGCCACACCATTTCCATGGTGGTTTCTCCAACCACAATAACGTGAGATCATGGGGTGGTAAATTGAGCTGGGATTGAATAAATTTCACTAGTCTGAAGAGAAGAACTGCTTCACAGCGTTCCAAACGAGGCAGACTGACTATTTTGAGGGTTCCGACTTTACTATTCGCTAGTATTCGAGCAATTAAAAAGATACCAAATTTTTACAGTGTTTTACTCTAAGATAAACATATGCGCAGAATGCTTTCTCGACTGCGTCTGAGTATCCATGGAGCTGAATGATTTTATTAGTGGAATAGTGAGCCCATCGCGGTATACGTATGTCTCTGATGGCCTTGGGGTAAGCGCAACGCTGCGGGTTTTACGTTGTTGCTCCGTCGGTGCCTTCCATCCAGAGTTGTTGGAGCAAGATTTTCGCCTGTATCATCATTTGTGACAGCCACCCTGCCGTGTCGAAAAGTTTCGCCACTGAGGACAAAATCTGTTTTTTAGTAGAACTTTTTTTAATGCCTTCTGATTTCTTACCTGGGTCATTGAGGTGAGTATATCGTCCACGTATATTTCTTTTAACAGTACTTCTGAGGCTTTGATCATTTAGAAGTATTGGGCCCGTGTGGAGAATATCATTAAGAAAAATGCCAGAATGCAGGAGTTTCGACGCGTTAAAAACTACTCGCACTTTCGTAGTTTTACTATCTAGCTTTTTTACCGTGTGATGGCGTAGGTAGAATGAGAAGTATCTTTCTTCTTGTATTAATTATTGCAACGATGTGGTTCCATATGACCAAAGGTGAGGTTTTCTGCTAGAACGTTTCAGTACTTATTTCATACGATTGCACGATACTGAGGTATTGTTGTTTTGCTGCTAGCCTAGAGTGTCCGAGTGCAATCGTGTGCGGGAATGTAGTTTTAAACGGAAGTTTTACTACGTAACGGCATTCATCTCTGCGAATTCTGGATTTTTGATAGATATTTTCACAGAACGCACCATAGTGAGTGAGAAAATGGAGTTTTTGGTACTTCTTCCTAATCCCAGAACTCCTTAAGCACGTCCAACAGTAGTCTGCAAGCATGGCTTTCTCCCATCTACTCAGAGAACGCTTCTCGTACTCTGCAATTTCTTGATGAAATCTTTCACCGTGTTTATTACTTACTGAACCCATGTTTTGATATATGCTTGTGACCTAATGCAGACATTAATCCATCAATATTATTGCAGAACACTAATCCATATCCTTTTGAATAAAAGGTAGTTGAGGTGATGTGACGTTTTCGATAAGCTGTAATTTTAACTCCAGTTTGTAATTGATTCCATTCTTTTAATCTCGATCCTAATATTTCAGATTTTTCTTTGGTCTAATCTAAATCTCTAACAAGGTCATTTAGTTCTGATTGACTAATGAAATGTGGTTCTGTATTTTTTCATCTATAAATACCTCTTCGCTATTAGAAGGGTCTGATTCATCTTCTTCTTTAATAGGACTCGATACACTTGACGAAATACAAAATCTTTCCGGTACTGGGATGTCTGGATAATGTGGTAGCGGCATTGACACTGCTGACATAGTAGCATACTTCACCCAATGTTTTGATTATTTTGAAAAACCTTTCACAGTTGTTAAACAGAAGTAACATTCATGTACGTGATTTTTGGGTTCACGCCACTGTATTGGTACACCAAAAGGTATCTTTTTAATATTACCCTTGTACCAACCTGTCAAATAGTTATAACATTTTAAACAAGACACTTTCGGTACCCATGACTTGTGTTGATTTCTAATTTAAAATAATCTTAACTTAGTGCAACGAAAAGTAAATAAAGTAAGATTACCGTTATTTATGTTTTGGGTCGTGATATTTAAATATGAATTTGTTTTCTGCTGTTTACTAAGTATACATAATACGAATCACCCTTCGGGATATCGGTGATTTTTTTGATGTTGCTTAGTGTAATATTTGCTCCATTATGAAACTTCATCTTAGACACATATATTGGCTAACCTGTCTTTCGAGATAAAAGCCTCACGAAGAATTTCTTTGATATAAGTTGTTTACGTACCTTTCCAACATATTTAACAGAGTACCAGGAAGGTGTTACAAAGGTGTTACATGAGAACTGCGCCTTATGAACTTTTGGCAGACACTGCTGCCGCGCTAGTAAGCAATTATTTCTTCTGGTTTTTTTCTTACTGTGTTTTTTTTTTTTGGTGCGTTCACTGCCAAAACAAAACCGCAGAAATTAATTTTCATTTATTTTGGAATATTATGTATTGCATACTTTTTAGTTTATTTTTATAGCATGCTAACTGGTTATAAATAAAATGGCTCAATGAAGTCACCCAAGCTTAGACAAAAATGTTTTCTAAATCCGACTTTATCGTCGTATATTATACAAATAGAGCGTTTTTTATACCTTTCATGGAAATGGTATATTAACTTTGGTTCGATGTTTGAAAGTACCAGAACGAGAAGAGTTAGGACCATCAAAAATTATACCGATATGATCAGCCATGTCCGACTGTCTGTGTGTCTGTCCGTCTGTTTAAACGCAAAGTAGTCCCTCAGTTTTTGAGCTATTTTAATGTATTTTTACATTTTATTAGACATTTGTCGGAACAGGCCAGATCGGACGACTATAACGATTATAGGAGCCGATTGTTCAGATATCATATTTTGCTTTATAACTTCTTCATTTAAAAACCTAGAGGTCTGAAATTTTGCAATAAGGTCCGCTATACTAAATTCTATAAGACCTGCGATAATCTTATAGATCAAAGATACATAACATATAGCTGCCATACAACCTAATGTTCAGATATTGCAATTAGTACGAAAACCCCTTCATTTAAGCAGCTAAAGTCTTGAATTTTTCCACAAATATTAAAGAATATTAAAGAATAGCAATAGTGAGAACTATTTTAGTAGTGAAAATCATTAAAATCTGATAAATAGAACATATAGCTGCCATACAACCGATTGTTCAGATATTACATTTTCGTCCAAAACTTCTTTATTTCATCAGCTAAAGACTTGAAATTTTCCACAAATATTAACCATTATTGAGACATTATATAGCAATCAAAATCAATAATATCAAATAAATAAAACATATGGCTCTAATACATTTCTTCCATTCATGAAAGATATGAAGCCTTTTTTTTATTTGTTTATAAATCAAAATGTTCTTTTTATAAGAAATTCACTCAAAAATACTTGGAAGGAGCGTTATTATCATAGTACTATTTTTGCTACGACACCACTTCTTCTTCTTTTAGCTTCTAGGTCTTTATCCTACTGATAGCTCTTTTTCTGCGCTGTTGCGGTTTTTATCCGATTCAGAATGCGGTCCAATTTCACGATGAAAATATAGGCGGGAACGATGAGCTGTAGAAGCTTTGTAATGCCGTTGATAGGGTGCAGCGAATTAAGATCCAGCGGCTTCGCTGGCTAGGTCATGTCGTTCGAATGAATAAAAGCGCTCCAACCTTGTAAAGACCAAGCGGTAAAGGACTTGGGTGCCCTTGGTATTTCCACTTGGTGGCAGTTAGAGAAAAATACGTGTCTCCATGTTACTGACATTTTGAAGGATGAGTAAAGGTTCGCTTCGCCACACCATTTCCATGGTGGTTTCTCCAACCACAATAACGTGAGATCATGGGGTGGTAAATTGAGCTGGGATTGAATAAATTTCACTAGTCTGAAGAGAAGAACTGCTTCACAGCGTTCCAAACGAGGCAGACTGACTATTTTGAGGGTTCCGACTTTACTATTCGCTAGTATTCGAGCAATTAAAAAGATACCAAATTTTTACAGTGTTTTACTCTAAGATAAACATATGCGCAGAATGCTTTCTCGACTGCGTCTGAGTATCCATGGAGCTGAATGATTTTATTAGTGGAATAGTGAGCCCATCGCGGTATACGTATGTCTCTGATGGCCTTGGGGTAAGCGCAACGCTGCGGGTTTTACGTTGTTGCTCCGTCGGTGCCTTCCATCCAGAGTTGTTGGAGCAAGATTTTCGCCTGTATCATCATTTGTGACAGCCACCCTGCCGTGTCGAAAAGTTTCGCCACTGAGGACAAAATCTGTTTTTTAGTAGAACTTTTTTTAATGCCTTCTGATTTCTTACCTGGGTCATTGAGGTGAGTATATCGTCCACGTATATTTCTTTTAACAGTACTTCTGAGGCTTTGATCATTTAGAAGTATTGGGCCCGTGTGGAGAAAATCATTAAGAAAAATGCCAGAATGCAGGAGTTTCGACGCGTTAAAAACTACTCGCACTTTCGTAGTTTTACTATCTAGCTTTTTTACCGTGTGATGGCGTAGGTAGAATGAGAAGTATCTTTCTTCTTGTATTAATTATTGCAACGATGTGGTTCCATATGACCAAAGGTGAGGTTTTCTGCTAGAACGTTTCAGTACTTATTTCATACGATTGCACGATACTGAGGTATTGTTGTTTTGCTGCTAGCCTAGAGTGTCCGAGTGCAATCGTGTGCGGGAATGTAGTTTTAAACGGAAGTTTTACTACGTAACGGCATTCATCTCTGCGAATTCTGGATTTTTGATAGATATTTTCACAGAACGCACCATAGTGAGTGAGAAAATGGAGTTTTTGGTACTTCTTCCTAATCCCAGAACTCCTTAAGCACGTCCAACAGTAGTCTGCAAGCATGGCTTTCTCCCATCTACTCAGAGAACGCTTCTCGTACTCTGCAATTTCTTGATGAAATCTTTCACCGTGTTTATTGCTTACTGAACCCATGTTTTGATATATGCTTGTGACCTAATGCTGACATTAATCCATCAATATTATTGCAGAACACTAATCCATATCCTTTTGAATAAAAGGTAGTTGAGGTGATGTGACGTTTTCGATAAGCTGTAATTTTAACTCCAGTTTGTAATTGATTCCATTCTTTTAATCTCGATCCTAATATTTCAGATTTTTCTTTGGTCTAATCTAAATCTCTAACAAGGTCATTTAGTTCTGATTGACTAATGAAATGTGGTTCTGTATTTTTTCATCTATAAATACCTCTTCGCTATTAGAAGGGTCTGATTCATCTTCTTCTTTAATAGGACTCGATACACTTGACGAAATACAAAATCTTTCCGGTACTGGGATGTCTGGATAATGTGGTAGCGGCATTGACACTGCTGACATAGTAGCAATGTTTTGATTATTTTGAAAAACCTTTCACAGTTGTTAAACAGAAGTAACATTCATGTACGTGATTTTTGGGTTCACGCCACTGTATTGGTACACCAAAAGGTATCTTTTTAATATTACCCTTGTACCAACCCGTCAAATAGTTATAACATTTTAAACAAGACACTTTCGGCACCCATGACTTGTGTTGATTTCTAATGGCAATTTTAAAATAATCTTAACTTAGTGCAACGAAAAGTAAATAAAGTAAGATTACCGTTATTTATGTTTTGGGTCGTGATATTTAAATATGAATTTGTTTTCTGCTGTTTACTAAGTATACATAATACGAATCACCCTTCGGGATATCGGTGATTTTTTTGATGTTGCTTAGTGTAATATTTGCTCCATTATGAAACTTCATCTTAGACACATATATTGGCTAACCTGTCTTTCGAGATAAAAGCCTCACGAAGAATTTCTTTGATATAAGTTGTTTACGTACCTTTCCAACATATTTAACAGAGTACCAGGAAGGTGTTACAAAGGTGTTACATGAGAACTGCGCCTTATGAACTTTTGGCAGACACTGTTGCCGCGCTAGTAAGCAATTATTTCTTCTGGTTTTTTTCTTACTGTGTTTTTTTTTTTTTGGTGCGTTCACTGCCAAAACAAAACCGCAGAAATTAATTTTCATTTATTTTGGAATATTATGTATTGCATACTTTTTAGTTTATTTTTATAGCATGCTAACTGGTTATAAATAAAATGGCTCAATGAAGTCACCCAAGCTTAGACAAAAATGTTTTCTAAATCCGACTTTATCGTCGTATATTATACAAATAGAGCGTTTTTTATACCTTTCATGGAAATGGTATATTAACTTTGGTTCGATGTTTGAAAGTACCAGAACGAGAAGAGTTAGGACCATCAAAAATTATACCGATATGATCAGCCATGTCCGACTGTCTGTGTATCATCATTTGTGACAGCCACCCTGCCGTGTCGAAAAGTTTCGCCACTGAGGACAAAATCTGTTTTTTAGTAGAACTTTTTTTAATGCCTTCTGATTTCTTACCTGGGTCATTGAGTATATCGTCCACGTATATTTCTTTTAACAGTACTTCTGAGGCTTTGATCATTTAGAAGTATTGGGCCCGTGTGGAGAAAATCATTAAGAAAAATGCCAGAATGCAGGAGTTTCGACGCGTTAAAAACTACTCGCACTTTCGTAGTTTTACTATCTAGCTTTTTTACCGTGTGATGGCGTAGGTAGAATGAGAAGTATCTTTCTTCTTGTATTAATTATTGCAACGATGTGGTTCCATATGACCAAAGGTGAGGTTTTCTGCTAGAACGTTTCAGTACTTATTTCATACGATTGCACGATACTGAGGTATTGTTGTTTTGCTGCTAGCCTAGAGTGTCCGAGTGCAATCGTGTGCGGGAATGTAGTTTTAAACGGAAGTTTTACTACGTAACGGCATTCATCTCTGCGAATTCTGGATTTTTGATAGATATTTTCACAGAACGCACCATAGTGAGTGAGAAAATGGAGTTTTTGGTACTTCTTCCTAATCCCAGAACTCCTTAAGCACGTCCAACAGTAGTCTGCAAGCATGGCTTTCTCCCATCTACTCAGAGAACGCTTCTCGTACTCTGCAATTTCTTGATAAAATCTTTCACCGTGTTTATTACTTACTGAACCCATGTTTTGATATATGCTTGTGACCTAATGCTGACATTAATCCATCAATATTATTGCAGAACACTAATCCATATCCTTTTGAATAAAAGGTAGTTGAGGTGATGTGACGTTTTCGATAAGCTGTAATTTTAACTCCAGTTTGTAATTGATTCCATTCTTTTAATCTCGATCCTAATATTTCAGATTTTTCTTTGGTCTAATCTAAATCTCTAACAAGGTCATTTAGTTCTGATTGACTAATGAAATGTGGTTCTGTATTTTTTCATCTATAAATACCTCTTCGCTATTAGAAGGGTCTGATTCATCTTCTTCTTTAATAGGACTCGATACACTTGACGAAATACAAAATCTTTCCGGTACTGGGATGTCTGGATAATGTGGTAGCGGCATTGACACTGCTGACATAGTAGCAATGTTTTGATTATTTTGAAAAACCTTTCACAGTTGTTAAACAGAAGTAACATTCATGTACGTGATTTTTGGGTTCACGCCACTGTATTGGTACACCAAAAGGTATCTTTTTAATATTACCCTTGTACCAACCCGTCAAATAGTTATAACATTTTAAACAAGACACTTTCGGCACCCATGACTTGTGTTGATTTCTAATGGCAATTTTAAAATAATCTTAACTTAGTGCAACGAAAAGTAAATAAAGTAAGATTACCGTTATTTATGTTTTGGGTCGTGATATTTAAATATGAATTTGTTTTCTGCTGTTTACTAAGTATACATAATACGAATCACCCTTCGGGATATCGGTGATTTTTTTGATGTTGCTTAGTGTAATATTTGCTCCATTATGAAACTTCATCTTAGACACATATATTGGCTAACCTGTCTTTCGAGATAAAAGCCTCACGAAGAATTTCTTTGATATAAGTTGTTTACGTACCTTTCCAACATATTTAACAGAGTACCAGGAAGGTGTTACAAAGGTGTTACATGAGAACTGCGCCTTATGAACTTTTGGCAGACACTGTTGCCGCGCTAGTAAGCAATTATTTCTTCTGGTTTTTTTCTTACTGTGTTTTTTTTTTTTTTGGTGCGTTCACTGCCAAAACAAAACCGCAGAAATTAATTTTCATTTATTTTGGAATATTATGTATTGCATACTTTTTAGTTTATTTTTATAGCATGCTAACTGGTTATAAATAAAATGGCTCAATGAAGTCACCCAAGCTTAGACAAAAATGTTTTCTAAATCCGACTTTATCGTCGTATATTATACAAATAGAGCGTTTTTTATACCTTTCATGGAAATGGTATATTAACTTTGGTTCGATGTTTGAAAGTACCAGAACGAGAAGAGTTAGGACCATCAAAAATTATACCGATATGATCAGCCATGTCCGACTGTCTGTGTATCATCATTTGTGACAGCCACCCTGCCGTGTCGAAAAGTTTCGCCACTGAGGACAAAATCTGTTTTTTAGTAGAACTTTTTTTAATGCCTTCTGATTTCTTACCTGGGTCATTGAGTATATCGTCCACGTATATTTCTTTTAACAGTACTTCTGAGGCTTTGATCATTTAGAAGTATTGGGCCCGTGTGGAGAAAATCATTAAGAAAAATGCCAGAATGCAGGAGTTTCGACGCGTTAAAAACTACTCGCACTTTCGTAGTTTTACTATCTAGCTTTTTTACCGTGTGATGGCGTAGGTAGAATGAGAAGTATCTTTCTTCTTGTATTAATTATTGCAACGATGTGGTTCCATATGACCAAAGGTGAGGTTTTCTGCTAGAACGTTTCAGTACTTATTTCATACGATTGCACGATACTGAGGTATTGTTGTTTTGCTGCTAGCCTAGAGTGTCCGAGTGCAATCGTGTGCGGGAATGTAGTTTTAAACGGAAGTTTTACTACGTAACGGCATTCATCTCTGCGAATTCTGGATTTTTGATAGATATTTTCACAGAACGCACCATAGTGAGTGAGAAAATGGAGTTTTTGGTACTTCTTCCTAATCCCAGAACTCCTTAAGCACGTCCAACAGTAGTCTGCAAGCATGGCTTTCTCCCATCTACTCAGAGAACGCTTCTCGTACTCTGCAATTTCTTGATAAAATCTTTCACCGTGTTTATTACTTACTGAACCCATGTTTTGATATATGCTTGTGACCTAATGCTGACATTAATCCATCAATATTATTGCAGAACACTAATCCATATCCTTTTGAATAAAAGGTAGTTGAGGTGATGTGACGTTTTCGATAAGCTGTAATTTTAACTCCAGTTTGTAATTGATTCCATTCTTTTAATCTCGATCCTAATATTTCAGATTTTTCTTTGGTCTAATCTAAATCTCTAACAAGGTCATTTAGTTCTGATTGACTAATGAAATGTGGTTCTGTATTTTTTCATCTATAAATACCTCTTCGCTATTAGAAGGGTCTGATTCATCTTCTTCTTTAATAGGACTCGATACACTTGACGAAATACAAAATCTTTCCGGTACTGGGATGTCTGGATAATGTGGTAGCGGCATTGACACTGCTGACATAGTAGCATACTTCACCCAATGTTTTGATTATTTTGAAAAACCTTTCACAGTTGTTAAACAGAAGTAACATTCATGTACGTGATTTTTGGGTTCACGCCACTGTATTGGTACACCAAAAGGTATCTTTTTAATATTACCCTTGTACCAACCCGTCAAATAGTTATAACATTTTAAACAAGACACTTTCGGCACCCATGACTTGTGTTGATTTCTAATGGCAATTTTAAAATAATCTTAACTTAGTGCAACGAAAAGTAAATAAAGTAAGATTACCGTTATTTATGTTTTGGGTCGTGATATTTAAATATGAATTTGTTTTCTGCTGTTTACTAAGTATACATAATACGAATCACCCTTCGGGATATCGGTGATTTTTTTGATGTTGCTTAGTGTAATATTTGCTCCATTATGAAACTTCATCTTAGACACATATATTGGCTAACCTGTCTTTCGAGATAAAAGCCTCACGAAGAATTTCTTTGATATAAGTTGTTTACGTACCTTTCCAACATATTTAACAGAGTACCAGGAAGGTGTTACAAAGGTGTTACATGACAACTGCGCCTTATGAACTTTTGGCAGACACTGCTGCCGCGCTAGTAAGCAATTATTTCTTCTGGTTTTTTTCTTACTGTGTTTTTTTTTTTTTGGTGCGTTCACTGCCAAAACAAAACCGCAGAAATTAATTTTCATTTATTTTGGAATATTATGTATTGCATACTTTTTAGTTTATTTTTATAGCATGCTAACTGGTTATAAATAAAATGGCTCAATGAAGTCACCCAAGCTTAGACAAAAATGTTTTCTAAATCCGACTTTATCGTCGTATATTATACAAATAGAGCGTTTTTTATACCTTTCATGGAAATGGTATATTAACTTTGGTTCGATGTTTGAAAGTACCAGAACGAGAAGAGTTAGGACCATCAAAAATTATACCGATATGATCAGCCATGTCCGACTGTCTGTGTGTCTGTCCGTCTGTTTAAACGCAAAGTAGTCCCTCAGTTTTTGAGCTATTTTAATGTATTTTTACATTTTATTAGACATTTGTCGGAACAGGCCAGATCGGACGACTATAACGATTATAGGAGCCGATTGTTCAGATATCATATTTTGCTTTATAACTTCTTCATTTAAAAACCTAGAGGTCTGAAATTTTGCAATAAGGTCCGCTATACTAAATTCTATAAGACCTGCGATAATCTTATAGATCAAAGATACATAACATATAGCTGCCATACAACCTAATGTTCAGATATTGCAATTAGTACGAAAACCCCTTCATTTAAGCAGCTAAAGTCTTGAATTTTTCCACAAATATTAAAGAATATTAAAGAATAGCAATAGTGAGAACTATTTTAGTAGTGAAAATCATTAAAATCTGATAAATAGAACATATAGCTGCCATACAACCGATTGTTCAGATATTACATTTTCGTCCAAAACTTCTTTATTTCATCAGCTAAAGACTTGAAATTTTCCACAAATATTAACCATTATTGAGACATTATATAGCAATCAAAATCAATAATATCAAATAAATAAAACATATGGCTCTAATACATTTCTTCCATTCATGAAAGATATGAAGCCTTTTTTTTATTTGTTTATAAATCAAAATGTTCTTTTTATAAGAAATTCACTCAAAAATACTTGGAAGGAGCGTTATTATCATAGTACTATTTTTGCTACGACACCACTTCTTCTTCTTTTAGCTTCTAGGTCTTTATCCTACTGATAGCTCTTTTTCTGCGCTGTTGCGGTTTTTATCCGATTCAGAATGCGGTCCAATTTCACGATGAAAATATAGGCGGGAACGATGAGCTGTAGAAGCTTTGTAATGCCGTTGATAGGGTGCAGCGAATTAAGATCCAGCGGCTTCGCTGGCTAGGTCATGTCGTTCGAATGAATAAAAGCGCTCCAACCTTGTAAAGACCAAGCGGTAAAGGACTTGGGTGCCCTTGGTATTTCCACTTGGTGGCAGTTAGAGAAAAATACGTGTCTCCATGTTACTGACATTTTGAAGGATGAGTAAAGGTTCGCTTCGCCACACCATTTCCATGGTGGTTTCTCCAACCACAATAACGTGAGATCATGGGGTGGTAAATTGAGCTGGGATTGAATAAATTTCACTAGTCTGAAGAGAAGAACTGCTTCACAGCGTTCCAAACGAGGCAGACTGACTATTTTGAGGGTTCCGACTTTACTATTCGCTAGTATTCGAGCAATTAAAAAGATACCAAATTTTTACAGTGTTTTACTCTAAGATAAACATATGCGCAGAATGCTTTCTCGACTGCGTCTGAGTATCCATGGAGCTGAATGATTTTATTAGTGGAATAGTGAGCCCATCGCGGTATACGTATGTCTCTGATGGCCTTGGGGTAAGCGCAACGCTGCGGGTTTTACGTTGTTGCTCCGTCGGTGCCTTCCATCCAGAGTTGTTGGAGCAAGATTTTCGCCTGTATCATCATTTGTGACAGCCACCCTGCCGTGTCGAAAAGTTTCGCCACTGAGGACAAAATCTGTTTTTTAGTAGAACTTTTTTTAATGCCTTCTGATTTCTTACCTGGGTCATTGAGGTGAGTATATCGTCCACGTATATTTCTTTTAACAGTACTTCTGAGGCTTTGATCATTTAGAAGTATTGGGCCCGTGTGGAGAAAATCATTAAGAAAAATGCCAGAATGCAGGAGTTTCGACGCGTTAAAAACTACTCGCACTTTCGTAGTTTTACTATCTAGCTTTTTTACCGTGTGATGGCGTAGGTAGAATGAGAAGTATCTTTCTTCTTGTATTAATTATTGCAACGATGTGGTTCCATATGACCAAAGGTGAGGTTTTCTGCTAGAACGTTTCAGTACTTATTTCATACGATTGCACGATACTGAGGTATTGTTGTTTTGCTGCTAGCCTAGAGTGTCCGAGTGCAATCGTGTGCGGGAATGTAGTTTTAAACGGAAGTTTTACTACGTAACGGCATTCATCTCTGCGAATTCTGGATTTTTGATAGATATTTTCACAGAACGCACCATAGCGAGTGAGAAAATGGAGTTTTTGGTACTTCTTCCTAATCCCAGAACTCCTTAAGCACGTCCAACAGTAGTCTGCAAGCATGGCTTTCTCCCATCTACTCAGAGAACGCTTCTCGTACTCTGCAATTTCTTGATAAAATCTTTCACCGTGTTTATTACTTACTGAACCCATGTTTTGATATATGCTTGTGACCTAATGCTGACATTAATCCATCAATATTATTGCAGAACACTAATCCATATCCTTTTGAATAAAAGGTAGTTGAGGTGATGTGACGTTTTCGATAAGCTGTAATTTTAACTCCAGTTTGTAATTGATTCCATTCTTTTAATCTCGATCCTAATATTTCAGATTTTTCTTTGGTCTAATCTAAATCTCTAACAAGGTCATTTAGTTCTGATTGACTAATGAAATGTGGTTCTGTATTTTTTCATCTATAAATACCTCTTCGCTATTAGAAGGGTCTGATTCATCTTCTTCTTTAATAGGACTCGATACACTTGACGAAATACAAAATCTTTCCGGTACTGGGATGTCTGGATAATGTGGTAGCGGCATTGACACTGCTGACATAGTAGCATACTTCACCCAATGTTTTGATTATTTTGAAAAACCTTTCACAGTTGTTAAACAGAAGTAACATTCATGTACGTGATTTTTGGGTTCACGCCACTGTATTGGTACACCAAAAGGTATCTTTTTAATATTACCCTTGTACCAACCCGTCAAATAGTTATAACATTTTAAACAAGACACTTTCGGCACCCATGACTTGTGTTGATTTCTAATGGCAATTTTAAAATAATCTTAACTTAGTGCAACGAAAAGTAAATAAAGTAAGATTACCGTTATTTATGTTTTGGGTCGTGATATTTAAATATGAATTTGTTTTCTGCTGTTTACTAAGTATACATAATACGAATCACCCTTCGGGATATCGGTGATTTTTTTGATGTTGCTTAGTGTAATATTTGCTCCATTATGAAACTTCATCTTAGACACATATATTGGCTAACCTGTCTTTCGAGATAAAAGCCTCACGAAGAATTTCTTTGATATAAGTTGTTTACGTACCTTTCCAACATATTTAACAGAGTACCAGGAAGGTGTTACAAAGGTGTTACATGAGAACTGCGCCTTATGAACTTTTGGCAGACACTGCTGCCGCGCTAGTAAGCAATTATTTCTTCTGGTTTTTTTCTTACTGTGTTTTTTTTTTTTTGGTGCGTTCACTGCCAAAACAAAACCGCAGAAATTAATTTTCATTTATTTTGGAATATTATGTATTGCATACTTTTTAGTTTATTTTTATAGCATGCTAACTGGTTATAAATAAAATGGCTCAATGAAGTCACCCAAGCTTAGACAAAAATGTTTTCTAAATCCGACTTTATCGTCGTATATTATACAAATAGAGCGTTTTTTATACCTTTCATGGAAATGGTATATTAACTTTGGTTCGATGTTTGAAAGTACCAGAACGAGAAGAGTTAGGACCATCAAAAATTATACCGATATGATCAGCCATGTCCGACTGTCTGTGTGTCTGTCCGTCTGTTTAAACGCAAAGTAGTCCCTCAGTTTTTGAGCTATTTTAATGTATTTTTACATTTTATTAGACATTTGTCGGAACAGGCCAGATCGGACGACTATAACGATTATAGGAGCCGATTGTTCAGATATCATATTTTGCTTTATAACTTCTTCATTTAAAAACCTAGAGGTCTGAAATTTTGCAATAAGGTCCGCTATACTAAATTATATAAGACCTGCGATAATCTTATAGATCAAAGATACATAACATATAGCTGCCATACAACCTAATGTTCAGATATTGCAATTAGTACGAAAACCCCTTCATTTAAGCAGCTAAAGTCTTGAATTTTTCCACAAATATTAAAGAATATTAAAGAATAGCAATAGTGAGAACTATTTTAGTAGTGAAAATCATTAAAATCTGATAAATAGAACATATAGCTGCCATACAACCGATTGTTCAGATATTACATTTTCGTCCAAAACTTCTTTA
The DNA here is from genome assembly GCA_963971545.1 of Philophylla caesio. NCBI lineage: Eukaryota > Metazoa > Arthropoda > Insecta > Diptera > Tephritidae > Philophylla > Philophylla caesio. The sequence continues at coordinate 64,800,216 of OZ020606.1, forward strand.
TTTCATCAGCTAAAGACTTGAAATTTTCCACAAATATTAACCATTATTGAGACATTATATAGCAATCAAAATCAATAATATCAAATAAATAAAACATATGGCTCTAATACATTTCTTCCATTCATGAAAGATATGAAGCCTTTTTTTTATTTGTTTATAAATCAAAATGTTCTTTTTATAAGAAATTCACTCAAAAATACTTGGAAGGAGCGTTATTATCATAGTACTATTTTTGCTACGACACCACTTCTTCTTCTTTTAGCTTCTAGGTCTTTATCCTACTGATAGCTCTTTTTCTGCGCTGTTGCGGTTTTTATCCGATTCAGAATGCGGTCCAATTTCACGATGAAAATATAGGCGGGAACGATGAGCTGTAGAAGCTTTGTAATGCCGTTGATAGGGTGCAGCGAATTAAGATCCAGCGGCTTCGCTGGCTAGGTCATGTCGTTCGAATGAATAAAAGCGCTCCAACCTTGTAAAGACCAAGCGGTAAAGGACTTGGGTGCCCTTGGTATTTCCACTTGGTGGCAGTTAGAGAAAAATACGTGTCTCCATGTTACTGACATTTTGAAGGATGAGTAAAGGTTCGCTTCGCCACACCATTTCCATGGTGGTTTCTCCAACCACAATAACGTGAGATCATGGGGTGGTAGATTGAGCTGGGATTGAATAAATTTCACTAGTCTGAAGAGAAGAACTGCTTCACAGCGTTCCAAACGAGGCAGACTGACTATTTTGAGGGTTCCGACTTTACTATTCGCTAGTATTCGAGCAATTAAAAAGATACCAAATTTTTACAGTGTTTTACTCTAAGATAAACATATGCGCAGAATGCTTTCTCGACTGCGTCTGAGTATCCATGGAGCTGAATAATTTTATTAGTGGAATAGTGAGCCCATCGCGGTATACGTATGTCTCTGATGGCCTTGGGGTTAGCGCAACGCTGCGGGTTTTACGTTGTTGCTCCGTCGGTGCCTTCCATCCAGAGTTGTTGGAGCAAGATTTTCGCCTGTATCATCATTTGTGACAGCCACCCTGCCGTGTCGAAAAGTTTCGCCACTGAGGACAAAATCTGTTTTTTAGTAGAACTTTTTTTAATGCCTTCTGATTTCTTACCTGGGTCATTGAGGTGAGTATATTGTCCACGTATATTTCTTTTAACAGTACTTCTGAGGCTTTGATCATTTAGAAGTATTGGGCCCGTGTGGAGAATATCATTAAGAAAAATGCCAGAATGCAGGAGTTTCGACGCGTTAAAAACTACTCGCACTTTCGTAGTTTTACTATCTAGCTTTTTTACCGTGTGATGGCGTAGGTAGAATGAGAAGTATCTTTCTTCTTGTATTAATTATTGCAACGATGTGGTTCCATATGACCAAAGGTGAGGTTTTCTGCTAGAACCTTTCAGTACTTATTTCATACGATTGCACGATACTGAGGTATTGTTGTTTTGCTGCTAGCCTAGAGTGTCCGAGTGCAATCGTGTGCGGGAATGTAGTTTTAAACGGAAGTTTTACTACGTAACGGCATTCATCTCTGCGAATTCTGGATTTTTGATAGATATTTTCACAGAACGCACCATAGTGAGTGAGAAAATGGAGTTTTTGGTACTTCTTCCTAATCCCAGAACTCCTTAAGCACGTCCAACAGTAGTCTGCAAGCATGGCTTTCTCCCATCTACTCAGAGAACGCTTCTCGTACTCTGCAATTTCTTGATAAAATCTTTCACCGTGTTTATTACTTACTGAACCCATGTTTTGATATATGCTTGTGACCTAATGCTGACATTAATCCATCAATATTATTGCAGAACACTAATCCATATCCTTTTGAATAAAAGGTAGTTGAGGTGATGTGACGTTTTCGATAAGCTGTAATTTTAACTCCAGTTTGTAATTGATTCCATTCTTTTAATCTCGATCCTAATATTTCAGATTTTTCTTTGGTCTAATCTAAATCTCTAACAAGGTCATTTAGTTCTGATTGACTAATGAAATGTGGTTCTGTATTTTTTCATCTATAAATACCTCTTCGCTATTAGAAGGGTCTGATTCATCTTCTTCTTTAATAGGACTCGATACACTTGACGAAATACAAAATCTTTCCGGTACTGGGATGTCTGGATAATGTGGTAGCGGCATTGACACTGCTGACATAGTAGCATACTTCACCCAATGTTTTGATTATTTTGAAAAACCTTTCACAGTTGTTAAACAGAAGTAACATTCATGTACGTGATTTTTGGGTTCACGCCACTGTATTGGTACACCAAAAGGTATCTTTTTAATATTACCCTTGTACCAACCCGTCAAATAGTTATAACATTTTAAACAAGACACTTTCGGCACCCATGACTTGTGTTGATTTCTAATGGCAATTTTAAAATAATCTTAACTTAGTGCAACGAAAAGTAAATAAAGTAAGATTACCGTTATTTATGTTTTGGGTCGTGATATTTAAATATGAATTTGTTTTCTGCTGTTTACTAAGTATACATAATACGAATCACCCTTCGGGATATCGGTGATTTTTTTGATGTTGCTTAGTGTAATATTTGCTCCATTATGAAACTTCATCTTAGACACATATATTGGCTAACCTGTCTTTCGAGATAAAAGCCTCACGAAGAATTTCTTTGATATAAGTTGTTTACGTACCTTTCCAACATATTTAACAGAGTACCAGGAAGGTGTTACAAAGGTGTTACATGAGAACTGCGCCTTATGAACTTTTGGCAGACACTGCTGCCGCGCTAGTAAGCAATTATTTCTTCTGGTTTTTTTCTTACTGTGTTTTTTTTTTTTTGGTGCGTTCACTGCCAAAACAAAACCGCAGAAATTAATTTTCATTTATTTTGGAATATTATGTATTGCATACTTTTTAGTTTATTTTTATAGCATGCTAACTGGTTATAAATAAAATGGCTCAATGAAGTCACCCAAGCTTAGACAAAAATGTTTTCTAAATCCGACTTTATCGTCGTATATTATACAAATAGAGCGTTTTTTATACCTTTCATGGAAATGGTATATTAACTTTGGTTCGATGTTTGAAAGTACCAGAACGAGAAGAGTTAGGACCATCAAAAATTATACCGATATGATCAGCCATGTCCGACTGTCTGTGTGTCTGTCCGTCTGTTTAAACGCAAAGTAGTCCCTCAGTTTTTGAGCTATTTTAATGTATTTTTACATTTTATTAGACATTTGTCGGAACAGGCCAGATCGGACGACTATAACGATTATAGGAGCCGATTGTTCAGATATCATATTTTGCTTTATAACTTCTTCATTTAAAAACCTAGAGGTCTGAAATTTTGCAATAAGGTCCGCTATACTAAATTCTATAAGACCTGCGATAATCTTATAGATCAAAGATACATAACATATAGCTGCCATACAACCTAATGTTCAGATATTGCAATTAGTACGAAAACCCCTTCATTTAAGCAGCTAAAGTCTTGAATTTTTCCACAAATATTAAAGAATATTAAAGAATAGCAATAGTGAGAACTATTTTAGTAGTGAAAATCATTAAAATCTGATAAATAGAACATATAGCTGCCATACAACCGATTGTTCAGATATTACATTTTCGTCCAAAACTTCTTTATTTCATCAGCTAAAGACTTGAAATTTTCCACAAATATTAACCATTATTGAGACATTATATAGCAATCAAAATCAATAATATCAAATAAATAAAACATATGGCTCTAATACATTTCTTCCATTCATGAAAGATATGAAGCCTTTTTTTTATTTGTTTATAAATCAAAATGTTCTTTTTATAAGAAATTCACTCAAAAATACTTGGAAGGAGCGTTATTATCATAGTACTATTTTTGCTACGACACCACTTCTTCTTCTTTTAGCTTCTAGGTCTTTATCCTACTGATAGCTCTTTTTCTGCGCTGTTGCGGTTTTTATCCGATTCAGAATGCGGTCCAATTTCACGATGAAAATATAGGCGGGAACGATGAGCTGTAGAAGCTTTGTAATGCCGTTGATAGGGTGCAGCGAATTAAGATCCAGCGGCTTCGCTGGCTAGGTCATGTCGTTCGAATGAATAAAAGCGCTCCAACCTTGTAAAGACCAAGCGGTAAAGGACTTGGGTGCCCTTGGTATTTCCACTTGGTGGCAGTTAGAGAAAAATACGTGTCTCCATGTTACTGACATTTTGAAGGATGAGTAAAGGTTCGCTTCGCCCCACCATTTCCATGGTGGTTTCTCCAACCACAATAACGTGAGATCATGGGGTGGTAGATTGAGCTGGGATTGAATAAATTTCACTAGTCTGAAGAGAAGAACTGCTTCACAGCGTTCCAAACGAGGCAGACTGACTATTTTGAGGGTTCCGACTTTACTATTCGCTAGTATTCGAGCAATTAAAAAGATACCAAATTTTTACAGTGTTTTACTCTAAGATAAACATATGCGCAGAATGCTTTCTCGACTGCGTCTGAGTATCCATGGAGCTGAATAATTTTATTAGTGGAATAGTGAGCCCATCGCGGTATACGTATGTCTCTGATGGCCTTGGGGTTAGCGCAACGCTGCGGGTTTTACGTTGTTGCTCCGTCGGTGCCTTCCATCCAGAGTTGTTGGAGCAAGATTTTCGCCTGTATCATCATTTGTGACAGCCACCCTGCCGTGTCGAAAAGTTTCGCCACTGAGGACAAAATCTGTTTTTTAGTAGAACTTTTTTTAATGCCTTCTGATTTCTTACCTGGGTCATTGAGGTGAGTATATTGTCCACGTATATTTCTTTTAACAGTACTTCTGAGGCTTTGATCATTTAGAAGTATTGGGCCCGTGTGGAGAATATCATTAAGAAAAATGCCAGAATGCAGGAGTTTCGACGCGTTAAAAACTACTCGCACTTTCGTAGTTTTACTATCTAGCTTATTGCAACGATGTGGTTCCATATGACCAAAGGTGAGGTTTTCTGCTAGAACCTTTCAGTACTTATTTCATACGATTGCACGATACTGAGGTATTGTTGTTTTGCTGCTAGCCTAGAGTGTCCGAGTGCAATCGTGTGCGGGAATGTAGTTTTAAACGGAAGTTTTACTACGTAACGGCATTCATCTCTGCGAATTCTGGATTTTTGATAGATATTTTCACAGAACGCACCATAGTGAGTGAGAAAATGGAGTTTTTGGTACTTCTTCCTAATCCCAGAACTCCTTAAGCACGTCCAACAGTAGTCTGCAAGCATGGCTTTCTCCCATCTACTCAGAGAACGCTTCTCGTACTCTGCAATTTCTTGATGAAATCTTTCACCGTGTTTATTACTTACTGAACCCATGTTTTGATATATGCTTGTGACCTAATGTCAGCACATTAATCCATCAATATTATTGCAGAACACTAATCCATATCCTTTTGAATAAAAGGTAGTTGAGGTGATGTGACGTTTTCGATAAGCTGTAATTTTAACTCCAGTTTGTAATTGATTCCATTCTTTTAATCTCGAGCCTATTATTTCAGACTTTTCTTTGGTCTAATCTAAATCTCTAACAAGGTCATTTAGTTCTGATTGACTAATGAAATGTGGTTCTGTATTTTTTCATCTATAAATACCTCTTCGCTATTAAAAGGGTCTGATTCATCTTCTTCTTCAATAGGACTCGATACACTTGTAATAATAATAATCCCAACGGTTTTATCCCTCCATACCTGCCCGACCGACGCGAGGGGCGCATCCGCATGACGCACGGATATATAAAAAAAAAATTTTTTGTTTTTTTTTCATATATGTTGCGCCGAGTCATGAAAGGCAGAGGTTTGTTAAGTGTCGAGATCTAAAACTGTTCAGCTACAGAACAAATGCTCATCAGCTGATCGAATAGTAATATATGTATATGTATGTATGTATTAATTATTGAGAGGATTGAGTATAGTTTTCTTTATGTAAAAAAGTGAGTCTGAAATATCAAAAGAACCGGAGTGAGTGTTAAAATCCTGACACACACTACGGAGTGGCTCATTTAACTCAAAATTGCTTTTACATGGCTTCAGAAAGTGAGGCCGGAAATTTCTTGAAATTCGGGAGGGAACGTTTAGTTTTATTTCGCTAAGAAGAGATGGGCTAGAGATCAAGCCTGTCAGTAACTTGACCAAAAATACAATGCCTAGCATTTCTCTGCGACTAGCAAGTGTGGGAAGATTAATGAGTTTTAAACGACTTATATATGGCGGCAGGTTGTACTGAGAATCCCAACGAAAATTCCTTAAAGCAAAAAGTAGAAATTGTTTTTGAATTGACTCTATTCTGTCGGAATGAACTTGATAGCGCGGGTTCCAAACAACAGATCCATATTCCAGTATGGGCCTCACTAACGTTGTAAATAGAGCCTTCGTGATGTAAGGGTCATTGAATTCTTTTGACCACCGTTTTACAAATGCAAAAACACCCTTGGCTTTGTTAACTGTAACATTTATGTGAAGATTAAAATTAAATTTCGGGTCCATTGTAATTCCAAGATCAACAAAGTTAAACACTTGTTCGAGGTTATTGTTACATATTTCATAAGAAGCTGGTTGAACTGCTCTGCGAGAAAAGCACATTACTTTACATTTTTTAAGGTTTAGTGGGATGTAATTTATTTCACACCAGTTAGTCATGCTATTTAAATCCGCTTGTTGTAAGGACCTTTCCTCAACAGAATGATACGATCTAAAAAGCTTTACATCATCAGCATACAATAAAATTGTTGAATAATTTCTTACAGAAGGTAAGTCATTTATAAAAAGTAAAAACAGAATCGGACCAAGGTGACTTCCTTGCGGGACCCCTGAAGAAACATGAATAATGTTGAGGAACTATTTTTAAAAAGAACTCGTTGTGTTCTGTCAATGAGGTAAGAAGACATCCAACGAAGGAGATTAGGTTGAAAACCAAGGAGATCGAGTTTATGGATCAGTAAAGAGTGACTTACTCTGTCGAATGCTTTACTAAAATCAGTGTATATAACATCAGTGTGCATAAATTCTCTGAATCCATTTGAAACATGAGTTGTGAACTCAAGCAAGTTTGTAACGGTAGACTTACCCTTAGAGAACCCATGTTGTGTGCTAGAAATTGTAGAGGATATGGAATACGTTAAATGGTCAACAACAATAGCTTCGAATAATTTAGGAATAGCAGAAAGCTTAGCTATACCGCGGTAATTTTCTATAGAGGACCTACTCCCGGTCTTATAAAGGGGTATAATGAATGATTCTTTCCAAGCTGAAGGGAAAATCCCAAGCTTAAGAGAAAGATTAAATAAATTAGTTAAGGGCACATAAATATGTTTAGCACAGTTAATGAGGAAACACGTCGGGATCGAATCGGGGCCAGCCTTAAATGATTCTTTTAAGTTACTCAAATAATAAAATACTTCCTCGGAAGATTTCTGCAGAATAATAGCAGAGGTGAGGGAACAGAGTTTATATGGATAAGGTTTGCTCAGAGGCGAGTTAATGGAGTAATTTGACCTGAAGAATTGGGCAAACATGTTGGAAATTGATTGGGAGTCACAAGAAACGGTATTTTGATATTTCATAGCAGACGGAAAACTAGTCACTCTGCGCCTAGAGTTAACGAAGTCATAAAATGATTCAGGGTTTTTTATTAGATTCCTTTTAACTTTGCACAAATAAGATCTGCAGCATTTTTTATTTAATTCAAAATAAGCGTATGAGTATTTAATATAGTTAGTGTGCAAACCAGTTTTTTTGTACAATTTAAACGATCGCGACTTCTTGTTTTTTAAATTTTTTAGTTCTTTAGTATGTAAACCAAGGTTGTGATTGCTCCTTTTGTTCGCAAACCCGTTTTGGTACAAACTTTTGAAATAAGCTAAATATAGTGTTTTTAAAATGCAACGTTCAACATCATCTTTATACGTCGGCCATGATAATTTTGATAATTCTCGATCTAATTTCTTGAAATTGGCTTTTGCGAAAATATTTTGGAGTTAAATTGATCTGATTTAGACAGAGCTCAGCCATATCTTCTAAAAACACATTGTATCTATCCTTTGATGATATTGGAACGATAACGTCGTCTATAAGAGTCCATGATATGCCTGGCATATTGAAGTCACCAAGCACAATCATCGAGCCATGTGCAGTAATCATTGAACTTAAGGATCTAAGTAACGCAATATGTTGAGAATAAACCGATAAGTCAGAGTTAGAAGGGATGTAGCAAGCAGCTAAATAAAAGAAACCATTTCCTACCATAACTCGTATGGCTTTCAATTCGATTGACTCGATGAGGGGGATACAAACATCTTCGGATGGTATTGAAGAATGAACTGCAAAAAGAACACCCCCACCGATTCTGTCCTTACGGTCATTTCTATAAATTTGATATTGATTAGGAAGGATCTCTGAATTAAAAATATGTGGTTTAAGCCAAGTTTCAGTAAAGCAAATTACGTTATAGTCACTGTCTAAGCCTTTTAAATATAAATCGTTCAATTTAGTATTTAAACCTCTAACGTTTTGGTAGAAAATACTTAAAGTAGAATTTAAAATTAGTTTTTTGGCTCAGTGTCACGATTAGGAATTGAAGCTAAGCTATTTATTTTATTTTTATTTTTATGTGGCTTGTATTCAAATTCGCGAACAAATGCCCCGGTTGGCCAAAAAGAATTGTTAAGCAAAGTACCAAAAACTTCAGATGCCACATCAATTTTAAAAGATGATACGTTACGTTCGTATTTAAAGTTAAATTTTCGGATTGCTAAGTTACAAGTCTTAATTTTTGATGAAATGTAAAACTCTATATCATCAGAAGAAGTGTCCCTAGCAAATCTAGAAACAAAAATCGATTTTCTCAAAGGAACCACAACCAGCTTCTTTGCAGAGCAGTCAGCCTCATCCAATGGTGCTACAGTTTTTGCAACAATAGGAGCAGATTGGGATGGTGGAAGCGATTGAGGCGGTGATGGACCCACCTCCGATGAAGATGCCTGTAAGTTCTCATGATCAGAATTGCTTTTATTAGAGGAAGAAGCGCGAGTGCAAATAGCTCTTGATGAAGTTGAAGAAGACGGGCCCTGAGGCGGAGGGACAGGAGACAAAAGATTAATTAGCTCAATTTGTTGATCTGCATTTTAAACAAGACCAACGAATACCTCTTCCTTCATTTATTAAGTCTAGGACTCTACCAGTCAATCCGGCACATTTTATATGAGCAATGCCATCGCACAACCAGCATGCAACAGAGCGTTGCTCATTATCGCTTTTATTTTTGCAGTTGTCAAAAATGCAAGACATAATTGAAACAGTAAAATTCAATATGAGTAAAAACTAAAATTGTATTAATAAATCAAAGAAGAAAGCAGTTTGCAAGGTAGGGCAAGTTTTATAATTATTTAAGGTTTGAGAGCTATTTATGCAACGAACAGTTTTAGATGCACAGTAATAGACACCTAAAAAACTAAACGCAAACAGCTGTTTAAAGAATGACAATCAAAAAGAGAAAAGAAAATGCGCGCAAACTTAAACAAATACACAAAGTTTAAAGCAAAAAAAAGAAGCAAAAACAATGTAAATAAGAAACAATAACAATGCAAATCAACTAATGACTCGGCAATTGAAAACTAAATTAAAAAGTATAAAATCAATGCAAAAAATGCTCAACATATATTGTACTTAGCTTTAAATGCGCACAGATAAATCTCCAAAACTTTTATCACTAAATTATTAATTTATATACAAAGAAATAATGAAATTTCAATATAAAAATCAGTAGCACAGAGAAAACACAACTATACAGCTTGACGTTTGCTTGACGAAATACAAAATCTTTCCGGTACTGGGATGTCTGGATAATGTGGTAGCGGCATTGACACTGCTGACATAGTAGCATACTTCACCCAATGTTTTGATTATTTTGAAAAACCTTTCACATTTGTTAAACAGAAGTAACATTCGTCTACGTGATTTTTGGGTTCACGCCACTGTATTGGTACACCAAAAGGTATCTTTTTAATATTACCCTTGTACCAACCCGTCAAATAGTTATAACATTTTAAACAAGACACTTTCGGCACGCATGATTTGTCTTGATTTCTAATGGCAATTTTAAAATAATCTTAACTTAGTGTAACGAAAAGTAAATAAAGTAAGATTACCGTTATTTATGTTTTGGGTCGTGATATTTAAATATGAATTTGTTTTCTGCTGTTTACTAAGTATACCTAATACGAATCACCCCTCAGGATATCGGTGATTTTTTTGATGTTATATATATAATATAATTTTGGCGCGTACGCTATATAGCTCAGTGTTTGGCCGAGCTTCTCCGACCATTTGTGGTGTGCGTCTTTATATTATACCACAAATGGAGGGAACTACAGTTTTGTGCCGACTCCGAACGGCAGATGTATATTAATGAGAAGCTTTTTCATGGCAGAAATACCCTCGGAGGTTTGCCATTGCCTGCCGAGGGGTGACCGCTATTAGAAAAAACTGTTTCTATTACTCAGATTTTGCTTGCCCTGACTGAGATTCGAACCTCGAACTCACCGGCATATCAAGTTATAGCACGCACCGCTACCAACTCGACCACAGTGGCCACATTTTTTTGATGTTGCTTAGTGTAATATTTGCTCCGTCGCTGGCCCCCTCAAAATCCAACAAAATATTGTGTTTTTGCCTATTAACCTTTAACCTCCTTTAGTTTTTAGGCCTGGGAGTAGCACCTGGGGGATGACATCGCTTCCTAATACCATGTAGTATATTCTGGAGTAAATCAGACGAGGGTCTGCAAGAGGGAGATATGAGTACTATTTTATTTCAGTTGCGGGAGTATTAACACATTTGTGTTTAATTTAATATTTATATCAGCGGAAAAAAACGATAAAAGCACAGATTTTGTTTGCAGCTTGCCACCCATTAGTATGCGAGAAGATACAAACGTTTTCAATATATCTCCATTATCCAATTTAGGTTGTGGATGATAAAAATAGGCTTGCAAAAAAGGAGTTGGTTTGTTGCGCTGGAGTTGAGATATATGTACAGAACACTGTACAATTTAAGTGAGACGACGAAACATTGTATATTCATGGAAGCTTTATTTTTAAATTTGAAATCTTCCATAAGTAATATAAAGAAAAACCGTATTTAGTGTGAAATTTATAATGGTCTGATGGAATTCCAAAGTTCAAAATATGTACATATATAAGAGGGTTCAAAAATTGTTTAATTTATTTCAATTTGGAGCGAGACAAAGCTCTCCGGGTATGCTAGTATATATATAAGTTTATATACATATATATTTTAAGATTAGAAGGTAATCGGTATATTGGGAGTCTTCTTCTTCTTTCATTGGCTCGATAACCGCCTATGCGATTTTGGCCGAGCTTAGCACAGCACGCCAGTTATTTCTCTCTTTCGCTAACTGGCTCCAGTTGGAAACACCAAGCGTACCAAGTTCCTTACCGCCTGGTCTTTCCAACGCAGAAGAGGCCTCCCTTTTCCTCTGCTACCACCGGCGGGTACCGCGTCGAATAGTTTCAGAGCTGGAGCGCTTTCATCCATTCGAACGACATGACCAGGCCAGCAAAGCCGCTGGATCTTAATTCGCTGCACTATATCTATGTCGTTATAAAACTCGTACAGCTCATCGTTCCATCTTCTACGGTATTCGCCATCGCAAAGGCGTGAAGGCCCATAAATCTTTCGGAGAATCTTTCTCTCGAACACTCCCAGAGCCTTCTCATCAGATATCTTCATCGTCCATGCTTCTGCGCCATACATTACGACGGGCATAATGGATACTTATAGAGCGTGATTTTTGTCCGTTGAGAGAGGACTTTACTGCTCAGTTGCCTACTCAGTCCGAAGTAGCACTTGTTGGCAAGAGTGATCCTCCTTTGGATTTCGAGGCTGACATTATTATTGATGTTAATGCTGGTTCCTAAGTAAACGAAGTCTTCTACTTTTTCAAAGTTATAACAGTGATGTTTGATCCCAGTCGTGAATGTGCCGACTGTTTAGTTGATGACAGGAGATACTTCGTCTTGCCCTCGTTCACCTCCAGACCCATTCGCTGTGCTTCTCTATCCAGTTTGGAAAAGGCAGAACTAACTGCGCGGTTGTTAAGGCCGATGATGTCAATGGCATCGGCGTACGCCAGCAGCTGCACACTCTTATAAAAGATAGTGTCTGACCGATTTAGTTCTGCGGCTCGAATTATCTTCTCCAGCATAAGGTTAAAAAAAGTCACACGACAAAGAGTCACCCTGTCTGAAATCTCGTTTGGTATCAAACGGCTCGGAGAGGTCCTTCCCAATCCTGACGGAGCTGGTGGTGTTGCTCAACGTCATTTTACATAGCCGTGTAAGTTTTGCGGGGATACCAAATTCAGACATTGCGGCATAAAGGCAACTTCTTTTTGTGCTATCGAAAGCGGCTTTGAAGTCGACAAAAAGGTGGTGCGTGTTGATTCTTCTTTCTTGGCTCTTTTCCAAGATCTGGTGCACTGTGAATATCTGGTCGATGGTAGATTTACCAGGTCTAAAGCCACACTGATAAGTTCCAATCAGTTCATCACACAATACGCTCGACAGAACATTATATGCAATGTTAAGAAGGCTTATACCACGATAGTTGGCGCGAATTGCAGTATCACCCTTCTTGTGGATGGGGCAAAGTACACTTAGATTCCAATCAGTAGGCATGCATTCGTCCGACCATGCTCTACAGATAAGCTGGTGCATGCGCTTTACCAACTCTTCTCCACCGTACTTAAATAACTCAGCAGGCAGCCCGTCAACTCCGGGCGCTTTGTTGTTCTTTAGCCGTGCTATTGCTATACGGATTTCATCGCAGTCGGCTAACGGAACATGAATTCCGTCGTTATTGATTGGGGTTTCGGAATCATCATCTTCTCCAAGGTGGTCTCTGTCACTACCACTAAGTAGTGTGGAGAAGTGCTCCCGCCTAAACTAAGTATATTCAAAACGACAGTTACCAGGTCGCCGTTGTCGTTCTTACAGGAGTTCGCCCCGGTCTTAAAACCCTCTGTTAGCCGTCGTACTTTCTGAAAGAATTTGCGGGCGCTTTTCCTGCCGGCCAGTATTTCAAGCTCTTCGCAATCACGCATTTCGGCCTTTCTCTTCTTCTTTCGAAAAATGCGTCTCGCTTCCTTCTTCAACTCACGATATCTCTCCCGCAAGGCTCGCGGGATCTGGATACAGCCACGTAGCCTGATGTATCCTCCTATGCTGGAACCTGGTACTACAGACTACCATGTTTCGGGCCCCGGCGAAGTCGATCAGTCTCAATCCGTTATCAGACGTTTCCTCGTGGATACTGAATTTTCCGACTGTGGAACCAAAGATCCCCTCCTTGCCCACCTTGGCATTAAAATTGCTTAGCACGATTTTTGTATCGTGTTTGGGGCAGCGTTCAAACGTGCGCTCCAGGAGTTCGTAAAAGCAATTTTTGGTCCCACCGTCCTTCTCTTCCGTCGGGGCATGGGCGCAAATTTGGGAGATGTTGAAGAATCTCGCCTTTATGCGGATTGTGTCGAATCGTTCGTCCACCGGAGTGAACGACAGTACTTTACGGCGAAGTCTCTCTCCCACCACAAATCCGACACCAAATTTGCGCTCCTTTACATGGCAGCTGTAGTATACGTCGCAAGGGCCTACCGTTTTCCTCCCTTGCCCCGTCCATCGCATTTCTTGGATGGCGGTGATGTCAGCCCTCGCTCTGCCGAGGACATCTACCAGCCGGGCAGAGGCACCTGCCGAATTAAGGGTTCGGACATTCCAGGTGCATGCCCTCAAATCATGGTTCTTAAAACGTTTGCCGTGGTCGTCATCAAAAAAGGGGGTCCCGTCCGAGGCTTTGCTTTACTTTTCATTGGAAGTGGTTTTTTGACGTGGCGGGTTCCAAGCCCTGCGCACAGCCCATTGCTGGAGGTTGAAATTTTAAATTCGTTTATATAGGGAGCCGCTTGCTCCAAGACAGACGCCCGCTTGCAGCCGCACCTCCTGGTGCACAGACGCTGCGGACTTTAGTGGACCCTTAAACCGAATATGTCCGAGTGGCTCCACTAAAGCTCCCTCTCTATTAGCCGTGACCCATTGCTCCACACGGGTTGGTTACCGTATCTCGCACATGGGTTGCTCACGTTGCCCAGGGTGCTTGGACGTAAGAATAGGGATTGAGTACAGCCGCGCAACTGTAACCGCATACCCAGAAGCACCACTGTACCCCATTGGAGAATTTAATATTTATATTTAATATCATAAATTGAAGAATTTTTATGGGTGTGCGTAGGTATATACCATGCCACCGGAATAAAGTAAAAAATCACAACTCCAGCTTCCCAGTAGCAAATTTGTGAATTGAAGTGTTTAGTAATATGAAGTGGTAATTCAGGAAATTTATAACGGAGATTCGCAACAGCTGCGACTGGCGCCGCTTACCACCGGCGCCAATAATAACATAATAATAACTGTTTTCAGCTCTCGTAGACAGCACGCGCTATTGATTTGTTGTTTTAAATTTTGGGTTTTTTTCGCAATAACAACAGCAAATTTCAAAGAATTTGCAAATTATTGACATATAATGCAACATTTTAGTTTCTTACTGAAAGCTGGTGCATTATGATTGACCAGCGTTTTAAAAATTGTTTCTTGGTTTAGTTTTATTTAAAGCGTAGACGCGTTAACGCGGTTGATTAAAGAGGAGTTGCAAATTTTTTATTATAATGATGGCGTGCCAAGCCTTCGCAATCATTGAATTTTTATGCGCTTGACTATGTCCACATCATTATACAGCTCATAGAGCTCGTCATTTTATCTTTTTCGGTACCCGTCGCTTTCGCGAACAGGGCCATAAATCTTGCGAAGAACATTTCTCTCGAAAGCCCCCAAAGCTTGCTCATCGCTGGTCAACATCGTGTAATATTGGTTAGGAGGATTATTTGTTGTATTATTAGCGCAATGTGTATTGTGTGTGTGTATCAGTTATGTATGTGCATACTACATCCTACCCCTTTAGTTAAATTTACAATTGCTGTAGTTTCTTAAAAGTTAGGCAAATGTGCATATTAAGTTACAATTTATGTATATTAATATTTTATAGTTTACAATTAATTATATGTTTCTAGCTTTATTTATATTGTTTTTGTGTATTTTAACTAATTTATTTTCTATTTGTATAAAGCTATTGACGCCTTCTTGTCTAATGACTTTGTAAGGGCCTTTAAAAATTTTATCAAATTTTTTCTTATTTCCTACTTCAATATAAACTAAATCATTATTTTTGAAATTACTTATATTATTGTTTGTTTGTTTCTTAATTCTATCAATCTTATTTTGTATTAGAGATTGATGAGCCATATTACGAGCATGTATAAGTTTCAGTTTGAGCTCTGTCAGATAATCATCAATATTGTATAATTTGTTTTTAGATTTAAGTATTTCGCAGGGTAGACTGCTGATTTTTCCAAACACTAGCTCATGTGGAGAATAATTTGTCGTACAGTTTGGCGTTGTGTTGTAGCAGTACACGTAATAGGGTAATAAGTCTTCCCAATTGTCTTCTTTTTGAAGTGCTCGTAGGTAATCATTTAATACTCTATGGTTTCGTTCTAATGCTCCTAATGTCTCATGGTGGAATGGTGCTGAAACCTTTTTGTCTATGTTTAATAGTTTACATATGTTGGTAAGTAATTCGTTTGTAAATTCTGTACCTTTGTCAGTTTTTATGTTTTTAAAACATCCATATTTTAATATGAATCCTTTAACAATTGTTTTTGCTACAGTAACTGCATCTTTACTTTGCATTGGAAATGCTGCTATATACTTTGTGAGTTCACATTGAAAAGTCAGAATGTATCTGTATCCGTTTGATGGACGTAAAGGGCCTACTGTGTCAACTGTAATTGTTTCAAATGAAGTTGTTGGAGTGTCTGTCATGGTCATTTTTTCTTTTGTGTATTTAGTTACTTTTATTTCATTGCATAATTTGCAGTTATTAATATAATTCTTTACCATGTTACTCATGTTTTTCCAAACATATCTTTGTTTTAATTTTTTAATGCATCTGGAGATTCCTATATGTTCTCCTAATTCCTCATCATGATATTTGCTTTAATATTCTTTATTTCTTTTGGCGGTGTATATACTATAATGGCTGTATTAGTTTTCATTCCTTTTTGTAGCTTATTCCATTTTTCTTTAAATTCTTGCATGCTTATATACTGGAAAATTTTGTCTTCTGCAGAGACTGCTAATTTAGCTATTTCCTGTTGTTCTACGAATAATCCTAGCTTCCTCAGAATCAACGTCATAGTTGATAACGATTTATCGCTATATTCAACAACAATATTTTTCATTTGTGCTACAATATTGGCCTTTTCATTATACATAATATTCTTTTTGAACTGAAATTGCAATTTCTTTATATGCGTGACGTCAGATAATGACGTTGCTTTCCATTTAATTTTTCATTTAGCTATCCGCTTTCTATGCCATTTAATTTTTCATTTTCTAATTTTTTACTAACCGCTTTTGTAATTGTAAGCATATCATATGATGGTATCATTTTTCTTAATTCTTTTGATGTAATTTTTATTCTAGATAGTGCGTCTGCATTTGTATTCATCTTTCCTTGTTTGAAAATTATTTCAAAATCATAATCCATAAGATCTACTCGTATTCTTGTTAACTTTGATGACGGGTTTTTATGTGTGAATAAACTTACTAATGGTCTATGGCCAGTGTATACCATGAATTTTCTACCGAATAGGTTAGGTCTGAAATAATTTATTCCCCAATGAATGGCTAATAACTCCTTTTCTATTATTGGTTTATTGACTTCATGTTTGTTCAAAGATTTACTCGCATATGCTATTGGTAATTACTCCACTTTGATCTCTTGTCGCACTCACCACTTTCTTCGCTTTCCAACTAAATGAGTAACCACTTGAAGTTCAAATTTGCTTAGAATTTTCATTAATTAGGTACTTCAACTTTCAACACAGTGCAAATTAAAATTATAATGTACATATGTATATGTAGCTAGATATATATATCTAATGAGAAATATGGTGTGCAGTCGCGTGCGCTGTTTCCGGCTTTTGTCTGTTCACTGGCCCAACCAAATCGATGCCGGTGGTGGGCTGCCGTTGGGATGCCCGGCTGTGCGCCTTCGCGTTCGGGCTACTCCGAAAGCCGAACGGCTTGAACGCATGGCCGGTTGGCTTCTTGCGCGCACGGCCGCCTAATTGTTTAAGCGGCGGCTTAAACATCGTCCCCGCCCTGCAGGGATGCGCTCGTCAGTGCCTCCTGCAGCTCTTTCAGGGCGCGGATTGTGTTGCCTAGCACACGGGTGGTGCTCTGTCCCCGATATCTCCGGGTTTGTAGGCCGTCAGCAGTGCGCGCGATAGTGGCTTCCTTCGTAGATGGCTGTTGGGGCACTCGTTTGCCCTGCTTCGGGCGTTGCCTGCGCTTTTCTTGGACTGCGCGCGCAACTGGTTTGCGCTTCTGTACCCTTGCGCGCTGGTTGGATGGCCGTTTTCGCGCTTTTAGGCGCCCAGTACTGGCTGCTGCCATGTGCAACAGCGTGTGGTGCGCGAGCCCGCAAACCTTGCAGCTGCCGGACGAATCGCATTCACCGGTGGTGTGGGTGAGTGCGAGGCAGTTGACGCAATACCCTTGCGCCCGGGCTACGGCTGACCGTTGCGGTGGCTTCATTGCCTTGAAGGCTGGACAGGTCCGAATGGCGTGGTAGCGATGGCAGAGTCTGCATTGCAGACAGTTGTCTGTCTCTGCGGTCGGAGCTAGAGGGCATGCCTTTCGTGTCGCCATTATGGTTTTTCGGTCTGAAAGTAGAAGAACAAACAAAGAAACGAGAAGTACTTGGGGATAGCATTTAAAGCGAGATGTTTAAATCCATAATATACAGGGATGGTATATGATTTATTTTTGTTGTCTTCTTGACTGTGAGTCGCGCGAAGGCAGCGCTGGTGGAATGAAGCACAGTTTAACTAAAGGGCGCGTGACAACCCCAGTTTGCGTGCGGATCTCCACGACGCGTACATGGTTATCAGGCCCGTGGTGAACCCTTTCGATTCGTCCCAGTCTCCACTCGGTGGGCGGGAGCGAATCCTCCTTTATCACGACGAGATCGCCTGGTTGAGGATTGTGGTTTGGATTTTTCCACTTATATCTTTTTTGAAGATCTTTGAGATATTCCTCTTTCCATCTATGGCTGAATTGATGGTGAAGAGCTTTGACTTTCTCCCAGCGGTTAAGTAGAGAGAGGTCTTCAGCGTTAGGCTCGGGAATGGCCAATAGCGGTGCACCTCGAATGAAGTGACCTGGAGTAAGCGCTGTAAAGTCAGCCGGGTCCTGTGATAATGCGGACAAAGGTCTCGAGTTGAGAACCGCTTCAATTCGCACCAATATCGTCGTGAATTCTTCAAATGTGAACTTGTGGGATGCAGCGATTTTCTTTAGATGGATTTTAAAGCTTTTTACTGCGGATTCCCACAAGCCTCCCATGTGTGGGGCTCCGGGTGGTATATATTGCCAATTGATGCCTTGAGGAGCATATTTTTGGACAATGTCTGTGGAGCATTCGTTAAGAAATTTAACGAAGTCGCGTTCAGTTGCGCGTTGAGCGCCAATGAACGTTTTTCCATTGTCACTCATCATCTTGGAGGGGAAACCTCGTCTGCCGACGAAGCGGGCAAATGCTGCTCGAAAAGCTTCGGTTGTGAGGTCAGAGCACAACTCGAGGTGAATTGCCTTTGTGGCAAAACATACGAATACTGCTACATAACCTTTGAGAAGCGTAGTGGATCTTAATACCGACGCTTTAATTTGGAACGGCCCCGCAAAATCTACGCCAGTGGTAGAAAATGGTAATGAGAAATTACAACGCTCAGGGGGCAGAGCGGCCATTATTTGTGTGCGTGTTCGTTGCTTATAAAGAGTGCACACTTTGCATTGGAAAATGCATCGTTTAATTAGAGGTTTTAGCTTTGGTACGTAATACTCTTGCCTTACCATTTGGAGCATCAATCGTATTTCTGCATGAAGAAGCAGCGAATGTAGAAACTCCAAATATAGCTGGCAGAACCTCGATTTTGTTGGGAGAATGATTGGGTGTCTTTCGTTGTATCTCAACGTGGCATGCGCCAATCTCCCGTTAACCCGTAGCAGACCGTCTTTGTCCATTATCGGATTGAGGACAAGAAGAGGGCTTTTTTTGTTAATGGGTTTTTTAGCCTGCAGCGCGCTTTTTTCATTCGGAAAATGACGTAACTGCGCTGTCTCGATAAGACGCGTTTTTGTTTGTTGGAACTCGTCATGGGTCAGATTGGGATTAGTGAGTGTGGCTAACTTCTTAGATTTGTTCCGCGCATTGTTCACGAAGCGGAACATGTACGCAGTCACGCGGAGTGCGCGAGAGAAGGATGAAAACCGGTCGAGAAAATCGACCTCTTCCTCAAGCGCGTGATAGGCCTCTATCTTGCGCTTTTCTGGAGGAGATGCGCTGCGCGCTTTTGATTTTGGCCATGATTCCGGGTTGCAAGAAAGCCATTTCGGCGATGCCACCAGAGCGAGGAAATCGCCAAGTCTTGGGGTTTGCAACCGCGGGTGCCGAGGTCCGCTGGATTGTCAGCACTAGCAACATGGTGCCATGTACCGTTGGGAAGATACTCTCGGATTTGAGAGGCACGGTTGGACACATAGGTTTTCCATGTGCACGGTGGCTTTTCCAGCCAAGCTAGCACAATCTCTGAATCAGACCATAAGAAAGTGTTGCATACTTCTAAGCCGAGTTGTTTTCGAACAACCGCGACTAGTTTTGCAAGTAAGACTGCGCCACAGAGCTCTAGACGTGGCAAGCTTACCGTCTTGATTGGTGCCACTTTGCCTTTTGCAACCAGAAGAGAGGATTTTATTTGGTTGAAAGTATGTACGCGGATGTAGATCGCTGCGCAATACGCCTTTTCCGAGGCATCACAAAACCCATGGATTTGAGTATCTTGCCTCGGAGAGAAATTAACCCATCGAGGGATTTCGATTTGGCAGATGGCTGGTAGATTTTCTGCGAACTGTTGCCATTTTGATACAGCCTTGGGCTTTGCACATTCATCCCAATCAACGCCATCTAGCCAAAGTTCTTGAAGCAGAATCTTTGCCTGAATCATCACTGGCGACAGCCATCCTGCCGGGTCAAAAAGTCGTGCGACAGACGACAAAATTTGTCGTTTTGTGACGGCATTTTTTGTTGACATAGGCAGAATGGTGTAGGAAAACTTGTCTGTAAGCGCGTTCCAGCGAATGTTTGCGGTAAATAGAAAGAGAAATGTTTGCCGTCGGATATGATTTCACAAGGCTTGGTGTAGTCCATGTGACCGAGGTCGAGATATTCCTGCAACACATCGTTGTACAGTGTGCTCAAGTCCCCTTTCTTTTGCAGCGATCGCTCCATGCTAAATAATTGCTGGAGGGCAGCAGACCGAGAATGGCCAAGAAAGAGTTTTTTGGGGAAATCTTCCTTGAATGGAAGTCGCACAATGTATCGACCGTTTGGAGCACGTGTCGTTGTTGTTGCATACATATTCTCACATGCCCGATCCTCCAGAGAAATTTGCGGAGGCTGTGGAATTTCTTCTTCTTCCCAAAACTTTCTCAGTTGTAAACTGATGTCTGCGTTCGAGCATTCTTCTACTTGTGTCGAGAATGACACAACCTTTTCCGCTATTTGACCACTAAGAATCCAGCCAAATATTGTCTTTTGCGCAAGTATGGTATCGCAAATCTTTTGTATACCTTCCAGCAGGATGTGTGGAAGAATATCGCTGCCAATGACCATATCAGTCTGTGCTGGTATGTGGCAATTGGGGTCAGCGAGCTCAAGGATTTTGAACTGCTGCCAGTGTTCATGGCTAATGGAGAATGTTGGCATATGCCTCGTTAATTGTGGTAACACAATAGCCTGAACTTTTATCCTTTGCTTGGTTTTGGATGCAACCAGTGTAAGAGGACAAAGTTTGGATGAGTTTTGGACGACGTGTCCACCCATGCCAGAGATTTCGAAGTTGGAATGTTCGAATGGAAGTTTCAACCGTTTTTGAACTTTAGAGGAAAAAAAAGTCCTTTGTGAGCCTTGGTCAATTAAGGCTCTAAGTTGAAACAATTCCCCTTCGTGTTCCACTGCGACCATGGCAGTTGGAAGAAGAATTTTGCTGTCATTAGCTGCATGCAATGATTGTATGTGTGCCTGTCTGGAACAGCACGGTTGCTCGCTGGAATTGGAGCTTGACTGCACTTTTCGAGCGGGAGATGTCGAGGTGGCGGTAGTGTGCTGCGCAGAGGCACCAAAGTTTCTCGGACTAGAGCGGCGAGCTTGTGGCTTTGGATTGACGTGTAACAGTGAGTGATGCCGTTGTTGGCAATGTGTACACGACCACTTGCTCGGGCATTCATTACTGCTGTGAGAATTAGCAAGACAGTTTTTGCACAACTTGCTTTGGTTTACGAATTGTATACGGTTCGGAACCGAAATTCGTTTGAATTGTTGGCAGAGTCTAATCAGATGGGGAGAGTTGCAGTAGGCACAGGCTACTTCTCTCGTCGATTCTGCCACGAAAGCGTTGGTCCTGTTAAAGGGCCTGCTTTGCGACGCATTTTGATGAGTGACAGGTTTTGTTTTACTTTGGCTTGGATGAAGCCGATTCAATCTTTCGACTACTTCGTATCTTGAAGTAAGGAAGTCATCCATTTGAGACCATGTGGGTAAATCTCTTCGGGAAGAGAGAGATTGTTCCCAAAGTGACAATGTGTTTTCGGGCAGCTTTGATGAGCATATGTATACCAAGATGGGATCCCAGCTGTCTGTCTTAACATCTTGGGAATGAAGAATCGACAGACAGTTGTTTATCGAGGTTTGCAGCTTCTGAAGTTGATCACTATTTTCGGTTTGGATAGTGGGCAGAGTCATAAGAATCTTGATCTGGTTGTCAACCAGGATACGTTTGTTTTCGTATCGTGACCGCAAAGCTTCCCATGCCAGCTCGAAATTGTCATCGCTAAGCGGATATTGCTTTACAATTGAGCCGGCTTTTCCTTGGGTTTTGTATCGAAGGTGATACAATTTCTGAGCACGGGAGAGCTTCGGATGGTTGATGTATACCGCTGTGAACATGTCACGAAAAGCGGGCCATTCTTCATAACCACCATAAAATGTCTCCGTGTCACAAGGTGGGACTTGTAGGCAGACGTTTGCCTCCGCCGAGGGGTGTTCCACGCGGGATGGTGGTCTCGGCTCAGCAATTGCTCTCATCAACGTGAGTTGATCAGCAATTCTTGCTTTGGTCACCTCATATTGTTCAAGGCAAGCATAGTATTTGCCTTCAACAGCATTCTTGAAATTATCCGGAAGGATATCATCTGTTTTTGAAAAAACCATATCATAAACCGATTGAAGCCGTGCCCAACAATCATCTATTGATTTGTCTTTTATCATGAGATACGATTCTGTGTGGTCTTGAATTGGCGCATCACTGAATCGTGCACAGTATCTCATGAGACTGTCACTTTCCGCTATAAACTTTTGCGCGGAGGGGTCAAAAGTTTTAGTTTTCGTTTTCACGCTGGCTTCTAGCGCAGCGGTTTTTGACCGTGTCTCAATGTCTGACATTTTTGGTGGACTGTGTCCAAGTGGCATTTGGGATAAGCCGAGAAAAAATTACTCGTAAGAAAATATGTAGCCGATAAGATTGCGTGGGAGTTTATGAAAAAAAAACCCTTAATTACTCGCAAAATTTGCACTTAGTGCCACAGAGAACCTGCAAATGACTAAGGTTTTGTGGCGGTGTTTGCGTTTTTTTTTTTTTTTTGTTTTTTTTTTTTTTTTTTTTTTGGTTTGTATGTATTAAACTGGGATGCTTGGAAACCGGACTGCCAAACTAAAATCCGCGAATTGGATTTTTTTTATTTTATATAACACAAAAAAAGAACGCAAACACTTTAACTTTTATATATGTACGTAGTGGAAATATACGAATGTTGGTTTAAAGATATATATATATATATTATATACGTATGTATGTATGTAAATTGTATAATATGTGTATATACATATATAAGATTGAACATCTGAAAGATATTGCTAAATTTCACCTTTTGGTTGCGAAAAATTCCCTAATGGGTTGCTTCTTTGTATCTGACTATTAGAATATCTTTTGGAATTTCGGTGTCAATTTACGTTGTTCGCATGCATGTATATGCTAATATCATATGCACGTTTGTAGAAATATTTGCGCGCAAGTAAGCAAACACGTACGTATGTGTGTATGTAGATTACATACGAAGCCAGAGTAATGGCTCAGCTGTGAATATTTATTTATGTTGACAAGTCGAAGTGTATGTACATATGTTTGCGGGAGAGTGCAAATGTATACACCCAAAAGCCGCTCAACGCTGAGGTGAGTAGTGGATACTGCACTTGGTGAGTCGTGAGCGCGCTTTGTTTGAACTCTCTTAGCTTGGTGAGTGCGGCCGAGTAAAGCGAAGTAGTTAAAAAAGAGAAGCCAAGATCATAGAAAGAGCGTTGGCTGCGTGGTGGCTGAATTATTTGAAAAATTATAGCCACTCTCTTCGTTACAAAGAGTTGGGTGCTTAGCGAACATTATCAGATAATGTAATACGCAAGAGTGAATATACATATGTGCGTAGGCGCGGATATGTAATTGGCATATGGAAAAAATGCCTTATGTGTTTTCGGCACTTTGGCTAAGTTCAGCGACCTTTGCGAACAACGGCAGAAATTGGTAAGTAGGGAAAGTAATCTGCTGATATTTTATTATGTACAGTGGGACAGTAGGCATTTAAAACTGCAACGGAATATTTTTTAATTATGTACCCTTCATGCGTATATGTATGTATGTATATATATTTATATATGTATAAATTGGCGGTAAATTAATATATATATACCGCTTTTTGGGTAAAAACGGATTATTTTCCCCAATTTTTTTTTTTTGTAAATTTATTAATAGCGGCAAATTACCGAAATGAAGGTTTTCGCGGTAAGAAAATATCCGCAATTTTATTAAAACCAGTTTTGGCTTGACGGAAAATGCCCTTTATGATTTTTTATACATACATGCATGTGCCTACGTACCTATGTATGTACATGTGTGCATAAGCACTCACTGGCAGTTTTGTTTAAAACAATATAACCTTCAAGGGAATGAAGGATATTTTATTGTTTAAAATTTTTAAAGAAAATTAAAAATTTGCCTACTTACAACTTCCTTTTTTTTTTTTTTTGTATGTACAATATGTATGTATATGAATGTGGTTGTGTACGTCCCTTTGTGTTGGTCGTTGACGCTGTTGTTGCCGCAAATCCTGGCGATGTTGCTGACGTTGCCGCAAATGTTGTTGTTGCAAATGCTGCTGCTGTTGCCACTTAAAGATGTTGCCGTTGTTGCCGCTGATTTTGTTGATCAAATTTTGCAAAAAAACGCGTTTGAAAAAATATGGTTTGATAATTTTTTTTGTATCACTTTTGTAGCACTAAATAACCCTTTTTTTTTTTTTGAGAAATTTATGGTTTGTGCGTACAGAGTTGCGAACGAACAATTTTTTTGCTTTTAGCACGCTTGCACACTTTTTTTCTTTGTTGTTGTTCAGTTTTTGTTCACAGATTTTTGTTTTTGTAGTACTCGTAACTTTTGTAAAATTTCTGTGGTTCTTATGTTTTATTTTACACAAAATTTTTTTTTTTTTTTTTTTTTTTTTAAATGTTTTAAAAATATTTTGTATATGTAGTTGATTTTTTTTTTTGTTTTAATGAATTCGCCTTGCTTTTAAGCTAAAACTTATTTTTTCACTTTGGTATGTGTCTATGTACGCACTTTGCTTTTTTTTGGTAACTTTTTTGTCACTTGTTCTTGGTTTTTGTAGCACTCGTAACACTTTGTTTATGAAATTTTTTAGTTGCGAACGAACGATTTTTTGTTTTTGATTGTATTTTTAGATCGAAATTTATGTTTCCCAATAGGGCTTGTGCCAAGGTTGGCTGCGAAGGACCAATAATTACTCCACTTTGATCTCTTGTCGCACTCACCACTTTCTTCGCTTTCCAACTAAATGAGTAACCACTTGAAGTTCAAATTTGCTTAGAATTTTCATTAATTAGGTACTTCAACTTTCAACACAGTGCAAGTTAAAATTATAATGTACATATGTATATGTAGCTAGATATATATATCTAATGAGAAATATGGTGTGCAGTCGCGTGCGCGGTTTCCGGCTTTTGTCTGTTCACTGGCCCAACCAAATCGATGCCGGTGGTGGGCTGCCGTTGGGATGCCCGGCTGTGCGCCTTCGCGTTCGGGCTACTCCGAAAGCCGAACGGCTTGAACGCATGGCCGGTTGGCTTCTTGCGCGCACGGCCGCCTAATTGTTTAAGCGGCGGCTTAAACAATTGGAGTGTCTTCTCCAGGCGTCCCTTGAGATAAAACTGCTCCTAAGGCATAGTTTGATCCATCAGTAGTCAAAATAAAAGGTTTGGAGAAATCGGGATATTTCAAAACAGGTGGTGTCATTAGTTTTGACTTTAGAGTTTTGAAAGCTATTTCACATTCTTTTGACCATATAAATAGTTTGTTTTTCTTTAATAATTCATTTAGCGGTTTAGCTATTTGCGCAAAATTTTCTATAAAACGTATATATAATATATATATAATTTTGGCGCGTACACTATATAGCTCAGTGTTTGGCCGAGCTTCTCCTATCATTTGTGGTGTGCGTCTTTATATTATACCACAAATGGAGGGACCTACAGTTTTGTGCCGACTCCAAACGGCAGATGTATTTTAATGAGAAGCTTTTTCATGGCAAAAATACCCTCGGAGGTTTGCCATTGCCTGCCGAGGGGTGACCGCTATTAGAAAAAACTTTTTCTATGATTAAGTTTTTCTTGCCCTGACTGAGATTCAAACCTCGAACTCACCGGCATATCAAGTTATAGCACGCACCGCTACCAACTCGACCACAGCGGCCACGTCTATAGTAGTTGCAAAATGCTACAAATATGCGTACCTCGTCTGCATCTTTAGGACATGGAAAATTAGTTATAGTGTCATACTTATTTGGGTCAGTCGTGATACCTTCTACTGTTATAAGGTGACCTAAATAAACTACTTCTGTTTTTAAGAAGTTACATTTGTCTGGATTTAGTTTTAAATCATATTGTTTCAGTCTTTCGAATACATTTATTAAATTTTCATTGTGTTCTTTTAGTGTTGAACCAAAAATTATTACGTCGTCTACATATAAAAATTCAGCTTCTTGGAGTCCACTCAAAGCTGTAGTCATCATGCGTTGAAAACTATTAGTCTTAATTTTTAAGCCAAAAGGTAGCCTTTTGAACTGATAATGTCCTTTATTAGTCGAAAAAGCTGTAAGCGGTCTGGATTGCTTATCTAAAGGTATTTGATGGAATGAGCTGGTCATGTCCAAGGTTGAAAAATATTTGGCTTTGCCTAATTTGTCTAACACATCTTCTAGTCTTGTTAATGGGAATTTATCATTTACAATTTTGTTGTTTAGTTGTCTGTAGTCAACTACTAATCTCCATTTAGTTTCATCATTTGTGCTTTTCTTTGGCACAATTAATAATGGTGAGTTATATGGACTGGTTGAATGTTCAACAATGTCCTCTTTAATTAATTTGTCAACTTGTTGGTTAATCTCTTCAACATGTGCATTTGGTAGTCTGTAGTTTTTTATATAGACTGGAGTTTTGTCATGTACAGAAATATTCTGTGTATAAAAATTGTTTTTTGTTAAAATATCTCCTTTTAGATGAAATATTTCATTGTATTTGATACAAATATTTATTATGGATTCTTTTGCTTCTGGATCTGGGTTTTCAAAATTTATAGTATTTTTAATAAAATCTATTCGTTTTTTTGAATTAAATTTTGTGTCATATTTCAATATTGAAAAATTTTTTATTGGTTGTATGTGTAAAGGAATATCTTTAATTGTTATGTCACACTCATTTGTATTTATGAACTTTATATGTTTGTGACCTTTCTTTGGAATTATTGTGTTAGCTATAAATATGCCTGGTGTTATTTCACTAGCGCATACTAAACTGTCTTCATTTAAATCAACGTCTACTTCTTTTATAATTTCTGTTCGGGGTGGTAAATGAATACTTGGTAATGTGCTGAGTTTCATGTACATTGGCAAGATTATTTGTTGTTCTTCATACATAATTGTGATTACGAAAGTTTCGTAATCTATTTTACAATTATATTTAGTCAAGAAATCTCTGCCTATAAATCAGTCTGTAGATATGTTAATATTATCAATAATATAAAATGTATGTTCAATATTAAGTTCATCAGATTGAAGTGAAAGTTTAGTTTTTGAATTTGTTGTTAATAGATTTTCACTAAGTACATTTATGTTATATTGTTGACAATTTGTTATTATACTGTTGTCGATTGATGATTTTTTTATAATAGAAATGTCTGCACCTGTGCCTATTAAAAATGCTATTGGTTTTCGTATTGTCTTTGATTTAAGTATAAGGTAATTTGTATCTTTTTGTGCTATACTATACGTATTTAATGTTTTATTGATGGCCCCAGCTTCTTTCATCCGGGGACGTCCTAGTTTTCCTGAGAATTTTGTCTTTCATTATTATTATTTGTCCTGTTCTGATCAGAATTTTGTGAACGTCGGTTGTCTCCGTTGTTATTAGAATAATTTCTACTATTATTATTACTATTTCTGTTGCTGTTATTATAACTTCTATTGTTATTGTTATTGTTATAATTCCTATTGCTGTTATTATAATTTCTGTTATTATTTGTATTATTAGAAACTCGATTGCGATCGTCATGCCTTCTGTTTCCATTATTATTTCTTTTATTAAATGGTTGAGTCGTGTTATTATTATAGTTATTATTGTAACTATTGTGTTTGTTATTTCTTGTCCGATATATGTTCGAGTTGTTAGTCGGTACATCTGCTTCTTGAGCTGTTTGTAGTGCTTCAGAAAAAGTCTTTGGTCTAGCCGCGAAAACAATTGATTTTAATGGTTCATTTACACCATTTTTAAAAGCTGTTAATGCCAATTGGTCATTGAGCTTGATAATTATCGATTTAGATTCTGAGCCTTGCTGCGATATTGGAATTTCATTAAGTGAGGCTGTTATGCTCTCAATTTTCGATGCAAAATTCTGCAATGGAATGTTATTTTGCTTTATCACACTAAGCGTGTTTTGTAGCTTCAGCGGATTTTTATTTAATTTATATAGTTTTTCAAGAGTTTCTTTGAGCTGATCAATAGTGGTTGGCTCTGTTTCTGCTAAAAGTCTGTTTTTTACTTTGTGCATCATTGAGTGTATTTGCATAAAACTCAATGGTGTCTAAAAATTTTGTAAGAAGATAATGTTCTCCTCCGAATTCGGGGATTATCTTTGAGGCAGTTGAAATATCAAAGCTTGCCATTTTGTTCTTTAGAAGTGAATAAATTTTGGAAGTTATGTTTTGAAATAGCGGATGTATTTCGTCAATTTGATGCTGTTTATTTTGCAATACAATGTCTGCCCAAATCTCTTGTATTTTACTTTTTGTATGTTCAATATATGTATCTGAATATGTCCTAGTTGGATTCTTTTTTAAATTGGATAAAATGTTGTTTAATTTGTCCATGTACTTATTTTAAGCTTGTAATAATATTTATTTTAAGCTGTTATATTAGCTACTGATTTAGAAATCTGTGTTTTTACATAGTTTTTATAATACATATTTAATCTATATAAACCGTATAATATTATAATAATTAATATTAGGTATATCAAATATGTGATATTGTGGTCTTCTTTTGTTATTACGCTGTCATTTATGTTGTTATTTATTACTTCTGTTGGTCCCTGCTGGTTCTGCTTTGGGCCGCACATTTTTTAAGTTGTTTCAACTTATACAAATGTTTATGCTTAAAGGATGATGATTTCGTTTAGTGAACTTACTACATA
Source organism: Philophylla caesio (assembly GCA_963971545.1). Classification (NCBI taxonomy): domain Eukaryota; kingdom Metazoa; phylum Arthropoda; class Insecta; order Diptera; family Tephritidae; genus Philophylla; species Philophylla caesio. The sequence continues at coordinate 64,829,265 of OZ020606.1, forward strand.
ATCAGCTTTAACTACTTTAGCATAGTATATTAATTTCCATTCAGATATCTTCCTATGTCCAATGATTGGGAAATTTCTATCCACATCTGCAAGCGATAGCAACTGACTAGCTTTCTCATCTCACGCTCTGTTTCTAACGAAATTTTAAACGTCTCTTATGCTTATTTCCTATGCGGAATCTTTATATAATTTTCATTTCAACTAGCGCACTACCGCAGTAATTTTACTTCTAAATTTTCGAAATTTTCATTTCAGAATTCTTCTCTCTTTTTAACTTATAATGGTCTTACTCCTTAATAACAGGAGTTTGGCAGGATCGCCATGTTATATTGGTTAGGAGGATTATTTGTTGTATTATTAGCGCAATGTGTATTGTGTGTGTGTATTAGTTATGTATGTGCACACTACTATCGTCCATGTTTCTGCGCCATATGCAAGGACGGGCACGATGAGAGATTTGTAGAGCGAGATTTTCGTTCGTCGAGAAAGGGCTCTGCTTTTCAACTGCCTACCGAGCCCAAAGTAGCATCTGTTGGCAAGTGTAATTCTTCATTTGATTTCAAGGCTGACATTATTGGTGGTGTTTATGCTAGATCCAAAGCATACAAAATCCTTAACTACTTCAACATTGTAGCTGCCAACAGTGACGTGGGTCCCAATACGCGAGGATTTTTTGTTTGTTGCCACAAGGTACTTTGTTTTGTCCTCATTCACTACTAGTCCAAGCTCTTTTGCTTCCTTCTCTAGACTGGAAAATGCTGCACTGACGGCCCTGTTGTTAATGCCAACGACGTCAATATCATCCGCATACGCAATCAGCATGGTGCTTTTTTTATATATAGTACCACTGCGATTTAGATTGGCAGCTCTTTTTACAGTTTCCAGCATTAGGTTGAAGAAATTGCACGAAAGTGAGTCACCTTGTCTAAAACCTCGTTTGGTCTCAAACGGCTCGGAGAGGTTCTTCCCAACTTTGACGGAGCTAAATGTTGTGCTCAACGTCACTCTACATAGCCGTATTAGTTTTGCGGGGATCCCAAATTTAGACATGGCGTCGTACACGCAGCTTCTATTCGTGCTATCAAAAGCGGCTTTGAAGTCGACAAAAAGGTGGTGTGTGTCGATTTGCTTATCTAAGGTCTTTTCCAGGATTTGACGTGCTGTGAATATCTGGTCGATGGTGGATTTACCAGGCCTAAAACCACACTGATAAGGTCCAATCAGCTGGTTCATATATGGCTTCAGTCTTTCACACAGTATCGTCGATAGAACCTTATATGCGATATTTAGAAGGCTTATCCCACGGTAGTTGGCGCAAACAGCAGGATCACCCTTCTAATGGATTAGGCAAAGAACACTAAGGTTCCAATCTTCTGGCATGTACTCGTCAGACCAAATTGTGCTTAACAGCTGGTACATGCTTCCCACCAGCTCTTCGCCGGCTTCGGGCCGCATTCCTGCTTGCTAGCATCTCAAGCTCTTCGCACTCACGCCTTTCCGCCTCTCGTTTCTTGCTCTTGAAAATACGTCTCTCCTCCCTCCTTCTCTCCCGGTTTCGCTCAATTGTTGCACGCGTATTAATTGGTTGCAGGGTGGCTTTGTATGCTGCGTATTTCTCTGCAGCAGCAACGCGGCATTTGTCATCGTACCAATTATTTCTGCGAGGCTGGTAGTAGCCAACCACTTCCTCCGCAGCGGTGCGAAGAGATTGGGAGATGTTATCCAATTGCACGTTAATGTGGGGGCGATGAGAAGTTGCTTGCCTTGGCAGGATCGAGAGTCGAGATTGAAAATTCTCAGCTGTCCGTTGCGATTGCAGCTTTTCGACGTCGAACTTTCGTTGCGTTACTTGATGAGCGTTCTTCATTGCAGAGAGGCGCATGCGGACCTTAGCTGCTAGGGTAGGCACCTTGTCGTTGGTGCAGGGGCTTAGTCGTGCCTCAGGGCGGACCCGGGTATCCGCGCGTACCATCGCGTATTCCGCGGGTATATGGGGATGGTCGGTCCCGCTCTGGGGGGCGATGACCAAGAACTACCACCTCCTAATCCAGGGTGTCAGGCGACACCGTGCCCATTGGAAGGTTTGCAGCCAGGAGGTTAAACCGGCTGTATTTTAACGGCGCCTTCCCGACTCCGGGCCGCATCGAGAAGTAACAGTGGCCTTACCACGGCATGGGGCGCTGACGTGGTGGACGACAGAGATCCCCTCTGTATTTTTTAGATCACTGAGCTTTGCTAACGCCGAGCTGGTGATCGTACGACCAAGATGAGCTACAACAACAACAACAAACCCAACAACAACAACAAAAGCAACAATAATAGCAACAGCGTTAATAACAACAAAAGCAAAGCCGCAACGGCAATAACGGCAATAACGGGCAGCAGCAGTGGCTGCGTATCTAAAGCGGCGACTAGAAGGGGCAGCTTCATTGAGCGCCTGAAAGCTCAAGAGGCAGCACTCTTTATAGAGCACGTCAGGGAAGATGCAGAAGTTCCCAGCACGAGCAAGGGGGTCCGGCGAGAAGAGGCCCTTGCAGAAAAAGGTACTAAAGCTGACAACGGAGGTAGGTTGAACGCCATTAACGCAACTGCCGGAGAAGATCGGTTGCAAGACCGACCTGGCAATGTTCTTCCCTCTTCCAGGTCTGACTGAGCGTGCGAGGACAGCATTGGACGCCACTCCTTGAGCAGGCACCACCTGGACCGAAACCGATCTAAAAGTCGGCGTAGATCCAGGAGTGCGGCTCGCTCAGGAGGCAGCCAGCGCCGAGAGTCACCAGACAGGCGGGGAAGATCACGTATCCGATCCGGTTCCGCGGCCTCGCACGAGTCTGGTTGGCAGCAGCAGTGGCGCAAGCACCGCAGGGCGAGACCTCCTCCACTTCCCCCCCGGGGCCAACCGGGTGCCCTCGACGATAAGAACCGAAAGGGTCTGATTGCAAAGACGAGAGGACGGGAGAGTGGCTCTCCAAGACAGCGCACAAGCTAGAGCGATGGAAGGGACCCGTGATGTGTGTTAGGAGGGGAGACGAAATTCCTCCTCTTCACAACGTCACTGTCTTCCTACCCAGAAGTGCTGACTAACCAGCGGAGTACGCGCTGCAATTGCTCAGAACACAGAACGAGGGCATCCATTCCTCGGTGTGGAGAGTGATATCAAGCAGCAGAGAGGACGGCGGCCTAAGGTTAAACTTGGGCATTGATGAGAAATCTTACCTGGCAATCAAGAGGGCAGGCTTTTTACTGCACTTTAGGTTCGGCATGGTTGTGGTGAGGCCGTGGAGGCGCGAGCCTGCCAGCAACAAAGAGCCGGCGGCGCAGTGTCCCCCCGCTGGGGCCGCTGCCAAAGCCGATCCTCCCGCGACCGGACCTTCTGCGGAACTAACGTCGAACCCGCAGTCTGAGGCCTTGGCGTCTGCCCGATTGAGCGAGACAGGTCCAGCAGCAGTCCACAGCCTAGCGGACGAGGGTCCCAATACTGAGGAGCTCCTTGACGAGCTAGATCTGAGGCGGCTTGAGCTCGATAGAGGAAGTGAGGGCGACTTGCTGCTCTCCGACCTAGAAGAGCCCGAGCTATGAGCTCCCCACAGCTGGCAGTAGCCCAGGTCAACCTTCATCATGCCGTGGCTGCTTGGGCGGCCATAGCTAGAAGGTTTACCACGGACGCCCTGGGCGTAGTACTGATCCAAGAGCCGTGGGTGTACAGAGGTCAGGTAAGAGGCCTGAATCACAGCAATAACAAGGTAATTTGGGACCTCTCCTGTGAGAGGCCTAGAGCATGTGTAGTGCTTAAAAGTAACATTAAACACTTCTGCATTACAGAGTTTTTAACACAAGATCTGGTGGCTGTGCAGGCGACGGTGATGGTAGACAACGCCAATGTAGAGGTCGTCTTCGCAGCGGCCTACTTCCCAGGGGATAACGTGAGTGTGCCACCCCTTGAAGCACAGCAGCTGGTGGGATTCTGCCGACGAAGACAGCTTCACCTTGTCATAAGTTGCGATGCGAAAGCGCACAATGAGGAGTGGGGCAGCACGGACACTAACCACAGAGGTGAGTGTCTCTTAGAGTATATCATAAGCGAAAACCTATGTATTCAGAACGTGGGGCATACTCCAACGTTCGTTACTAGGGCAAGACAGGAGGTACTGGACACCACCCTCAGCAATGAGTTGGCTAGTTCCTTGATCCTGGGATGGAGGGTCTCATCCGAACCTTTTCTCTCGGATCACAGGATTATCCGCTTTGAGCTGGGAGTGACGATCACAGCAGAGGAGAGCAGGAGAAACGCCAGGAAAACAAACTGGGATCTATACTCCGAGACCTCGAAAGCAAACTTAGAGGGCTTAGAGCAGAAACACAAAAGAGCAAACTGTATGGAATTAGAGGACAGGGTCTACAGGCTGAATGGCAGCATATTGGACGCTTTTAACTCCAGTTGTCCCGAGACAAAGCCAAAGGGTACAACCCAACCCAACTGGTGGTCTAGGGAGCTCTCGGTGCTCCGTAAGGAAGTGCGCAAGCTCTTCAACAGATCAAAGCGTACGGGGCGCTGGGAGGAGTATTCAGCCTGCCTAACGAAGTACAGTAAGGAGATCAGGAAGGCAAAGCGTAGCAGCTTTAGGACCTTCTGCGAAAGCATAAGTAACACTCCTGCAGCTGCCAGGCTACACAAAGCCTTAGCAAGAGAGAACCCTGAGATCAAGATGGCATTAAAACTGCGCGACGGATCCTTTTCCAGCAACGAGAGGGAGAGGGCCCTTGCTCTGCTCTCGGCTCACTTTCCTGATGCCGTTGCGATATCACCGGAAGCCGTGTGCTGCGAGACCAATCCGACTCCAGCCGACTGGAGGGTGGCCAGGGGCATTTTCACCCGCAGATCGGTTGACTAGGCTCTGGACTCGTTTGACCAGTATAAGGCTCCGGGGGTGGATGGCGTTAGGCCAGTGCTGCTGAGACAGGGTAGGGATCTGCTACTCCCGCACCTCGTATGCATTATGAGGGACAGTCTAGCGCTGGCCCACATACCAGCGGCATGGCAGATTGTTCGGGTTATCTTTATCCCGAAGGTAGGCAGGAGAGATCCCTCCGTAGCTAAATCATTTAGGCCGATAAGCCTCACCTCCTTCCTATTAAAGGCAATGGAGAAGGTTATAGACCAGGATATCAGATCAAACGTTCTCAGGGTATCTCCACTGCACCCAGATCAGCATACGTACAGGGTGGGTCGATCTACAGAGACTGCCCTTTATGCGCTGACCACGGTCATTGAAGATGCCCTTGAGACCGGAGAGACAGTGCTCTGTGCCTTCCTTGCGTTCGATAACACCTCTCATATAGGGGTGGACAGAGCACTAGAGCTTAGAAATGTACAGCCAGCTATCCGTAGGTGGATAAGGAGACTGCTACAGAGCAGAATAGCGGAAGTAGACACTGGCGATGGCACGGTGCAACTTCGAACTACCAAAGGGTGCCCACAGGGGGGAGTACTATCCCCGCTTTTGTGGAGCTTAGTAGTGGACGAACTCCTCGAAGTACTCACAAGCAATGGAATCCGCTGTCAAGGATATGCGGATGACATCGTGATATTCGCCAGGGGCAAGTTCGTGAGCACTCTCTTTGACATTGTGCAAAGAGGACTTAATCTTGCAAGGAAATGGTGCTTGAAGGTGGGCCTCAGTATCAATCCTTCCAAAACAGCTATCGTTCCCTTCACTAGGAAGAGGAAACTGCAGGGTGTCAGAGACCTAGTCCTCGGGGGGGCCGCGGTGGAGGTCGTCACAGAGGTGAAATATCTGGGTCTCATACTAGATTCTAAACTTCTGTGGAGGGCCCATGTCGGGGCGGCAACCTCTAGGGCTACAAGAGCATTAATGGTGTGCCGGCGTCTTGCAGGTAAGTCCTGGGCTGCAGTCCTAGGGTCGTGCGGTGGCTGCACAGCATGATAGTAAGGCCTATGATTACATATGGGGCGGTCGCGTGGGGATCCAGAGTCGCCATCGCTTCGGCAAGGAAATCCCTTGCCAAATTTCAACGGCTGGAGTGTGTGTGCATTACGGGGGCGATTCGCACATGCCCTACAGCCGCGCTAGGAGTGATTCTGGAGCTTGAACCGCTCCATTTAACCATTGATCAAGTGGCAAATAGAACTCTGCTGAACTTCTCTAAAGAAGGGTTTGGAGAAGACAAGTTGCTGTCATTAAAGGCTGGGGAGACGCTAGCTTCTCAGCTCCCACTGGCGTGCTTCCCCCGTGATGACTTATTCAAAGAAATAACCTTCAACAGGAAGTTTGAGGTAGAATTACACAGCAAGGCCACCTGGAAGACCTCAATCCTGGATCATCACATCCGGGAAAGTACTCTGAGGTGGTATACGGATGGCTCAAAGACTCCGGAGGGTATTGGGCCGGGCGTCCATGGTCCCAGATCAAGTGTCTCGGCTCCACTGGGGGCCTACCCAAGCATCTTCCAAGCGGAGGTATTTGCCATTAGCTTATGCGCAGAGATAAATCTGAGTAGAGCTTACAACAATGAGAAAATCTTAATTTCAAGCGATAGTCAGGCGGCGCTCAGGGCTCTCTCCTCTTATGAAGTAAAATCAGCACTAGTTCTTCAGTGCATAGAGAGACTGAACACCCTGGCTGAGAAAAACCGAATCCTACTCCTGTGGGTACCGGGACACATGGGGGTGGATGGGAACGAAGCAGCCGACCTGCTTGCCAGGGAAGCGGCGGCCTCAACCAACGTGGGACCTGAACCGTTTCTCGCGGTGGGACCTGGTGCCATAAGAGAGGAGCTTAGGAAAGAGACAAATATGCTGAGGAACCAACACTGGCACAATATCGCCAGCCTCAGACAGTCAAAGAGCCTTCTTGGGAGGTATAGCCGGAAGAGATACAGGCTTCTGATCGACCTTCCCAGGAATAAACTGAGGATCATTACAGGCTTCCTGACGGGTCACTGCAGACTAAGGGATCACCTGCATAAACTAGGGATCTCGTCGGGCGACCTTTGTCGCTTTTGTGACTCGGCAGAGGAGACTCCGCAGCACCTGCTCATGGAGTGTGTGGCTGTGGCGCGCAGACGGGGAACCACCCTGGGACGGCCATGGCCGGAAGAGCAATACATACACACCCTAACCCCGGCGACCATCCTGAGTTTTCTGGAGGTCCTGGGGCTAGCTGAAGTGTTGTAATGAGCTTTGAGGGCACAGTAGCTGCAACAAGGTAATGATCCGAGTCAACGCTTGCTCCTCGGATAGAACGAACTTCAAGCACGCTCAAAGCGTATCTCGCGTCTATCACAACGTGATCAATTTGGTTTCGCGTTTTTTGATCAGGGGACACCCAAGTGGCTTGGTGGATGCTTCGGTGTTGGAACCTAGTGCTACTTACTACCATGTTTCGCGCCGCGGCGAAGTCGATCAGCCTCTCTCCGTTGCCGGAGGTATTTTTATGAAGGCTGAAGTTTCCGACTGTTGGACCAAAAATTCCTTCTTATTCTCAATTACACTTTCTGTATATTTTTATCACAGCTGTTTCCGTTTGTTTGTTAAGTGTCATCTTCTGTGTATCTAAGGCTGTTCATTGCTTTCAAAACTGTTGATCTTCCACCGATTATTGGAAACTTTTCACTATTTTCATAACTGCTAATACTTACAGCTGACCATTTAACTTTTGGCTCACTAAATAAAGAAAGTAGTTATTTTAAAAAATGTCCTGCTCAGTTGCAATCAGCCAAGTTAAGGGCGAGTCCGAACGATTTTTGTCATGTTGGCTATGTGATGGGCTCGCCCATATGAAGTGTGTGGGGATCAACCGAAGTCGATATGTTTAAGCTTTTCAGGGAGATAGGCAGGGATCTTTCAGCATTAACCGAAAAATTTAAAAGGTACGAAGGAATTTTCAAATCTTTTAAATGCTTGAACAATGTGTCACCTTGCGTGAAGTTCAACGTTGCTAAGCGTAAGAGAGTTGATATTCAATTTAAAGAAAATATTGGTTTAAAAGTCCAAAGTGCTCATCCTACACCTTCGATTGAACTAATTAATCTATCATCTCCAATTCCTACTGCAATGGAAGTAAAACCCTCTACATCAAAATCCTTTGTAACTAGATTGTCGTCTAAAAATGCTGTTGAGCTTACTGCAGTTCAAATTGAGTCGTCTACATCTAGGCCCATTTCAGCTAGATTGGCGTCTAAGAATGCTGTAGAGCCGCCAGAATTGTTGGAACCTGCGACTAAAAAGCTCGCTTTTGTGCGCGAATTCGAATATAAACCTTACGTAAGCGATCGTAATGTTGCAAGGATTTCTCGGCAAACGGATCCAAAAAACTGAATTCAATGTCTACTATCAGTATATATTACCAAAACGTTAGCGGTTTGAACATCGAACTTACTGATCTATATTTAAAAAGCTTTTACTGCGATTTTAAAATTATTTCTTTTACCGAAACTTGGCTTAAACCCAATGTTCTTGACTCGGAGATATTTTGCAGTGATTTTCAAGTATATAGAAACGATCGCTCGGGCAGGATGGGCGGAGGTGCCACTTTGCTGTACATTCTTCGCTACTATCTAAAGAGATTACAATCAATAAAGCAATAGGCGTTCTTGCATTTGTGAAAAGATGGTCGAAAGAATTCAGCGAACATTACATAATCAAAGCTCTTTTTACTACTTTAGTTAGATCGATACTGGAATATGGTTCTATAATATCGAATCCGCATTATAGGGTGCATTCTGTCCGTCTTGAATCGGTTCAAAACCAATTTTTACTGTTTGCCTTAAGACACTTTCGGTGTCTGTGAGTAGAATCCCACTACTACGCTACTTAATTTAAATGTCCCTTCTCGTGTTTCGAGGCACTTTAAACCCCTTTTTCTGAATCAATGTAAAACAAATTTTTAACTGAATGAGCCTTTCCGGTGATTTGTTTTGTTCTTGCCTTTATAAATGAGCTGGAGGATATCCCACTCGGGTAGAAAATGTGCCTCATTATAAAAGCGATGTTAGTAGAACTAACGACGAGGTGTATGAAGTGGATAAGGCAGAAAGCCTCAATGATAAATTACATCAAGTTTTAACGATCAGCTCGCAATTGTCCAATAATCGAAAGGCATATAATTTATCAGAAGGCTTGGTAAAATAAATTTTTGGTAATGAGGCGATAAAGGCTATGTCCTACAGAGAGCATTCAACCAGACAACTTATAAGAAATGAGAAGGAGCAAAATGACTTCGGCTTTTATTATGAATAAAATTTGCGATTCTACTCGGGGGAAACATACCTCAGCTCGAAGGTACACACCACGAGCAGACTCGCAGCCACCACAATTCGGTGGTACACACCACAAAAACTTGTAGTCACAGCGGCTGCAAAGAATATTTCCACCATAGCTCGAGTACATACCACAGCGAAAATAAGAAAAATATAAATTTCACAAATGTGCAGCCGGGATGCTTGCAGAGGCAGACGGCTGCATATGATCGCACCGACGAAAACGAAAACAAAACAAGAATTGAAGTTAGCCAGAAAACGAACAGTAAATGCAGCAACGAATATGAACGAACGAAGTGCCAATTCGGCACTTATTATATGAAGAATGTTGATATGATTTTCAGATAATATTTCAATTATTTAAACTAATATAAGAATTAATAAGTAGTATGAATGCCGCTGTGGTCGAGTTGGTAGCGGTGCGTGCTATAACTTGATATGCCGGTGAGTTCGAGGTTCGAATCTCAGTCCGGGCAAGCAAAATCTTAATAATAGAAAAAGTTGTTTCTAACAGCGGTCACCCCTCGGCAGGCAATGGCAAATCTCCGAGGGTATTTCTGCCATGAAAAAGCTTCTCATTAAATACATCTGCCGTTCGGAGTCGGCACAAAATTGTAGGTCCCTCCATTTGTGTTATAATATAAAGACGCACACCACAAATGGTAGGAGAAGCTCGGCCAAACACTGAGCTATATAGTGTACGCGCCAAAATTATATATATATTATATATGAATACCTACATATGTTAATATGTAATTAGAATTTGCATTTGCATATTTTTGATATTGAATTTTGCATTTCGAAAATAAATTGAATATCATACGTTATGTACATTTTATATGTACTTATGTATGTATGTATGTATGTACCATGTATAAGATAGTCGATCAAACTAATAAATTCCAAAAATTAATCTTATGTGCAAGATAAAAGACAAACGCATATTTATGTGAACACAAATATGTGCGTACATACATACATATTAAAACATCAACATGCACACACTTCTTTCCTCACTTCCCGCTAAACCACCGAAGTCGACAAGAACGCCGGCGCCATGAATCCTAAACTATTTCATTTGTAAACTGCGCATGCGTAGTTCTAGCTGTTCACTCCGTTCGCCCATGGCAACTCTTACCACTTTCGTCAAAAAACTCTGCTCACAACTTCGATATTTCTGAAGTTCGTTTCCCAGTGGAAAAACTTTTTCACCTTAATCAAAAAACTCGAGATGAGGCGAGGGAAATAGTTCAAAAGGCCCCCCTCTTAACTTAACTGATAGGTATATAAATAAAAGAATTTTAATAAATTCTCAATTAAAAGTATTATTCAATCTGCCACATATCTCCACAGAATCTGGGGCAGCGCTAAAGAAAATGCAGCGTGAAATTAATAGTTGTATTTCAACTTCAGGGCATAAGCGTTGCATTTCTAACCAACAGGTTCCAAACCCTTGAAACAGTATCTGATTTCAAGGGTAATTCTAACGTCCACCTCAAACCTAGTATGACAGTAAACAATAGCCGGCCAAATAACTTCAGGCCGTATAATAATATACAAAATAAAAGAATAAATACCCATCACGTAAAGACAAACAATATAAGAAGCAAAGTTCGTTCTTCTCAAGCTCATATACTAAAGACACGCCAACAGTTTTTAGAAATGAACCCGAAAGTATCACCTCAGCATTAACTGCCTATCAGATGCACATGAAAAACGCAGAAAACGGCATCATACCATGATCCATAGAGATCAAAGTGAGGAACCTTCTACCTAAAGTTCTCATCAACAAACTTCAACTAAGTCTCATACGGCGTCCATAAAAGCAAATACTTCAAATTGTCCTGTTGACAAAAATAGAAGCATGCTACTAGGGACTGATATGATGACCATTTGTCATCAAAATAATACACACACTGTCAGAGCCTTGATAGATTCAGGATCTGAAGGCACATTTGGCTCTGAACGCTAACAAAAGCGCCTGAATTTGCCCAGTAAAGGTATATCTGCACAAGTATCGGGTCTAAATGAAGCCATATCTGGAAAAGTTCAAAAGGTCTGTACCTTTAGCATCGACCGTAATAAAGATTTCCGCATCAAAGGGGATGCCCTAGCTCTTCCAAAGCTAACGGGTTCGCTGTCAACACATTCGATCAGTGAAGCAATCTTAAAAACGCTTCCTGATTTACCATTGGCAGATAATAAGTTCTTTAAGAGTCGACAAATTGACTTGTTAATCGGTGGGGATCTTTATCCGAAAACAATTTTAAATGGGATAAAGACAAATATCCTTGGCTCACTGATAGCTCAACGTACGGTGTTCGGATGGATTCAAACCGGACCTGTACCAAGTGGAAAGAACCTTAAACCAACCAATTATCTAACTTATTTCAATGAGGTCTCATTAGATCAACAACTCACCAAATTTTTGTAGTTGGAAGAAGTACCAAAGACCAAGTTTCTAACGGTCGAAGAATAACAGTGAAAACGACTCTACACAGATACCACCTTTCGCAATAGCGAGGGACAGTATGTAGTTTCGCTCCCGTTGAAACTCTTACCTCCAAATGAACATATAGACGCCTCTCGCCATATCGCTATGAGACAATTTCTCAGAAGTGAAACGTCTTTGTTTAAAAAACCCCTAAGAAAGGAGGAAGAAAACAAGGTACTTCGAGAATATGCTGATTTGGGTCATATGCATGAAGTCAAATATAATAAAGGTGAAGAGTCTTCGAACTCTTACTACCTTCCACACCATGCTGTGCATAAACCAGACAGCACTACTTCAAAACTGAGAGTGGTTTTCAACGGTTCTTGTTCCACATCTAATGGAGTGAGCCAGCTGGCCCCGCTCTCCAAACCGATTTAACTATTTTGGTTGTTAAGTGGCGATTATTTAAGTATGTGTTCAATGCCGATATTGAAAAAATGTACCGGCAAATAATCGTGAACCCGCAGCACACCGCATATCAAAGAATCCTCTTTAGAGATTTTTTGGGTTGGGAGATTAGTGACTTTCAGTTGGACAGAGTCACTTTTGGCCTAAATTGCGCACCATATCTGGCAATCCGCACTTTGTTGCAACTCGCCAAAGACTCCAACTTGAAATCCCCCGTTGCATCGGAAATCCTCAGTTCTAGAACATATGTAGTTGATGTATAAGCTGGTGCACATGATATACTCGAGCAGCTAATGGCGGCTCTCCCGGCGTCTCGAACGCAAATATCGAGACCATTTGAAACAACGGGTGTCGATTTCACAAGCCCGTTTGATGTTAAAAACTTTACAGGTCGTGCCTGTTTGTCTGCTTTTCTACAAAGGCCATACACCTTGAAGCCACAAGTGACCTTTCAACAGCCTCGTTCATGGTAGCTTTGTCAAGATTTGTCTCTCGCCGTAGTTGTCCCAACCATATATATTCAGACAATGGCACAAACTTTGTAGGTGCCTCAAGAAAAATCAAACGAGACGTAAAGGCATTCCTTAAAATTTGGCCTGAAGCCATCACCAGTAACAATAGTTTTGCAGAAATCAATTGGCATTTTATTCCTGCAGGTGCTCCTCATATGGGAGGTTTATGGGAAGCAGGAGTAAAAAGCTTCAAAGCCCACTTTCGCAAAATAACGGGTTCGAAGAAATACACTTTCGAAGAGCTTTCTACCCTATTAGCTAGAAACGAAGCGTGTTTAAATTCTCGCCCCATAAGCCCAATGTCTGGAAATATTATTGACTTTGCATCCCTTACACCAGGTAGGTGCACCTATTCTTGCAAAGGCCGAGCCAGAAATTAATGATAACCCTATATCATTGGTCAACCGATGGCAAAAGTTGAAAGCTATGAACCATATGTTCTGTCGAAGATGGAAATCTGAATATTTGTCAGAACTCCAAAGGCGGTATAAGTGGAAGTATCCACAGAAAAAAGTAGCTGTCAGCGACTTAGTAATTATTCGCGAAGAAAATATACCTCCAAATGAGTGGATAATAAAGTACGACAAGTCGACATTCAAACCCAGCGCGGTATAATCAGTAGGTCAGTAGTAAAATCAATTGTTTTACCAACCGATTTATTCTAAACTAATTTATTTTCTTATTTAGAAAATGTCTTAATTTTACTGTGGCCTCTGAAAAGCAAATCACCCCCTACGCTTGTGGACCGAGTTTCGTCGAATGACTCCCGAACTCCGGTTGATAACGGCGCTAATGTATCGCTATCGCTGTAAACCACACAATAAGCGAATGTGACAGGGTGATCCGGTGCAAACGATTCGGAAAGGCTCACCACACGATGTTGCATAACGACGTAGTCGATGACGTACTAGATGAAGACGTGGTTGAGCTCTCCTGGGCACAACAGATCTAGAGGACGAGTTGTTAGCGGAAATCGAAGCTAACAAGCAGAAAGAAGCCCCGTCCACTAAGACGGATGATGACGCACTCGCACACCCATTCCGACCACCGACGCAGCCAACTTATCGACACCATCAGCGCATACCACCTGCTCATGATCGAGCCAGGTCGACTCGTCTCGCCGACTTAAGCGAGCTGGTGCCTGCCTAAAGGACTGGCGGCATGCAAACGACCCCGTGAGGCCACGGTTGCAAGATTGCGAGTTCGTATCCAAAGGCGTGGAGGCGCTAAATATTGTGACATCACACTATGTGATAACCTGCATGGTGAGGTGGAGATGTTTGTGTGTGCGAAGGTAGAAGCGGGCGTCTGTCTTGAAGCAAGCGGCTCGCTATATAAATGAACTCAAACTTTTTACCCCCAGCAGTGGGTTATGCGTTGGGTTTGGGACCCACCATGTTAAATTCAAGTCCAATGAAAAGAACGAAACAGCCGCGAATAATGACCTCCCCACACGTTGACGACCCACGCAAACGAAACAAGGACTACGATTTACGGATATGCACCTGGAATGTCCGGACCCTTTATAGGGAAGGTGCCTCTTCCCAACTACAGGATTTCCTAAAAAAGTATAAGGCTGACTTCACTGCAGTCCAGGAAATGCGATGGACGGGGCATGGATGCAAAATATATGCATCGTGCGACATTTACTACACCTGCCATGAGACGGCGCACAAATTTGGTGTTGGATTTGTGGTTGGGCGAAGACTGCGAGATCTTGTCTCCAGATTCACCCCCATCAGTGAACGAATTGTCACAATCCGCATCAAATCTAAATTTAATAAGATCAGCTTGATTTGTGCGCACGCCCCGACGGAGGAAAAGGATGATGGGAGCAAGGATGAACTTTACGAGCGGATGGAGGAAGCATACGAGCGCTGCCCTCGCCACGATGTAAAAATTGTGATTGGCGATTTTAACGCTAAGGTGAGCAAAGAAGGAATTTTTAGTCCAACAGTCGGAAACTTCAGCCTTCATAAAAATACCTCCGGCAACGGAGAGAGGCTGATCGACTTCGCCGCGGCGCGAAACATGGTAGTAAGTAGCACCAAGTTCTAACACCGAAGCATCCCCTGGTCAAAAAACGCAAAATTGATCACGTTGTGATCGACGCGAAATACGCTTCGAGCGTGCTTGATGTTCGATCTATCCGAGGAGCAAGCGTTGCCTCGGATCATTACTTTGTTGCAGCTAAGGTCCGCAAGCGCCTCTCTGCAATGAAGAACGCTCATCAAGAATCGCAACGAAAGTTCGACGTCATAAAGCTGCAATCGCAACGGACAGCTGACAATTTTCAAGCTCGACTCTCGATCCTGCTAAGGCAAGCAACTTCTCATCGCCCCGACATTAACGAGCAATGGGATAACATCTCCCAATCTCTTCGCACCGCTGCAGAGGAAGTGGTTGGATACTACCAGCCTCACAGAAATAATTGGTACGATGACGAATGCCGCGTCGCTGCTGCAGAGAAATACGCGAGAGACGTCTTTTCAAGACCAAGAAACGAGAAGCGGAAAGGCGTGAGTGCGAAGAGCTTGAGATGCTAGCAAGCAGGAATGCGGCCTGAAAATTCTTTTAGAAAATAAGGCAGCAAACAAGTGGTTTCAAGACCGGGGCTGGTTCCTGCAAAGACGAGTATGGAAATCTGGTGACGGACGTACAGAGCACACTTGAGGTATGGAGGGACCACTTCTCAACGCTACTGAATGCGATCTCTGGTGAGGAGTTTAAAAAAGAGGAGCTCAGAACAATCTTTAGGGATGAACAACAAATCCCTCCACTCGACCAAGGCGAGGTGAGAAGCCTGGGGCAGACGGTATACCGCCTGAGCTTTTCAAGCCGGCGGCGAAGAGCTGGTAGGAAGCATGTACCAGCTGTTAAGCACAATTTGGTCTGACGAGTACATGCCAGAAGATTGGAACCCTAGTGTTCTTTGCCTAATCCATAAGAAGGGTGATCCTGCTGTTTGCGCCAACTACCGTGTGATAAGCCTTTTAAATGTCGCATATAAGGTTCAATCGACGATACTGTGTGAAATAATGAAGCCATATATGAACCAGCTGATTGGACTTTATCAGTGTGGTTTTAGACCTAGTAAATCCACCATCGACCAGATATTCACAGCACATAAAATCCTGGAAAAGACCTTAGCTAAGCAAATCGACACCCACCACCTTTTTGTCGACTTCAAAGCCGCTTTTGACAGCACGAATAGAAGCTGCCTGTACGACGCTATGTCCAAATTTCGGATCCCCGCAAAACTAATACGGCTATGTAGAGTGACGTTGAGCAAAGCATTTAGCTCCGTCAAAGTTGGGAAGAACCTCTCCGAGCCGTTTGAGACCAAACGAGGTTTTAGACAAGGTGACTCACATTCGTGCAACTTATTCAACCTAATGCTGGATACTGTAATAAGAGCTGCCAATCTAAATCGCAGTGGTACTATATATAACAAACGTACGATGCTGTTTGCGTATGCGGATGATATTGACATCGTTGGCCTTAACAACAGGGCCGTCAGTGCAGCATTTTCCAGTCTAGAGAAGGAAGCAAAAGAGGTTGGTCTAGTAGTGAATGAGGACAAACCAAAGTACCTTGTGGCAACAAACGAAAAATGCTCGCGTATTGGGACCCACGTCACTGTTGGCAGCTACAATTTTGAAGTAGTCAAGGATTTTGTATACCTTGGATCCAGCATAAACACCACCAATAATGTTAGCCTTGAAATCAAACGAAGAATTACACTTGCCAACAGATGCTACTTTGGGCTCGGTAGGCAGTTGAAAAGCAGAGCCCTTTCTCGACGAACGAAAATCTCGCTCTACAAATCTCTCATCGTGCCCGTCCTTGCATATGGCGTAGAAACATGGACGATGTTGACCAGCGATGAGCAAGCTTTGGGGGCTTCCCAAAGAAATGTTCTTCGCAAGATTTATGGCCCTGTTCGCGTAAGCGACGGGTACCGAAGAAGATTGAATGACGAGCTGTATGAGCTGTATAAGGATGTGGACATAGTCAAGCGCATAAAAGTTCGACGATTGCGATGGCTTGGCCATGTCGTTCGCATGGATGATGATGCTCTAGTGAAAAAGTCCTTCGAAACAGCACCCATGGGTGGGCAACGAAGGCAAGGGCGCCCAAGAACACACTGGAAGGACCAAGTGCAGAAGGAAGAAGAAGATATAGCAGCAAAAACCATTAAGATCGGATAACTACAACATACAGCTGCCATACAACCGCTAGTTCAGATATTGCATTTTTGGCCATAACTCCTTCATTTAATCAGCTAGACACTTGGAATTTTTCACATATATCAGTTATTATTAGACAAACATATATGTAAAGTGTCATAGCATGAAAACCCCTCCATTTGAGCAGTTAAAGCTTGAAATTTTGTTCAAATAATAGCTATTATGAGAACAATTTTAGCAGTGAAAATCATTAAAGTCGGATAAATAGGACATATAGCTGCCATACAACCGATAGTTCAAAAATTGCATTTTGGGCAATAACTCCCTCATTAAATCAGCTAAAGACTTGAAAATTTTCCACAAATATTAATTATTATTGGGACTATTATAGCAGTCAAAATCATTAATATCGAATTACTATTACATATGGCTATAAATGTTTGTTTATTTTTCTGTTGGCCTAGTAAATGTTAATTTTACAATTTTTATTGAGCTCAAGGTCAGTTTATGGAAGATTTTTGTGAAAAAACAACAACAGTTTTTTAATGGTAGAAATTATAGTACTATTTCGGAAATCACCCCATTTCCTCATCAGACTTCTTTTTATTCAATTAATTAAATTTATTTTTCATACCAACTCCTCCCAGGCTTTGAACCCGGGAGCTCGGAGTTGCAGAGCCAATACGCTACATATTGTGCTACGCTAGCCGAGTTGGCTGTTGTTTTTATTTCATCTTCCTTAAACAAAATTGTAAAATTACATATGGCTCTCATACATTTCTTCCATTTTTTTAAATTTAAATAAAATTGGAAATCGTTTGTGCTATTTGGATTTTGAGTATGTGAGTATGAAAAATCAATTCTGCTCTTGCAACATAACAATTGCTAGTTTTTTAATGATTCAGTAACAATAATTTCAGCATTATCATTTACTGCGTATTGTCGTTGATAGCGCGACACGTTAAATTCTGTACATATGTATTAAAGACGCTCCAATTTTGCGTGTTTTTAGTAAATTTTTGATTGCTTTCACGCGCACTACATTGTTCACTAATATTTTTCATACACATTTGTCAACTTACCTTTTATATAAATTGTTTGTTCAAGTTCAAAATAATTTTGACAACCAAAGATAACCTGCGCGACTTCTTATAAGAAAGGTTCAACTTTACTCATCGGCGGCCCCACCAAGTTTAGTGATTGACTTAAAATTCAAAAAAAACACTTAAACAAAATCGGAATATCGGGAAAACCACACATTTTCATGAAATATTTTCATTGTAGAATATGTAAAAGTAAGATATTGTAATAGTCATTAGCATATATTTTTTTCAACATATTTCTATACCCAGATTAGAGCTAAGTGGAGCTGTTCTCCTCGCAAAAATGGTAGATTTTCTCCTGCCTAAACTGTGTATAGAAAGCCAATAGTTGTAAATACTTCTGGACCGATTCCACAATTGTTCTCGCGTGGCTTAGAAAATCACCTTAAACGCTCGACTGTTATTTTAATGGCGGACTATAGATATACGACAAATAACACAGCTTGTGAACTCCTTAAATAAAAATAGTTCTTGTAAATAATTTATTATTTTAATTGAACTAAAGCAGCGTGTTTTTTTTTATTGATAATGGCAAAGTAAGTATGCGGCTACAGTTGCACGGCTGTACTAAATTCCTACTCTGTCTGGTCAACGTGAGCAACCCAAGCGCGAGACGCCGTAACCAACCCGTGTGAAGCCTTGGGTCACTGCTAACAGAGAGGGAGCTTTAGAGGAACCACTCCGATATATTCGGTTTAAGGGTCCACTAAAGTCAGCAGCGTCTGTTCACCAGGAAATTAGGATTACGATTTAAGGATATGAACCAGGAATGTCCGGGACTTCTAAAGGGAAGGTACCTCTATCCAATTGCTGGATGTCCTACAAAAATGTAAGGCTGGCATCACTGCAGTACAGGAGATGCGATAAGTATACATCATGTGACGTCTACTACAGCTGCCATGCGAAGGCGCACGAGTTTGGTGTAAGATTTGTGGTTGGGTGGAGACTCCGAGACCTTGTCTCCAGTTCACCACCATCAGTAAATGAATTGCCACGATCCGCATCAAAGGTAGGTTAGGAAAAGGATGGTGAGACTAAAAATGAGTAAAAATTATGATTGGTGACTTTACCGCTAAGGTGGGCAAAGAAGGCGTTTTCAGCCTTCATGAGAATACCTCTGATTCCAGATTCTACATCGAAGCATCCACCTAGCTACTTGGTTGTCCCCTGAGCAAAGAACGCGAAACCAAATTGATCACGTTGTAGTAGACGCGAGATACAAGCGAGGAGCAAGCGTCGACTGGGGTCATTACCTTGTTACAGCTAAGGTAAGCATGCGCCTCTCTGCACTGAAGACCTCTGATCAAGTGTTGCGACGTAAGTTCAAAGCTACAATTTCAAACATTCTAAACCAAGCAACTCTTCATAGCTTGATATAAACGAGCAATGGGATAAGATCGCCCGATATCTTCGTACCGCTGCGGAGGAGGTGGTTGGGTACTACTGGAGCAACAACTGCTATAACTACAAGTGCCGCGTCGCTGCTGCAGATAAATACGCAGAATACAAAGTCACGCTGCAGCCGCGTGCAACAGTCGAGCGATACCGGGGAGAAGAGAAGGGAAGAGAGACGTATTTTCAAGAAGAAGAAGCGAGAGGCGGAAAGGCGTGATTGCGAAGAACTTGAGATGCTAGCAGAAATGTGTCCCAAAAATTCTATAAATAAGTCAGCAAACAAGTGGTTTCAAGACTGTGGCTACTTTCTGCAAAGACGAGTATGGAGGGACCACTTCTCAACTCTACTGAATACGAACTCTGAGGACGCGTTTGAAGAATAGGACCCCAGAAAAAAATTTAGGCCAGGTGAGAACAGCTCTAACGCGGCTCAAGAACAGCAAATAGCTTGGAGCAGGGCTATCCTGCAGTTTGCGCCAACTACCGTGGGATAAGCCTTTTAAATATCGTATACAAGGTCCTATCGACGATACTGTGTGAAAGACCTAAGCCGTATATAAACAAGCTGATTGAACCTTATCGGTGCGGCTTTAGGCCTGGTAAATCCACCATTGACCAGATATTTACAATACGTAAAATACTGGAAAAGACTTTAGATAAACAAGTCTGTAACGTGCGTGATCTACCCTATATGTATAAACGCTCAGTGCAGGTAGAAGACTGACTTTATTTAGTAACAAATGTCTTAAGCGGTAATTAGAGTTGGGTAGTACATAGAACATACGTGGAACGTTTGGATAAGTACACATGTTAGTTAGTGCATGTGCATATGTGGAACTCATATGTATATAAGTTCATACATACGTATGCATAGCATACCTACGTCATTTATGTATATACATACTCGTACTTTCCATTGATAGGTATGTTCCCGTGACATCGTCTCTTTTCTGATGAAAAATGAATAAGCTGTTTACATTTTATAACTGGACGCATATTTAAGCGAATATCCATCGTGCACTCAGTTGCTATGTATCATATTCGTATTATATGTCAATGTACATATGTACCCACAAATTGTATAACTCTATTTGTAAATACATATATACATGTACATTCGGTTGTATATACTCGTACTTATATATGGATAAGCATAGGAAAATAAGATAACCATAAGTATATATTAATACAAGAGTAAATTAGTATTTTGTAGGGTCGTATTTTTCGACAGGTTTGATTTTTCGTCCGTAGCCCGAGACTTTAGCCTGACGGTCTGCATTCTCGCCGGAATACTGATGTTGGATGCTGCTGCTTTGTTCATCTGTTTGTTCGCTAGGTTCAGTTGCCTCGCACTCATTGGGTACAGGTACGTTGGTAGATTCGCATTCCAAGGTTGGTGCGTTTTCTGAAGGCATATTCGCTTTTTTTGTATGGAGATACCTGCTGTTTCTGCGATATTTTCTGCCTTCAGGCGTTTCCACTATAACTGAGCGTGGGCTTTCGGTCAACTCGACGACTTTGGCAGGCTTCCATTCCCGATGACCTGTCTGCATTCCAACGTTGTCGCCCGTTTTAAGCGCTGGACGGGGCGTTGCGACCTGATCGGCGTAGCGTTTTTGGTTATCTCGCAGTTTTCGCAGTTCTTCGACTACGCCCACTACGACCTTAGGATTTAAGTTTTCGTTTTCTATCGGTAGAATGGTTCGGGTCTGGCGGCTGAATAATTGTTGACATGAAGATTTTAGTACATTATTTCGCGGAGTATTTCGCAGCATTAACATCGCTAAATATGGATCGCTTCCGACGTACCAACATTTCTTAAACACGTTGCGCTCCGCGAATCCATTTGATTGGGGATAATATGGTGAAGACATTCTGTGCTTGAATTTCCAGTTTGTTGCGAACTCTTTGAATGCATCTCGAGGATACCATGCACGGAGAATCACTGACGTAATAAGTAGATTACCTCTGATGATGTAGCTGACTTAAGTTTTCGAAAATCGTTGAATCCTTTTAATTTAAAGCTATCTGTCGACACTAATTGAAAGGGATATTCGGGTATGTCTCGCAATATTAATGGTTCTTTTCAACGAAGTTTTTAGTGTCGATCGTAAGACCATTCCAAGAAAATCATTGGTGAATGCGATGCATTGTCGTTGAGATGCCGATATGGCATCTATGTGCTTCTGCAATGACAGATTGTATTAAATTATGTGGTAGAATAATTTTGTTACCCTTTAACAACATATCGTCTTCGCAAATAATTTCGTGTATAAAGGCCAAGAATTTTTTGTTGACCTTTGGTATTTCTACTTCGTTGTCTGGCCATTTTTTCATGATGGCTGATTTAAGTGCTTGAAGCTCGGCGTCGACTGCAGTTTCTTTAATAAGTCTATTACGCAAGTTGTCTCCAATTGCATGGATAAGGTAAACCGGCTCGTCTTCATTAAATTCTATCGGCTCGCAATCACGGCTTAAAGTATCTGCAATTGGTATCATCGTTCCTTTTTTGTACGTTATTTTTGGTGAATATTGTAAAATGTCGTACAGATCACCCTGCAATCGTATTGGTTCATTTTAAATTGGATTACTTATTATTGTTTGTAGCGGCTTATGAAACTTTTGACACGGATAGCCAAGCTTCCTTGCTGATTTGCGGTTGTTTTTGTTGCGATTTTGTTAGTGCTCTGGAAGAATATTCCAGTGGTCTGCCGTATTGCATTAAACATGCTCCCATAGATCGACTGCTGGCGTCAACTGATAGTTTGACTGGTTTCTTTACGTCATAATAAGCTAATACGGGAGTTGTTGTTAGTGTTCGTTTGATAGCTTCGAAGGCGCTTGTATGCTCGTGTTCCCATCTCCACACGTTTTGTTTACATAGGAGCGGACGCAATGGCTCTGTCAATTTCGACAATTTTTTATAAATTTGCCGAGATATGTTACCATTCCCAACAGGCGCTGCAATTATTTGATGCAAGAGGGCTTTGTGAGCAGACATATTGCTTTTATCATTTCTTATGACCTAGAAACTTTAGCGACTTCTTTTCATACTCACATTTTTCGCGATTTAGTGTGAATCCAGCGCCTTTTAATCGCTTAATTACATTATGTGTCGTGCTTCGTAACTCGCTAAGCGTCGGTGCATGTATGAAAATATCGTCCATTGCTACTTCGCATCTGTCTATGCCTTCAAGCCTTCTGTTCATCACTCCGCAGAAAACTTCTGGCGATGACGAACTTCCAAATGGCATTCCAAGGTAGCTATAACGTCCCCATGGCGTAGAAAATGTTAAATATTTTGATGTTCGCTCTGATACTTTGATTTGACAAGAAGCCCTTTTGACAATCAAGTTTTGTGAAGAATTTGCTGCCATGAATTTTTGCTGCTACCTTTTCAACGGTTTTCATAGGGTAAATTGGTCGTTTAATATATTTATTCAGTTCGATCGGGTCCATGCATACACGTATTTTATTTTGTTTGTGTACTACTAGCATTGGGCCAACGGCAGGTGTGGGCTCACTGACACTTTTTATTACGCCGAGTTTGAACATTTTTTGTATTTTATTTTTCACACTTTTCTCGATTGCATACGGAACCTTTCTTGCTGGTATGATCTTAAATACCGGATTGTCTATAAAATGTATGCCATACTCGAAATTGTTGCAGCAACCTAATTGATTTACGCGCTTCCCAAACCCTAGACTTTCGCAATCGTCAGCTCCTAAAATCTCTTCAATTACTTTGAAGCATACCAATTTTTTGACGTTATTGGTTGTACGCTGTGTGCGACAGATTACTTTTGTCTCACCTAATACCTTTATAAAACCGCCGTCATATACTTTTAAGCGCTTAATTTTGCTAGGATTAATTTGAACGCCAAGCTTTTCGGCTACTCTATTTGATGGCACATTACAAAAAGCTCCCGTGTCTAGTCTTAATTTTAGCTCATACTCGCCGATTCGTACCTTTTCTGTCAATTTTTCTTCATTTTCCGACCTATGACTTTCGCTATCGGTTTCTATTATGTTCACATTTTTCTTAGTTTTTTGCTTTTAGTTTGCCTTCGAATATTGCTTTACTTTAATTTTCGATCTGCACGCAACCTTAAAATTACCTTTTTCACCACAGCGCGCGTACTCCTTTTTTATATGCTGGGCAACTCCTCGGCCCTTGAGTTCTTTTGCACCGGCTGCAATTAAATGCCTTTTCAATCTTATTAATTTTTACCGCTGAATCTGGCTCGTTCAAGTCGTGTATTTGTTTTGTGGCTCTTTCTGCCGTGCGACATATTTTAATAGCTTGTACAAGTGACAGCTTGTCTTCAATCCAAAGTTTTTGCCTGGTTTCGTCAGAGCAAATAACCAGAACAATTTGGTCCGTTAAAAATTCGTCGTCATTGTTAAACGCATTTTCGTACCTGTTCTCTAATTTTTTGCAAAAAATCGTCGAAAGCCTCATTTTCTTGCTGTTTAATGTGATGGAATTGATGCCGCTCGTACGTTTTATTACGCGATGGTACAAAATGTTCTTTTAGTTTATTCGTGAATTCGAATAAATTAGGTTTTTGCGTCTCGCTCAAGCCTAAATTATTAATTAAACGAATGTCATCTCGCCCGAGAACAGTCTTAAAATTAGCCAATTGCACAGGGCTGTCCTCGAGGTTGACCTTCGCTGCAAGGGCATAGCATTGGTTCGCTTCTAACCACTCGGCCCACTCTCGTGCCATGTCCAGGTCATTATTTATTAGCAGAGGTTTTGGTGGTTTTAACATTTTGTTTTATTTCTAATAAATTATTTTACACTACTTCAGTAGAGAGTCCTTGCACTTGTTAGGTCCAGTTTCTTTTTTATATTTTTTGTTGTTGAGAAAAAAAATCAGGTTTTGGCACCATGTAACGTGCGTGGTCTACCCTATATGTATAAACGCTCAGTGCAGGTAGAAGACTGACTTTAATGAGTAACAATTGTCTTAAGCGGTAATTAGAGTTAGGTAGTACATAGAACATACGTGGAACGTTTGGATAAGTACACATGTTAGTTAGTGCATGTGCATATGTGGAACTCATGTGTATATAAGTACATACATATGTATGCATAGCATACCTACGTCATTTATGTATATACATACTCGTACTTTCCATTGATAGGTATGTTCCCGTGGCAGACACACACCACCTCTTTGTCGACTGAACTTTTAGCTCATTCCAAGTTGGGAAGGACCTCGCCGCGCCGTTCGATACCAAACGATATTTTTGACAAGGCGACTCACTTTCTTGCACATTTCTGCAATATGACGTTGGAAACCGCAATGAGAGCTGCCAATCTGATTCACAGTGCCACTATATTGGCCTTAACAACAAGGCCATCAGTGCAGCATTTTTCTGTCTAGAGAAGGAAGTAAAAGAGGTTGGTTTTGCAGTGAACGAGGAAAAAAAACGTCGCTTATTGGACTCACGTCTCTGTTGTCAGTTAGAACTTTAAAGTGGTATACCTTGGATACAGCATGCATATCACCAATAACGTCAGCCTCGAAATTCAGAGAAGAATAATACTTGCCAACAGGTGTTACTTTGGATTCGGTAGGCAATTGAAAAGCAGAGCCTTTGGTCGACGAATGAAAATCTCTCTCTTTAAATCCCTTATCATGCCCTTTTATATGAAGCAGAAACATGAACGATGCTGAACGGCGATGAGCGAGAGAAGTGCCCTTCGCAAGATTTATGGTCCTGTTTGCGTTAGCGACGGGTACCGAAGAAGATGGAATTATGAAATGTATGAGCTGTATAATGATATCGATATAGTCAATCGCATAAAAATTCAACGACTGCGATGGCTTGGTGAGAAAATCGTTTGAATCGGCACCCATGGATGGACCACGGAGCAAGGGCGCCCACGAATATACTGGAAAGGCCAAGTGCAGAAGGACCTGTTTTCACTTGATGTGAATAATTGTTGAAACCTAGCGAAGTAGAGAGAGAAGTGGCGAAGCTTTTTGGTCTCGGCCCAAAACGAAAATCGGTTGTAAAGTCGACAATGGCAAGAGAAAAATTTGAAAATGAGCTTTGGAAGAGAGGTTTTAAAAAAGGAATGTCGCAAAAAATCATAGCTATAAAATATACTTAAGCACAATTTCGCGAATAATAAAAAAGTTTGTAATCACAGAGGAAGTTGCTGTTGTTCACAGAGGCGGTCGCACACGCCAAACAAGCCAGCGGAGGACAAACAACTTGATAGTACAACTAGCAAAAAAGAATCCTGAAATTGTCGAAAAACAAATAATACAAGATTTGATTTGCAATTATCAATCGAAGTGTGCGTAGAAGCCTTTTAAGAGCTTCACTACTAGGTTGCCGTCACGCACACAAACAAATGATTTAACTGAAAAACAAAGTAAAGCGTTTGAAATTAGCTAAAGAGCATCTAAATTGGCCGATAAGTAAATGGAAAACAGCCCTCTTCGGCGATCAGTCAAAATTTAACTTAGTAGGCAGTGATGGAATGTCCTTAGTTAGTAGGCCAGTAAATAAACGAGTGGGAAATGCAAATGCGTTGGGTCTTCCAACAGGATGATGACCCAAAGCACACGGCTAAATAAATAAAATAACCCATAATTTAATTGCATCAATGCCGAGAAGATATAGAGGGAAGTGATAAAAGGCAATGGATGTGCAACCAAATATTAGTTAAACATATTTTCCACCTTTGTTTCCAAAAGTTGCATTTGGTTTGGCCGGTGTTTTGTTGAGTTATAAAAGTGTTTTTTTTTTTGTATTATAAGAATTGAATTTGTTCAATTAAATGTGGTCGATATGCCGCTGGTTTCATATAAAAGTTTTTTTCGATTAGCGGTCACCCGTCGCGACGTCGGCAGGCGATGGCAAACCTCCGAGAGTATTTCTGCCATGAGAAAGCTTCTCATAAAATACTTCTGCCGTTTGGGGTAGGCACAAAACTGTAGGTCCCTCCATTTGTGGTCGAATATAAAGAACCACACCACAAATGGTAGAAGAGGCTCGGCCAAACACTGAGCTATATAGTGTGGAAATATCAAATTAAAATAAATTCACTTCCAATCTATACTCTGTAAAATTTAGTCATAAAAGATATAGTTTTTTTCTAAAATAGTGAGTTAGTTGCATATAATATGGCCACCACTGTAAGTATGTATTGACGTGCACAAGGCGAATTCAATAAGGAGACGTTGTAAAAAAAGCAACAAAAAGTCGTTTGTGTTTGTTTTTGCCTTCTTGTTATGTTTGTCAAAAGCAGCTGTCTAGAGGACAAAGAGAAAAGGGAAATGGAAATTGGTTAACGAAGAGGAAAAAGAAAAGATCTTGGTTCTCTTATCTCCAAATATACATAGATATCCGACTGATATTTAATAAATAAATATTTCTGCACCCTGTTTGTCGTTTAAACTAAGTTTCAACTCAGTATGTAGTTTTTCAGTCAACTGCAAACTTGGTTTAAACTTATTGCTGAGTACTTTAAGTTGCAAGAAATTTAACGCAAGGAAACGAAGTTTAATTTACTGAGTGCAAGTAAACAGAAACTACATCCTAAGCAAGGAGGATAATATTAAATCAAACCCAAAGATTTTCTGGCATTTTATTAAATCTAAAAAGTCGAACTCTGCTATTCCTTCAGCCGTATTTTATAAGGAAAAGTTTGCTAACACTCCAAATGGCGTGGCCAATTTGTTTGCGGAATTTTTCAACTCAAATTTTGTTGCTGATGATGGGAATCCATTACCTTGCTTTACATCTAACTTCAGCTCCACCTTAAGCTTGATTCTCTTAGACTGTCTTCGGATGATGTTAATACTGGGATTACTAATCTTAAACCATCTATAAAAAAGGATATTGATGGACTTTCAGTTCATTTGTTTAAAAATTGCCCCGATTTAATTTCACCTTTAAAAATAATTTTTAATCTGTCATTGACGTCTGGAGTTTTCATTGATGACTCGAAATTCACTTCCATTAGCCCTTTACACAAAAGTGGTAGTTAGAATAACGTTTGTAATTATAGGCCATATCAAAGTTATCAACTGTTTCGAAACTTTTTGAGAGTATCATTAAAGAGAAAATGTATTTTGCATCTAAGAGTCTGATCTCACCTAACCAGCTCGGTTTTGTCCCTCACCGATCTACTGTTTCGAATTTAGCAGTATTTAGTGAATCTATTGCATCTTTTTCTGCTGGGCTGCAGGTTGATAAAGTTTCACATTCTTTATTGATTTATAATTTGGCGCATATAGGTTTTCATTCATTTTCTTTTAAATGGATTAAATCCTATGTATACAAAAAAATTTGCGTCGTAACAATTGACGGCAATTCTTCTGAGTCTTTTTTTGCCTCCTGTGGGGTTCCCCAGGGGAGTATGCTAGGTCCGTTATTGTTCGTTCTGTTTATAAATGATATTAGTAGCTACTTTAGATTTGCAAAATTTTTGCTCTATGCCGACGACTTAAAAGTTTTTCGATAATTAAAACATCCGATGATGCTCTTCGGCTTCAGTGTGTTAACTCTCAGCTCTCTTTAATGATTTCTCATTCTTTTTTACAAAGTTTGGAAAAAATTAAAGATCTTGGCGTAATTTTTTCGAGTAACTTTTCCTTTAATAGGCAAATTTGTCATATTATTTCGAAAGCTTACTCGGTTTTAGGTTTTGTTAAGCGAAATAGTTCCAAATTTTCTGACCCATATACTCTTAAGTTATTATATATGGCTTTTGTTCGTTCCAACTTGGAATATGCTACCTTTATCTGGAGGCCTAGTCAAATAAATATATAAATAGGATTGAACGGGTTCAAAAAGTTTTTCTCAAATATGCCCTACGTTCATTGTGTTTTGATGAGTCAATTCCCTCTTATAAATCTCGCTTGCTTTTGATTAACCTTAGGACTTTGGAAGCAAGAAGGTCGGTAATTCACTTTCTTTTGTTCATAATATCATCGATTGGGACATTGACTGCTCCTATCTTTTGGAAAGAATTAATTTCAACATCCCTCAACGTAATCTTCGTATTTCTTTACCTTTCTATGGAGTTAAATGTAAAACAGAATATTCGCGAAATGCTCCCCTTGTTCGAGCGCTAGTTGAATTTAATTCACTCTCGACTTCCATCCAACTTGATTTTTCAATTCCAAAAAATGTATTTTCTTGTATTTTAAATTTAGCTATCTAGGTTTTTGAAATCTTAATTTTTAATTACTTTGTAAATAGTATGTGAGAAACTCTTGTTCATAGACTAAATAAATAAACGGAAAAAAATAATTTCAAATGCATAGCTTATAATACTTTTCCTTACATTTTATAATTGAAACGCACATGCCGCGTGAAGATAAAATCATATTTATTCACATTAATTAAACTTTAAATATTTAATTAAAGTTTATAAGATTATGTAAAGTTAATAGTATAATTATTGCTCAAACGAAACTTTTGTAAATCTACTCAGTGTAAAGAATTTTTTAAAATAAAATACAGAATAACAATATGTCAACAAACTTTATGTACATACATACATATGTGTGTGTACAATTATCCATACGAATAAGTGCGTGCATTTGCATCTAGATATGCATTCGAGTTCACATGATTTTTAAACAGCCTTGTGGTTCATCGGTTTAGTTACAAAGCTCTGATAAATGAAGTCGTTTACACTAATGTAGCATGTAACCTTGTAGGTTGCACGAACGGATGTAAGGTACACCTAGCAGAGCACGCGCTTGTACCGGCTCAGCATCGTCGGCTTGGGATGGGTTTGAAAATGACTGCAGGGTGTTTTGCTCGCATTGCAATACAAAAATAAAACAATAAAAAAAATCGCGTGCTGTTTGGGATGAGCGGGAATGAAGGTAGGAAATCCTGATTTGTAGGGGGCAGAGGAAATTAACGCTAAAGATCGGGATAGGAAAGAGGGGAGAATATACTAAACCCATATGAGTTACTACCATGCTGACTCGCTGCTCGTGGTGTTGTTGCAAGATGGAGTGGCAACAACAGATACGCCCACCCTTCCATGATCACCAATGTGCACCTATCTCAAAATTTATGCAGTGATCCCAAAAAAAAATCTAACGATTAACGCGCCTATTAACCCTTCGTCGCTGCATGGTTCCTTTTCAAAAAAAACAAATTAGCACATATTTAAATTTCAGAAGTTTTTAATACAAATAACTCCATGTTGTTTTCATAACAAAAGCACAATAATTCTGATTTTAATTACGATTAATTCATATAAAATTAAATCTGGACGAAAAAAAATAATATAATCGGTGGTACAGGCTAGCGCACAGGTACTACCCTTATGTTTTAAGTAGATGTAAACGTAAGTATTAAATATGTAGATATGTATGATCAATACTAGCAACAACGTACAGATGTCTCAACGCAAGTGTGAAATTATGCAAGAGCCAATTAAGAGCGCGGCTTGCATTTCTATTACAAACATAACTTACTTAGGATTATTATGAGATATTTATCTATTCATAAGTAATGTAAGCCATTCTCTTTTAAATAATGTTTCTTTTTCTTTTATTATTCCTCAAATAGTTCATTTACCATTAAAAGAGCATGGCTGTACATATGTATGTAGGTATGTTTTATATATATATTTTTTCTCAAGCTCTTAGGCAATGGATTTTAAACAAACAACAACACACAATCATGCTCGCTTATGTGTTTTGTTAAAATCGCTTAGATATTTTAAGAATAGTTAATATGAAAATAGGTATGTAAAAATTAAAGAGATCACTTACATCAAAGCTCCCACGGCGAAAGATCTTTCGATGAGCGGAGTGTGATGATAGCTGGCGCTGGAACTTGCATATTAAGAGAGTGACAGCTGCATGAATATGTACATATGTTTGTGTGTCCTATTAGTTTTGTGCGCACATACATACATGTGTACAAAAGGTACATTATTAAATTAGGTTGCGCGAGTATGGAAATACAAACTTTATCCCCTTTTTTCTTTTTTTTTTCTTAACTATTTTAAGATATCAATGTCTTTTTTTTTTCTTTGCACTTCACTATTTTTCATATAAAAATTCATATCTTCTTGGGAATTTAGACGCTAGTATAAATATAAGTTTCTAACTCTAATAGCGCCTCCAAACACGTTGAGTGCCAAATTAAATTTAAAAAAAATCCCTCTAATATTGTTTCATATTTTTAGGTTTTCAAACGCAAAAAAAATTAACACAGCAAGAACTGGATATGTTATGAACGTAACTCTAATACGGTGAGCACATTATTGTGGGCACTCTTGTAGGCTAAGTGTCCCACTGTAAAAGCACGGCAGCATTTTCTGCGCTCGCGAGGATCGGCGCTCTGCCTAAGCCGGACAGCACAACGTTGCTCTTCTCGTAAAAATATGCCGCTAGCAGAGTAGGGCCATATGTATGTACATATATATGGTAGGTATGTATGTATGATTAGAGGCTAACTATAAGCTTCCCAGCTATGTATATGCTCATGACTTGGAGAAAGTAGGGGAAAAAAATCTTGCTTGTTGTAGACTTCTAATTTGGTGCCAAATCTAATAAAAATTAAATCCAAACCAAGAATGCCTTTAAAAATCTAATGTGGTGAGATGGAAATGGGCGACTTACCCTGTAGGGAATGGCACCAATTGGGGCATATGTAGAGAATCGATGCGATCGAATCGATCCTAGTCTTTCAAAAGCTCGTCCCAATTATATTGATGTGTTTCTTTTTCCAGTATGCCAATCTATTGAGATTTTTGAAAGATATGGTAGCAAACTAAAAGCTTTCACTTTATTTTATTATGTCTTACCTTCCTTTTTCTTTCAATATGTAGCCTATGTAAAGGCAAATGCCATAAATTATGGTTAATAAGTTTCTGGAACTTAGGAACAAAAAAAACACTTTTCTTAGCAAACGCGTACACTACCGGTCTGGTTGAAAGCCACGAGGAAAAAGACTTAGGTTGAACTCTTTGTCAAACAGGAAACTCCTGCAGAGAGATAGATTTCATATGTCAAATTTTGACAGAACGACACAGAGCAAGGCTTTCCACTGAAGCCTTTGACACTTAAATTTTGCCGCTAGGGTAAGGGCGAAGACGTGACCGATAGATGGCCGTATGACCAGTATATAAAATAAAATTCTGCTGGTATGTTTGGCAGCAAGTTTTTTCCTTTTTTTTTTTTTTTTGCATCTAGCAAAAGGGACAAGCGCCACTACAAGTCCCCCCCGACAAGATCACACTTTACGAGGTAACAACAAGTAAAGGGTGACCACGCTTGGAGCGGAACTGAATTCAATTACAGCAAAGCTATTGTTTTATATCTTTTGCGTGAAATTTACCAACAGGACGTCCTTGCAAATCTTCTAGTTCGTAATAGCAATTTCCAAGTTTCCTCTTTATTCTAGCTTTTATGAAAGTTGGCGCTAGCTTGGCTGAAAAGCCTTTGGTAAATTTACTTTGCGTGAAATTACGCCGATACACTTCTTGTCCGACAACGAAGTTCACATTTCGGCTTCTCAGGTTGTAATGCTTTTCGTTACGGATATGTTGGTTTCTCATTACATCTGCTGCTTTGGTTCTCAATATATCAAATGAATCATCCCTATCAAAGCATACTGAACGATCTTCAAGTATATCTAATTTTCGAAGTAACTTATACGTAGATCCATTCGTGATCATATGTTGACCAAAAACAAGTCGATAAGGGGTAGTGTTAATGGCAGTATTAAAACTTGAACGCAATGAACAGCATATGCTACTGAGTTCTGCATCCCAATTATACTGGCTAGGGTGAATATACGCTTTTATAGCAGAAAGAACGGAGCGGTTTAACCTTTCAGAGGCGTTCGCTTGAGGTGCATATACGGCGGTATATGAGTGATGAATGCCATACTTATTAAGCAAATTGTTAAATACGTGAGATTTAAATTGTACTCCATTATCTGATAATATTACTTCGGGTACTCCGAAACACTGAAACAAATCCTCTTCCATAAAACGTATAATCGACTCTGCGGTCATTTTCTTGACTGGTTTTAAGAAGGGAAACTTCGAAAAGTGATCTAGCACGACCAAAATTGCTATGTTCCCTGAACGTGATCTAGGATAGGGTCCTAAAAAGTCAATGAATACTCTTTGAAAGAATCTCGAACTTTCCGTTGGTTTTCCCAATGGCGGGCGTAGCACTCGATTAGGGTGTTTGGTACATTTGCAAATTGAGCAGTTATTTATATAATTTTTAACGTCAGAAACTAAGTTCGGCCAGTAATAGAAGCGACGTAATCTCTCTATGGTCTTATTTATACCCCCGTGGGATGCTAGAGGGTCATCATGAGCCAATTTAAGTGCTATAGGGATTAGGTCTCGTGGAAGCCACAACTTCCATACCAAATCATCGGCTACCTTTTCACCTGAAGCATGTTCAGAGCGGCGATACAAAAATTTGTCAATGACTTTGACATCCGGTAAATGCGAACTATTTTGCCTAACCTTAGTTTTCAGGTTTTCATACTCTTCAGAGTTGAAGTGCTCAG
The DNA here is from genome assembly GCA_963971545.1 of Philophylla caesio. Lineage (NCBI taxonomy): Eukaryota > Metazoa > Arthropoda > Insecta > Diptera > Tephritidae > Philophylla > Philophylla caesio. Next base: position 64,862,182 of record OZ020606.1, read on the forward strand.
AATTCAAATCTATGAATTGATCGGCCGTAAGTGCGGACAAATCTGGTGTGTAGGTGCGGGAAAGAGCGTCAGGTACTACATTCTGTGTACCCTTTCTATGCTGTATCTTGAAAGAATAGCCCTGCAGCTTAAGAGCCCAACGAGCTAAGCGGCAACTAAGATCAGACTGGGACATTAGCCATTTTAATGAGGCGTGATCCGTTATTACTGTGAACTCATGCCCTTCGACATAAGCTCGATACTTTTTAATGCTCATGATGGCGGCTAAACATTCCTTTTCGGTCACCGAATAACTTCGTTGACATTTGTTGAGCTTGCGGGACATAAACGCGATAGGTATTTCATCACCGGCACTGTTGATTTGCACGAGAACACCACCTATACCAGTGTGACTAGCGTCACAGTGAATATAAAACGGAGCAGTGAAGTCCGGACTGTGCAAAACAGGAGCTTCGGACATATGCGCTTTCAATGCTTCAAAAGAGTTCTGGGCATCGGCAGTCCATTCAAACTTCCGTTTTTGTTTAAGAGCGTCAGTGAGAGGAGATGCTATAGAAGCATAATTTTTGATGAACTTGTGATACCAACCCGTCATTCCTAGAAAACGACGCAGCTGTTTAACAGAGCGAGGGACGGGATATTCGGAAATGGCGGCGACTTTCTCCGGATCAGTACTGATCGTGCCGGCGCCAATAATATGGCCTAGGTAGTGCACTTGCTTTAGGCAAAATTTGCTTTTCTGCACATTAATCGTTAGGCCTGCTTTTTCTATGTGAGATGCTACCTCTTTTAAGACACTCAGATGGCGTTCAAAGGTATCCGAAACAATAAGTAAATCGTCTAAATAGATAAAGACCTCGTTTCGAGGCTGAGGCGGAATGATTTTGTCCATTAATTTTGACATTGTCTGTGGTGCGTTGCACAGACCAAATGCCATTACCGTGTATTGGTATAGGGGCCTTCCTGGGACCGTAAACGCCGTCTTATCGCGTGATTTAGGATCTAAGGGTATTTGCCAAAAAGCGTCCTTCAAGTCAAGGCTTGTAATGTATTCAGCCTTGGGCAAGCGGCTAAGTATACCATCAATGAATGGCATCGGGTATGCGTCCTTGACTGTGAGCGCATTGAGTTTTCTACTATCAAGGCAGAGGCGAACCTTGCCTGGTTTTCTAACTAAAACGACAGGAGAAGACCAAGCACTGTTCGACTCTTCAATAACTCCTAGTGAAAGCATCCTATCCAACTCGTCGTACATTAGTTTCTCTATAGCTGGTGAGACTGAGTAATGGCGCTGTTTGATGGGAGTGGCTCCAGTTACATCAATAGTATGCATGAGTACTGTCGTGCGCCCCAAGCCTCTTTTAGCAAAAGACGGAAATTGGTTAATAGCTAGGTTTAGCTGATTACGCTGCTCAAAATTTAGCGGTCGCATCATTGGATCCTCCAAATTTAAAGTCTCTAAACATTTTTCTAATAATTGCTTTGGAAGTAGCTCAAAGCTGTCCCAAAAATCGATTCCAAGATATAAATCTTGAGATAAAGATGGTACTATATAGAATAAAAGCAGTTTTGATTGCCCGTGAAAAGTTACCGAGGTCATTAATTTGCCTATGATATTCTGTGCTTTACCATCGGCAGTGCGAACAGTAAGTGACACTGGTTGATAGCAATTGGAGGAGTCAATCAATTCACGACAGAAATTGCCACCTATACAACTAATTGTTGCTCCGGTGTCCATTAGACCTACGACTGTTCGGCCTAAGAGAGTGACTTTAGCATAAGGTCGGAAATCTTGCGTTTTACCAATCACAGCCGCAACTAGTTTCTTTCTTTCGGTCTTACGCCTTTTATTATAAGATAATCTGCGAAGCTGCGATCGGGACTTAGTTACAGGTTGAGTTTCACAAACTCTAGGATTTGTTACTATTCGTTTGTGAAGCGGATTGTCGGGGATTGTATAAAAGTCTGGGAGTTTCGAATAAGCAGATGATGACTCATCAACTAGTCCGTATTGGTTGCTTTCGAGATCACTTGTTTCCGTGCACTTTTCAAGGGTGCACGGGCTTGAGAGTTTTTTGGACTACATTTGTTACAAGTGGGCCTATAAGTGTTTGGTTGTCCACAACCGTAACAAAATACTCGTCGTTCGGCTACACAATCTTGGTATCGGTGACCTTTTTCTCTGCAATTCCAACAATCTAAGGTCATCGCTGCCAATTCGTGTTCGTCTTCATCGCTAGCATCTCTTGTGCCAGTTTCTTGCGAAGAAACTTCAACTTCGTTGACCTGTCTACGACTATCAGAACGATGATGTGGGGTTTGCAGCTTGGTCAAGGTCTGCAAGAATAATTCTCTAGTACGTACGATATGCCGCAATTCCGAAAATGATTTAGCTGGCTCGTAAAGAATCTCCCTCTGGACATCTGGTAGCAGATTAGAGCGTAAGATTTCCACGAGTGAATATTCGGATAAGGAAGTCGATAGCCTATCATTCAGTACCACGATTGCTTCATAAAATTGGTCAAATGTTTCCCCAGATTTCTGCTTACGTTGCAAGATCTCGTTTCGGATACTGTGATCAGTCCGAATGTCTTTATAATGACCCCTCAATGCTGTACGTAAACTGCTCCATTCTACCACAGCAACACTTTTGTGATATCGCCAAAACCATTCACTGGCGCTACCTTCAAAGATGTTACTGGCATTACGAGCAAGCAAATCGAAATTCCCGTTCATTGTCTGTTTCGTCAACGCCTCTATGCGATAAATGAAATCATCAACTGACATTGAAGACTTGCCTGTAAACCGGAGTTTCCAATTCGAAATAATCTGACTAATGCGATCTGGACGCAGATCCATGAGGTTATTTTGCACTTCTGGAGGCGAATTTCTAGTAATGGGTCCACTACCTGTAGGATTATCTGCAGGAGGTAATCCTAAGATTCTCTGAAAAGTCTGGTGCTCAACCTTGGGCAATGTCGGCATTCCCACATTCGACGCTCTATCTTCATTTGAGGTCTGAGAAGAAAGTCGGAGCGAAAGTCTATCTAATCCAGTTTCTAGAGTCCTATTCAAAAACTCAGTTTGCTTGGCAGTAGCAGCAATTAAGACGTCTTCTATTGCCTTTTGAAATCCCCCAAGACTAAAGGCCTGAGTTTCATGCCCTGCTAAATTTGCACTCCCCGAAGGATCATTATCATTGCTACCGCCAGCGGAAAGCATTATAGTTTCTTGTCTGCTACGTTTAGCGTGCGATCTAGTATTATGCGTTTTTGCCGGAGTATGGAATGGAATGCAGCACTAGTTGACTGACCAGAAGTAGGGATGTGCAGTAAGTTGGAAGTTGAAGAATGCAAAGCAGTCTTGCAAACTGGACAAGCTTTATTAGAACTGGCACCTACTCTAGTAATAAAGCAAACTCTATGAAAAGCATGATTGCAAGGCGTTTGTAACAATTGAGCTTCCAGCTCTATAGCACTCGTGCAGATAAAGCATTGAGCTTGAAAGTCTGTAACGCGAGTTAAATCTTCACTGCTATGCCTTACTGACATTTAAAAAAAATCGGTTATCTGAAATGGTATGATATTTAAATGATAAACGAAAGTAGTAAAATCTCAAATAAAATAAATACAATAATTGGATACCATGCAAACGACTTCCGGGAATGGTGATGGTAAAAACCCTTCTACGTTCTAAGTTAGGTAGTGATATAAATGGGTAAACTTAAGTGTAAAACGAAAGCTAATAGTATTATGAAACAACTAATTTTCGAAAGCGGACAATCCACAGATTTCTACCATGAGATCGCATCCAAGCTAACTGAAATTAAAATGTTACAGCTAAAAAGAAGAAGAGTCGACTTAGAAAGATTAGGGAAAGAGTTGAAGAATAAAATTTAGGAAAAGGAAAAAAAATCATTAACGTGTAAGGGAATATTTAGGGTGTCACTACCCGTAGGCGTAAGAGTAACCGAAAGGCAGCAGCTAGCATCCACGTAAAACCTTATATCAGGAACTCAAATACACAATCCGATTGGAACACAAGTATCAAATTGCTTATACTTCATGTGACTTCAGAAACTAGACCTACGTTGAAGTATTTATAAGCTAGTATATCAATGAAATCACGCATAAACGCATGCCGTGTGTAGTTTTGCCAGGGACTTGACTACTTTAGTCCGCAGTCTATACTTGTGTTCTAACAAACCCTAAGCTGGCAAACAGGACAAAGGAAAAAGATGACAAATCAGGATGGAAATAGCTTTATAGAAATTAAGTAAAGGTGTTATTTACTTGAATATTGAAATATACGTAAGGCCTAATACGTTTGAATGCTAAGGCGAATTCAAAAAAAACCTCAACCTATTAAATAAAAAAAATTATCTATATTTTCAAACGAATGGGCCCCACGTTGGGCGCCAATTATTTTATTTGTAGCATGTAACCTTGTAGGTTGCACGAACGGATGTAAGGTACACCTAGCAGAGCACGCGCTTGTACCGGCTCAGCATCGTCGGCTTGGGATGGGTTTGAAAATGACTGCAGGGTGTTTTGCTCGCATTGCAATACAAAAATAAAACAATAAAAAAAATCGCGTGCTGTTTGGGATGAGCGGGAATGAAGGTAGGAAATCCTGATTTGTAGGGGGCAGAGGAAATTAACGCTAAAGATCGGGATAGGAAAGAGGGGAGAATATACTAAACCCATATGAGTTACTACCATGCTGACTCGCTGCTCGTGGTGTTGTTGCAAGATGGAGTGGCAACAACAGATACGCCCACCCTTCCATGATCACCAATGTGCACCTATCTCAAAATTTATGCAGTGATCCCAAAAAAAAATCTAACGATTAACGCGCCTATTAACCCTTCGTCGCTGCATGGTTCCTTTTCAAAAAAAACAAATTAGCACATATTTAAATTTCAGAAGTTTTTAATACAAATAACTCCATGTTGTTTTCATAACAAAAGCACAATAATTCTGATTTTAATTACGATTAATTCATATAAAATTAAATCTGGACGAAAAAAAATAATATAATCGGTGGTACAGGCTAGCGCACAGGTACTACCCTTATGTTTTAAGTAGATGTAAACGTAAGTATTAAATATGTAGATATGTATGATCAATACTAGCAACAACGTACAGATGTCTCAACGCAAGTGTGAAATTATGCAAGAGCCAATTAAGAGCGCGGCTTGCATTTCTATTACAAACATAACTTACTTAGGATTATTATGAGATATTTATCTATTCATAAGTAATGTAAGCCATTCTCTTTTAAATAATGTTTCTTTTTCTTTTATTATTCCTCAAATAGTTCATTTACCATTAAAAGAGCATGGCTGTACATATGTATGTAGGTATGTTATATATATATATTTTTTCTCAAGCTCTTAGGCAATGGATTTTAAACAAACAACAACACACAATCATGCTCGCTTATGTGTTTTGTTAAAATCGCTTAGATATTTTAAGAATAGTTAATATGAAAATAGGTATGTAAAAATTAAAGAGATCACTTACATCAAAGCTCCCACGGCGAAAGATCTTTCGATGAGCGGAGTGTGATGATAGCTGGCGCTGGAACTTGCATATTAAGAGAGTGACAGCTGCATGAATATGTACATATGTTTGTGTGTCCTATTAGTTTTGTGCGCACATACATACATGTGTACAAAAGGTACATTATTAAATTAGGTTACGCGAGTATGGAAATACAAACTTTATCCCCTTTTTTCTTTTTTTTTTCTTAACTATTTTAAGATATCAATGTCTTTTTTTTTTTCTTTGCACTTCACTATTTTTCATATAAAAATTCATATCTTCTTGGGAATTTAGACGCTAGTATAAATATAAGTTTCTAACTCTAATAGCGCCTCCAAACACGTTGAGTGCCAAATTAAATTTAAAAAAAATCCCTCTAATATTGTTTCATATTTTTAGGTTTTCAAACGCAAAAAAAATTAACACAGCAAGAACTGGATATGTTATGAACGTAACTCTAATACGGTGAGCACATTATTGTGGGCACTCTTGTAGGCTAAGTGTCCCACTGTAAAAGCACGGCAGCATTTTCTGCGCTCGCGAGGATCGGCGCTCTGCCTAAGCCGGACAGCACAACGTTGCTCTTCTCGTAAAAATATGCCGCTAGCAGAGTAGGGCCATATGTATGTACATATATATGGTAGGTATGTATGTATGATTAGAGGCTAACTATAAGCTTCCCAGCTATGTATATGCTCATGACTTGGAGAAAGTAGGGGAAAAAAATCTTGCTTGTTGTAGACTTCTAATTTGGTGCCAAATCTAATAAAAATTAAATCCAAACCAAGAATGCCTTTAAAAATATAATGTGGTGAGATGGAAATGGGCGACTTACCCTGTAGGGAATGGCACCAATTGGGGCATATGTAGAGAATCGATGCGATCGAATCGATCCTAGTCTTTCAAAAGCTCGTCCCAATTATATTGATGTGTTTCTTTTTCCAGTATGCCAATCTATTGAGATTTTTGAAAGATATGGTAGCAAACTAAAAGCTTTCACTTTATTTTATTATGTCTTACCTTCCTTTTTCTTTCAATATGTAGCCTATGTAAAGGCAAATGCCATAAATTATGGTTAATAAGTTTCTGGAACTTAGGAACAAAAAAAACACTTTTCTTAGCAAACGCGTACACTACCGGTCTGGTTGAAAGCCACGAGGAAAAAGACTTAGGTTGAACTCTTTGTCAAACAGGAAACTCCTGAAGAGAGATAGATTTCATATGTCAAATTTTGACAGAACGACACAGAGCAAGGCTTTCCACTGAAGCCTTTGACACTTAAATTTTGCCGCTAGGGTAAGGGCGAAGACGTGACCGATAGATGGCCGTATGACCAGTATATAAAATAAAATTCTGCTGGTATGTTTGGCAGCAAGTTTTTTCCTTTTTTTTTTTTTTTTTTTGCATCTAGCAAAAGGGACAAGCGCCACTACACTAAGCTGGACGTCCTTCTTCTTCACATGTTCATTATTTTCTCGTATGCCAGCTTCTAAATTGTTTGACCGTGAATTTTGGAAGTGCTGAAAAATAAATAAATATAATAATAAATATACGATCAATATTTCAAAACGTGCTATAGGCGCTAATCTGGAAATTAGATAACAAGATACAAATATAAAAATTTTAATTGATAATGCGTTGATTTATGTGCGTATAAATGTGTGTGTGTATAAATATACACATGTGTGTATATATATGTATGTAGGTTCGATCCAGCATTAGTTGAGTTTCTTTGCTGAAAAGGAAAATGAAAATATGTATTAGTGAAAAAAGTAAAACTAGGAATAATAAAATATAAATATATATTTATATGTACATATATAATTAATATAATGCATGCACTTAAAAAAATGCTTACTAATTATAAGTTGATTTTAATATACTTTTTGTACCCCATTATTATTTGCTTAGCCTTTTTAAACTTAAGCCGCTGGTTTAAATTTCGAATACGGAAGAAGATCCTGCATTTGAAAAATAGGCGTTTTACGCTTTCTGGCAGTTCAAATTCAAAAAAATACTGCAGTACATCCTGATTCAGTCGGTTTGTAAGAATATATTCCAAGACTGATTTCGAGCGCATATACTCAAAAAGCATCACCAATGCTCTGTTGATCATCAGAATACCCTTTTGAAAATTCTCCAGAACGTTTTTATTGGGAATAATGGGTGTCGACATTTAATTGTTAACCCGACTGAGAACATTCAATTGGTTCGGAAACGCATTCCGAAAGGTTCCTTTTGCCAAAATTTTTGTGAGTAAAAAAATTTTGTATATCCTAAAATTTATCAAATACCTTTCCAGGATAACCAAAATTTGTTATGGTTGAGTTCATGACATCGAACCAGTCATTCATCAGCTGAATGAAATCCACTGTCTCAGTAGGATTGTATACCTGAAATCCTAAGGAGTAGCAGCGTATAATAGTACTAGCAGTGGTATTAGAAAATAGCTGCGCTAGTTTCACTTTTTGTCGATCTAAAATGTTTTTTAGAACTTACAATTGTATTCCTAAAATATGTTCATCCGATATGGATGCATCCTACGCTGACGTCAGCAAACCCGAGTACAGGTAATGGTTTCTTACCAGTTTTAGCAAATGGGACATTTCATGTCAAGCGGACAGGAAAAAAAAGGTCATGTTTTGAAATTCGTTCATATTTTGGGTAATTGTACTTGTACTTGGTATGAAAGTGTGCACAAAAATTTTTTGATATGATGGTTATTTGTCGAGTTACGGGATCCTAAAGAATAGTAAAAGTTAAAATTATGTTTATTTAAAATACTTTTTTCGTACTGAAATTTTTTTTTAAATATTAAACTTTGCGATTTGTATAGAAAATTTCCTGCGTTTTTAAAAATTAAATCAATTTACAAAAAAAAGTTTTTTCCACACCGAAAGTAAAAATTAAAAAAAGAAAAATTTAGAAACTTCGACCGCTTTTTTTATATTTGTTTCTTTCAAAATATAGCCTCAGGTATAGTTATAATACCCTAGAAGTTATAGAGTGGGATCTCCATCAGTTAGGAAGTTATGTAAATTTGTGCACATACACCTCACGATGAGTATGACGCTAGGCGCTTGTCTGTAACCTTCGGTTCATGTGAAAAAAAAATTTAGTAAAACTGGTATGAAATTTTAATGAAAATAAATGAATTACAATAGTAGTAAACTCAGAACAGTTTTACTGTATAACTTTTATAATTTTACGTTGGGAATCTATGATAGAACTTATTCTTTTACGAGAGGGCCTTCGGTTGTTGGAATAAAGGCATGCAACTTTTTAGTTCCTGGAATGGCGATTGCAGAATCAAATCTGGGTTGCAAAAATGTCCTTTCACGTTGAGTATCGTCTTTGGAACAGTAGGAAATCGCTGTTTGTTTTAAAGATGAGGTTGCCCATTCGTATTTATAATTGCATTGGTGAAACAATTGATATACTTGTAGGTAACTCTAGACTTGATCGCGTAGCTAATCGTTTGAGGTTCCCTCCAAGTCAATCGCATGGCACCTTTCCGTTAGATGTTGCGTGAAAATGTATCTATGCCTTCGAACTGAAGTTATCTTTATAATAAAATGATTCAAAAAGTTTATTCTATTTTTAAAATGGTGTGAAGCATCATCTGTTATTTATACAATTTTATATACAACTATTGCTTTTTCAAAATGGTGCTTATATAGTGGCTATATCATGTTTTAAGTCATCTGAAATCATACAATGCTGCCGTGTTTTATTTCAATTCCATCTCTATAATAAAAAACCGATGTGAGAAGTGTTGCTTGTTCGTTGTTCCAATGGAAAGATTGGGCGGCATCTTGGATAACAAAGCTATAATTTCCTCCAAAGTCACACTGTACGATGGCCAGCGAGGACACATTGTTTGGGTCTTAAAGTAAAAAACTTTGTTAAACCTACTTTAACGTTCGGATATTCCTCTTTGAACTTCTCGTCAAGTTCGTCAATGTTGCACATTAGAAGTTGTTTTTGCATGTGTGTTCTTCTTCTATCTTCTAACTTAATAAATATAAAATCTCTTTTGGAAGGCATTACTCGGCTGATGTCTTATCGGAGATAAAATCATTTAACCAAGTTTTCTGTTTCGGGTAGTAGTTTGCGGCCGCCGAACTGATCCACAAGTTTATTTGCTTATCGCGCTTGTCGCCTGGATGTCCCGAACTCTTCTATTGCTAATCCGATTGAGTGGGTTCATGTCTGCAACTGTCTTCAGGAATGAATGCTTCTTCGCGGGTGCTTTGCGAAAGTTCGCTCGAGGTTTCACTATATTCAACATCTTCATTAGCTGGTATTTCATTTGAAAGTCGTTTCCTGCAGAATGCGCACACATAAGAATTTGCTGCATGTCCCACTTGTGCACTAATAGTGCAGACAATTTTCTTAAACTATTTAATTTTCGATGATTTACCAAGCGAAATGGATTGAAACATCGATCACCGTACGGATCCATTTCGAGTATACATATGTTTATATTAATAACGTTCAAGGATAAGTCTGTTAACGTTTTGAGTATATCATCTTATTTAAATACGAAACAACTATTCATTTAAATTTTAATGTTTCTGTTTGCGTCTTTGGAACAAGATTTTTATACCCGCGCACTTGTGCAAGTTATGAATCCGCTCCTAGTGATCAATAATAACACGGATGGTGTGCTGTTAGTTAATCTTTTATTAAATCCAAGAGTGACTGGACAACTCTCCTTGTGTGACGTCTAGGGCGAACTAACTGAACTAAAACATTTTTGACTTAACTCTACCCTAAGCGATGGGCCGCTCGCTGTCACTGCAACGTTGGCCTTTGGTAGGAACCTCGTATTCCACAGCGGTCACTCGTCGCTAGCTCCACGTTGGCTTGAATACACTGACACACGCACACACGTAGTACATCGCCCCCAGTTGACTGGGTTGCGTGCTACAGTGGGCTACTCCTCCTGCATGTAACTCTTGAGCGCATGTAGAGCCCAGTGCCTCCTTGCAAAACGTCGATGCTGTCGCCTTCTTGCTATGATATTATCTGTCAGCTGTAGGACGGTACCGTTGCGGACAACAGGTAAGATGGTGACCTTGCTGCAGACTCTTTTTGGAATAGGGTATTTAATAATGAAGTGTATTACATTGTCATTTTGTAAGACCTTAACGCTAGATAATTCAATTAGTTCACTAGTCTCTGTGATTTGCTCAGCCAAAATTGTCTTTAAATCTAGGTCATCTAAAATGATTGTGTTTATTATGTTATTCTTAGCCAAGGTAAGCGACAGCATAACATTTTGGATTTCGTTTATAATAATTATGTTCCTTGCCAATAGTACCTCATATAGATGGGCCGTGTCGACGTATTCCCTCTTGGTATTTTCTAAAATCTTGTTTACTGTTTCTGTTAGATAATTTATCTGATTTTGTGTCTGGGTGTTTATAATGATCTGTCTGTTATTTGATTGTATTAACTGTATTTCTGTAAACTTTGTCCGCTCTACGTCTTCGTGATCAGGGGTTCCTGCAATTACTTTCAATGCTGTGCCTAAAAAATTTAGACTTCTTGCGTTTCTGTGGTGTACGCTGACTACGGTCAGTAGTGTCTTCAAATGTCTGACATCGATCTGGATTATTTTTCGCATATGTGATTGAGGGAACATTGTCATAATTTCCTGGGTCTCGTTCGTCATTCTTCGGTATAGCTCCAAATCTGTGGTATGCTTCAAATATCCGTAATCATTCCACAAAATAACGTCTCCGTCTTTAATAGGGATGTATTTCAAATTGGAATAGTCGGTTAGCTTCGCACTTAGTCACTAACATGGAAATTATCCCAAGGAAATACCTAGGGGGTACCCTAAAAACAAATATGAATTTAGTTATTGAATAGATAATTATATTCTATCGTCGCCTGCAAAATCAGTTCGACCGTGTCATCGATTATTTTCACGATCTTCAAGCATCTGGCAATTTCTGAGAGGGTGCTGTGAAAGCACTCTACTTGCCCGTTAGATGTGCTGTGAAGCGGTGGCGCATTGACTATGTCTACGCCAAACTGGTTCTTCATTAATGACGTGATCGTTTCTGAATTGAAAGATGCCTCGTTGTCGCAATATACTATTTTCGTCTTGGAAAATATGTTCATCAATTGTAGGATGCGAGGATTTACGTCATTTATCGTCCTAGATGGTAGCGGTTGGACCACCGCAAATTCAGAAAATTTGTCGATACACGTGAGGAAGTGTTTTTTGTCTGTCGAGAATATGTCTATGAGGAGCATTTCTCCTGCATATGCCGGTACTGGTGTTACCCCAATTTCTTGCTTTTTTGGGTGGCGATCGTATTTGGCCTTGGTGCAGATTTTACAGTTTGTCACCACTTCATTAGCCAGTTAAGTCATTTTTGGGAAGTAATACTCGGTTAAGATTTGCTTCACATTCTTTTGGGCAGCTCTGTGTGCCCGGTTATGTACGGCGACTACAATTTCCTTTTGATCCCTTTTATCAAAAACGTCCGGCACCATTTTTTACAGTGCCAAAACTTTGTTGTCGGGAAAGATTTTATTAATTCGTGTTGGATGGCGGCCAAGATTGGGAGCTCACAATGTATAGCGTTTACCACCTTTAGTTTTACAGCTGATTTCATTTCTTCAATCAGGCTATCGCTGTTAACAAAGTGGATTATGTGGCGCGTCTTTTTTGAGAATATCACAAAATATCGTTTTAGTGGGAATCGAGCCTCCTCCAAGACAATTTAGTTCCCATAACAGTTAATAGGCTTCTCGCTAGATTCGATCGTATACGTTAATTACTCTTCACTGTGGATTGTGGCGACGTCAGATTCTGGTTCGTTCTGCAATGCGTTCACCTTTTGTCTGGATAATACGTCGGCTACTAGCTTTTCTTTACCAGGTTTGTAGTAAACTTTGGCATTATGCTCATCAATAAAAGCTTTCCATCGTTTTATTTTTGCGTTCGGGTTTCTGTCCGACACGGCAAATGTCAATGGTTGGTGGTCCGTGTAGATATTTATGTCTCTGGTGCCATAGAGGTATTGCCTGAGTTTGCCCAGGGCCCAAACTATAGCTAATAACTCCCTCTCGTTTGTTGCGTAATGCCTCTCGCAATCTTTCAGGGTCCTTGAAATCATCGGAACTGGTCTGCCACTTTGTGACAGTACCGCCCAAATACCATCTGCGGAGGCGTCCGTCGTTAAGTCGAATGGTTTTCTAAAATCGGGGTATCTCTGAGTAACGTCCTCTGAGGCCAAGACGTTTTTTAGTCTGTCGAACGCATCTCGTTGATCTTCGTCAAACTCGACGGGCACCTTCCTCGACATGTGTTTGGTCACCAAGCCGTTGTTCCTCTTTAACATATCCGTGAGGGGTTTGGCTATTGCTGCGAAGTCCTTAATAAAGCGCCGATAATAACTGGTTAGCCCCAGAAAGGACCTGAGGGCAAACAAATTTTTTGGCTCTATGTAGTCGTGGATAGACTTCACCTTCTCTGGGTCTGCTTTAGTTCCACTTTGGGTTATAATGAATCCAATGAACTCTACGCTCTCCTTGAAAAATTTTGTTTTCTCCCTAGAGACCTTCGTGTTCGCCTCGCACAGTTTTTTTAGAACCCAGTCTATGTGATTGACGTGATCCGACTCATTTTCGGAGAAGATGATCACGTAGACATAACATGTTTTGCCAACCTGTTCGCGTAGGACATCGTCTATCGCCCGTTGGAAGATGCTTTCCCCCATTCACAGAGAAAGCGTTTTTCCGCGGTCTTGTTCCGCAAGGTAAATTTGATGGTAACCTGATTTTAAGTCAAGCGTTGTGAAATACTTGGCTTTTCCCAGGTTTGCTAATATTAAGTCAATGTTTGGCATCGGATACCTGTCCGGGACTGTTTTTTCATTTAGTTTCCTAAAGTAAATTACCAGCCGTTTCTTCCTTTTACCCGACTCATCTAGCCCCTTTTTATCGACAACCCAAGTAGGATTATTATACGCGGACCTTGATGGTCGGATTATGCCATTCTTCAACAATTCTTTTACTTCGTTGTTCACGAAGTCAGAAACACCCATTGGATGTGGATAAAGTTTTGAATAAATTGGGTTATTGTCTTCAGTGCGTATTGTTGCTACGACTGAAGTGTTAAATGGTAGTATTTCACCGGCGTCGGTGAATGCCTTCATTATTTTCTTTATCATGTTTACGAACTGGTATTTAATTGAGCTTGGTACTGCAATGTGAAATTGACATCATCGCACTTGTGGTACCGGATGCCCTCAGACATGGAGCCATGCCTTATTTAATTCGCCTATAAGTCCAGGGACGCGCCTACCTCTGTTAAGAGATCAAAGCCTATAATCCCGTCGAACATGGACAAGGTTTCTAATAGGAAGAACGGTGACGTTTTTCCGAATATGTTTATGAAACATTTTTCGTTTATTTTGTTGGAGCCGTGGATGGAGCTCACATTAAAAGGACTCCCGCCCGGAGTCACACTTTTAAGCTCCTTTACGGGCTTAATATAATTCTTGGCCGTCCCTTTGTCGATTAAAAATTTGAGATTTTTCCCTAACAGTGTTCGCCCGACAAACGGTAACCGGGACCGTTGTCTAAAAAATTAACATAGTCACTTTCGTACCCAGGTTCATTCTCATCATCTACTTCTGCTACGGCTTCGGCCGCTGCTTTATGGTAGTCCAATTTAGTTGGATTACTACTCTGCTGGGTAAGATTGTTCACTCTTTGGCGCTGACGACCTGATACTCGTTCTGAAGAGTTCGGTCTTTTGTTTGCGCGGTTATTTAAGTTTGAAGCTCTTTGTGACTCCCTCGACTGTCTAAACTTTGATGAGGAAGGATCCACATCCATTGGTTCGACCCTATCTTGGGTCCCCGACTCTTTTGGCTGCCCTTGCCCTCGGCTAAAATATGGGTTTTTGTTCACTACTCCAGTCTGCACTATCTTTTGTTCACTTGTCCTATTCTGATTTCGGTTTAGCGACCGCTGCGGATCGGGCCTGTAAACTTTTTCTTCCACAGATCTGGCGTAGTTTGCTGCGAACTTATATCGTTCGTGATTGGCCTCGACCTCCTGAGCCAACGCTAAGGCTTACGGTAAGTCTTGCGGTTTGGCCGCGAGCAACACATCTGTTAAATTCCTTCTCAGGCCGGAAATGAACACACGTAGTGCGTCGTTCCGGTACTTGGTGTTCATGCTAGCTGCCATGTTTGTGTCGTAAGTAATTATCGATTTGTTTGTTAACAATGTCAATTTTTTCTCTACCTCGTCGTAGTATTGAAGTATAGTCAAGTTCCCTTGCCTGAGGCAGCCTAACTCCTGCTCGATAAGATGGATCGGCCTCCTATCTGCATACGTGAAGTCTAGTCTACTTATTATCGCCTGAAAGTTTAACACGGTGTTAAACGAAGACAACACCGCGTCAGCCGACCCTCAAACTTTATTCCTTATAATCGATACGGCTTGGTAGTGTCGCGAACTACCATCGAAAGCTTCAAAAAATTTGTAAGCAGCGTGTGCTGCCTGCCGCCATGACACATAGTTCTCTTGGGCACCACTGAATTCCGGTAACGATTTTACCGCATCTAAAGATTCGTTGCACACTGTGCCGTTAAGGCCTATTTCTTGGAAGAGCTCTACTTCGGGGATCGAAATGTTAGTCTTCTTTAGCTGTCTAGTCATTTCCTCTAACCTCTTGTCCATCTCCTGCTTATGGCTAGCGACCATGCTGTTCCATGCTGTTTCTCTGCCCACTATCTGGGTTTTCCTTTGCGCCAGCGCATTGCTCACTGCTGCGCTTACTATCTCCTGAATTTCTGCAACCTGCATGTTTGCTTCTACGCTTGGTTCGTCGTTAACTATTAGCTTTTCAAAAAAATTCAACAAGTCGTCGTCTATTTCTGATATCAACGTCCTACCCTGTTGTGGGAGTTTGTCTTTGTGTTTACAATTTCTGGTGTATCAACATATCACTCTCATGGAGCGGCAAATTGGCAAGGATCAGAACTATTAGGAGCCCTGTTAAACGCGATTTATTGTCACTGCCAACTTTCGGCTTTTATAAATTCACCTAGCTGCAGCGCAGAGTAACAAGAAAACAAAATAACAATTTACTTCACAAATTGAAATATTGAAATTAACACTGCGTGGTCGCTTTTATTCAAAGTTTTGCATTTTATGTGTAAGTAAAAATTCCGGTACAATTTTCTGCACTTAAAAAATTTTGGCTAAACAAATCACTTACATGTCTGTTGCTGGCTGTTTAATTCTAATGAATCTAGTCCCTCGCCGCTGTCAATTAGTTGGTGGTATTGTTGGGGCTAAAGCTGTTACCGATGCCGCTGTACTCCTTGTAAGCCCCTTGTTGGGCGCCAGTTATGAATCCGCTCCTAGTGATCAATAATAGCACGGATGGTGTGCCTCTAGTTAATCTTTTATTAAATCCAAGAGTGGACAACTCTCCTTGTGTAACGTCTAGGGCGAACTAACTGAACTAAAACATTTCTGACTTAACTCTACCCTAAGCGATGAGCCGCTCGCTGTCACTGCAACGTTGGCCTTGAGTAGGAACCTCGTATTCCACAGCGGTCACTCGTCGCTAGCTCCACGTTGGCTTGTATACACCGACACACGCACACACGTAGTACTCAGCAGTTGATGTGCACCGACACACGCACACACATAACTTACGTATGGGATATAGTTGTTAGTGTGCAGTGAATTCCGCACATAAGTGTCGGATATCTTACTTGTTGGCAAAGTCAGTAGACGTGGGTAGTTCAGCGCGCATTCCAAAGCAGGGCTTAAGTCAAGTTATGCTAGGTCAGCAGACGTCCATGTCCAACTCAGTGGTTGGTGGCAGTTGGACACAGTTAACTAGCTAGGTCAGCAGACGTCCGTGTCCAACCCAGTGGTTGGTGGCAGTTGGACACAGTTAACTTGCATAAGGGTATTATAACTTTGTTCGTATAACGGTTGCTTGTAACAGGATAACGGAATCAAGATAGATATAAACGATATAGACATACATATACCAAAATGCTCAGAATAGAAAAAGACGAGTCGATTTAGCGATGTTTGTCTGTCCGTCCGTCCGTCCGTGCAAACGATAACTTCAGTAAAATTTGAGATATCTCTATGAAACTCGGTAGGTAGATTGTCCTCTACCCAGAGCCGGTTGGTATTGAAAAAACGCAAAATCGGACAATAACCACGCCCACCTCTCATATAACGGCATTTTTCAAAAATGCAAAAATTTCTATATTCAGTAGCTATGTAAGCTAATTTGCTCAAATTTGTTATATAGTGTTGTGTTCGAGCAGGAAATCCGACTGTATAAAAATGTACAGGGGGCATGTCACCGCCCACATTTGAGTTCATATGTAATCTCTGAAACCACAAAGCACCTCCCTCCCCGGTTTTGTTCAATTTTACAAATTTACGTATTACACTATGCCTATTTAAGCGATATTGACCATAAGCACGCCCACCTGGCATATAACGCTAATTTTCGAAAACCCTAAAAATCGGACATTTCAATAAATGTTAAAGGTAAATATCTTGAGTTTAGTATATGGTGTTGTATTACAGCCAGTAATCCGACTATATGAAAATTTTGCAAAAAAGGCGTGTCACCGCCCACTTTTGAGATTATATGTATATGTCTGGAACTACTTTATCGATTTCGTCTAAACTTGGCACACATGTTAGATTGTATCTAGTTAGGTAAGATTATGAAAATGCTTGAAATTAGACGAAAACTTCGTCCGTGTCCCTTATAACGGTAACTTTTATACTATAGTAACTATTGGAATTAAGTCAACAAATCCTTTTAAACGAACACTTTGGAAAAGGTACATGGTACCGCCTACTTTAGAGTTCATATGTAACTACATATATCTCTGGAAATCCTTTATCGATTTTGCCAAAATTTAGTACAGATATTTTATTATGTCTAGATAAGCAGTATTTTTAAAATTACTAAAATTGGACCAGACCCAGTAAGTTTTTGAAACTTCTGTAACTAGTGAAGCTAATTTGCTCAAATTTGGTATGTGGATTTGTATTAAATCAAGAAATCCGATTATATGAAAATTTTGAAAAAAAAGAGGCTTACAAAGGCTACCAAAACGTTGCTGGTACTTCAGTCGCTGACTTGATAATTCCCTGTTGGTGGGTGACGGCTGGGCAGGTGCTCTGTTGCCGGACTGCGTTGCTGGTACTTCAGTCGCTGATGTCGTCGATAATTCTCTGATGCTGGTGACGTCTGGGCAGGCACTATTCTGGCGGCGCTCTGCTGCTGGCGTCGAAGCTAGCACTATGCTGGTGGCGCTGTACTACTGGATGACGTCTACGTCGTTGTTGCGCGTATCACGGTAGACTGTGGCGTGTGTAGCTTTTTGCAAGCCGGGAAGCGTGGTTGTAGCATAAGATGGCGCTAGTTGCCCGTTTCCCCACTTGCACCCAATCCACGGCGTTGTAGCTTTGACTTGACAATGGTCTAAGCACAAGATCGGGCTAGTTGCCCGTTTCCCCACTTGTGTTAAGCCCACGGCGCTTCTACCAAGGACTTCCAAGATTTCTAGTTTCCCGTTTCCAAAGCTTGGCCGTCTCTTTCGTAGTTGTCTTGCCACGACCACAGGTCCGTGCTGACTCTCCTCGCTGGTGCCATGTCGCTTCTTTTATATGCAGCGTCTTCTGTGCTGCTCGATCGTATGACATTACGGTTGCCTTGCTATGGTGACGGTGTGCCAAGGAGTGTTGCTGAGCTACATGTTGCATTGCTATGTTGACGCGTTGCCACAAATGTAGTAAAACTTATTACGTTTTTGCAAAAGTAGTTTTTGTCTATCAAGCCGTATGGTATGAGGGCATTTAAAAGAAAAGAACGACTGTGGTAGAACAATTTTCTTCTTTTGACCATAAATAGTCGAAGCCAATTGAACGCGGCTCCCATCGACCATTTTTAAAGGAAAATATTCTAGTTGCTTGCAATGCAAAAATCACAATTTCCTCTTCCTAACTTTTTCAATTCCTTTGCTGTGGCAAGCGAAGCTTTTTTAGTTATCTTTCCCATTATAGTGCCTGTTGGCCATATACCTTTTTCACGCAAACATATTAACAAATTAATTGTTGTGAAATAGTTATCAAAACATATTTTATGGTTTTTATTTTCCGGAATTGTTGTACAGAGGTGATTGATAATATCTGAACAAACTCCTAATTTTGATTACCCAACAATTATATTTTTTCACTAATATATTTCGAAGTCATATATTTTTCCATTTGAGCTACATATATAGACCAAACACTCTTATGCCCCATTTGATACATTTTTTGGTCATGTACTGTTTCAATCCGGTTCGAGCTTTGCACGGTTTTATCAATTTATCAAAGCAACCACTTTCATCTTTAGAATAATCGTAATTTTTTTCAGGAAAGGATTTATAAGGGGAGGAAATTTTTTCTAAAATAAATCGTTATTCCTATCCGGATTCGATTAAAATAGAATTCCTATTGTTATTCTGTTTTTTATTTTTATAAATGGCTTACCTTCTGTAATAAATTATTCAAAAATTTTATTGTATGCTGATGATGTAAAGCTGCTGAGGAAAGGTCCTTACTACAAGCGGATTTAAATAGCATGACTAACTGGTGTGAAGTAAACTTCATGCCACTAAACTTTAAAAAATCTAAAGTAATGTGCTTTTCTCGAAGGGCAGTTCAACCAGCTTCTTATGACATATGTATGTAACCATCACCTCAAAAAACTGCTTAACTTTGTTGATCTTGGAATTACAATGGACCCGAAATTTAATTTTAATCTTCACATAAATGTTACAGTTAACAAAGCCAAGGGTGTTTTTGCATTTGTAAAACGGTGGTCAAAAGAATTCAATGACCTTTACATCACGAAGGCTCTATTTACAACGTTAGTGAGGCCCATACTGGAATATGGATCTGTTGTTTGGAACCCGCGCTATCAAGTTCATTCCGACCGAATAGAGTCAATTCAAAAACAATGCTTTCTGCTTTAAGAAATTTTCGTTGGGATTCTCAGTACAACCTGCCGCCATATATAAGTCGTTTAAAACCTATTAATCTTTCTATACTTGCTAGTCGCAGAGAAATGCTAGGCATTGTATTTTTGGTCAAGTTACTGACAAGCTTGATATCTATCCCATCTCTTCTTGGCGAAATAAAACTTAACGTTCCCTCCAGAATTTCCGGCCTCTCTTTTGGAAGCCATGTAAAAGTAATTTTGAGTATAATGAGCCACTCCGTAGTTTGTGTCAGGATTTTAACAGTCACTCCGGTTCTTTTGATATTTCAGACTCACATTTTTACATAAAGAAAACTATACTCAATACTCTTAATAATTGATACATACATACATATATATTACTATTCGATCAGCTGATGAGCTGTAGCTGAACACTTTTAGATTTTGACACTTAACAAACCTCTGCCTTTCATGACTCGGCACAACATATGTATATGAAAAAAACAAAAAAAAAATTTTTTATATATCCATGCGTCATGCGGATGCGCCCGAAGAAGTCGAAGCGATGTTTCTGACCGCATTGAAAAATTAGCGCATATAATTTTTCACACGAAATGGATGAGGCAGTGCCTTCGGCAGAGTTGGGAGTGAGAATTTCCAATTTGAATGAAGCATGGAAGCAAGTCTCTTTGATTATAATCAAATAAGCGGATTCGAAGAGAGTACAGAAGATGAAAATGGTGTGTCATCATTCACACATTATGATGAGAGATACCTACAAGTAATCACATCATGATGATCCTGCCGAAACTCATTTACACGTTCTGCTGATGGCAAATATGTTGTAGAATTGCCATTTAAGTTGAAAGATGTAACTTTCATGAACACTGTGCAAGGATCTGTTCAGAGGTTGAATAGCATGGAGCGACGTTTTCACAACAAAAAACAATTAAAACACAAATATTCAAATTTTACGCAGGATATACCCTTATATCGCATTGACAAAATGTCTCACTACTATCTTCCGCACCATGCCATTTCAAAGCCCGAGAGCACAACGTGGAAAGTGCGCGTGGTGTCAGATGGTTCACATCAAGATGTGATTGGTAAATCGCTCAATGATCAACTCTTGGTTGGTCTACCAAAACAAAAATCGCGAAGTTTAAATTTCAGAACGAAGCCTATAACTCGACAAATAACTATCATATAAAAAAAATTTTTTGTACACTTTCATCCCTAGTACATGTACAATTACCCAAAATATGAACGAATTCCAAAGCATCACCTTTTTTTCCTGTCCACTTGACATGAAATGCCCCAAACGTGGCGCGTCGACAAACACGAAAATCTCATCCGATGGGTGTTGGAACCATGGCTTATCTATAACTGTAAAAGTATATTATTTAAACATATCAAACATATTGTTTTACACATAAATAGGAAGTAAAAGTAACAATATATAGCTTAGAAAAGTTAGAAAAGGCTGCTTCCATGATTTCCGCAATCCACGTGCCATTACCAATTGAACATAATTTGCGGGTTTTCGAACGTAGTCTCCTGGCAGCTCGTTTTCATACAATTCAACGACTTTCATTTCGTCAAATGCAAGCAAATGATTGTATGCCCGGGGTCCTGATGCATGCAAACATATTGCGTTTGAGATGTCACCCCATGCCCACTTTTTAATTCTGTCTAGAATAAAAAAAATTAACAGCAACGTTTGCATATGAAAGGGAAAATTACCTTGAATAATCATCTTCCTCATTTTTCCTTCGGTAAATATTTTTTTTAAATTATTTAATACGGTATTGGTTTCATCAAGTGCGTTGCTCAAATATTTGTTACTTTGCTGTAACTTCCTAATCTCTTTTTTGAAATCCGAAATTTCCAGCTTGAAGTCAGATTCCACTGCCGAGTAGCTGAAAGTATATTTGAATTTTGTAAAATATTATATGTATGAGTGCTGTTAATTTCACTTACTGACTCACAATTGACTGATACCGGGAGAGGTGGAGGGAAGAGAGGCGTATTTTCAAGAGCTTGAGATGCTATCAGAAAATAAGACAGCAAACAAGTGGTTTCAAAACCTGGTTTCTACAAAGACGAGCATGGAAATATGGTGACGGAGGGCATGGTATGGAGGGACCACTTCTCAACGCTACTGAATGCGAACTCACGTGACCCTTTTAAGGAAGAGGAGCCCAGAATAATCTTTAGAGATAAACAAAAAACCCTCGACTCGACCATGACGAGGTGAGAACAGCACCAAGTCGACTGAAGAATACCAAAGCGTAGGAAGCATGTACCAGCCGTTAAGCACAATTTGGTCCAACGAGTATATGCCAGAAGATTGAAACCTAAGTGTTCTTTGCATAATCCAAAAGAAGGGTGGTCCGCGGGTTAAGACTTCTAAATAGCGCATATAAGGTCCTATCGACGATACTGTGTAAAATACTGAAGCCGTATATGAACCAGCTGATTGGACCTTATTAGCGTGGCTAGTAAATCCACCATTGACCAGATATTCACAGCACATCAAATCCTGGAAAAGACTCTTGGTAAGCAAAGCGACACACATCATCTCTTTGTCGACTCTAAATCCGCTTTTGACAGCACGAATAGAAAATGCCTATAGGGCGACATGTCTAAATTTGGAATCCCTACTAAACTAACATGGCTATTGTAGTATATTCGTATTTACGAATATCCACATCAAATAATATGTATATATATATATTGTACACACAATATATATGCTTACATATAAAAAAGCCGGTTTGTCTCCAAACCATATAAAACAGCCGCAGGATAGAAATAAGTTGCGCGTGTTGCTTGGTGGTGGACTATATAGTAATGCATTGTGTATAACAACAAGTGAGATATCTTATTTGACAGTTTCTTTTGACAGGATACCTAAGATGGCGTTTGACAGGATACCTAAGCTGGCCGCCAATATGTCGACAATTACGAATGGCCCGAAGTTGGAAAAAGCTGATCTGAAAATATTTTGGGGGGGGGGCGGAATTAAATTTTTTAGGATATTTTACATATTTTGAGGTATTCGATTAATATCTATTATAAACATAGATATAATAATATTGGGTAAAATGTTGAATGAATTTTTATAAAGCCATCGATTGGCTATGATATCATTTGAATCAGTAGAATCATAAAACGTCAGGGGTTTAAAGTGCTTCATCGATTCTCCTCTTTTTCTTTGCCAAAATAACTAGGTCACTAGTAACCTCAATATCTCAAGATACGTCTTCAATCTCCGTAAAATAGAAAAGGACCGTTCACTCGGAGCCACCGTGACTGGCAACGTAACACTGATTTGAAAAATTCAGTAAATGTGTTTGTAAAATTGCATACTACGAAGGCGGTTTGATAAGTCATAAACTTTTAGAATAATATATACTTTTCGGCAAAAAGCAATCTTTGTATTCCAGTTACTGGGTAATAATTTTTAATTTTTTTGTCTAGAGTTAGTTTTTGTGTGTGCTACGAATTTGAAAACACGGTTGAAATTTTCTGAGACTACCGATTTTTTGGGGGGAATCCAGACACCCAGAACCCCTCCCCTGTATCCGTCCTTGCATTCGGGTAAAATATACGAGGAACGCCAAAAACAGGTGATCTCAGCTGTTCCAAATTTTGACGTTTATCGAAAAGATATCTCACTTGTTATTATACACAATGTAGTAATGTCTTTATTCATATATCGATAATTCTAGAGTTGGGTTTGTTCACAAAGGTGCGTTCGAGATAAAGTGTAATAATGTAAGTAATTATGGTCAAGGCACATAAGTGTGCTAAAGGGCACGTCACATATAACTGTGCTATGCTATATTACACGCCTCCCTCAAAGTTGAAAACTTATTTTAGTTTTATACAAATTCATTTCTTAAGATGCTAACTAATTTTTAATCCTAGCAGTTTAAGAAAATTTACATTTGTATGTTATGTAATGATAATAGTTTAGAAAAATTTACATTTGTTTTTGTGATAACAGTTTCGAAATATTTACATTTAAGTTTTACGTTTTGTTCTTCTCTTTTATTTTTTTACGGCTTTGCCGTCTGGCGTGGTCTTAAGGCGCGCTTAGGTGTTATATCATCAACCTTCTGAGGCGTATTCTCTTTAGTGTTAGTTTTATTACTACTTTTGCTGGTCGAATTTGATTAAGATGTCTTTTGATTGTTCTATTATTTAACAATGCACAGCAGTATTACCTAGGGCCTAACTGTTCGCGAATTGTACCTGGAGACCAGCTAGCTTTCTTGGGATTACTGTAGTCACGAATCCAAACTTTTTGACCCTGACTCAGTTCTAATTCACGTTTTACACGGTAGTTGCGTTCACCATTCTCTTGTTTTTCAATAATTTTTTGCTTTACCAAAGGAGGCTTAAGAGTAGAAAAACGTGTCTTGAGTTGTCTACCAAAAAAATTTTAGCTGGAGACTCGCCTGTCGTACAATGTACTGAGTTGCGATAGTCTGCCAAAAATCGATTAATTACAATGTCAATGTTAGCATCATCATTTGCTTTCAGACAAGCTTGAAATGACTTTTTAAAAGTTTTTACAAAGTTTTCCGCTTGACCGTTAGATGCTGGGTGGCCAGGTGGTGTTAATGTTTGTTTTATTCCATTGAAACGTAAAAATTTCTTGAAATCGGCTGAAGTGAATTGCGAGCCATTGTCACTGATCAATACATCCACCAGTCCAAAACGACTGCAATATCATTAAAACATAAAGAAATTTACACGTTCTGCTGATGGCAAATATGTTGTAGAATTGCCATTTAAGTTGAAAGATGTAACTTTCATGAACACTGTGCAAGGATCTGTTCAGAGGTTGAATAGCATGGAGCGACGTTTTCACAACAAAAAACAATTAAAACACAAATATTCAAATTTTACGCAGGATATACCCTTATATCGCATTGACAAAATGCCTCACTACTATCTTCCGCACCACGCCATTTCAAAGCCCGAGAGCACAACGTGGAAGGTGCGCGTGGTGTCAGATGGTTCACATCAAGATGTGATTGGTAAATCGCTCAATGATCAACTCTTGGTTGGTCTACCAAAACAAAAATCGCGAAGTTTAAATTTCAGAACGAAGCCTATAACTCGACAAATAACTATCATATAAAAAAAATTGTTTGTACACTTTCATCCCTAGTACATGTACAATTACCCAAAATATGAACGAATTCCAAAGCATCACCTTTTTTTTCCTGTCCGCTTGACATGAAATGCCCCAAACGTGGCGCGTCGACAAACACGAAAATCTCATCCGATGGGTGTTGGAACCATGGCTTATCTATAACTGTAAAAGTATATTATTTAAACATATCAAACATATTGTTTTACACATAAATAGGAAGTAAAAGTAACAATATATAGCTTAGAAAAGTTAGAAAAGGCTGCTTCCATGATTTCCGCAATCCACGTGCCATTACCAATTGAACGTAATTTGCGGGTTTTCGAACGTAGTCTCCTGGCAGCTCGTTTTCATACAATTCAACGACTTTCATTTCGTCAAATGCAAGCAAATGATTGTATGCCCGGGGTCCGGATGCATGCAAACATATTGCGTTTGAGATGTCACCCCATGCCCACTTTTTAATTCTGTCTAGAATAAAAAAAAATTAACAGCAACGTTTGCATATGAAAGGGAAAATTACCTTGAATAATCATCTTCCTCATTTTTCCTTCGGTAAATATTTTTTTTAATTATTTAATACGGTATTGGTTTCATCAAGTGCGTTGCTCAAATATTTGTTACTTTGCTGTAACTTCCTAATCTCTTTTTTGAAATCCGAAATTTCCAGCTTGAAGTCAGATTCCACTGCCGAGTAGCTGAAAGTATATTTGAATTTTGTAAAACATTATATGTATGAGTGCTGTTAATTTCACTTACTGACTCACAATTGACTGATACCGGGAGAGGTGGAGGGAAGAGAGGCGTATTTTCAAGAGCTTGAGATGCTATCAGAAAATAAGACAGCAAACAAGTGGTTTCAAAACCTGGTTTCTACAAAGACGAGCATGGAAATATGGTGACGGAGGGCATGGTATGGAGGGACCACTTCTCAACGCTACTGAATGCGAACTCACGTGACCCTTTTAAGGAAGGGGAGCCCAGAATAATCTTTAGAGATAAACAAAAAACCCTCGACTCGACCATGACGAGGTGAGAACAGCACCAAGGCGACTGAAGAATACCAAAGCGTAGGAAGCATGTACCAGCCGTTAAGCACAATTTGGTCCAACGAGTATATGCCAGAAGATTGAAACCTAAGTGTTCTTTGCATAATCCAAAAGAAGGGTGGTCCGCGGGTTAAGACTTCTAAATAGCGCATATAAGGTCCTATCGACGATACTGTGTAAAATACTGAAGCCGTATATGAACCAGCTGATTGGACCTTATTAGCGTGGCTAGTAAATCCACCATTGACCAGATATTCACAGCACATCAAATCCTGGAAAAGACTCTTGGTAAGCAAAGCGACACACATCATCTCTTTGTCGACTCTAAATCCGCTTTTGACAGCACGAATAGAAAATGCCTATAGGGCGACATGTCTAAATTTGGAATCCCTACTAAACTAACATGGCTATTGTAGTATATTCGTATTTACGAATATCCACATCAAATAATATGTATATATATATATTGTACTTACAATATATATGCTTACATATAAAAAAGCCGGTTTGTCTCCAAACCATATAAAACAGCCGCAGGATAGAAATAAGTTGCGCGTGTTGCTTGGTGGTGGACTATATAGTAATGCATTGTGTATAACAACAAGTGAGATATCTTATTTGACAGTTTCTTTTGACAGGATACCTAAGATGGCGTTTGACAGGATACCTAAGCTGGCCGCCAATATGTCGACAATTACGAATGGCCCGAAGTTGGAAAAAGCTGATCTGAAAATATTTTGGGGGGGGGGGCGGAATTAAATTTTTTAGGATATTTTACATATTTTGAGGTATTCGATTAATATCTATTATAAACATAGATATAATAATATTGGGTAAAATGTTGAATGAATTTTTATAAAGCCATCGATTGGCTATGATATCATTTGAATCAGTAGAATCATAAAACGTCAGGGGTTTAAAGTGCTTCATCGATTCTCCTCTTTTTCTTTGCCAAAATAACTAGGTCACTAGTAACCTCAATATCTCAAGATACGTCTTCCATCTCCGTAAAATAGAAAAGGACCGTTCACTTGGAGCCACCGTGACTGGCAACGTAACACTGATTTGAAAAATTCAGTAAATGTGTTTGTAAAATTGCATACTACGAAGGCGGTTTGATAAGTCATAAATAAAGAATAATATATACTTTTCGGCAAAAAGCAATCTTTGTATTCCAGTTACTGGGTAATAATTTTTAATTTTTTTGTCTAGAGTGAGTTTTTGTGTGTGCTACGAATTTGAAAACACGGTTGAAATTTTCTGAGACTACCGATTTTTTGGGGGGAATCCAGACACCCAGAACCCCTCCCCTGTATCCGTCCTTGCATTCGGGTAAAATATACGAGGAACGCCAAAAACAGGTGATCTCAGCTGTTCCAAATTTTGACGTTTATCGAAAAGATATCTCACTTGTTATTATACACAATGTAGTAATGTCTTTATTCATATATCGATAATTCTAGAGTTGGGTTTGTTCACAAAGGTGCGTTCGAGATAAAGTGTAATATTGTAAGTAATTATGGTCAAGGCACATAAGTGTGCTAAAGGGCACGTCACATATAAGTGTGCTATGCTATATTACACGCCTCCCTCAAAGTTGAAAACTTATTTTAGTTTTATACAAATTCATTTCTTAAGATGCTAACTAATTTTTAATCCTAGCAGTTTAAGAAAATTTACATTGGTATGTTATGTAATGATAATAGTTTAGAAAAATTTACATTTGTTTTTGTGATAACAGTTTCGAAATATTTACATTTAAGTTTTACGTTTTGTTCTTCTCTTTTATTTTTTTACGGCTTTGCCGTCGTGGCGTGGTCTTAAGGCGCGCTTAGGTGTTATATCATCAACCTTCTGAGGCGTATTCTCTTTAGTGTTAGTTTTATTACTACTTTTGCTGGTCGAATTTGATTAAGATGTCTTTTGATTGTTCTATTATTTAACAATGCACAGCAGTATTACCTAGGGCCTAACTGTTCGCGAATTGTACCTGGAGACCAGCTAGCTTTCTTGGGATTACTGTAGTCACGAATCCAAACTTTTTGACCCTGACTCAGTTCTAATTCACGTTTTACGCGGTAGTTGCGTTCACCATTCTCTTGTTTTTCAATAATTAAGAGTAGAAAAACGTGTCTTGAGTTGTCTACCAAAAAAATTTTAGCTGGAGACTCGCCTGTCGTACAATGTACTGAGTTGCGATAGTCTGACAAAAATCGATTAATTACAATGTCAATGTTAGCATCATCATTTGCTTTCAGACAAGCTTGAAATGACTTTTTAAAAGTTTTTACAAAGTTTTCCGCTTGACCGTTAGATGCTGGGTGGCCAGGTGGTGTTAATGTTTGTTTTATTCCATTGAAACGTAAAAATTTCTTGAAATCGGCTGAAGTGAATTGCGAGCCATTGTCACTGACCAATACATCCACCAGTCCAAAACGACTGAAAGTTTCTCTTAATTTAGTTATAACAAACTTGGATGTTATGTCTTTAGTCTTAAATATATCCACCCATTTGGAATAAGAGTCAATGACAATAAGAAAATAAAAATTTTTAATAGGTCCTGCGAAGTCTAAGTGAATTATACTCCAAACAGAATCTGTTGGTTTCCATGAAATTAACTTACTCTTTTCAGGACTAGACTGCAGAACTTGACATGGTTTACAACTTTTTATCATACATAGGATCGCGCGAGACCTTTTGTTTTAACTATACCCAGATGAGAAAGATGTAGCGATTCTAAGACCGATTGTCTTAATTTCTGTGGAATGACCGTTCTATAACCCCACATGATACATCCATATTTAAAGCTCAACTGGTCTGCCTTGTCGCGATATGCTTTAAAACTTTCATTTTTTACATTTTGTAATGTGCCACTTTGAATTGCTTCAAGTAGTCTTGAAAATAAAGGATCCCGTTTGGTTTCTCTTGCAATATCATTAAAACATAAAGAAATGTGATTATCAGACTCAACAAAATGTATATAATTACATTCTGGTAAATAACAGATTGTGGAATTCTTGATAAGTTGTCAGCATCATTAAGGCTGCCCTTGACATACTCTACAGTATAATTAAAACCAGATAGAATAAGTGCCCATCTTTGATCACGAGAAGATGCAATAACAGGTAAACCCTTAATTTCTCTGAAAACTGACACCAGTGGTTTGTGGTCTGTTAACAACTTGAATCTGTTACCTAATAGGTATTGTTTAAGTTTAGTTACTGAAAATATCATTGCTAGTGCTTCTTTTTCTAAAGTGCTATAATTCTTTACACTTTTGCTTAGAGCTTTAGAAACAAAAGCTATGGGTCTCAAAGAATTATCAGGAAACTTATGCGACAAAACTCCCGCTACTGCGTTATTACATGCATCAGTAGTCAAAACTATTGGTAAGTTTTGATTAAAATTAACGAGAACTTGATCGGAACATATATCATTTTTTATCTCTTCATAAGCTTTCTGACACTTCTCTGACCACACAAATTTAACATTCTTTTGCAGTAATTCGTATAAAGGTGATCTTTTATGTGCACAATTTTTAATAAATTTTTCATAATAATTTACCATCCCCGCAAAGGCTTTTACTTCAGAAATATTTTTAGGGATAGGCGCATCTTTTACGCTTTTTATTCTTTCATCAGTTTTTGTTAAACCGTTTTTATCTATGGAAAATCCTAGATAGATGATTTTTTCTTGAAAGAAAACTGTCTTTTTTGAATTAAAAGTTAAGTTCGCTGATCTTAATTTCTCTAACACAAGTCTTAAAGTTATTATATGCTCTTCCATATTTTTGCATGTAATAGTAACATAATCTTTATAAACTACGACGTTTGCTATGTTACGCAATAAGCTTTCAATAGTTTTTTGAAATATTGTAGCTGCAGGCTTTATACCAAACGGCAAACGAGTGTCTTTGAGAGTGCCTATGTGTGTACTCCACGTACATAATAATTGTGATGCTTTATCTAACTTTAATTGGGTATACGCATTCGATAAATCGAGCTTAGTAAACAATTCCCCACCTTGTAGAGACGCAAAAATTTCTTCAATACGCGGGAAAGGATATTTTACGTCAACTAAATTCTTTTCCAAAGTTTCTTTGTAATCAGCACATATTCTCAAATCACCGTTTGGCTTCAATACTGGGACTAAAGGTGTACCCTAGTCAGAATGATCAACTAACTCAAGAACTCCTTGTTTTATTAAATCACGTAATTTTGTTTCGACTTTGTCTTTCCATGCCAATGGCAATGGACGCGGTTTAAACATAGTTGGTTTCGAACCTTCAATAATGGATAAAGATACTTTGCTCACATTGTATTTACCAAGTGAGTCTTGAAAAACATTTGAAAATTCATTCTTAATATTTCGAGCTAACTCCTCTTTAGATGAATTTCATATCAAATGCAATATGCGTTGAACCCGACCCCCTCAGAATTTGATGAAATTTTGCATATTGGTACATCTTACCTACCCAAACACAACCTTATTTTTAGAAAATCGATTTTCGAAAAATTGTGGGCGTGGCAAGGTATCGAAATATTCGAAAATATTCGAAAAATTACGATAATAGGTACTTTTAAAGTGTGATTACTACGGAATGGCTTTACCGATTTCAAAGATCTTCATACCATTAGAAAGGTATTGAAATAAGCTTTCATAAAAGCACATTGTAAAAAAATCTGTATAACTTCTAAAGTATAGCTAGGTACCTTTTTTTGTCACACAATAATATCAAAATAAAAAAAGTTAACAAGAGATGCATTTACTTAAATAAATTTAAAAAAAAAAAGAAAAAACACCCCATTTTAGTTTTCAGATATGTTATATATGTATATTAAATAGAGCTTTCTAAAATAAAATTTTATTTTTCAAAATCGCTTGATCTTTGAAGTGTTTTTTCAGTTTAAAATTTTCAGTGTACTTTTTTGAAAGCTTATTTCAATACATTTCTAATGGTATGAAGATCTTTGAAATCTGTAAAGCCATTCCGTAGTAATCACACTTTAAAAGTACCTATTATCGTAATTTTTCGAATATTTTCGAATATTTCGATACCTTGCCACGCCCACAATTTTTCGAAAATCCATTTTCTAAAAATAAGGTTGTGTTTGGGTAGGTAAGATGTACCTATATGCAAAATTTCATCAAATTCTGAGGGGGTCGGGTTCTAAATGTACGTTTTTTTCAGCCTTTGAAATGAAATTCATCTTTAGTAAGATTGTTAATGGAATTGACTTGTAAAAGTTCAAAATTGAACGCGCGTAAAAATTATCTACCTAACAGAGGTGGGTTATCATGTTTGGTCACAACTACAGTAATCTCTTTCTTAATACCCAAGTACATAATCTGTGCATTGTACTCACCAACAATTTGTATGCGATCACCACTATAATCAAGATAGGGTGTGTTACACGTACGAATAATTTTATTAAAATGGTGTTTGAAAAATTTCTCTGATATCAGCGTGCACGGTGCACCTGTATCGCAGGCTCCTCTAACCCCAACACCATCAAACACAGAAAGAGAATACACCTCGTTCGGCTTTTGATCATTTGCATTTTACAAACGGTAGATAAGTGGTTATAGTGTAATTATTTTACTGAGTGATCCCCCTCTACCCCCCATCACCCCCTTGATTTTCAACTACGGGATGCTAAACTAAAGTTTTCCCTTACTCAGGCCAGCAGCCTGAATATTTTTTTTGTGTTTATGTAGAGATAAGCTATGAGAAAAGTTTAAATTAAAAAGATTTTGAAATTTATATAGTTGCGAATTTTTTTTTTTATAATATTTTTAATTTTTTTTATTTTGAATATACATATGTATTTTGATTTCAATTTTATTTTACATTTCGCTATCTAAATTAATCGAATTTAATTCAGTTTCAAAAATATCGCCTAATCCTGTCTCCAAACTATTTTCGCATTTGCCAATACTGCCATTCAACTCCACAGATATTTCTGATACACACAGCATATCTAGAACCTCTTCTTGCAGTGGCGCGCGTCTTCTCTGCTGCATTCGACTATGTAAGCATATTGACGAAATAACTGGATCAGACATGTCCATAGCCCTGTTAAAAACATCACAGAAATTGTTTTTGCGGCTGCTCTTGCGGGCATGATGTAGTCTATCTGACTTGTATAGTTTGTTCCGCGACTCAGCAGCATCTTCGTCGAAACAACCTTCTGGCAGTAAGGTATTTTCAATAATATGTCTTGAATGAATCAATACCTTGTGAACGGTCGCCGTCATTGCGAGCCAAGGGTATTTGATTTGTATCATTTGGGCGGTATTGTGGCAAAAAGCTTCAAATTTCTGGGTATTCAATGGGAATTGACAGCAAATAGTAATGAGTATAATTTTAAGGGAATATATCAGCTCAACATCAATATCAACTATTTCCGAAAAGGTGGCATGGTCAGCAAAGGCTCTACGGCCTGTATTGCCATCATTGGTGTTTCCTTATCCACCCGTTTTTGGTTGGTCAACTTTAAGGCTCATTTTCGACCAAAATAATTGTTGTACAAGTTTTTTTTTTTCAGAAAGAGTTTTGCGATCGTCATCAGTTCGAATTTGCCATTTTTTAATACTGCTCTTGTATTCAGCAATGCTTTAGAGTATTATTTTGTGGAAGAAATTTTTGGCTTTTGAAGTCTGTAATGGTCATAAAATCCTTTGGAGTTGCCGATTGACTAGATTTTCTATTTGTTTAAACGTTTAAAACTTTACCATTAATCAACGTAAGAAATAGTTTAAAGTGATTCAATGATTTTTCCAACATCGATAACTATTTTAAAACTATTTAAGCCATTTATCTGTTGTTTTAAATCATTGTCCTCAAGCAAAATTTTTTCTTTTGTTTCCTTACAAAACTCCAGTTTTATGGGACGACAAAACCTTACAGACTGAGGTGTGCGGTTATTCCAAAGTGGTCTACCGACCGAATCCATAAGTCTTAAAGGAGTCATTGTTGTTGCAAACAATGAATAATCGGAATCATCGGATGCGAATGCATCCTGAAATTTCTGCTCATAAGAGGAATGCCCAGTGCTGCCATCAAATCCATAGCTAACAATCAGATCAGCCTTTAGAAAATTGATATTTTCTGTCATTAATGAGACTATGACTTCCTTCTACATTGCAATAATTATATTTGCAGTGTGCGTTAACAATGATTGAAGAGAAACATTTGCCTGGCTCTCATTGACTTCAATACCAATTGGTCTGCAACTTTTCTTAGAATTGGCGACCTCGTCATAAAGTGGATATATGTCAGCATTTCGAATTTTATTTCCATTTCTTGTATTCAAGTACTGTTCTTTTGTCAAATTGTTTTCTAACAAATATGGGAGTGCTTCATTTGCAGTGAAGCGAATTGGCTCATTACCGACAGTGTGCGCTAATTTTCTCATCTTGCTAGCTCTTGTTGGACTACCAATTGTCTACCTAAGAGTCACTGCCATATCTGCTTTATGTTGAACTCGAGCCGCTATGGAAGCTGCACGAACTAGCAATTCCATTTCATTGTCTACTTTCTTTGATAGGCCGTTTGGTTCTCTATTCTTTGTGCGTTCGGATTTATCCACAAACTTTATTTTTAGACGCCCTACTAAGCATTTCGAAGGGGTAATCTTAGTTGCCAAAATAAAATAAATTCTAAGCCAGTGAGCGTTTTGGTTTTGGAAGATCTCTATCTTTCTGTGGGACTTGTTCCATCTCTTAGCCAAATTTTTACAAAAATTTCGGACTCTCTCTTTCAGAGATGATTCTTCCTCATTCAAAATATTTATATATCCAACTTGGCCAATAACAAAAGTGAATACAGCATCGTTCTTCTCCTCTATGCATTTTACATCAATCCAAACTTTCGCAAGGTTGTTATACTGCAAACGAAAGTCGCATAACTCAAAAAACGCAAAAAATCGCAACGTGAAATTAATGAAATAAACTAAAAATGGTCCACTTAACATGTCTCTGATAGTCAAAACACGGCCAAATACGGCCAAAATTTATAAAGCTTATCCAAACCGCATGTTTATAAAAAAATTTTTATTTGAGGTTAAGTCACAATAATGAGTTTTTCGCACTAAATCGAAAAGTAAACTCAAATCTCTCGACAAACCTGTAATGTGCATGCCATTACTTTTATTTTCCATATTAAAATTGTATTATTATATTTTGTTTAATGATTTAGAACAGATTAAAAATTCACATTCAATACCACTGCATGTAACGCGTTGCTCGTAAACAATAACTTTGACGACGTAGAAATCACGTGTTACTCGAATGTTAGAAAAAGATAGTAAACAGTCATTTAGTTTAAGGTTATGTTTTATCAAATTGTAACAAAAAATTCTTTTTGCTGAAAAGTGCAACAAATGACTTTTCGTCACAAAAATGGGTCAAATTACCCACAGTGCACTGCCTGCAATCATGGTACAGCTCTACAAGGAAGATATCTTGTTCCATCCCTCTCTAATTTCCGCCCTGTCTCTTTCTGTTTTGACAGTGTTATTTTAATGGATTCCAGCGGTTTGACAGTGAAATTTTAATGGCTGTCCTTTACGAACGACTTTAGAATGAAATAAATAACCGTTATGTGAAGAAATTCCTAAGGCATTTCCTGTGCGGTGTTGCCGAGTTATCTCATGTTCATTCATACATTTTTTAAATTTGATATTTATCTTGTAGATAAAATTTATTTTATTGAATAATTATTACTGAAAACGAAACATCAAGCAAAACATGCAGTTTATGTTTTTCTAGTGAAAATAAGAAGAACGCAAATAGCTCAATGCCTACTAAAAGTATAATTCCCTACATGAATTTCCATGCAAACCTACATGTATTGCCATGCCAACCCTGCTTTGACATCTATAGGTTTGTTTTATTCAAAAAACAATTTTGGCAATTTTCTTGAAAATTATTTTAAAATTTTTATATACAGTATGCAAAATCGTAATAGTACACCTTCTTATCAGAACAAGCATCAATAGTTATTTCAAAGGCATGTATCTTAAAACAATCCGTTAAATAAATTTATTTCGCAGGAAAAATAATATTTTAGAACTTTTATTGAGCTCAAGGCCAGTTTATGGAAGATTTTTTGTGAAAAAACAACAACAGCTTTTAATGGTTGAAGTTATAGTACTATTTCGGAAATCACCACATTTCCTCATCAGACTTCTTTTTTGATTATTAAATTCAATTATTTTTAATTTAATTTTCATAACCACTTCTCTCAGGCTTTGAACCCGGGAGCTCGGAGTTGCAGAGCCAATACGCTACCTATTGTGCTACGCTAGCCGAGTTGGCTGTTGTGTTTATTTCATCTTCCTTAAACAAACCAACTACAAACAAGAGCAAGTGATCTGCCGCTAATTAACTTGTTTGTGTGGTTGTTGTTTGTGTTTTTTGTTTGCAAATTCTGTATAATGTGTTTTTTACATTATATTCTAATGCATTTTTAAGGCGTGCTCATCCTTGTATAGAGAAGTGGTTATGAAAATTAAATTAAAAATAATTTAATTTAATAATCAAAAAAGAAGTCTGATGAGGAAATGTGGTGATTTCCGAAATAGTACTATAACTTCAACCATTAAAAGCTGTTGTTGTTTTTTCACAAAAAATCTTCCATAAACTGGCCTTGAGCTCAATAAAAATTCTAAAATATTAACATTTACTAGGCCAACAGAAAAATGAACAACCATTGTATACAAGGATGAGCACGCCTTAAAAATGCATTAGAATATAATGTAAAAAACACATTATACAGAATTTGCAAACAAAAAACACAAACAACAACCACACAAACAAGTTAAATAGCGGCAGATCAGTTGCTCTTGTTTGTAGTTGGTTTGTTTAAGGAAGATGAAATAAACACAACAGCCAACTCGGCTAGC
This sequence comes from Philophylla caesio, assembly GCA_963971545.1. Classification (NCBI taxonomy): domain Eukaryota; kingdom Metazoa; phylum Arthropoda; class Insecta; order Diptera; family Tephritidae; genus Philophylla; species Philophylla caesio. Next base: position 64,897,869 of record OZ020606.1, read on the forward strand.
GTAGCACAATAGGTAGCGTATTGGCTCTGCAACTCCGAGCTCCCGGGTTCAAAGCCTGAGAGAAGTGGTTATGAAAATTAAATTAAAAATAATTTAATTTAATAATCAAAAAAGAAGTCTGATGAGGAAATGTGGTGATTTCCGAAATAGTACTATAACTTCAACCATTAAAAGCTGTTGTTGTTTTTTCACAAAAAATCTTCCATAAACTGGCCTTGAGCTCAATAAAAATTCTAAAATATTAACATTTACTAGGCCAACAGAAAAATGAACAACCATTGTATGCAGGAAAATTAATAATACTCGTAGGTTCGTAAGGTTCATTAACTAAAACGTAGAAAATAATGCATTGTACGTAACAAGAAATAAAAATAAGCAAATTAACTTCTATTCAGATCTTTTGTTGTTGTTGCTTCCGACAGGGTGTGAAATGATTGGTTTGAAACGCATTTTCGTCATCCCTTGTCAAGTTTGGTTTTAAGACAAACCGGTTTCGGCGTTGTGCTATCTTCAGTGTCATTTTTCATTTTATAGTTACGTTCCGGTGGATTTCATTGTGTAGGTCAGGTCAGTTGCGGGTCAGTGTGTTATTCTGTTTATTTCAGGTACCACTCAGGTACTTGAATTGGGCTTGTTTATTCATGTTTTGTTGACTTAAGGTTCCTGTTTGTTGAGCCGTTATTTTGTGGTTTGTACCTATATACTGGTGGATAAAAATCGGTAATTTTCCTTTTTTTGGATTTTGTGTCGACGATATTTGTTGTGTATTGTTTGTTGTTTCAACGGTTCTTTCCTGGTTTTTTTTTCGTCCGTATAGTAATTACAGTGGTTCGAATATTACGTATGATCCGGTCCGAACCCGCACAATTAAGAAAATCAATATTTTAAGGTTTTTCCAATAAATATGAAATTAATAAAATTATCCTAATCGCGCACTTGCATACACGTAAATTTCTTGACAATGACATTAGATGAGTGTGATGCTAATCTGCGATGAGCATAAAAGCATACAAAAAATTTTTTTTTGTGCAAAGTAAAAGTGGGGTGTTAGGGGGCTAAAGGGGAAATTTTTAAATATTTTGAAACGGTGATATTTCATAAACTATTTATCCGATCTTCACAATATATATATTTTGAGAAAAATAACAAAAACTGAAAAACGCACATTATTTTAATACAAAACTATATTTTTCTTGTATGTGAAAACAAAATTGTCTTAAAGCCTATAAAAATACCTTTAATTTGTTGTATAATTTTATATATTCAAACTTAAGTTTTGTAATAATAAGAAAATTGGTCATACTGAGCGGCTTCGCGGAAAGGTATAACCGATGCTTTATTTAATTTTTAAGGCTGTTTTATTTAATTTTTAAACCCAAGTATACAATAGTATTTCCGTGCGAAACACCTTTCCGCGTGAGGGACCTTTAAAAAAATAACCCTGGCCGGACAAACTTCGGCTACGCCATCAACAGTATTTCTGCGCAGTACTCCTTTCCGGTTTTCTATTGAATACCCTGTCAAGATTTGCTAAAGCTACTTCATCTAATGATATAGAGTTTTATATTTCATCTCTGATTAAAACAAGTATGTAATTTAACGATACGAAAATTTAATTTGAAGTATGAACGTAACGTTTCGTCTTTCAAAAATGATGTAGATCCTGGACATTTTGATTCTCTGTTTAAAAATTCGTTCTGGCCGACTGGAGCATTTGTTCGTGAGTTTGAATATAAGCCACATAAAAATAAAATTAGTAACTTAGCTACAATATCTCATCGTGATTCTGAGCCAAAAAACTAATTTCTAATTCTGCTTTAAGTATCTTGTACCAAAACGTAAGAGGTTTAAATACTAAATTGAATGACTTATATTTAAAAGGTCTTGATTGTTACTACAAAGTAATATGCTTCACAGAAACTTGGCTTAATACAGAGATCCTTTCTGACAATTTCCAAATTTATAGAAATGATCGTAATGACAGAATCGGTGGAGGTGTTCTCTTTGCAGTTCATTCGTCAATACCATCCGAAGAAGTGAGTGTCCCCGTTATTGAGCCCATTGAATTAAAAGCAATACGTATAATGGTGGGTAAAGGATTCATTTACTTAGCTCTTTGCTACATCCCTCCAAATTCAGACTTAACGTTATATTCGAAACATATTTCATTAATTAATTCCTTAAGTGAAATGGTTACACCCCATGACTCGATGATTGTAATCGACAATCATATCATTTCGATTTCATCAAGGGATATGAATAATGTGTTCTTAGAAGATATGGCTGAACTGTGCCTTAATCAAATTAATTTAATTCCAAACAAATTTGGAGCGATCTTAGATTTTGGTTATGTTGATGATACATCTAAATCAGTCATAAATTGGTGTGAACCATTGGTCCTCCCTGTGGATTTTCACCACCCTACAATTGAGTTAAATTACGAAATTATAAATGATTTTGGAAATTACGATGATAAATTATATAGCCCAAGCCCACGTTTTATTTTCGCGAAGCCCAATTTCAAGAAGTTAAATCGTGAATTGTCAAAATTATCCTGGCCGACGTATTCAGAGGACGTTAAGCTCAGTGTCCAGCATTTTAATAATACCATATACAGCTTATTTAAAAAGTTTGTGCCTAAACGTGTTTGCGTTCATGAAAAACAATCGCAACCTTGGTTTACAAAAGAACTTAGAAACTTAAAAAACAAAAAGTCACGATCCTTTAAATTATATAAGTTAACTGCTTTACACACTGATTATATTGAGTACTCAATTCTCCGACACAGTTACTTTGATTTGAATAAAAAATGTTACAAATCTTATGTATGCAACATTTTAAATAATTTTATACAAAACCCTAAATCATTTTATGATTTCGTTAACTCGAAGCGCAGAGTAAATGGTTTTCTGTCCGCCATGAAACATCAAAACGTCGTGTCAAGTGACAGTCAATCCATCTCGAACATGTTTGCCAGTTCTCCAGGTCCAATTATTCTATCAACTCGCCTACAAACAAAGATTATCCATATAAACTCTGTCCGATGACCACCGCTATCATTCCTGCTATATCTCCCGGAGAAGTGTTTCATTACTTAAGTATCCTAAAGGAATCTTATAAGTCTCTTCAATTTTGAGTTTTCCTATTGGCTTGGAAGGAATCGTTCCTTATACCCCTACACAAAATTGGAAGTAGGTCCTCTATAGAAAATTATCGGGGCATATCAAAGCTTTCTGCTATTCCAAAATTATTTGAAGCTATTGTTGTTGACCGTTTAACATATTCCATATCTTCTGCTATTTCTAGCACGCAACATGGGTTCTCTAAAGGAAAATCGACTAATACAAACTTACTTGAGTTTACTACTCATGTATCAAACGGATTTAGAGAAATTATGCATACCGATGTTATATACACCGATTTTAGTAAAGCATTCGATAAAGTAAATCACTCCTTACTTGTCCATAAACTCGATCTCCTTAGTTTTCAACCTAATCTTCTTCGTTGGATATCTTCTTATCTGCACGACAGAACACAACGAGTCCTTTTTAAAAATACTTCTTCAAACGTTATTCATGTATCATCAAAGGTTCCACAAGGAAGTCACCGTGGTCCGATTCTGTTCTTACTTTTTATAAACGATATTTCTTCTTTTGTGAAATATTCAAAAACTTTGTTGTATGCGGATGACGTAAAGCTTTTTAGATCATTTAACACTGTTGATGAAAGGTATTTACTACAAGCGCACTTAAATAGCATATCTAATTGGTGTAAAGTAAATGGTATGCCACTAAACCTTGAAAATGTAAAGTAATGTGCTTTTCTCGCAGAGCGGTTCAACCAGCTTCTTATGACATAAGTAACTATAACCTTGAACAAGTATTTAACTTTGTTGACCTAGGTATCACAATGGATCCAAAACTTAACTTCAATATTCATATCAATGCTACAATCAACAAAGCGAAGGGTGCTTTTGCGTTTATAAAACGATGGTCAAAATAATTCAGTGATCCCTATATTACGAAAGCTCTTTTCACAACATTAGTGAGGCCAATACTAGAATATAGTTCCATCGTTTGGAACCCGCACTATCAAGTTCATTCTGACCGGATAGGGTCAATTCAAAAACAATTTCTGCGTTTTGCTTTAAGAAATTTTCGCTTTGATTCCCAGTATAACCTGCCACCCTATATTAATCGTTTAAAACTTATTAATCTTCCTACGCTTGCTAGTCGCAGAGAAATGTTAGGCATAATGTTTTTGGTAAAGTTACTGACAGGTTTGACATCTAGCCCACCTCTTCTGTCCGAAGTGAAGTGGAACGTTTCCTCCCGAATTTCCCGGCATTTCCGGCCTCTTTTTCTGAAACCTTGCAAAAATAATTTCGAATTAAACGAGCCACTCCGTGGTTTATGCCAGGACTTTAACTTTCATTCCGGTTCCTTTGATATTTCCGATTCACTTTTTTACATAAAGAATACTATACTTTGTACTCTCAATAGATGATGGATTACATACACAATATCGCTTTAAAACAATTTTTACTATCTAAAATAATTTAAATTTAAAATCAGCTGATGAACTTTAATTCTGTAACTGAATAGTTTTAGAGTCTCGACACCCAACAAACTCCCGCCTTTCATGACTCGGCACTGCATATGCAAAAAAAAAAAATTTAAATCCGTGCGTCGTGCGGATGCGCCCCTCGCGTCGTTCGGGCGGGAATGGAGGGTATTAACCGTTGGGATTATTATTATTATAAAGAAAAACCGTTCTGGATCATTACCCTCATTATGACCGATTCTCTTATGTCCACCAACACAAATAAAACAAAATTTCTTAACGATACCAATATTGTGAAGATCGGATAAATAGTTTTTGAAATATCAGCCTTTCAAAATATTGAATTTTCCCCTTTACCCCTCCGTAACACCCCCATATTAGTTTGCACCAAAAATTACACCATCGAAGTCAGAGAAAGAAGGCGGTTCACGCCGACTTTTGATAACATTTTTTTCTAGCTTAATGGTCAGTATTCTTTACTTATGCCTAAAAAAAGATCTTGGTCATAACCCATTGAATAAGGCGATTGTTCACTTTTAATGTTTACCATACTTTTTTAGGTAAAGCAAGTATTCTAGCTTGCTTTAATAATTTGATCGCTGCTTACAAAATTTTTAAAAAAATATTTTTATTTCAGATGGTTTAAATTTGGATCGAATCCCCTAACCAAACACGAGGATTGGATGTTCACAGGTTTATATTGGGAGCGCAAATATCATCAGACGTCAGACATTTTTTAAAAATAATCTGTAATACGTATGTATGTATTTACATATAATTTGATCGCAACGTTGCTGATCAATGTTGTATTTTGTCCACCGTGACTGAAAAATAAAAGTAATTTATTTGCGTTTGTTATCTGTGAAACAGTTTGGTTAATTATTTAAACGAATGTTGGCTGGAAAAGAAAATAACATCTTTTTAAAAAATAAATCTGGATGGATGCTATGTTAATTTAGAAAATATACATGTATTGTTTGTATCGGACCCTGATTAGGAGCCAGCATTACGGTGCAGGCTTAAGGTCTCCTTAATAATAATAATGACATCCTTCCATGCCAGCTCAACCGCCTAACCTTTCGAGGAATTATAAACTTCAGGTGATGTGAGTAAAGCAACCAAAATAGTATTAGAAATATTCCTTTCAAATATTTCGTTCAAAATATCAATGTAGACCTTATTGACTTTTCATTGAATGCGAAAATATTTTCGTAATGGAACTTTGTTTCAGTTGTGTGTTTTATAAAAATAAACAGTTGATAACATTTTTTTCAGTTTAAAGTCTTTCAGATGAAATTTTCCAAAGTAACGGAAGAAAAAACCTAATTTTTTACTTGGATATTTTCAAACATCCAATCGAATCCACTATATGGACATTTAAAGTCAATATTAAACTTTTATTTAATAAAAAAGTGCAACAACTGCGAAAAAATAACACAACATTAATATTCAGTTTTTTTTAAAAAGGATCTAAGTTTTTGTAAAAAGGGTCGTATTTGTAATAAAGACTTAAATTGAGATTAGGGAAAACTAAATTATTTGCCAGTTGTTAGCTATAATGGCATTTTAGAGTTCTGGCATATCAGGAATTATTTTAATCTTGTCAAATTTCTGGTCAATATACATATCTGGAGCTTTTAGTGCACTTAGTATCGGCAGGCACTCTATTTTTCGGACAATATACATATTTCCCGAAGGAATAATTTCGGTGGTTGGCTCTTTTCCTGTACATATTGCATCCTGCGTCACCATATTTAAGCCCATTCAGAAATTTATAGGATGACCTGGATCCATGAATTCTACAGGAATCAGTTTTTCTAACGTGGAGAATAGCTCCAGATAGAAAGACCAGAAATTATTTATTTATTTATTTTCAGTCTACTGAAAATTTCTTACAACTTAGCTACTAATATATGTATATGTATATCATATAGAATTCAACAAAATTTTGAAATCAGTTATTGATGAGAAAAATCAATCGATACATTGTGAGAAATAATACTACATACATTGAAAGTAAAACAAGACCTATTAAAATTAAGCGTTAGCTGTATGATGGCAAAGGATCTGAAAAATTTAGTGCACGAAGTGCACACTTCAGAAAAACCTTTTGAACGCTTTCAAATATGTTGATACAATTTTTATAAGAAGGTATGCCACGAGAAAAACAAACGAGAGACGAGATGCTAGAAGCAGGAATGCGGCCACAAAATTCTATCAGGCAGCAAACAAGTGGTTTCAAGAACGGGGCTGGTTCCTGCAAAGAAGAATATAGAAATATGGTATAGAGGGATCACTTCTCAATGCTACAGAAAACGAATTCTTGAAAGAAGAAATGTACATGATGGTCCCTCAAGGTTTGTCATGTAAAAGTGATAAAGTTTGTAAATAACTGCTTTTACTTTTCCGCGTAAAGGTGAAATGCCCTTGCTGGCTATTTGGTAGCTCAAAAATGCTACTTCAGCGGGTCCAAATACACATTTATCGAAATTTATTATTAATCCGTTATCCTGTAGGAGTTGGGAAACTATTTTAAGGTGCTGATTATGCTCCTCTCTGACGAAAGGAAGTTTTCAAAAATATCTTCAATGTACCTTTGAAAGGTTTGCGCTGCCCCATGTGGCAATCAATTGCTCGCTCCAATACCTTCAGCAAAAAGGAGCAGAGACTTATAGGGCTAAAATCTTTCGGATTGACATGGGATATTTTCCCTGCTTTAGGTATGAAAGCAACCCTCGATTCCTTCCACATTTTGGGAATGTGTTGAAGTTTAGCACCCCTATATACGTAGCATACAGCTAAGTTGTACTTAGCTCCAGTGATTGTTGGAGCTGCACCGGTGAGACTTTATCTGGACCCGGCGCCTAGTAGCGTTTATATGACTCATTTGCCCAGATCACTTCCTCTATCGTAAGGAAGTCGGCATTAACCTGTTGTTCGCTCACTGTAGTCGACCTTTAAGAAAGCACATCCACGGCGCACGGAAAGTGTGTTTCTAGGAGAAGTCTGAGAGTGGCCTCTGCCGACCCCGACCACGACTCGTCCGATCTTAGCAAGCATCTCGGAGCTATTCGGCGGAGCTGGAAAGAACCCTTCTCAGCCTTGATCCATCTGACACAGATTCCATAGAGTCGCAGAAGTCCCTCCAAGAAAACCTCTTCGAATGCTTTAGGGGCTTTTTAAAGCCCTCTAAGTGAGACCTGTGGTGGCCGCTGTGGTCGGGTTGGTAGCGGTGCGTGCTATAACACGATATGCCGGTGAGTTCGAGGTTCGAATCTCAGTCAAGGCAAGCAAAATCTTAATAATAGAAAAAGTTTTTTCTAATAGCGGTCACCCCTCGGCAGGCAATGGCAAACCTCCGAGGGTATTTCGGCCATGAAAAAGCTTCTCATTAAATACATCTGCCGTTCGGAGTCGGCACAAAATTGTAGGTCCCTCCATTTGGTGGTAGAATATAAAGACGCACACCACAAATGGTAGGAGAAGCTCGGCCAAACACTAAGTTATATAGTGTACGCGCCAAAATTATATTATATATAAGTGAGACCTGTAAATTTCCCATTCTGAGTCACTTTGGATTCTTATCGCTAGGTTAAATAAAGTCCGACAGAGTCTGCGAGCCTTATCGATATTTGCATTCGCCCATGGTGGCTTCTTTATTGGACATGCCTTATCAAGAGCCTTCCGACATGCGGTGGTAAACTGGTTTACCAAGTATTGTAGTTCCCTTGGGTTACACGGTACTTTTACTCGTTGGCCTGAAAGTCGCTTATCTAGTTCTTTCCTATATCTACTCCAGTATTTTTTAAGTTTCTCAAGGGTTCAGTTCTAGGCGAAACCCCATCTAAGCAGAAAGAGATATAGCGATGGTCCGAAAAGGAGTGCTCATCAAGCACTTTCCAGTTTCTGACCACATCCTCTGCCTTCTCCGAGACGAGGGTCACGTCCAGCATATCCATTCTGCTAGTAGTTACAAAGGTGGGTTCACTACCTTTATTACTTACAGCTAGGTTAGCTTTCAATATAAAATCGAAGAGTGACTCTCCTCTTTCGTTTGTATCGCTGCTGCTCCAAGCGAAATGGTGCGCATTCGTATCACCGGCAAGAACGCAAGCTCCTTCCGTCTGCTCAGCGACCCTCTCGACCATCGGTGTCGGAACTGGCCTGTCATGAGCTAAGTATATGGAGGTCAGCGGGATCAACTGGCTATTGACCTCCAGGCTCACTATTGTGGTGTCCTCATCACTAAATTGAGGAACACACAGAAATTTTAGGATTGAGTTAACAAGAATGCAGGCCCTGGGTCTACCCTCAGTTGCCCCACTTACCCATGTATACTCCGTCGTATGTGCCCAACAGTCCAAGGCTCCTGGATGAGGGCGATATCCGCTGCCTCCCTTTTCGCCAGACGCTGCTTTACTGTGGTGGATGTTTATTTGGACGACGCGCACCATCATGGACTCACCCTCTATCCCTCTCCACCATTGTACGATTGCCTTCGTCGCCATCGTCCGACATGAGTTCCTTTTCCATATATTTACGGAAGGTGAACCCAATGCCCAGCGATGATGTCGAGGACGCATAACCCCCGGACAGATTATCCATCAGATTGACCTGGCTACGCTCTGCATCCCCGTCATCCACGCTTAACTGGTCTGCCTCCGGTTCTACGCTGCGCGCCGCATTGACATCAATACTGTACACCCTAACACGAGCAGTGCCAAACCTATAATTGGTGGTCGTTTCCGTCCTTTCCAGATTCGGTAGGGATTCTCTATTCAGCATCAGGACCACCTGGCTCTCCACTTTCAGCACCTTACAGTTTCCCACGGGTAGCGCCAGATTTAATAGCCGGATATTCTCCAGAATACCATCCGGCTCCACAGGCTTCGCCGGTAGCCACACCCTTGTCCTTGGTATAGATGGGACTTCCCTGAAATCCATGGTCCGGAGCTTCGCACCCGGGTAGACCTCTCCCAAACTGGCCACTGCCTTCTTATATAGCTCCGCAGATCTGGTGTCATCGCATGTAACCACCTTTACATTTCCCTGGAACCAGTCCGCATCTTTACAATACGGTGGTGGTCCAGGGTTCGCGCGAAGCACGCTTACCGCGATGCCCGATAACTCGGATTCCACCCATTTCCAATGGGCTCCGAGCACCGGTTCATCGCCGTGCTTTTCATCCACAACACCCAGAACGATCGTTTCCTTTGACTTCCGCAAATTGGGCTTGATCCTTTTGGGTTTGTTTTGCACAACCTCCATCGATCTGTCGCGCTTGCTTGCGGTTGTCTGCCCCTCTGGAGCAGTTAACTGGAAGTTGGGCATAATAGCATTTTCCCACTCAATTTCTGACAGAACCTCCGCACGATCATCGAGCAGCGCCCGATTACAGAGATCCTCTGCTAATTTGGACCTTTTTAGGATCCTGATGGCAGCCTTCCTGTGCCGTGAAGTTGCTGCTTCCGGGGATGGCCTGTCGTGCGGCCTTGTGAATGCCGTAGGTGTTCGCGGTGGCACTCGAGGGACCCGCGCACCAGCTTAAGCAGCCGCCATGGTAGCAAACTACCTACCAGGTTAACCTCTGCTGGTGCCCAGCACTTGTCTCGAAGGCTTCCCGCTTCCTATGCGTTTCTGGGGAGATACAAGGCTCGGCATCGCCAGAGATTTACTGTCCTTACCTTGCATGATCCCCTCGTGGCTGGTGGAGGGGCCCTGCATCGCACGGACCTCCTGTTTCTTGGGCGACTGCCCTTCCGACATATTACGAGTGCCGGTCTCGTTGGTTTTTGTTGTCAATGTTGCTCAGTACTCAGTACCAGTTGGCACCCTAGCGGAGGGTTCAGTCCGAGGAATTCTGCAAACCAACTGCCCATAATAAAAAAAGACTGTTTTAATTACAACAATTAAAGAAGTGGCTGAGTTCGGTCGAACTTTATATACCCAGCGGACGCTTTCATCTAAATTTTTAAATCAAATTTTTAACTTAAATTTAGACGAAATCGATAAAGTAGTTGCAGAGATATACATATGATATTAAAAGTAGGCGGTGACATGCCACTTTTCCAAAATTTACATATAGTCGGATTTCTGGCTGCAAAAAAAAACCACATACTAAACTCAAGATATTTTCCTTCAACATTTATTGAAATGTCCGATTTATAGTGTTTTCGAAAATTACCGTTATATGGCAGGTGGGCGTTGTTATGGTCAGATTTTGATAATTTTGATCCAAATATCGCTTAAATAGGCATAGTGTAATACGTATACCAAATTGAAACAAAATCGGAGGGTTGTTCCAGAGATATACATATGAACTCATAAGACGGCGGTTCCACGCTCCCTGTACAAAATTTTTATACAGTGTGATTTTCTGCTTGAATACAACCTACATACCAAATTTGAGCAAATTAGCTTCCATAGATACTGAAATATAGCAATTTTTGCACTTTCGACAATTGCCGTTATATGGGAGGTGGGCGTGGTTATTGTCCGATTTTGTCCATTTTCAAAACTGCATCAAGGACAATCTACCTACCAAGTTTCATTGAGATATTTCAATTTTTACTCAAGTTATCGTCTGCACGGACGGACGGACGGATTGAATGACAGACATCGCTAAATCGACTTTTCTTTTCATTTTGAACATTTGGTATATATGTCTATACCTATCTTGATTCCGTTATGCTGTTACAAGCAAACCTTGTGCACAAGTGCGCGGGTATAAAAACTTTTAAGTAATCAAAATACTGAAAAAACTAAAACTGTTCAATCTGCAACAGTACAATCGGATAGAGGATTCACTTTTATGATGAGACATGAGACTCCAAATCAACAATCAGGAAATATTCCTTTTATTTTGGATTCCGGAATTTCTTACGATTTGATAAACGGCATAAAGCTGTTTGCTAAATATATAGATTTGACTTCGCCAAATTAAATTGATATTGCAAACTGCGGTGAATACATTTACGCTACGAAAAAAGGGATAGTAAGACTCCGCAGCAGTTCGAAAGTTGATATAACTATGGAAGACGCAAAGGAAATTTTTAGAAATGAAAGGCAAGGGTATGTTTGATGACAGCAACCTTCTAAAGAGTGTGCAACCAAAGGATGATCTAGGTGAAGCTTATATAAATAGAAAACACGTTAGATTGCTATGTTATTGTGTGACTTATTTGCTATGTTATTGTGTGACTTATTTGATTTCTTTCAAGATTTTGTTGCTAAAAGTTAAGCTCATTTCAATTGAAAAATGGTTAATTTATACATTGACAATGGTAGAGAATATTTGTCAAACGAAATGCGCGATTATTGTGTTCAAAAAGGCATCAGTTACCAGCAACTTTTCTCTATTAATAGAACTTCAAGTAAAGCACTATAAGACAATACGAAAACACCATACGAAATGTGGCATAAAAGAAAGCCTAATTTAAAATATTTGAAAGTTTTCGGTTCGACAGTATATGTTCACAAAAAAAATAAAATTTGATGAAAAATCATGGAAAGGTATACTTGTCGGGTATGAACCGAATGGTTATAAATCGTGGGATGTGGAAACTGAAAAATTTACGGTAGCCGGAAATGTTATCGTTGATGAATCAAACTTTAAAAGTTCTAGGACTGTAGTTAAAGTCGGGTCACAACCAAATGACTCAGAGTTTCGGAATGAGAGTATGAAACATGTTGACTTAAACTTCCTGAATGAGAGTAAGTGATAAAGAGAGTGCCGTTCCGGTTGATACTGTATCAGAATGTACAGGTGAACACAATAATCAGCCGCAAAGTTCGCAGTTGAACGATAAAGTGACTGAGACCGAAGTTAGGCGAAGTTAAAGATTGAAAGACCGTCCACAGAGATCATATAGGGATGATTCATATTTATATAGTTGTGTGATGAATGCAGATACTTGTGTTAATGCTTCTCCAAATTCATTTGATGAAATAAAAACGAGGAGTGATAGATCCCATTGGGAAAATTCAATAAAGGAAGAACTTGATTTACATTTCTTGAACAACACTAGGTATATTGTAGAAATGCCTGAAAATAAAAATATTGTCGATTGCAAATGGAATTTTCCTCTGAAGCACAATGAATCAGGAAACCCGGTAAGGTATGAGGCTAGACTTGTTGCTTGTGGATTTACTCAAGAATATTTGGTAGATTATGATGTAACCTTTGCTGCAGTGGCAAGAATACCAAGCCTTCGAATTTTGTTTTCGTTTTTCAACCAATTTGATTTAAAAGGCTACCATATGGATGTAAAAACTGTCTTTTAAAATGGTATATTTTTTTCTGTTGATGTATATTTATTTGCAATCTATCTTTATGACAATAAGCAAATTCGATATAAATGGTATATTGAAAGAAGAAGTTTACATGATGGTCCCTCAAGGTTTGTCATGTAAACGTGATAAAGTTTGTAAATAACTGCTTTTACTTTTCCGCGTAAAGGTGAAATGCCCTTGCTGGATATTTGGTAGCCCAAAAATGCTACTGCAGCGGCTCCGAATACACATTTATCGAAATTTATTTTTAATCCGTTATCCTGTAGGAGTTGGAAAACTATTTTAAGATGCTGATTATGCTCCTCTCGTGAGGACGATGCAATCAGCAAGTCATCAATGTACGTTTTGACGAAAGGAAGTTTTCGAAAATATCTTCAATGTACCTTTGAAAGGTTTGCGCTGCCCCATGTGGCAATCAATTGCTCGCTCCAATACCATCAGCAAAAAGGAGCATAGACTTTTATCCCTAAAATCTTTCGGATTGACATGGGCAAGGGTGTGGCCCTTGGTCTAGGTGGGACTTACCTGAAATCCATGCCCCGGAGCTTCGCACCTGGGTAGACCTCTCCAAAACTGGCCACTGCCTTCTTATATAGCTCCGCAAATGTGGTGTCATCGCATGCAACCACCTTTACATTTCCCTGGAACCAGCGCGCATCTTTACAATACGGTGGTGGTCCAGGGTTCGCGCGAAGCACGCTTACCGCGATGCCCGATAACTCGGATTCCACCCATTTCCAATGGGCTCCGAGCACCGGTTCATCGCCGTGCTTTTCATCCACAACACCCAGAACGATCGTTTCCTTTGACTTCCGCAAATTGGGCTTGACCCTTTTGGGTTTGTTTTGCACAACCTCCATCGATCTGTCGCGCTTGCTTGCGGTTGTCTGCCCCTCTGGAGCAGTTAACTGGAAGTTGGGCATAATAGCATTTTCCCACTCAATTTCTGACAGAACCTCCGCACGATCATCGAGCAGCGCCCGATTACAGAGATCCTCTGCTAATTTGGACCATTTTAGGATCCTGATGGCAGCCTTCCTGTGCCGTGAAGTTGCTGCTTCCGGGGATGGCCTGTCGTGCGGCCTTGTGAATGCCGTAGGTGTTCGCGGTGACACTCGAGGGACCCGCGCACCAGCTTAAGCAGCCGCCATGGTAGCAAACTACCTACCAGGTTAACCTCTGCTGGTGCCCAGCACTTGTCTCGAAGGCTTCCCGCCTCCTATGCGTTTCTGGGGAGATACAAGGCTCGGCATCGCCAGAGATTTACTGTCCTTACCTTGCATGATCCCCTCGTGGCTGGTGGAGGGGCCCTGCATCGCACGGACCTCCTGTTTCTTGGGCGACTGCCCTTCCGACATATTACGAGTGCCGGTCTCGTTGGTTTTTGTTGTCAATGTTGCTCAGTACTCAGTACCAGTTGGCACCCTAGCGGAGGGTTCAGTCCGAGGAATTCTGCAAACCAACTGCCCATAATAAAAAAAGACTGTTTTAATTACAACAATTAAAGAAGTGGCTGAGTTCGTCGAACTTTATATACCCAGCGGACGCTTTCATCTAAATTTTTAAATCAAATTTTTAACTTAAATTTAGACGAAATCGATAAAGTAGTTGCAGAGATATACATATGATATTAAAAGTAGGCGGTGACATGCCACTTTTCCAAAATTTACATATAGTCGGATTTCTGGCTGCAAAAAAAAACCACATACTAAACTCAAGATATTTTCCTTCAACATTTATTGAAATGTCCGATTTATAGTGTTTTCGAAAATTACCGTTATATGGCAGGTGGGCGTTGTTATGGTCAGATTTTGATAATTTTGATCCAAATATCGCTTAAATAGGCATAGTGTAATACGTATACCAAATTGAAACAAAATCGGAGGGTTGTTCCAGAGATATACATATGAACTCATAAGACGGCGGTTCCACGCTCCCTGTACAAAATTTTTATACAGTGTGATTTTCTGCTTGAATACAACCTACATACCAAATTTGAGCAAATTAGCTTCCATAGATACTGAAATATAGCAATTTTTGCACTTTCGACAATTGCCGTTATATGGGAGGTGGGCGTGGTTATTGTCCGATTTTGTCCATTTTCAAAACTGCATCAAGGACAATCTACCTACCAAGTTTCATTGAGATATTTCAATTTTTACTCAAGTTATCGTCTGCACGGACGGACGGACGGATTGAATGACAGACATCGCTAAATCGACTTTTCTTTTCATTTTGAACATTTGGTATATATGTCTATACCTATCTTGATTCCGTTATGCTGTTACAAGCAAACCTTGTGCACAAGTGCGCGGGTATAAAAACTTTTAAGTAATCAAAATACTGAAAAAACTAAAACTGTTCAATCTGCAACAGTACAATCGGATAGAGGATTCACTTTTATGATGAGACATGAGACTCCAAATCAACAATCAGGAAATATTCCTTTTATTTTGGATTCCGGAATTTCTTACGATTTGATAAACGGCATAAAGCTGTTTGCTAAATATATAGATTTGACTTCGCCAAATTAAATTGATATTGCAAACTGCGGTGAATACATTTACGCTACGAAAAAAGGGATAGTGAGACTCCGCAGCAGTTCGAAAGTTGATATAACTATGGAAGACGCAAAGGAAATTTTTAGAAATGAAAGGCAAGGGTATGTTTGATGACAGCAACCTTCTAAAGAGTGTGCAACCAAAGGATGATCTAGGTGAAGCTTATATAAATAGAAAACACGTTAGATTGCTATGTTATTGTGTGACTTATTTGATTTCTTTCAAGATTTTGTTGCTAAAAGTTAAGCTCATTTCAATTGAAAAATGGTTAATTTATACATTGGCAATGGTAGAGAATATTTGTCAAACGAAATGCGCGATTATTGTGTTCAAAAAGGCATCAGTTACCAGCAACTTTTCTCTATTAATAGAACTTCAAGTAAAGCACTATAAGACAATACGAAAACACCATACGAAATGTGGCATAAAAGAAAGCCTAATTTAAAATATTTGAAAGTTTTCGTTTCGACAGTATATGTTCACAAAAAAAATAAAATTTGATGAAAAATCATGGAAAGGTATACTTGTCGGGTATGAACCGAATGGTTATAAATCGTGGGATGTGGAAACTTAAAAATTTACGGTAGCCGGAAATGTTATCGTTGATGAATCAAACTTTAAAAGTTCTAGGACTGTAGTTAAAGTCGGGTCACAACCAAATGACTCAGAGTTTCGGAATGAGAGTATGAAACATGTTGACTTAAACTTCCTGAATGAGAGTAAGTGATAAAGAGAGTGCCGTTCCGGTTGATACTGTATCAGAATGTACAGGTGAACACAATAATCAGCCGCAAAGTTCGCAGTTGAACGATAAAGTGACTGAGACCGAAGTTAGGCGAAGTTAAAGATTGAAAGACCGTCCACAGAGATCATATAGGGATGATTCATATTTATATAGTTGTGTGATGAATGCAGATACTTGTGTTAATGCTTCTCCAAATTCATTTGATGAAATAAAAACGAGGAGTGATAGATCCCATTGGGAAAATTCAATAAAGGAAGAACTTGATTCACATTTCTTGAACAACACTAGGTATATTGTAGAAATGCCTGAAAATAAAAATATTGTCGATTGCAAATGGGATTTTCCTCCGAAGCACAATGAATCAGGAAACCCGGTAAGGTATGAGGCTAGACTTGTTGCTTGTGGATTTACTCAAGAATATTTGGTAGATTATGATGTAACCTTTGCTGCAGTGGCAAGAATACCAAGCCTTCGAATTTTGTTTTCGTTTTTCAACCAATTTGATTTAAAAGGCTACCATATGGATGTAAAAACTGTCTTTTAAAATGGTATATTTTTTTCTGTTGATGTATATTTATTTGCAATCTATCTTTATGACAATAAGCACATTCGATATAAATGGTATATTGAAAGAAGAAGTTTACATGATGGTCCCTCAAGGTTTGTCATGTAAACGTGATAAAGTTTGTAAATAACTGCTTTTACTTTTCCGCGTAAAGGTGAAATGCCCTTGCTGGATATTTGGTAGCCCAAAAATGCTACTTCAGCGGCTCCGAATACACATTTATCGAAATTTATTTTTAATCCGTTATCCTGTAGGAGTTGGAAAACTATTTTAAGATGCTGATTATGCTCCTCTCGTGAGGACGATGCAATCAGCAAGTCATCAATGTACGTTTTGACGAAAGGAAGTTTTCGAAAATATCTTCAATGTACCTTTGAAAGGTTTGCGCTGCCCCATGTGGCAATCAATTGCTCGCTCCAATACCTTCAGCAAAAAGGAGCATAGACTTGTATCCCTAAAATCTTTCGGATTGACATGGGCAAAGGTGTGGCCCTTGGTCTAGATGGGACTTACCTGAAATCCATGGCCCGGAGCTTTGCACCTGGGTAGACCTCTCCAAAACTGGCCACTGCCTTCTTATATAGCTCCGCAAATGTGGTGTCATCGCATGCAACCACCTTTACATTTCCCTGGAACCAGCGCGCATCTTTACAATACGGTGGTGGTCCAGGGTTCGCGCGAAGCACGCTTACCGCGATGCCCGATAACTCGGATTCCACCCATTTCCAATGGGCTCCGAGCACCGGTTCATCGCCGTGCTTTTCATCCACAACACCCAGAACGATCGTTTCCTTTGACTTCCGCAAATTGGGCTTGACCCTTTTGGGTTTGTTTTGCACAACCTCCATCGATCTGTCGCGCTTGCTTGCGGTTGTCTGCCCCTCTGGAGCAGTTAACTGGAAGTTGGGCATAATAGCATTTTCCCACTCAATTTCTGACAGAACCTCCGCACGATCATCGAGCAGCGCCCGATTACAGAGATCCTCTGCTAATTTGGACCATTTTAGGATCCTGATGGCAGCCTTCCTGTGCCGTGAAGTTGCTGCTTCCGGGGATGGCCTGTCGTGCGGCCTTGTGAATGCCGTAGGTGTTCGCGGTGACACTCGAGGGACCCGCGCACCAGCTTAAGCAGCCGCCATGGTAGCAAACTACCTACCAGGTTAACCTCTGCTGGTGCCCAGCACTTGTCTCGAAGGCTTCCCGCCTCCTATGCGTTTCTGGGGAGATACAAGGCTCGGCATCGCCAGAGATTTACTGTCCTTACCTTGCATGATCCCCTCGTGGCTGGTGGAGGGGCCCTGCATCGCACGGACCTCCTGTTTCTTGGGCGACTGCCCTTCCGACATATTACGAGTGCCGGTCTAGTTGGTTTTTGTTGTCAATGTTGCTCAGTACTCAGTACCAGTTGGCACCCTAGCGGAGGGTTCAGTCCGAGGAATTCTGCAAACTAACTGCCCATAATAAAAAAAGACTGTTTTAATTACAACAATTAAAGAAGTGGCTGAGTTCGGTCGAACTTTATATACCCAGCGGACGCTTTCATCTAAATTTTTAAATCAAATTTTTAACTTAAATTTAGACGAAATCGATAAAGTAGTTGCAGAGATATACATATGATATTAGAAGTAGGCGGTGACATGCCACTTTTCCAAAATTTACATATAGTCGGATTTCTGGCTGCAAAAAAAAACCACATACTAAACTCAAGATATTTTCCTTCAACATTTATTGAAATGTCCGATTTATAGTGTTTTCGAAAATTACCGTTATATGGCAGGTGGGCGTTGTTATGGTCAGATTTTGATAATTTTGATCCAAATATCGCTTAAATAGGCATAGTGTAATACGTATACCAAATTGAAACAAAATCGGAGGGTTGTTCCAGAGATATACATATGAACTCATAAGACGGCGGTTCCACGCTCCCTGTACAAAATTTTTATACAGTGTGATTTTCTGCTTGAATACAACCTACATACCAAATTTGAGCAAATTAGCTTCCATAGATACTGAAATATAGCAATTTTTGCACTTTCGACAATTGCCGTTATATGGGAGGTGGGCGTGGTTATTGTCCGATTTTGTCCATTTTCAAAACTGCATCAAGGACAATCTACCTACCAAGTTTCATTGAGATATTTAAATTTTTACTCAAGTTATCGTCTGCACGGACGGACGGACGGTATGAATGACAGACATCGCTAAATCGACTTTTCTTTTCATTTTGAACATTTGGTATATATGTCTATACCTATCTTGATTCCGTTATGCTGTTACAAGCAAACCTTGTGCACAAGTGCGCGGGTATAAAAACTTTTAAGTAATCAAAATACTGAAAAAACTAAAACTGTTCAATCTGCAACAGTACAATCGGATAGAGGATTCACTTTTATGATGAGACATGAGACTCCAAATCAACAATCAGGAAATATTCCTTTTATTTTGGATTCCGGAATTTCTTACGATTTGATAAACGGCATAAAGCTGTTTGCTAAATATATAGATTTTACTTCGCCAAATTAAATTGATATTGCAAACTGCGGTGAATACATTTACGCTACGAAAAAAGGGATAGTGAGACTCCGCAGCAGTTCGAAAGTTGATATAACTATGGAAGACGCAAAGGAAATTTTTAGAAATGAAAGGCAAGGGTATGTTTGATGACAGCAACCTTCTAAAGAGTGTGCAACCAAAGGATGATCTAGGTGAAGCTTATATAAATAGAAAACACGTTAGATTGCTATGTTATTGTGTGACTTATTTGCTATGTTATTGTGTGACTTATTTGATTTCTTTCAAGATTTTGTTGCTAAGAGTTAAGCTCATTTCAATTGAAAAATGGTTAATTTATACATTGACAATGGTAGAGAATATTTGTCAAACGAAATGCGCGATTATTGTGTTCAAAAAGGCATCAGTTACCAGCAACTTTTCTCTATTAATAGAACTTCAAGTAAAGCACTATAAGACAATACGAAAACACCATACGAAATGTGGCATAAAAGAAAGCATAATTTAAAATATTTGAAAGTTTTCGTTTCGACAGTATAAGTTCACAAAAAAAAAAAAAATTGATGAAAAATCATGGAAAGGTATACTTGTCGGGTATGAACCGAATGGTTATAAATCGTGGGATGTGGAAACTGAAAAATTTACGGTAGCCGGAAATGTTATCGTTGATGAATCAAATTTTAAAAGTTCTAGGACTGTAGTTAAAGTCGGGTCACAACCAAATGACTCAGAGTTTCAGAATGAGAGTATGAAACATGTTGACTTAAACTTCCTGAATGAGAGTAAGTGATAAAGAGAGTGCCGTTCCGGTTGATACTGTATCAGAATGTACAGGTGAACACAATAATCAGCCGCAAAGTTCACAGTTGAACGATAAAGTGACTGAGACCGAAGTTAGGCGAAGTTAAAGATTGAAAGACCGTCCACAGAGATCATATAGGGATGATTCATATTTATATAGTTGTGTGATGAATGCAGATACTTGTGTTAATGCTTCTCCAAATTCATTTGATGAAATAAAAACGAGGAGTGATAGATCCCATTGGGAAAATTCAATAAAGGAAGAACTTGATTCACATTTCTTGAACAACACTAGGTATATTGTAGAAATGCCTGAAAATAAAAATATTGTCGATTGCAAATGGGATTTTCCTCTGAAGCACAATGAATCAGGAAACCCCGTAAGGTATGAGGCTAGACTTGTTGCTTGTGGATTTACTCAAGAATATTTGGTAGATTATGATGTAACCTTTGCTGCAGTGGCAAGAATACCAAGCCTTCGAATTTTGTTTTCGTTTTTCAACCAATTTGATTTAAAAGGCTACCATATGGATGTAAAAACTGTCTTTTAAAATGGTATATTTTTTTCTGTTGATGTATATTTATTTGCAATCTATCTTTATGACAATAAGCAAATTCGATATAAATGGTATATTGAAAGAAGAAGTTTACATGATGGTCCCTCAAGGTTTGTCATGTAAACGTGATAAAGTTTGTAAATAACTGCTTTTACTTTTCCGCGTAAAGGTGAAATGCCCTTGCTGGATATTTGGTAGCCCAAAAATGCTACTGCAGCGGCTCCGAATACACATTTATCGAAATTTATTTTTAATCCATTATCCTGTAGGAGTTGGGAAACTATTTTAAGATGCTGATTATGCTCCTCTCGTGAGGACGATGCAATCAGCAAGTCATCAATGTACGTTTTGACGAAAGGAAGTTTTCGAAAATATCTTCAATGTACCTTTGAAAGGTTTGCGCTGCCCATGTGGCAATCAATTGCTCGCTCCAATACCTTCAGCAAAAAGGAGCATAGACTTTTATCCCAAAAATCTTTCGGATTGACATGGGCAAGGGTGTGGCCCTTGGTCTAGATGGGACTTACCTGAAATCCATGGCCCGGAGCTTTGCACCTGTGTAGACCTCTCCAAAACTGGCCACTGCCTTCTTATATAGCTCCGCAAATGTGGCGTCATCGCATGCAACCACCTTTACATTTGCCTGGAACCAGCGCGCATCTTTACAAGACGGTGGTGGTCCAGGGTTCGCGCGAAGCACGCTTATCGCAATGCCCGATAAGACGGATTCCACCCATTTCCAGTGGGCTCGCAGCACCGGTTCATCGCCGTGCTTTTCATCCACAACACCCAAAACGGTCTTTTCCTTTGCGACTTCCGCAAAGGATGGGCCATTGGTTTTGACCCTGTTGGGTTTGTTTTGCACAACCTCCATTGATCTGCCGCGCTTGCTTGCGGTTGTCTGCCCCTCTGGAGCAGTTAACTGGAAGTTGGGCATAATAGCATTTGCCCACTCAATTTCTGCCAGAACCTAGGGCAGCGCCCGATGGCAGCCTTCCTGTGCCGTGAAGTTGCTGCCTCCGGGGGTGGCCTGTCGTCCGGCCTTATGAACGCCATAGGTGTTAGCGGTGGCGCTCGATGGACCCGCGCACCAGCTTTAGCAGCCGCCATGGTAGCAAACTGCCTGGTTCGCCTCTGCTGGTGCCCGGAACTTGTCTCGAAGGTTTCCCGCCCCTATGCGTTTCTGGGGATTTACAAGCCTCGGCATCGCCAGAGGTTTACTCTCCTTCCCTTACATGATCACCTCGTGGCTGGTGGAGGGGACCTGCATCGCACGAACCTCCTGTTCCTTGGGCGACTGCGCTTCCGACATATCACGAGTGCCGGTCTCGTTGGTTTTTGTCGTTGTCGATGTTGTTGTTGTTGTTATGTCCATGATGTAGACCCCACGAGTAGCAGAGAAAGGGGTTCGTCCACCCCAGGCAGAGATCCGCATTACCTGGGGTAAGGTCATAAATACAACTGGGTGCGACCCAGCGGACGCTTTCATCTAAATTTTTAAATCAAATTTTTAAATTAAATTTAGACGAAATCAATAAAGTAGTTCCAGACATATACATATGATATCAAAAGTAGGCGGTGACACGCCCCTTTTCTAAAATTTACATATAGTCGGATTTCTGGCTGCAAAAAAGAACCACATATTAAACTCAAGATATTTTTGTATTTTCGACAATTGCCGTTATATGGGAGATGTGCGTTGTTATTGTCCGATTTTGTCCATTTTCAATACTGGGTTAAGGACAATCTACCTTCCAAGTTTCGTTCAGATATTTCAATTTTTGCTCAAGTTATCGTCTGCACGGACGGACGGATGGATTGACAGACAGACATCGCTAAATCGACTTCTCTTTTCTTTCTGAGCATTTTGTATATACATATGTATGTCTAAATCTATCTTGATTTCGTTATGCTGTTACAAGCAACCCTTGTGCACAAGTGCGCGGGAATAAAAACTTTGAGGTAATAAAAATACTGAAAAACTAAAACTCTCCAATCTGCAACAGTACAATCGGATAGATGATTCGCTTTTATGATGAGACATGAGATTCCAAATCAACAATCAGGAAATATTCCTTTTATTTTGGATTCCGGAGTTTCTGACCATTTGATATACGGCATAAAGCTGTTTGCTAAATAATGATTTAACTACGCCAATTTAAATTGATATTGCAAAGTGCGGTGAATACATTTACGCTACGAAAAAAGGGATAGTGAGACTCCGCAGCAGTTTGAAAAATGATATAACTATGGAAGACGCAGAGGGAAATTTTCAGAAATGAAAGGCAAGGGTATGTTTGATGACAGCAACCTTCTAAAGAGTGTGCAACCAAAGGATGATCTATGTGAAGCTTATATAAATAGAAAACAGGTTAGATTGCTAGACCTTTTTATTTGTAGTTCACTCTAACGTGTGTGGTCCTATAACACCTTCTACTATAGATAGAAAGCACTACTGCGTTGCCTTTATTGGTCAGTATACACACTATTGTGTGACTTATTTGATTACTTTCAAAACTTTGTTGCCAAAAGTGAAGCTCATTTCAATTGAAAAATGGTTAATTTATACATTGACAATGGAAGAGAATATTTGTCAAACGAAATGCGCGATTATTGTGTTCAAAAAGGCATCAGCTACCAGCAACTTTTCTCTATTAATAGAACTTCAAGTAAAGCACTATAAGACAATACGAAAACCCCATACGAAATGTGGCATAAAAGAAAGCCTAATTTGAAATATTTGAAAGTTTTCGGTTTGACAGTATATGTTCACAAAAAAAATAAAATTTGATGAAAAATCATGGAAAGGTATACTTGTCGGGTATGAACCGAATGGTTATAAATCGTGGGATGTGGAAACTGAAAAATTTACGGTAGCCGGAAATGTTATCGTTGATGAATCAAACTTTAAAAGTGCTAGGACTGTAGTTAAAGTCGGGTCACAACCAAATGACTCAGAGTTTCGGAATGAGAGTATGAAACATGTTGACTTAAACTTCCTGAATGAGAGTAAGGAAAGTAAATCTATTGAACTCAAATCAGATGAAAATCCTAGTGATAAAGAGAGTGCCGGTCCGGTTGATACTGTATCAGAATGTACAGGTGAACACAATAATCAGCCGCAAAGTTTGCAGTTGAACGATGAAGTGACTGAGACCGAAGTTAGGCGAAGTTAAAGATTGAAAGCCCGTCCACAGAGATCATATAGGGATGATACATATTTATATAGTTGTGTGATGAATGCAGATACTTGTGTTAATGCTTCTCCAAATTAATTTGATGAAATAAAAACGAGGAGTGATAGATCCCATTGGGAAAATTCAATAAAGGAAGAACTTGATTCACATTTCTTGAACAACACTAGGTATATTGTAGAAATGCCTGAAAATGAAAATATTGTCGATTGCAAATGGGATTTTCCTCTGAAGCACAATGAATCAGGAAACCCGGTAAGGTATGAGGCTAGACTTGTTGCTTGTGGATTTACTCAAGAATATTTGGTAGATTATGATGTAACCTTTGCTGCAGTGGCAAGAATACCAAGCCTTCGAATTTTGTTTTGGATGTAACAACTGTCTTTTAAAATGGTATATTTTTTTCTGTTGATGTATATTTATTTACAATCTATAAGCAAATTCGATATAAATGGTACATTGAAAGAAGAAGTTTACATGATGGTCCCTCAAGGTTTGTCATGTAAACGTGATAAAGTTTGTAAATAACTGCTTTTACTTTTCCGCGTAAAGGTGAAATGCCCTTGCTGGATATTTGGTAGCCCAAAAATGCTACTGCAGCGGCTCGGAATACACATTTATCGAAATTTATTTTTAATCCGTTATCCTGTAGGAGTTGGGAAACTATTTTAAGATGCTGATTATGCTCCTCTCGTGAGGACGATGCAATCAGCAAGTCATCAATGTACGTTTTGACGAAAGGAAGTTTTCGAAAATATCTTCAATGTACCTTTGAAAGGTTTGCGCTGCCCATGTGGCAATCAATTGCTCGCTCCAATACCTTCAGCAAAAAGGAGCATAGACTTTTATCCCAAAAATCTTTCGGATTGACATGGGCAAGGGTGTGGCCCTTGGTCTAGATGGGACTTACCTGAAATCCATGGCCCGGAGCTTTGCACCTGTGTAGACCTCTCCAAAACTGGCCACTGCCTTCTTATATAGCTCCGCAAATGTGGCGTCATCGCATGCAACCACCTTTACATTTGCCTGGAACCAGCGCGCATCTTTACAAGACGGTGGTGGTCCAGGGTTCGCGCGAAGCACGCTTATCGCAATGCCCGATAAGACGGATTCCACCCATTTCCAGTGGGCTCGCAGCACCGGTTCATCGCCGTGCTTTTCATCCACAACACCCAAAACGGTCTTTTCCTTTGCGACTTCCGCAAAGGATGGGCCATTGGTTTTGACCCTGTTGGGTTTGTTTTGCACAACCTCCATTGATCTGCCGCGCTTGCTTGCGGTTGTCTGCCCCTCTGGAGCAGTTAACTGGAAGTTGGGCATAATAGCATTTGCCCACTCAATTTCTGCCAGAACCTAGGGCAGCGCCCGATGGCAGCCTTCCTGTGCCGTGAAGTTGCTGCCTCCGGGGGTGGCCTGTCGTCCGGCCTTATGAACGCCATAGGTGTTAGCGGTGGCGCTCGATGGACCCGCGCACCAGCTTTAGCAGCCGCCATGGTAGCAAACTGCCTGGTTCGCCTCTGCTGGTGCCCGGAACTTGTCTCGAAGGCTTCCCGCCCCTATGCGTTTCTGGGGATTTACAAGCCTCGGCATCGCCAGAGGTTTACTCTCCTTCCCTTACATGATCACCTCGTGGCTGGTGGAGGGGACCTGCATCGCACGAACCTCCTGTTCCTTGGGCGACTGCGCTTCCGACATATCACGAGTGCCGGTCTCGTTGGTTTTTGTCGTTGTCGATGTTGTTGTTGTGTTATGTCCATGATGTAGACCCCACGAGTAGCAAACGTCAAGCTGTTAAGTTGTGTTTTGTTGTGATATTTTTTTCTTTTTAAAATTTGTTTACTTATTTAATATAATTAAATAATTTAGTGATAAAATATTTGGAGATTCATCTGTGCGCATTTAAAGCTAAGTATAACATCTGTTAAGCATATTTGCATTGATTTTATTGCAATTTAATTTAGTTTTTCAATTGCCGAGTCATTAGTTGCTTTGCATTGTTATTGTTTCTTATTTACATTGTTATTGCTTCTTATTTGCTTTAGACTTTGTATTTGTATTGCGCGCATTTTCTTTTCTCTTCCTTGATTGTCATTCCTGAAACAGCTGTTTGCGTTTAGTTTTTTACGTGTCAAATACTGTGCATCTAAAACTGTTCGTTACATTAATAGCTCTCAAACCATTAAAAAACTTGCATTACCTTTCAAACTGCTTTCTCCTTTATTTTATTAATACAATACGAGTATTTGTTTTTTTTTTTTGATATTAGTTTTTACTTAGTTGTGTTAAATTATGTCTTGCATTTTTGACAACTGCAAAATTAAAAAAACCGATAATGAGCAACGCTCTGTTGCATGCTGGTTGTGCGATGGGATTGCTCATATAAAATGTGCCGGACTGTTTGGTAGAGTCCTGGACTTAATAGAAGAAGGAAAAGGTATTCGTTGGTCTTGTTTGAAATGCAGATCAACTGAGGTTGAACTTTTCCGATTTTTTAGAGAAACCAGAAATGGATTTTTCGAAATGGGCAAAGACTTTCGGGCACTTAATGAAAAATTTAAACTTTATGAAAACGTGTTTAAATCATTTAAGTGCCTAGATAATCAAACTTTGCAACCTGTAAGAGAGACCAAACGCAAACGTACCCACAGCCCGCCCAAGGAAAGTATTGTCGCTCCTCTTATAGTACCTCAAAAGAATGTAGTGCCCAAACCCCAACAAATTGAGCTAATTAATCTTCTGTCCCCTGTCCCACCGCCTCAGGGTACGTCTTCATCAACTTCGTCAAGGGCTATCTGCACTCGAGCTTCTTCCTCTAATAAAAGCAATGCAGATCAGGCTAACTTACAGGTATCTTCACCTGATGTGGGTTCATCTCCACCTCATTTGCTTCCACCTTCCCAATCTGCTTCTATTGTTTCAAAAACTGTAGCACCTTTAGATGAGACTAACTGCTCTGCAAAGAAGCTGGTTGTGGTTCCTTTGAGAAAGTCCATTTTTGTTTCAAGATTTGCTAGGGACACTTCTTCTGATGATATAGAGTTTTACATTTCATCGAAAATTAAGACTTGTAACTTAGCAATCCGAAAATTTAACTTTAAATATGAACGTAACGTATCATCTTTTAAAATTGATGTGGCACCTGAAGTTTTTGATTCTTTGCTTAACAACTCTTTTTGGCCTACCGGGGCATTTGTTCGCGAGTTTGAATATAAGCCACATAAAAATAAAAATAATATAAATAACTTAGCTTCAATTCCTAATCGTGACACTGAGCCAAAAAACTAATATTAAATTCTACTTTAAGTATTTTATACCAAAACGTTAGAGGTTTAAATACTAAATTAAACGATTTATACTTAAAAGGCTTAGACTGTAACTATAACATAATTTGCTTTACTGAAACCTGGCTTAAACCACATATTTTTAATTCAGAGATCCTTCCTAATCATTATCAAATTTATAGAAATGACCGTAAGGACAGAATCGGTGGGGGTGTTCTTTTTGCAGTTCATTCTTCTATACCATCCGAAGATGTTAATATCCCCCTCATCGAGTCAATCGAATTTAAAGCAATACGAGTTATGGTTGGAAATGGTTTCTTTTATTTAGCTGTTTGCTACATCCCTCCTAATTCTGACTTATCGGTATATTCTCAACATATTGCGTTACTTACATCCTTAAGTTCAATGATTACTGCACATGACTCGATCATTGTACTTGGTGACTTCAATATGCCAGGCATATCATGGACTTTCATGGACGACTTTATCGTTCCAATTTCATCAAGGGATAGATACAATGTGTTCTTAGAAGATATGGCTGAGCTCTGTCTAAATCAGATTAATTTAACTCCAAACCATTTTGGAAACATTCTAGACCTTGTTTTTGTTGATGATATATCTAAATCATCTATGAAGAGGTGCGAACCCTTGGTTATTCCAGAGGACTCTTATCACCCTGCGATTGAGTTAAATTACGAGGTTATAGGGGATTTTGGAAATAATGTCGATAAATCAAGTAGCTCAAACGCTCGTTTTATTTTCGCGAAAGCCAATTTCAAGAAATTAGATCGAGAATTGTCAAAATTATCTTGGCCGACGTATAAAGATGATGTTGAACGTTGTGTCCAGCATTTTAATAATACTATATATAGTTTATTTCAAAAGTTTGTACCTAAACGGGTTTGCGTACAAAAGGAGCAATCACAACCTTGGTTTACAAAAGAACTAAGAAATTTAAAAAATAAAAAGTCGCGATCTTTTAAACTGTACAAAATAACTGGTTTGCACACTAACTATGTTAAATACTCAGTTCTCCGACACGCTTACTTTGAATTAAATAAAAAATGCTACAGATCTTATTTGTGCAAAGTTAAAAGGAATTTAATAACAAACCCTGCATCATTTTATGATTTCGTTAACTCAAAACGCAGAGTGACTGGTTTTCCGTCTGCCATGAAATATCAAAATACCGTGTCTTGTGACTCCCAATCAATTTCCAACATGTTTGCCAAATTCTTCAGGTCAAATTACTCCATTACTTTGCCTCTGAGCAAACCTTATCCATATAAACTTTGTCCCTTAACCTCTGCTTTTATTCCGCAAATATCTTCTGAGGAAGTATTTTATTGTTTGAGTAACTTAAAAGAATCTTTTAAGGCTGGCCCCGATTTGATCCCGACGTGGTTCCTCAAAAACTGTGCTAAACATATTTATGATCCCTTAACTAATTTATTTAATCTTTCTCTTAGGCTTGGGGTTTTCCCTTCAGCTTGGAAAGAATCATTCATTTTACCCCTTCATAAGACCGGGAGTAGGTTTAACTTTGTTGATCTTGGAATTACAATGGATCCGAAACTTAATTTTAATCTTCACATTAATGTTACAGTTAACAAAGCCAAGGGTGTTTTTGCATTTGTAAAACGATGGTCAAAAGAATTCAATGACCCATACATTACGAAGGCTCTATTCACAACGTTAGTGAGGCCAATACTGGAATATGGATCTGTTGTTTGGCACCCGCGCTATCAAGTTCATTCCGACCGAATAGAGTCAATTCAAAAACAATTTCTGCTTTTTGCTTTAAGAAATTTTCGTTGGGATTCTCAGTACAACCTGCCCCCATATATAAGTCGTTTAAAACTCATTAATCTTCCTACACTTGCTAGTCGTAGAGAAATGCTAGGCGTAGTATTTTTAGTGAAGTTACTGACAGGCTTGATCTATAGCCCATCTCTTCTTGGTGAAATAAAACTAAACGTTCCCTCCCGAATTTCAAGACATTTCCGGCCTCTTTTTCTGAAGCCATGTAAAAGTAATTTTGAGTTAAATGAGCCACTCCGTAGTTTGTGCCAGGATTTTAACACTCATTCCGGTTCTTTTGATACTTCAGACTCACTTTTTTACGTAAAGAAAACTATACTTAATGCTCTCAATAATTGATACAAACATACTTATATATTACTACTCGATCAGCTGATGAGCATTTGTTCTGTAGCTGAACAGTTTTAGATCTCGACACTTAACAAACTTCTGCCTTTCATGACTCGGCGCAGCATATGTATGTATATGAAAAAAAAAAAATTTTTTTTTATATATCCGTGCGTCATACGGATGCGCCCCTCGCGTCGGTCGGGCGGGTATGGAGGGAAAAAAACCGTTGGGATTATTATTATTATTATTATTAAGGGGTTCGTCCACCCCAGGCAGAGATCCGCATTACCTGGGGTAAGGTCATAAATACAACTGGGTGCGACCCAGCGGACGCTTTCATCTAAATTTTTAAATCAAATTTTTAAATTAAATTTAGACGAAATCAATAAAGTAGTTCCAGACATATACATATGATATCAAAAGTAGGCGGTGACACGCCCCTTTTCTAAAATTTACATATAGTCGGATTTCTGGCTGCAAAAAAGAACCACATATTAAACTCAAGATATTTTTGTATTTTCGACAATTGCCGTTATATGGGAGATGTGCGTTGTTATTGTCCGATTTTGTCCATTTTCAATACTGGGTTAAGGACAATCTACCTTCCAAGTTTCGTTCAGATATTTCAATTTTTGCTCAAGTTATCGTCTGCACGGACGGACGGATGGATTGACAGACAGACATCGCTAAATCGACTTCTCTTTTCTTTCTGAGCATTTTGTATATACATATGTATGTCTAAATCTATCTTGATTTCGTTATGCTGTTACAAGCAACCCTTGTGCACAAGTGCGCGGGAATAAAAACTTTGAGGTAATAAAAATACTGAAAAACTAAAACTCTCCAATCTGCAACAGTACAATCGGATAGATGATTCGCTTTTATGATGAGACATGAGATTCCAAATCAACAATCAGGAAATATTCCTTTTATTTTGGATTCCGGAGTTTCTGACCATTTGATATACGGCATAAAGCTGTTTGCTAAATAACGATTTAACTACGCCAATTTAAATTGATATTGCAAAGTGCGGTGAATACATATACGCTACGAAAAAAGGGATAGTGAGACTCCGCAGCAGTTTGAAAAATGATATAACTATGGAAGACGCAGAGGGAAATTTTTAGAAATGAAAGGCAAGGGTATGTTTGATGACAGCAACCTTCTAAAGAGTGTGCAACCAAAGGATGATCTATGTGAAGCTTATATAAATAGAAAACAGGTTAGATTGCTAGACCTTTTTATTTGTAGTTCACTCTAACGTGTGTGGTCCTATAACACCTTCTACTATAGATAGAAAGCACTACTGCGTTGCCTTTATTGGTCAGTATACACACTATTGTGTGACTTATTTGATTACTTTCA
The DNA here is from genome assembly GCA_963971545.1 of Philophylla caesio. Classification (NCBI taxonomy): domain Eukaryota; kingdom Metazoa; phylum Arthropoda; class Insecta; order Diptera; family Tephritidae; genus Philophylla; species Philophylla caesio. Next base: position 64,928,455 of record OZ020606.1, read on the forward strand.
AAACTTTGTTGCCAAAAGTGAAGCTCATTTCAATTGAAAAATGGTTAATTTATACATTGACAATGGAAGAGAATATTTGTCAAACGAAATGCGCGATTATTGTGTTCAAAAAGGCATCAGCTACCAGCAACTTTTCTCTATTAATAGAACTTCAAGTAAAGCACTATAAGACAATACGAAAACCCCATACGAAATGTGGCATAAAAGAAAGCCTAATTTGAAATATTTGAAAGTTTTCGGTTTGACAGTATATGTTCACAAAAAAAATAAAATTTGATGAAAAATCATGGAAAGGTATACTTGTCGGGTATGAACCGAATGGTTATAAATCGTGGGATGTGGAAACTGAAAAATTTACGGTAGCCGGAAATGTTATCGTTGATGAATCAAACTTTAAAAGTGCTAGGACTGTAGTTAAAGTCGGGTCACAACCAAATGACTCAGAGTTTCGGAATGAGAGTATGAAACATGTTGACTTAAACTTCCTGAATGAGAGTAAGGAAAGTAAATCTATTGAACTCAAATCAGATGAAAATCCTAGTGATAAAGAGAGTGCCGTTCCGGTTGATACTGTATCAGAATGTACAGGTGAACACAATAATCAGCCGCAAAGTTTGCAGTTGAACGATGAAGTGACTGAGACCGAAGTTAGGCGAAGTTAAAGATTGAAAGCCCGTCCACAGAGATCATATAGGGATGATTCATATTTATATAGTTGTGTGATGAATGCAGATACTTGTGTTAATGCTTCTCCAAATTAATTTGATGAAATAAAAACGAGGAGTGATAGATCCCATTGGGAAAATTCAATAAAGGAAGAACTTGATTCACATTTCTTGAACAACGCTAGGTATATTGTAGAAATGCCTGAAAATGAAAATATTGTCGATTGCAAATGGGATTTTCCTCTGAAGCACAATGAATCAGGAAACCCGGTAAGGTATGAGGCTAGACTTGTTGCTTGTGGATTTACTCAAGAATATTTGGTAGATTATGATGTAACCTTTGCTGCAGTGGCAAGAATACCAAGCCTTCGAATTTTGTTTTGGATGTAACAACTGTCTTTTAAACGGCTCCGAATACACATTTATCGAAATTTATTTTTAATCCGTTATCCTGTAGGAGTTGGAAAACTATTTTAAGATGCTGATTATGCTCCTCTCGTGAGGACGATGCAATCAGCAAGTCATCAATGTACGTTTTGACGAAAGGAAGTTTTCGAAAATATCTTCAATGTACCTTTGAAAGGTTTGCGCTGCCCCATGTGGCAATCAATTGCTCGCTCCAATACCTTCAGCAAAAAGGAGCATAGACTTTTATCCCTAAAATCTTTCGGATTGACATGGGCAAGGGTGTGGCCCTTGGTCTAGATGGGACTTACCTGAAATCCATGCCCCGGAGCTTTGCACCTGTGTAGACCTCTCCAAAACTGGCCACTGCCTTCTTATATAGCTCCGCAAATGTGGCGTCATCGCATGCAACCACCTTTACATTTGCCTGGAACCAGCGCGCATCTTTACAAGACGGTGGTGGTCCAGGGTTCGCGCGAAGCACGCTTACCGCAATGCCCGATAAGACGGATTCCACCCATTTCCAGTGGGCTCGCAGCACCAGTTCATCGCCGTGCTTTTCATCCACAACACCCAAAACGATCTTTTCCTTTGCGACTTCCGCAAAGGATGGGCCATTGGTTTTGACCCTGTTGGGTTTGTTTTGCACAACCTCCATCGATCTGTCGCGCTTGCTTGCGGTTGTCTGCCCCTCTGGAGCAGTTAACTGGAAGTTGGGCATAATAGCATTTGCCCACTGAATTTCTGCCAGAACCTAGGGCAGCGCTCGATGGCAGCCTTCCTGTGCCGTGAAGTTGCTGCCTCCGGGGGTGGCCTGTCGTCCGGCCTTATGAACGCCATAGGTGTTAGCGGTGGCGCTCGATGGACCCGCGCACCAGCTTTAGCAGCCGCCATGGTAGCAAACTGCCTGGTTCGCCTCTGCTGGTGCCCGGAACTTGTCTCGAAGGCTTCCCGCCCCTATGCGTTTCTGGGGATTAACAAGCCTCGGCATCGCCAGAGGTTTACTCTCCTTCCCTTACATGATCACCTCGTGGCTGGTGGAGGGGACCTGCATCGCACGGACCTCCGGTTTCTTGGGCGACTGCCCTTCCGACATATCACGAATGCCGGTCTCGTTGGTTTTTGTTGTCGATGTTGTTGTTGTTGTTATGTCCATGATGTAGACCCCACGAGTAGCAGAGAAAGGGGTTCGTCCACCACAGGCAGAGATCCGCATTACCCGGGGTAAGGTCATAAATACAACTGCGTGCGACCCAGCGGACGCTTTCATCTAAATTTTTAAATCAAATTTTTAAATTAAATTTAGACGAAATCAATAAAGTAGTTCCAGACATAAACATATGATATCAAAAGTAGGCGGTGACACGCCCCTTTTCTAAAATTTACATATAGTCGGATTTCTGGCTGCAAAAAAAAACCACATACTAAACTCAAGATATTTTTGTATTTTCGACAATTGCCGTTATATGGGAGATGTGCGTGGTTATTGTCCGATTTTGTCCATTTTCAATACTGAGTCAAGGACAATCTACCTACCAAGTTTCATTCAGATATTTCAATTTTTACTCAAGTTATCGTCTGCACGGACGGACGGATGGATTGACAGACAGACATCGCTAAATCGACTTCTCTTTTCATTCTGAGCATTTTGTATATATGTATGTCTATATCTATCTTGATTTCGTTATGCTGTTACAAGCAACCCTTGTGCACAAGTGCGCGGGAATAAAAACTTTGAGGTAATAAAAATACTGAAAAACTAAAACTCTCCAATCTGCAACAGTACAATCGGATAGATGATTCGCTTTTATGATGAGACATGAGATTTCAAATTAACAATCAGGAAATATTCCTTTTATTTTGGATTTCGGAGTTTCTGACCATTTGATAAACGGCATAAAGCTGTTTGCTAAATAAAGATTTAACCTCGCCAATTTAAATTGATATTGCAAAGTGCGGTGAATTCATTTACGCTACGAAAAAAGGGATAGTGAGACTCCGCATCAGTTTGAAAAATGATATAACTATGGAAGACGCAGAGGGAAATTTTCAGAAATGAAAGGCAAGGGTATGTTTGATGACAGCAACCTTCTAAAGAGTGTGCAACCAAAGGATGATCTATGTGAAGCTTATATAAATGGAAAACAGGTTAGATTCTAGACCTTTTTATTTGTAGTTCACTCTAACGTGTGTGGTCCTATAACACCATCTACTATAGATTGAAAGCACTACTACGTTGTCTTTATTGATCAGTATACACACTATTGTGTGACTTATTTGATTTCTTTCAAGATTTTGTTGCCAAAAGTGAAGCGCATTTCAATTGAAAAATGGTTAATTTATACATTGACAATGGAAGAGAATATTTGTCAAACGAAATGCGCGATTATTGTGTTCAAAAAGGCATCAGCTACCAGCAACTTTTCTCTATTAATAGAACTTCAAGTAAAGCACTATAAGACAATACGAAAACCCCATACGAAATGTGGCATAAAAGAAAGCCTAATTTGAAATATTTGAAAGTTTTCGGTTCGACAGTATATGTTCACAAAAAAAATAAAATTTGATGAAAAATCATGGAAAGGTATACTTGTCGGGTATGAACCGAATGGTTATAAATCGTGGGATGTGGAAACTGAAAAATTTACGGTAGCCGGAAATGTTATCGTTGATGAATCAAACTTTAAAAGTGCTAGGACTGTAGTTAAAGTCGGGTCACAACCAAATGACTCAGAGTTTCGGAATGAGAGTATGAAACATGTTGACTTAAACTTCCTGAATGAGAGTAAGGAAAGTAAATCTATTGAACTCAAATCAGATGAAAATCCTAGTGATAAAGAGAGTGCCGTTCCGGTTGATACTGTATCAGAATGTACAGGTGAACACAATAATCAGCCGCAAAGTTTGCAGTTGAACGATGAAGTGACTGAGACCGAAGTTAGGCGAAGTTAAAGATTGAAAGACCGTCCACAGAGATCATATAGGGATGATTCATATTTATATAGTTGTGTGATGAATGCAGATACTTGTGTTAATGCTTCTCCAAATTAATTTGATGAAATAAAAACGAGGAGTGATAGATCCCATTGGGAAAATTCAATAAAGGAAGAACTTGATTCACATTTCTTGAACAACACTAGGTATATTGTAGAAATGCCTGAAAATGAAAATATTGTCGATTGCAAATGGGATTTTCCTCTGAAGCACAATGAATCAGGAAACCCGGTAAGGTATGAGGCTAGACTTGTTGCTTGTGGATTTACTCAAGAATATTTGGTAGATTATGATGTAACCTTTGCTGCAGTGGCAAGAATACCAAGCCTTCGAATTTTGTTTTCGTTTTTCAACCAATTTGATTTAAAAGGCTACCATATGGATGTAAAAACTGTCTTTTAAAATGGTATATTTTTTCTGTTGATGTATATTTATTTGCAATCTATCTTTATGACAATAAGCAAATTCGATATAAATGGTATATTGAAAGAAGAAGTTTACATGATGGTCCCTCAAGGTTTGTCATGTAAACGTGATAAAGTTTGTAAATAACTGCTTTTACTTTTCCGCGTAAAGGTGAAATGCCCTTGCTGGATATTTGGTAGCCCAAAAATGCTACTGCAGCGGCTCCGAATACACATTTATCGAAATTTATTTTTAATCCGTTATCCTGTAGGAGTTGGAAAACTATTTTAAGATGCTGATTATGCTCCTCTCGTGAGGACGATGCAATCAGCAAGTCATCAATGTACGTTTTGACGAAAGGAAGTTTTCGAAAATATCTTCAATGTACCTTTGAAAGGTTTGCGCTGCCCCATGTGGCAATCAATTGCTCGCTCCAATACCTTCAGCAAAAAGGAGCATAGACTTTTATCCCTAAAATCTTTCGGATTGACATGGGCAAGGGTGTGGCCCTTGGTCTAGATGGGACTTACCTGAAATCCATGCCCCGGAGCTTTGCACCTGTGTAGACCTCTCCAAAACTGGCCACTGCCTTCTTATATAGCTCCGCAAATGTGGCGTCATCGCATGCAACCACCTTTACATTTGCCTGGAACCAGCGCGCATCTTTACAAGACGGTGGTGGTCCAGGGTTCGCGCGAAGCACGCTTACCGCAATGCCCGATAAGACGGATTCCACCCATTTCCAGTGGGCTCGCAGCACCGGTTCATCGCCGTGCTTTTCATCCACAACACCCAAAACGGTCTTTTCCTTTGCGACTTCCGCAAAGGATGGGCCATTGGTTTTGACCCTGTTGGGTTTGTTTTGCACAACCTCCATTGATCTGCCGCGCTTGCTTGCGGTTGTCTGCCCCTCTGGAGCAGTTAACTGGAAGTTGGGCATAATAGCATTTGCCCACTCAATTTCTGCCAGAACCTAGGGCAGCGCCCGATGGCAGCCTTCCTGTGCCGTGAAGTTGCTGCCTCCGGGGGTGGCCTGTCGTCCGGCCTTATGAACGCCATAGGTGTTAGCGGTGGCGCTCGATGGACCCGCGCACGAGCTTTAGCAGCCGCCATGGTAGCAAACTGCCTGGTTCGCCTCTGCTGGTGCCCGGAACTTGTCTCGAAGGCTTCCCGCCCCTATGCGTTTCTGGGGATTTACAAGCCTCTGCATCGCCAGAGGTTTACTCTCCTTCCCTTACATGATCACCTCGTGGCTGGTGGAGGGGACCTGCATCGCACGAACCTCCTGTTCCTTGGGCGACTGCGCTTCCGACATATCACGAGTGCCGGTCTCGTTGGTTTTTGTCGTTGTCGATGTTGTTGTTGTTGTTATGCCCATGATGTAGACCCCACGAGTAGCAGAGAAAGGGGTTCGTCCACCCCAGGCAGAGATCCGCATTACCTGGGGTAAGATCATAAATACAACTGGGTGCGACCCAGCGGACGCTTTCATCTAAATTTTTAAGTCAAATTTTTAAATTAAATTTAGACGAAATCAATAAAGTAGTTCCAGACATATACATATGATATCAAAAGTAGGCGGTGACACGCCCCTTTTCTAAAATTTACATATAGTCGGATTTCTGGCTGCAAAAAAGAACCACATACTAAACTCAAGATATTTTTGTATTTTCGACAATTGCCGTTATATGGGAGATGTGCGTTGTTATTGTCCGATTTTGTCCATTTTCAATACTGGGTCAAGGACAATCTACCTTCCAAGTTTCGTTCAGATATTTCAATTTTTACTCAAGTTATCGTCTGCACGGACGGACGGATGGATTGACAGACAGACATCGCTAAATCGACTTTTCTTTTCTTTCTGAGCATTTTGTATATACATATGTATGTCTAAATCTATCTTGATTTCGTTATGCTGTTACAAGCAACCCTTGTGCACAAGTGCGCGGGAATAAAAACTTTGAGGTAATAAAAATACTGAAAAACTAAAACTCTCCAATCTGCAACAGTACAATCGGATAGATGATTCGCTTTTATGATGAGACATGAGATTCCAAATCAACAATCAGGAAATATTCCTTTTATTTTGGATTCCGGAGTTTCTGACCATTTGATATACGGCATAAAGCTGTTTGCTTAATAATGATTTAACTACGCCAATTTAAATTGATATTGCAAAGTGCGGTGAATACATTTACGCTACGAAAAAAGGGATAGTGAGACTCCGCAGCAGTTTGAAAAATGATATAACTATGGAAGACGCAGAGGGAAATTTTCAGAAATGAAAGGCAAGGGTATGTTTGATGACAGCAACCTTCTAAAGAGTGTGCAACCAAAGGATGATCTATGTGAAGCTTATATAAATAGAAAACAGGTTAGATTGCTAGACCTTTTTATTTGTAGTTCACTCTAACGTGTGTGGTCCTATAACACCTTCTACTATAGATAGAAAGCACTACTGCGTTGCCTTTATTGGTCAGTATACACACTATTGTGTGACTTATTTGATTACTTTCAAAACTTTGTTGCCAAAAGTGAAGCTCATTTCAATTGAAAAATGGTTAATTTATACATTGACAATGGAAGAGAATATTTGTCAAACGAAATGCGCGATTATTGTGTTCAAAAAGGCATCAGCTACCAGCAACTTTTCTCTATTAATAGAACTTCAAGTAAAGCACTATAAGACAATACGAAAACCCCATACGAAATGTGGCATAAAAGAAAGCCTAATTTGAAATATTTGAAAGTTTTCGGTTTGACAGTATATGTTCACAAAAAAAATAAAATTTGATGAAAAATCATGGAAAGGTATACTTGTCGGGTATGAACCGAATGGTTATAAATCGTGGGATGTGGAAACTGAAAAATTTACGGTAGCCGGAAATGTTATCGTTGATGAATCAAACTTTAAAAGTGCTAGGACTGTAGTTAAAGTCGGGTCACAACCAAATGACTCAGAGTTTCGGAATGAGAGTATGAAACATGTTGACTTAAACTTCCTCTATGAGAGTAAGGAAAGTAAATCTATTGAACTCAAATCAGATGAAAATCCTAGTGATAAAGAGAGTGCCGTTCCGGTTGATACTGTATCAGAATGTACAGGTGAACACAATAATCAGCCGCAAAGTTTGCAGTTGAACGATGAAGTGACTGAGACCGAAGTTAGGCGAAGTTAAAGATTGAAAGCCCGTCCACAGAGATCATATAGGGATGATACATATTTATATAGTTGTGTGATGAATGCAGATACTTGTGTTAATGCTTCTCCAAATTAATTTGATGAAATAAAAACGAGGAGTGATAGATCCCATTGGGAAAATTCAATAAAGGAAGAACTTGATTCACATTTCTTGAACAACACTAGGTATATTGTAGAAATGCCTGAAAATGAAAATATTGTCGATTGCAAATGGGATTTTCCTCTGAAGCACAATGAATCAGGAAACCCGGTAAGGTATGAGGCTAGACTTGTTGCTTGTGGATTTACTCAAGAATATTTGGTAGATTATGATGTAACCTTTGCTGCAGTGGCAAGAATACCAAGCCTTCGAATTTTGTTTTGGATGTAACAACTGTCTTTTAAAATGGTATATTTTTTTCTGTTGATGTATATTTATTTACAATCTATAAGCAAATTCGATATAAATGGTACATTGAAAGAAGAAGTTTACATGATGGTCCCTCAAGGTTTGTCATGTAAACGTGATAAAGTTTGTAAATAACTGCTTTTACTTTTCCGCGTAAAGGTGAAATGCCCTTGCTGGATATTTGGTAGCCCAAAAATGCTACTGCAGCGGCTCCGAATACACATTTATCGAAATTTATTTTTAATCCGTTATCCTGTAGGAGTTGGAAAACTATTTTAAGATGCTGATTATGCTCCTCTCGTGAGGACGATGCAATCAGCAAGTCATCAATGTACGTTTTGACGAAAGGAAGTTTTCGAAAATATCTTCAATGTACCTTTGAAAGGTTTGCGCTGCCCCATGTGGCAATCAATTGCTCGCTCCAATACCTTCAGCAAAAAGGAGCATAGACTTTTATCCCTAAAATCTTTCGGATTGACATGGGCAAGGGTGTGGCCCTTGGTCTAGATGGGACTTACCTGAAATCCATGGCCCGGAGCTTTGCACCTGTGTAGACCTCTCCAAAACTGGCCACTGCCTTCTTATATAGCTCCGCAAATGTGGCGTCATCGCATGCAACCACCTTTACATTTGCCTGGAACCAGCGCGCATCTTTACAAGACGGTGGTGGTCCAGGGTTCGCGCGAAGCACGCTTACCGCAATGCCCGATAAGACGGATTCCACCCATTTCCAGTGGGCTCGCAGCACCGGTTCATCGCCGTGCTTTTCATCCACAACACCCAAAACGGTCTTTTCCTTTGCGACTTCCGCAAAGGATGGGCCATTGGTTTTGACCCTGTTGGGTTTGTTTTGCACAACCTCCATTGATCTGCCGCGCTTGCTTGCGGTTCTCTGCCCCTCTGGAGCAGTTAACTGGAAGTTGGGCATAATAGCATTTGCCCACTCAATTTCTGCCAGAACCTAGGGCAGCGCCCGATGGCAGCCTTCCTGTGCCGTGAAGTTTCTGCCTCCGGGGGTGGCCTGTCGTCCGGCCTTATGAACGCCATAGGTGTTAGCGGTGGCGCTCGATGGACCCGCGCCCCAGCTTTAGCAGCCGCCATGGTAGCAAACTGCCTGGTTCGCCTCTGCTGGTGCCCGGAACTTGTCTCGAAGGCTTCCCGCCCCTATGCGTTTCTGGGGATTAACAAGCCTCGGCATCGCCAGAGGTTTACTCTCCTTCCCTTACATGATCACCTCGTGGCTGGTGGAGGGGACCTGCATCGCACGAACCTCCTGTTCCTTGGGCGACTGCGCTTCCGACATATCACGAGTGCCGGTCTCGTTGGTTTTTGTCGTTGTCGATGTTGTTGTTGTTGTTATGTCCATGATGTAGACCCCACGAGTAGCAGAGAAAGGGGTTCGTCCACCCCAGGCAGAGATCCGCATTACCTGGGGTAAGGTCATAAATACAACTGGGTGCGACCCAGCGGACGCTTTCATCTAAATTTTTAAATCAAATTTTTAAATTAAATTTAGACGAAATCAATAAAGTAGTTCCAGACATATACATATGATATCAAAAGTAGGCGGTGACACGCCCCTTTTCTAAAATTTATATATAGTCGGATTTCTGGCTGCAAAAAAGAACCACATACTAAACTCAAGATATTTTTGTATTTTCGACAATTGCCGTTATATGGGAGATGTGCGTTGTTATTGTCCGATTTTGTCCATTTTCAATACTGGGTCAAGGACAATCTACCTTCCAAGTTTCGTTCAGATATTTCAATTTTTACTCAAGTTATCGTCTGCACGGACGGACGGATGGATTGACAGACAGACATCGCTAAATCGACTTCTCTTTTCTTTCTGAGCATTTTGTATATACATATGTATGTCTAAATCTATCTTGATTTCGTTATGCTGTTACAAGCAACCCTTGTGCACAAGTGCGCGGGAATAAAAACTTTGAGGTAATAAAAATACTGAAAAACTAAAACTCTCCAATCTGCAACAGTACAATCGGATAGATGATTCGCTTTTATGATGAGACATGAGATTCCAAATCAACAATCAGGAAATATTCCTTTTATTTTGGATTCCGGAGTTTCTGACCATTTGATATACGGCATAAAGCTGTTTGCTAAATAATGATTTAACTACGCCAATTTAAATTGATATTGCAAAGTGCGGTGAATTCATTTACGCTACGAAAAAAGGGATAGTGAGACTCCGCAGCAGTTTGAAAAATGATATAACCCAACAAACATCAAAAACATATTTCTCAAACCTTGGAGAAATTCATAGTTCTCAAGTTGATATCCAACGTATTTCTCCAAATTTCTCAAACCTTGGAGAAATTCATTTTTCTCAAGTTGATATCCAACGTATTTCTCAAACTCTTCTCATTTTTTTGGTATTTTCATATGACTATCAAAAGCAATAAAGTGTGAGTATAATGAATTTACATACATTTATTCACGGTGTTTTGAATTCAAAAGAAAGAAAATATATTTTCGATTTTTATTTCAGTACTGCTACTAAACGTTTGAGACCGATTGGAGAATCACATTTGAGATCAAGTTGAGAACTAACTTTTTCTCAACTTGAGAATCATAATTATTGCCATACAAAAAAATTCCCCTTTTTGTTGAGAATGCTATGATTCTCAACTTGAGATGCACTTGAGAAACAACGTTGGAGGTTTGAGAAATACCTTAGTTCTCAACTTAACCTCAACTTGAGCTCAAGCCTAAATGTTTATTGGGAACTATGGAAGACGCAGAGGGAAATTTTCAGAAATGAAAGGCAAGGGTATGTTTGATGACAGCAACCTTCTAAAGAGTGTGCAACCAAAGGATGATCTATGTGAAGCTTATATAAATGGAAAACAGGTTAGATTCTAGACCTTTTTATTTGTAGTTCACTCTAACGTGTGTGGTCCTATAACACCATCTACTATAGATTGAAAGAACTACTACGTTGTCTTTATTGATCAGTATACACACTATTGTGTGACTTATTTGATTTCTTTCAAGATTTTGTTGCCAAAAGTGAAGCGCATTTCAATTGAAAAATGGTTAATTTATACATTGACAATGGAAGAGAATATTTGTCAAACGAAATGCGCGATTATTGTGTTCAAAAAGGCATCAGCTACCAGCAACTTTTCTCTATTAATAGAACTTCAAGTAAAGCACTATAAGACAATACGAAAACCCCATACGAAATGTGGCATAAAAGAAAGCCTAATTTGAAATATTTGAAAGTTTTCGGTTCGACAGTATATGTTCACAAAAAAAATAAAATTTGATGAAAAATCATGGAAAGGTATACTTGTCGGGTATGAACCGAATGGTTATAAATCGTGGGATGTGGAAACTGAAAAATTTACGGTAGCCGGAAATGTTATCGTTGATGAATCAAACTTTAAAAGTGCTAGGACTGTAGTTAAAGTCGGGTCACAACCAAATGACTCAGAGTTTCGGAATGAGAGTATGAAACATGTTGACTTAAACTTCCTGAATGAGAGTAAGGAAAGTAAATCTATTGAACTCAAATCAGATGAAAATCCTAGTGATAAAGAGAGTGCCGTTCCGGTTGATACTGTATCAGAATGTACAGGTGAACACAATAATCAGCCGCAAAGTTTGCAGTTGAACGATAAAGTGACTGAGACCGAAGTTAGGCGAAGTTAAAGATTGAAAGCCCGTCCACAGAGATCATATAGGGATGATTCATATTTATATAGTTGTGTGATGAATGCAGATACTTGTGTTAATGCTTCTCCAAATTAATTTGATGAAATAAAAACGAGGAGTGATAGATCCCATTGGGAAAATTCAATAAAGGAAGGACTTGATTCACATTTCTTGAACAACACTAGGTATATTGTAGAAATGCCTGAAAATGAAAATATTGTCGATTGCAAATGGGATTTTCCTCTGAAGCACAATGAATCAGGAAACCCGGTAAGGTATGAGGCTAGACTTGTTGCTTGTGGATTTACTCAAGAATATTTGGTAGATTATGATGTAACCTTTGCTGCAGTGGCAAGAATACCAAGCCTTCGAATTTTGTTTTGGATGTAACAACTGTCTTTTAAAATGGTATATTTTTTTCTGTTGATGTATATTTATTTGCAATCTATAAGCAAATTCGATATAAATGGTACATTGAAAGAAGAAGTTTACATGATGGTCCCTCAAGGTTTGTCATGTAAACGTGATAAAGTTTGTAAATAACTGCTTTTACTTTTCCGCGTAAAGGTGAAATGCCCTTGCTGGATATTTGGTAGCCCAAAAATGCTACTTCAGCGGCTCCGAATACACATTTATCGAAATTTATTTTTAATCCGTTATCCTGTAGGAGTTGGAAAACTATTTTAAGATGCTGATTATGCTCCTCTCGTGAGGACGATGCAATCAGCAAGTCATCAATGTACGTTTGGACGAAAGGAAGTTTTCGAAAATATCTTCAATGTACCTTTGAAAGGTTTGCGCTGCCCCATGTGGCAATCAATTGCTCGCTCCAATACCTTCAGCAAAAAGGAGCATAGACTTTTATCCCTAAAATCTTTCGGATTGACATGGGCAAGGGTGTGGCCCTTGGTCTAGATGGGACTTACCTGAAATCCATGGCCCGGAGCTTTGCACCTGTGTAGACCTCTCCAAAACTGGCCACTGCCTTCTTATATAGCTCCGCAAATGTGGCGTCATCGCATGCAACCACCTTTACATTTGCCTGGAACCAGCGCGCATCTTTACAAGACGGTGGTGGTCCAGGGTTCGCGCGAAGCACGCTTACCGCAATGCCCGATAAGACGGATTCCACCCATTTCCAGTGGGCTCGCAGCACCGGTTCATCGCCGTGCTTTTCATCCACAACACCCAAAACGGTCTTTTCCTTTGCGACTTCCGCAAAGGATGGGCCATTGGTTTTGACCCTGTTGGGTTTGTTTTGCACAACCTCCATTGATCTGCCGCGCTTGCTTGCGGTTGTCTGCCCCTCTGGAGCAGTTAACTGGAAGTTGGGCATAATAGCATTTGCCCACTCAATTTCTGCCAGAACCTAGGGCAGCGCCCGATGGCAGCCTTCCTGTGCCGTGAAGTTGCTGCCTCCGGGGGTGGCCTGTCGTCCGGCCTTATGAACGCCATAGGTGTTAGCGGTGGCGCTCGATGGACCCGCGCACCAGCTTTAGCAGCCGCCATGGTAGCAAACTGCCTGGTTCGCCTCTGCTGGTGCCCGGAACTTGTCTCGAAGGCTTCCCGCCCCTATGCGTTTCTGGGGATTAACAAGCCTCGGCATCGCCAGAGGTTTACTCTCCTTCCCTTACATGATCACCTCGTGGCTGGTGGAGGGGACCTGCATCGCACGAACCTCCTGTTCCTTGGGCGACTGCGCTTCCGACATATCACGAGTGCCGGTCTCGTTGGTTTTTGTCGTTGTCGATGTTGTTGTTGTTGTTATGTCCATGATGTAGACCCCACGAGTAGCAGAGAAAGGGGTTCGTCCACCCCAGGCAGAGATCCGCATTACCTGGGGTAAGGTCATAAATACAACTGGGTGCGACCCAGCGGACGCTTTCATCTAAATTTTTAAATCAAATTTTTAAATTAAATTTAGACGAAATCAATAAAGTAGTTCCAGACATATACATATGATATCAAAAGTAGGCGGTGACACGCCCCTTTTCTAAAATTTACATATAGTCGGATTTCTGGCTGCAAAAAAGAACCACATACTAAACTCAAGATATTTTTGTATTTTCGACAATTGCCGTTATATGGGAGATGTGCGTTGTTATTGTCCGATTTTGTCCATTTTCAATACTGGGTCAAGGACAATCTACCTTCCAAGTTTCGTTCAGATATTTCAATTTTTACTCAAGTTATCGTCTGCACGGACGGACGGATGGATTGACAGACAGACATCGCTAAATCGACTTCTCTTTTCTTTCTGAGCATTTTGTATATACATATGTATGTCTAAATCTATCTTGATTTCGTTATGCTGTTACAAGCAACCCTTGTGCACAAGTGCGGGAATAAAAACTTTGAGGTAATAAAAATACTGAAAAACTAAAACTCTCCAATCTGCAACAGTACAATCGGATAGATGATTCGCTTTTATGATGAGACATGAGATTCCAAATCAACAATCAGGAAATATTCCTTTTATTTTGGATTCCGGAGTTTCTGACCATTTGATATACGGCATAAAGCTGATTGCTAAATAATGATTTAACTACGCCAATTTAAATTGATATTGCAAAGTGCGGTGAATTCATTTACGCTACGAAAAAAGGGATAGTGAGACTCCGCAGCAGTTTGAAAAATGATATAACTATGGAAGACGCAGAGGAAAATTTTCAGAAATGAAAGGCAAGGGTATGTTTGATGACAGCAACCTTCTAAAGAGTGTGCAACCAAAGGATGATCTATGTGAAGCTTATATAAATGGAAAACAGGTTAGATTCTAGACCTTTTTATTTGTAGTTCACTCTAACGTGTGTGGTCCTATAACACCATCTACTATAGATTGAAAGCACTACTACGTTGTCTTTATTGATCAGTATACACACTATTGTGTGACTTATTTGATTTCTTTCAAGATTTTGTTGCCAAAAGTGAAGCGCATTTCAATTGAAAAATGGTTAATTTATACATTGACAATGGAAGAGAATATTTGTCAAACGAAATGCGCGATTATTGTGTTCAAAAAGGCATCAGCTACCAGCAACTTTTCTCTATTAATAGAACTTCAAGTAAAGCACTATAAGACAATACGAAAACCCCATACGAAATGTGGCATAAAAGAAAGCCTAATTTGAAATATTTGAAAGTTTTCGGTTCGACAGTATATGTTCACAAAAAAAATAAAATTTGATGAAAAATCATGGAAAGGTATACTTGTCGGGTATGAACCGAATGGTTATAAATCGTGGGATGTGGAAACTGAAAAATTTACGGTAGCCGGAAATGTTATCGTTGATGAATCAAACTTTAAAAGTGCTAGGACTGTAGTTAAAGTCGGGTCACAACCAAATGACTCAGAGTTTCGGAATGAGAGTATGAAACATGTTGACTTAAACTTCCTGAATGAGAGTAAGGAAAGTAAATCTATTGAACTCAAATCAGATGAAAATCCTAGTGATAAAGAGAGTGCCGTTCCGGTTGATACTGTATCAGAATGTACAGGTGAACACAATAATCAGCCGCAAAGTTTGCAGTTGAACGATAAAGTGACTGAGACCGAAGTTAGGCGAAGTTAAAGATTGAAAGCCCGTCCACAGAGATCATATAGGGATGATTCATATTTATATAGTTGTGTGATGAATGCAGATACTTGTGTTAATGCTCTCCAAATTAATTTGATGAAATAAAAACGAGGAGTGATAGATCTCATTGGGAAAATTCAATAAAGGAAGAACTTGATTCACATTTCTTGAACAACACTAGGTATATTGTAGAAATGCCTGAAAATGAAAATATTGTCGATTGCAAATGGGATTTTCCTCTGAAGCACAATGAATCAGGAAACCCGGTAAGGTATGAGGCTAGACTTGTTGCTTGTGGATTTACTCAAGAATATTTGGTAGATTATGATGTAACCTTTGCTGCAGTGGCAAGAATACCAAGCCTTCGAATTTTGTTTTGGATGTAACAACTGTCTTTTAAAATGGTATATTTTTTTCTGTTGATGTATATTTATTTACAATCTATAAGCAAATTCGATATAAATGGTACATTGAAAGAAGAAGTTTACATGATGGTCCCTCAAGGTTTGTCATGTAAACGTGATAAAGTTTGTAAATAACTGCTTTTACTTTTCCGCGTAAAGGTGAAATGCCCTTGCTGGATATTTGGTAGCCCAAAAATGCTACTTCAGCGGCTCCGAATACACATTTATCGAAATTTATTTTTAATCCGTTATCCTGTAGGAGTTGGAAAACTATTTTAAGATGCTGATTATGCTCCTCTCGTGAGGACGATGCAATCAGCAAGTCATCAATGTACGTTTTGACGAAAGGAAGTTTTCGAAAATATCTTCAATGTACCTTTGAAAGGTTTGCGCTGCCCCATGTGGCAATCAATTGCTCGCTCCAATACCTTCAGCAAAAAGGAGCATAGACTTTTATCCCTAAAATCTTTCGGATTGACATGGGCAAGGGTGTGGCCCTTGGTCTAGATGTGACTTACCTGAAATCCATGGCCCGGAGCTTTGCACCTGTGTAGACCTCTCCAAAACTGGCCACTGCCTTCTTATATAGCTCCGCAAATGTGGCGTCATCGCATGCAACCACCTTTACATTTGCCTGGAACCAGCGCGCATCTTTACAAGACGGTGGTGGTCCAGGGTTCGCGCGAAGCACGCTTACCGCAATGCCCGATAAGACGGATTCCACCCATTTCCAGTGGGCTCGCAGCACCGGTTCATCGCCGTGCTTTTCATCCACAACACCCAAAACGATCTTTTCCTTTGCGACTTCCGCAAAGGATGGGCCATTGGTTTTGACCCTGTTGGGTTTGTTTTGCACAACCTCCATCGATCTGTCGCGCTTGCTTGCGGTTGTCTGCCCCTCTGGAGCAGTTAACTGGAAGTTGGGCATAATAGCATTTGCCCACTGAATTTCTGCCAGAACCTAGGGCAGCGCCCGATGGCAGCCTTCCTGTGCCGTGAAGTTGCTGCCTCCGGGGGTGGCCTGTCGTCCGGCCTTATGAACGCCATAGGTGTTAGCGGTGGCGCTCGATGGACCCGCGCACCAGCTTTAGCAGCCGCCATGGTAGCAAACTGCCTGGTTCGCCTCTGCTGGTGCCCGGAACTTGTCTCGAAGGCTTCCCGCCCCTATGCGTTTCTGGGGATTAACAAGCCTCGGCATCGCCAGAGATTTACTCTCCTTCCCTTACATGATCACCTCGTGGCTGGTGGAAGGGACCTGCATCGCACGGACCTCCGGTTTCTTGGGCGACTGCCCTTCCGACATATCACGAATGCCGGTCTCGTTGGTTTTTGTTGTCGATGTTGTTGTTGTTGTTATGTCCATGATGTAGACCCCACGAATAGCAGAGAAAGGGGTTCGTCCTTCACAGGCAGAGATCCGCATTACCCGGGGTAAGGTCATAAATACAACTGGGTGCGACCCAGCGGACGCTTTCATCTAAATTTTTAAATCAAATTTTTAAATTAAATTTAGACGAAATCAATAAAGTAGTTCCAGACATAAACATATGATATCAAAAGTAGGCGGTGACACGCCCCTTTTCTAAAATTTACATATAGTCGGATTTCTGGCTGCAAAAAAAAACCACATACTAAACTCAAGATATTTTTGTATTTTCGACAATTGCCGTTATATGGGAGATGTGCGTGGTTATTGTCCGATTTTGTCCATTTTCAATACTGATTCAAGGACAATCTACCTACCAAGTTTCATTCAGATGTTTCAATTTTTACTCAAGTTATCGTCTGCACGGACGGACGGATGGATTGACAGACAGACATCGCTAAATCGACTTCTCTTTTCATTCTGAGCATTTTGTATATATGTATGTCTATATCTATCTTGATTTCGTTATGCTGTTACAAGCAACCCTTGTGCACAAGTGCGCGGGAATAAAAACTTTGAGGTAATAAAAATACTGAAAAACTAAAACTCTCCAATCTGCAACAGTACAATCGGATAGATGATTCGCTTTTATGATGAGACATGAGATTTCAAATCAACAATCAGGAAATATTCCTTTTATTTTGGATTTCGGAGTTTCTGACCATTTGATAATAGGCATAAAGCTGTTTGCTAAATAAAGATTTAACTTCGCCAATTTAAATTGATATTGCAAAGTGCGGTGAATTCATTTACGCTAGGAAAAAAGGGATAGTGAGACTCCGCAGCAGTTTGAAAAATGATATAACTATGGAAGACGCAGAGGGAAATTTTCAGAAATTAAAGGCAAGGGTATGTTTGATGACAGCAACCTTCTAAAGAGTGTGCAACCAAAGGATGATCTATGTGAAGCTTATATAAATAGAAAACAGGTTAGATTGCTAGACCTTTTTATTTGTAGTTCACTCTAACGTGTGTGGTCCTATAACACCTTCTACTATAGATAGAAAACACTACTGCGTTGCCTTTATTGGTCAGTATACACACTATTGTGTGACTTATTTGATTACTTTCAAAACTTTGTTGCCAAAAGTGAAGCTCATTTCAATTGAAAAATGGTTAATTTATACATTGACAATGGAAGAGAATATTTGTCAAACGAAATGCGCGATTATTGTGTTCAAAAAGGCATCAGCTACCAGCAACTTTTCTCTATTAATAGAACTTCAAGTAAAGCACTATAAGACAATACGAAAACCCCATACGAAATGTGGCATAAAAAAAAAGCCTAATTTAAAATATTTGAAAGTTTTCGGTTCGACAGTATATGTTCACAAAAAAAATAAAATTTGATGAAAAATCATGGAAAGTTATACTTGTCGGGTATGAACCAAATGGTTATAAATCGTGGGATGTGGAAACTGAAAAATTTACGGTAGCCGGAAATGTTATCGTTGATGAATCAAACTTTAAAAGTGCTAGGACTGTAGTTAAAGTCGGGTCACAACCAAATGACTCAGAGTTTCGGAATGAGAGTATGAAACATGTTGACTTAAACTTCCTGAATGAGAGTAAGGAAAGTAAATCTATTGAACTCAAATCAGATGAAAATCCTAGTGATAAAGAGAGTGCCGTTCCGGTTGATACTGTATCAGAATGTACAGGTGAACACAATAATCAGCCGCAAAGGATGGGCCATTGGTTTTGACCCTGTTGGGTTTGTTTTGCACAACCTCCATCGATCTGTCGCGCCTGCTTGCGGTTGTCTGCCCCTCTGGAGCAGTTAACTGGAAGTTGGGCATAATAGCATTTGCCCACTCAATTTCTGCCAGAACCTAGGGCAGCGCCCGATGGCAGCCTTCCTGTGCCGTGAAGTTGCTGCCTCCGGGGGTGGCCTGTCGTCCGGCCTTATGAACGCCATAGGTGTTAGCGGTGGCGCTCGATGGACCCGCGCACCAGCTTTAGCAGCCGCCATGGTAGCAAACTGCCTGGTTCGCCTCTGCTGGTGCCCGGAACTTGTCTCGAAGGCTTCCCGCCCCTATGCGTTTCTGGGGATTAACAAGCCTCGGCATCGCCAGAGGTTTACTCTCCTTCCCTTACATGATCACCTCGTGGCTGGTGGAGGGGACCTGCATCGCACGGACCTCCGGTTTCTTGGGCGACTGCCCTTCCGGCATATCACGAATGCCGGTCTCGTCGGTTTTTGTTGTCGATGTTGTTGTCGTTGTTATGTCCATGATGTAGACCCCACGAGTAGCAGAGAAAAGGGTTCGTCCACCACAGGCAGAGATCCGCATTACCCGGGGTAAGGTCATAAATACAACTGGGTGCGACCCAGCGGACGCTTTCATCTAAATTTTTAAATCAAATTTTTAAATTAAATTTAGACGAAATCAAAAAAGTAGTTCCAGACATAAGCATATGATATCAAAAGTAGGCGGTGACACGCCCCTTTTCTAAAATTTACATATAGTCGGATTTCTGGCTGCAAAAAAAAAACCACATACTAAACTCAAGATATTTTTGTATTTTCGACAATTGCCGTTATATGGGAGATGTGCGTGGTTATTGTCCATTTTCAATACTGAGTCAAGGACAATCTTCCTACCAAGTTTCATTCAGATATTTCAATTTTTACTCAAGTTATCGTCTGCACGGACGGACGGATGGATTGACAGACAGACATCGCTAAATCGACTTCTCTTTTCATTCTGAGCATTTTGTATATATGTATGTCTATATCTATCTTGATTTCGTTATGCTGTTACAAGCAACCCTTGTGCACAAGTGCGCGGGAATAAAAACTTTGAGGTAATAAAAATACTGAAAAACTAAAACTCTCCAATCTGCAACAGTACAATCGGATAGATGATTCGCTTTTATGATGAGACATGAGATTTCAAATCAACAATCAGGAAATATTCCTTTTATTTTGGATTTCGGAGTTTCTGACCATTTGATAAACGGCATAAAGCTGTTTGCTAAATAAAGATTTAACTTCGCCAATTTAAATTGATATTGCAAAGTGCGGTGAATTCATTTACGCTACGAAAAAAGGGATAGTGAGACTCCGCAGCAGTTTGAAAAATGATATAACTATGGAAGACGCAGAGGGAAACTTCAGGCAAGGGTATGTTTGATGACAGCAACCTTCCAAAGAGTGTGCAACCAAAGGATGATCTATGTGAAGCTTATATAAATGGAAAACAGGTTAGATTCTAGACCTTTTTATTTGTAGTTCACTCTAACGTGTGTGGTCCTATAACACCATCTACTATAGATTGAAAGCACTACTACGTTGTCTTTATTGATCAGTATACACACTATTGTGTGACTTATTTGATTTCTTTCAAGATTTTGTTGCCAAAAGTGAAGCGCATTTCAATTGAAAAATGGTTAATTTATACATTGACAATGGAAGAGAATATTTGTCAAACGAAATGCGCGATTATTGTGTTCAAAAAGGCATCAGCTACCAGCAACTTTTCCCTATTAATAGAACTTCAAGTAAAGCACTATAAGACAATACGAAAACCCCATACGAAATGTGGCATAAAAGAAAGCCTAATTTGAAATATTTGAAAGTTTTCGGTTCGACAGTATATGTTCACAAAAAAAATAAAATTTGATGAAAAATCATGGAAAGGTATACTTGTCGGGTATGAACCGAATGGTTATAAATCGTGGGATGTGGAAACTGAAAAATTTACGGTAGCCGGAAATGTTATCGTTGATGAATCAAACTTTAAAAGGGCTAGGACTGTAGTTAAAGTCGGGTCACAACCAAATGACTCAGAGTTTCGGAATGAGAGTATGAAACATGTTGACTTAAACTTCCTGAATGAGAGTAAGGAAAGTAAATCTATTGAACTCAAATCAGATGAAAATCCTAGTGATAAAGAGAGTGCCGTTCCGGTTGATACTGTATCAGAATGTACAGGTGAACACAATAATCAGCCGCAAGGTTTGCAGTTGAACGATAAAGTGACTGAGACCGAAGTTAGGCGAAGTTAAAGATTGAAAGCCCGTCCACAGAGATCATATAGGGATGATTCATATTTATATAGTTGTGTGATGAATGCAGATACTTGTGTTAATGCTCTCCAAATTAATTTGATGAAATAAAAACGAGGAGTGATAGATCTCATTGGGAAAATTCAATAAAGGAAGAACTTGATTCACATTTCTTGAACAACACTAGGTATATTGTAGAAATGCCTGAAAATGAAAATATTGTCGATTGCAAATGGGATTTTCCTCTGAAGCACAATGAATCAGGAAACCCGGTAAGGTATGAGGCTAGACTTGTTGCTTGTGGATTTACTCAAGAATATTTGGTAGATTATGATGTAACCTTTGCTGCAGTGGCAAGAATACCAAGCCTTCGAATTTTGTTTTGGATGTAACAACTGTCTTTTAAAATGGTATATTTTTTTCTGTTGATGTATATTTATTTGCAATCTATAAGCAAATTCGATATAAATGGTACATTGAAAGAAGAAGTTTACATGATGGTCCCTCAAGGTTTGTCATGTAAACGTGATAAAGTTTGTAAATAACTGCTTTTACTTTTCCGCGTAAAGGTGAAATGCCCTTGCTGGATATTTGGTAGCCCAAAAATGCTACTGCAGCGGCTCCGAATACACATTTATCGAAATTTATTTTTAATCCGTTATCCTGTAGGAGTTGGAAAACTATTTTAAGATGCTGATTATGCTCCTCTCGTGAGGACGATGCAATCAGCAAGTCATCAATGTACGTTTTGACGAAAGGAAGTTTTCGCAAATATCTTCAATGTACCTTTGAAAGGTTTGCGCTGCCCCATGTGGCAATCAATTGCTCGCTCCAATACCTTCAGCAAAAAGGAGCATAGACTTTTATCCCTAAAATCTTTTGGATTGACATGGGCAAGGGTGTGGCCCTTGGTCTAGATGGGACTTCCCTGAAATCCATGGCCCGGAGCTTCGCACCTGGGTAGACCTCTCCAAAACTGGCCACTGCCTTCTTATATAGCTCCGCAAATGTGGTGTCATCGCATGCAACCACCTTTACATTTCCCTGGAACCAGCCGCATCTTTACAATACGGTGGTGGTCCAGGGTTCGCGCGAAGCACGCTTACCGCAATGCCCGATAACACGGATTCCACCCATTTCCAGTGGGCTCGCAGCACCGGTTCATCGCCGTTCTTTTCATCCACAATACCCAAAACGATCTTTTCCTTTGCGACTTCCGCAAAGGATAGGCCATTGGTTTTGACCCTGTTGGGTTTGTTTTGCACAACCTCCATCGATCTGTCGCGCTTGCTTGCGGTTGTCTGCCCCTCTGGAGCAGTTAACTGGAAGTTGGGCATAATAGCATTTGCCCACTCAATTTCTGCCAGAACCTAGGGCAGCGCCCGATGGCAGCCTTCCTGTGCCGTGAAGTTGCTGCCTCCGGGGGTGGCCTGTCGTCCGGCCTTATGAACGCCATAGGTGTTAGCGGTGGCGCTCGATGGACCCGCGCACCAGCTTTAGCAGCCGCCATGGTAGCAAACTGCCTGGTTCGCCTCTGCTGGTGCCCGGAACTTGTCTCGAAGGCTTCCCGCCCCTATGCGTTTCTGGGGATTAACAAGCCTCGGCATCGCCAGAGGTTTACTCTCCTTCCCTTACATGATCACCTCGTGGCTGGTGGAGGGGACCTGCATCGCACGGACCTCCGGTTTCTTGGGCGACTGCCCTTCCGACATATCACGAATGCCGGTCTCGTTGGTTTTTGTTGTCGATGTTGTTGTTGTTGTTATGTCCATGATGTAGACCCCACGAATAGCAGAGAAAGGGGTTCGTCCTTCACAGGCAGAGATCCGCATTACCCGGGGTAAGGTCATAAATACAACTGGGTGCGACCCAGCGGACGCTTTCATCTAAATTTTTAAATCAAATTTTTAAATTAAATTTAGACGAAATCAATAAAGTAGTTCCAGACATAAACATATGATATCAAAAGTAGGCGGTGACACGCCCCTTTTCTAAAATTTACATATAGTCGGATTTCTGGCTGCAAAAAAAAACCACATACTAAACTCAAGATATTTTTGTATTTTCGACAATTGCCGTTATATGGGAGATGTGCGTGGTTATTGTCCGATTTTGTCCATTTTCAATACTGAGTCAAGGACAATCTACCTACCAAGTTTCATTCAGATGTTTCAATTTTTACTCAAGTTATCGTCTGCACGGACGGACGGATGGATTGACAGACAGACATCGCTAAATCGACTTCTCTTTTCATTCTGAGCATTTTGTATATATGTATGTCTATATCTATCTTGATTTCGTTATGCTGTTACAAGCAACCCTTGTGCACAAGTGCGCGGGAATAAAAACTTTGAGGTAATAAAAATACTGAAAAACTAAAACTCTCCAATCTGCAACAGTACAATCGGATAGATGATTCGCTTTTATGATGAGACATGAGATTTCAAATCAACAATCAGGAAATATTCCTTTTATTTTGGATTTCGGAGTTTCTGACCATTTGATAATAGGCATAAAGCTGTTTGCTAAATAAAGATTTAACTTCGCCAATTTAAATTGATATTGCAAAGTGCGGTGAATTCATTTACGCTACGAAAAAAGGGATAGTGAGACTCCGCAGCAGTTTGAAAAATGATATAACTATGGAAGACGCAGAGGGAAATTTTCAGAAATTAAAGGCAAGGGTATGTTTGATGACAGCAACCTTCTAAAGAGTGTGCAACCAAAGGATGATCTATGTGAAGCTTATATAAATAGAAAACAGGTTAGATTGCTAGACCTTTTTATTTGTAGTTCACTCTAACGTGTGTGGTCCTATAACACCTTCTACTATAGATAGAAAACACTACTGCGTTGCCTTTATTGGTCAGTATACACACTATTGTGTGACTTATTTGATTACTTTCAAAACTTTGTTGCCAAAAGTGAAGCTCATTTCAATTGAAAAATGGTTAATTTATACATTGACAATGGAAGAGAATATTTGTCAAACGAAATGCGCGATTATTGTGTTCAAAAAGGCATCAGCTACCAGCAACTTTTCTCTATTAATAGAACTTCAAGTAAAGCACTATAAGACAATACGAAAACCCCATACGAAATGTGGCATAAAAAAAAGCCTAATTTAAAATATTTGAAAGTTTTCGGTTCGACAGTATATGTTCACAAAAAAAATAAAATTTGATGAAAAATCATGGAAAGTTATACTTGTCGGGTATGAACCAAATGGTTATAAATCGTGGGATGTGGAAACTGAAAAATTTACGGTAGCCGGAAATGTTATCGTTGATGAATCAAACTTTAAAAGTGCTAGGACTGTAGTTAAAGTCGGGTCACAACCAAATGACTCAGAGTTTCGGAATGAGAGTATGAAACATGTTGACTTAAACTTCCTGAATGAGAGTAAGGAAAGTAAATCTATTGAACTCAAATCAGATGAAAATCCTAGTGATAAAGAGAGTGCCGTTCCGGTTGATACTGTATCAGAATGTACAGGTGAACACAATAATCAGCCGCAAAGGATGGGCCATTGGTTTTGACCCTGTTGGGTTTGTTTTGCACAACCTCCATCGATCTGTCGCGCCTGCTTGCGGTTGTCTGCCCCTCTGGAGCAGTTAACTGGAAGTTGGGCATACTAGCATTTGCCCACTCAATTTCTGCCAGAACCTAGGGCAGCGCCCGATGGCAGCCTTCCTGTGCCGTGAAGTTGCTGCCTCCGGGGGTGGCCTGTCGTCCGGCCTTATGAACGCCATAGGTGTTAGCGGTGGCGCTCGATGGACCCGCGCACCAGCTTTAGCAGCCGCCATGGTAGCAAACTGCCTGGTTCGCCTCTGCTGGTGCCCGGAACTTGTCTCGAAGGCTTCCCGCCCCTATGCGTTTCTGGGGATTAACAAGCCTCGGCATCGCCAGAGGTTTACTCTCCTTCCCTTACATGATCACCTCGTGGCTGGTGGAGGGGACCTGCATCGCACGGACCTCCGGTTTCTTGGGCGACTGCCCTTCCGGCATATCACGAATGCCGGTCTCGTTGGTTTTTGTTGTCGATGTTGTTGTCGTTGTTATGTCCATGATGTAGACCCCACGAGTAGCAGAGAAAAGGGTTCGTCCACCACAGGCAGAGATCCGCATTACCCGGGGTAAGGTCATAAATACAACTGGGTGCGACCCAGCGGACGCTTTCATCTAAATTTTTAAATCAAATTTTTAAATTAAATTTAGACGAAATCAAAAAAGTAGTTCCAGACATAAGCATATGATATCAAAAGTAGGCGGTGACACGCCCCTTTTCTAAAATTTACATATAGTCGGATTTCTGGCTGCAAAAAAAAAACCACATACTAAACTCAAGATATTTTTGTATTTTCGACAATTGCCGTTATATGGGAGATGTGCGTGGTTATTGTCCATTTTCAATACTGAGTCAAGGACAATCTTCCTACCAAGTTTCATTCAGATATTTCAATTTTTACTCAAGTTATCGTCTGCACGGACGGACGGATGGATTGACAGACAGACATCGCTAAATCGACTTCTCTTTTCATTCTGAGCATTTTGTATATATGTATGTCTATATCTATCTTGATTTCGTTATGCTGTTACAAGCAACCCTTGTGCACAAGTGCGCGGGAATAAAAACTTTGAGGTAATAAAAATACTGAAAAACTAAAACTCTCCAATCTGCAACAGTACAATCGGATAGATGATTCGCTTTTATGATGAGACATGAGATTTCAAATCAACAATCAGGAAATATTCCTTTTATTTTGGATTTCGGAGTTTCTGACCATTTGATAAACGGCATAAAGCTGTTTGCTAAATAAAGATTTAACTTCGCCAATTTAAATTGATATTGCAAAGTGCGGTGAATTCATTTACGCTACGAAAAAAGGGATAGTGAGACTCCGCAGCAGTTTGAAAAATGATATAACTATGGAAGACGCAGAGGGAAATTTTCAGAAATGAAAGGCAAGGGTATGTTTGATGACAGCAACCTTCTAAAGAGTGTGCAACCAAAGGATGACCTATGTGAAGCTTATATAAATGGAAAACAGGTTAGATTGCTAGACCTTTTTATTTGTAGTTCACTCTAACGTGTGTGGTCCTATAACACCTTCTACTATAGATAGAAAGCACTACTGCGTTGCCTTTATTGGTCAGTATACACACTATTGTGTGACTTATTTGATTTCTTTCAAGATTTTGTTGCCAGGCATCAGTTACCAGCAACTTTTCTCTATTAATAGAACTCCAAGTAAAGCACTAAAAGAATATACGAAAACACCATACGAAATGTGGCATAAAAGAAAGCCTTGTTTAAAATATTTGAAAGTTTTCGGTTCGACAGTATATGTTCACAAAAAAAAAAATTTGATGAAAAATCATGGAAAGGTATACTTGTCGGGTATGAACCGAATGGTAATAAATCGTGGGATGTGGAAACTGAAAACTTTACGGTAGTCAGAAATGTTATCGTTGATAAATCGAACCTTAAAAGTTCTAGGACTGTAGTTAAAGTCGGGTCACAACCAAATGACTCAGAGTTTCGGAATGAGAGTATGAAACATGTTGACTTAAACTTCCTGAATGAGAGTAAGGAAAGTAAATCTGTTGAACTCCAAAATGAAAATCCTAGTGATATGGAAATGAGTAAAGAGAGTGCCGTTCCGGTTGATACTGTATCAGAATGTACAGGTGAACACAATAATAAGCCGCTAAGTTTGCAGTTGAACGATGAAGTGACTGAGACCGAAGTTAGGCGAAGTTAAAGATTGAAAGCCCGTCCACAGAGATCATATAGGGATGATTCATATTTATATAGTTGTGTGATGAATGCAGATACTTGTGTTAACGCTTCTCCAAATTAATTTGATGAAATTAAAACGAGGAGTGATAGACCCTAAAGGAAGAACTTGCTTCACATTTCTTGAACAACACTAGGTATATTGTAAAAATGCCTGAAAATAAAAATTTTGTCGATTGCAAATGGGATTTTTCCCTGAAGCACAATGAGTCAGGAAAGGTATAAGGCTAGACATGTTGCTCGTGGATTTACTCAAGAATATTTGGTAGATTATGATTAAACCTTTGCTGCAGTGGCAAGAATACCAAGTATTCGAATTTTGTTGTCGTTTTCCAAACAATTTGACTTAAAAGTCTACCATATGGATGAAAAACTGCCTTTTTAAATGGTATATTTTTTTTTTTTTGATGTATATTTATTTGCAATCTATTTTTATGACAATAAGCAAATTCGATATAAATCGTATATTGAAAGAAGAAGTTTACATGATAGTCCCTCAAGGTTTGTCATGTAAAAGTGATAAAGTTTGTAAATTACTGCTTTTACTTTTCCGCGTAAAGGTAAATTGCCCTTGCTGGATATTTGGTAGCCCAAAAATGCTATTTCAGCGGCTCCAAATACACATTTATCGAAATTTATTTTTAATCCGTTATCCTGTAGGAGTTGGAAAACTATTTTAAGATGCTGACTATGCTCCTCTCGTGAGGACGATGCAATCAGCAAGTCATCAATGTACGTTTTGACGAAAGGAAGTTTTCGAAAATATCTTCAATGTACCTTTGAAAAGTTTGCGCTGCCCCATGTGGCATTCAATTGCTCGCTCCAATACCTTCAGCAAAATAGAGCATAGACTTATAGGCCTAAAATCTTTCGGATTGAAATGGGATATTTCCCCTGCTTTAGGTATGAAAACAACCTTCGATTCCTTCCACATTTTGGGAATGTGTTGAAGTTTAGCACCCCTATATACGTAGCATACAGCCAAGTTGTACTTAGCTCCAGTGATTGTTGAAGCTGCACCGGTGAACCTTCATCTGGACCAGGCGCCTTGTAGGGCTTATATGACTCAATTGCCAAGATCACTTCCTCTATTGTAAGGAAGTCGGCACTAACCGGTTGTTCGCTCACTGTAGTCGACCTGTAAGAAAGCACATCCACGCCGCTCGGAAAGTGTATTTCCAGGAGAAGTTTGAGAGTGTCCTCTGCCGACCCTGACCACAACCCGTCCGGCCTTAGCAAGCATCTTGGAGCTATTCGTTGGAGCTGGAAAGAACCCTTCTCAGCCTTGATCCATCTGACAAAGATTCCATAGAGTCGCAGAAGTCCCTCCAAGAAAACCTCTTCGAATTCCTTAGGGGCTTTTTATAGTGAAGGCCAGCCGGATCACCTGGCTATTGACCTCCAGGCTCACTGTAGTGGTGTCCTCATCACTAAATTGACTAAGAAACAGAAATTTTAGGTTTGAGTTAACAAAAATGCAGGCCCTGGGTCTACAACTTACCCATGTATACTCCGTCGTATGTGCCCAGCAGTCCAAGGCTCCTGGATGAGGGCGATATCCGCTGCCTCCCTTTTCGCTAGCTGGAGCAGCAGTGCGGCAGACGCTGCTTTACTGTGGTGGAGGTTTATTTGGACGACGCGCACTAACATGGACCCACCCTCTATCCCCCTCCACCATTTTACGGTTGTTTTCGTCGTCATCGTCCGACATGAGTTCCTCCTCCGTATACTTACGGAAGGTGAACCGAATGCCCAGCGATGATGTCGAGGGCGCATAAGCCCCGGGCAGATCATCCATCGGATTGACCTGGCTAGGCTCTGCATCCCCTTCATCCACGCTTAACTGGTCTGCCTCCGGTTCTACGCTGCGCGCCGCATGGACATCAGTACTGTACACCCTAACACGAGCGGTGCCAAGCCCATAATTGATGGTCCCTTCCGTCCTTTCCAGAATCGGTAGGGATTCTCTATTAAGCATCAGCACCAACTGACGCGTCGCTTTTGTGCTGCTCCACTTTCAGCACCTTCCAGTTGGCCACGGGTAGCGCCGGATTGAATAGCCGGATATTCTCCAGAATACCCTCTTGCCCCGTAGGCATCGCCGGTAGCCACACCCTTGCCCTTGGTCTAGATGGGACTTCCCTGAAATCCATGGCCCGGAGCTTCGCACCTGGGTACACCTCTCCAAAACTGGCCACTGCCTTCTTATATAGCTCCGCAGATCTGGTGTCATCGCATGCAACCACCTTTACATTTCCCTGGAACAGTCCGCATCTTTACAATACGGTGGTGGTCCAGGGTTCGCGCGAAGCACGCTAAACGCGATGCCCGATAACTCGGATTCCACACATTTCCAATGGGCTCCGAGCACCGGTTCATCGCCGTGCTTTTCATCCACAACACCCAGAACGATCGTTTCCCTTGACTTTCGCAAATTGGGCTTGACCCTTTTGGGTTTGTTTTGCACAACATCCATCGACCTGTCGCGCTTGTTTGCGGTTGTCTGCCCCTCTGGAGCAGTTAACTGGAAGTTGGTAATAATAGCATTTGCCCACTCAATTTCTGCCATAACCTCCGCACGATCATCGAACAGCGCCCGATTACAGAGATTCTCTGCTAATTTGGACCTTTTTAGGATCCTGATGGCAGCCTTCCTGTGCCGTGAAGTTGCTGCCTCCGGGGGTGGCCTGTCGTCCGGCCTTGTCAACGCAGTGGGTGTTAGCGGTGGCACTCGAGGAACCCGCGCACCAGCTTTAGCAGCCGCCATGGTAGCAAACCGTATACCAGGTTAACATTTGCTGGTGCCCAGAACATGTCTCGAAGGCTTCCCGCCCCCTATGCGTTTCTCGGGAGATACAAGCCTCGGCATCGCCAGAGATTTACTGTCCTTTCCTTGTATGGCCACCTCGTGGCTGATGGATTGGGCCTGCATTGCACGGACCTCCTGTTTCTTGTGCGACTGCCCTGCCAACATATTACGAGTGCCGGTCTCGTTGGTTTTTGTTGTCGATGTTGTTGTTTTTGTTGTGTTCATGATGTAGATCCCACGAGTAGCGGAGAAAGGCGTTCGTCCACCCCAGCCAGAGATCCGAATTACCCGGGATAAGGTCGCAGAGGGCACCGTAAGCGACTGGGCTATTTGGAAGCCCCCAGCCAGGCTGATCTTCAGCACGGTACGCATGACACCTTGATCCAGCCCCTACCTCAAGACCACGCTCAAACACCATTTCTATGTGACAGAGCCACCAAGAAGCATAAGCACATAGCCCTGATTTCTGAGCGTAGCTAAGCACCCTCTCGACATCGTACGGGATTGCTCTTTAGTACTCAGTACCAGTTGGCACCCTCGCAGAGGGTTAAGTCCGAGGATTTCTGCCAACCAACTGGCCATATTAAAGAAGACTGTTTTAATTACAACAAGTAAAGAAGTGGCTAAGTTCGATCGAACTTTATATACCCAGCGGACGCTTTCATCTAAATTTTTAAATTAAATTTTTAAATTAAATTTTTAAATTAAATTTAGACGAAATCGATAAAGTAGTTCCAGACATATACAAATGATATCAAAAGTAGGCGGTGACACGCCACTTTTCCAAAATTTACATATAGTCGGATTTCTGGCTGCAAAAAAAAACCACATACTAAACTCAAGATATTTTCCTTCAACATTTATTGAAATGTCCGATTTATAGTGTTTTCGAAAATTACCGTTATGTGGCAGGTGGGCGTTGTTATGGTCAGATTTTGATAATTTTGATCCAAATATCGCTTAAATAGGCATAGTGTAATGCGTATACCAAATTGAAACAAAATCGGAGGGTGGTTCCAGAGATATACATATGAACTCATGAGTGGGCGGTTTTCCTGCTTGAATACAACCTACATACCAAATTTGAGCAAATTAGCTTCGATAGATATTGAAATATAGCAATTTTTGCATTTTCGACAATTGCCGTTATATGGGAAGTGGGCGTGGTTATTGTCCGATTTTGTCCATTTTCAATACTGGGTCAAGGACAATCTACCTACCAAGTTTCATTAAGATATTTAAATTATAACTCAAGTTATCGTCTGCACGGACGGACGGACGGATTGACAGACAGACATCGCTTAATCGACTTCTCTTTTCATTCTGAGCATTTTGTATATATGTCTATATCTATCTTGATTCCGTTATGCTGTTACAAGCAACCCTTGTGCACAAGTGCGCGGGAATAAAATCTTTTAAGTAATCAAAATACTGAAAAAACTAAAACTCTTCAATCTGCATAAGTACAATCGGATAGATGATTCACTTTTATGATCAGACAGGAGATTCCAAATCAACAATCAGGAAATATCCCTTTTACTTTGGATTTCGGAGTTTCTGACCATTTGATAAACGGCATAAAGCTGTTTGCTAAATATAAAGAGTTGACGTCGCCAATTTAAATTGCTATTGCAAAGTGCGGTGAATACATTTACGCTACGAAAAAAGGTATAGTGAGACTCCGCAGCAGTTTAAAAAATTATATAACTATGGAAGACGTAAAGGGAAATTTTTAGAAATGAAAAGCAAGGGTATGTTTGATGATAGCAATCTTCTAAAGAATGTGCAACCAAATGATGATCTATGTGAAGCTTTTATATATGGAAAACGTATGTGGTCCTATAACACCTTCTACTATAGATAGAAGGCACTACTACGTTGTCTTTATTGGTCAGTATACACACTATTGTGTAACTAATTTGATTTCTTTCAAGATTTTGTTGCCAAAAGTGAAGCTCATTTCAATTAAAAAAAAGTTTAATTTATACATTGACAATGGTAGAGAATATTTCTCAAACGAAATGCGCGATTATTGTGTTCAAAAAGGCATAAGTTACCAGCAACTTTTCTTTATTAATAGAACTCCAAGTAAAGCACTAAAAGACAATACGAAAACACCATACGAAATGTGGCATAAAAGAAAGCCTAATTTAAAATATTTGAAAGTTTTCGGTTCGACAGTATATGTTCTCAATAAAATAAAAAAATTAAATTTTATAAAGTTAACGATTGAAAGACCGTCCACAGAGATCATATAGGGATGATTGATATTTATATAGTTGTGTGATGAATGCAGATACTTGTGTTAATGCTTCTCCAAATTCATTTGATGAAATAAAAACGAGGAGTGATAGATCTCGTTGGGAAAATTCAATAAAGGAAGAACTTGATTCACATTTCTTGAACAACACTAGGTATATTGTAAAAATGCCTGAAAATAAAAATATTGTCGATTGCAAATGGGATTTCCCTCCGAAGCACAATGAATCAGGAAACCCGGTAAGGTATAAGGCTAGACTTGTTGCTCGTGGATTTACTCAAGAATATTTGGTAGATTATGATGAAACTTTTGCTGCAGTGGCAAGAATATCAAGCCTTCGAATTTTGCTGTCGTTTTCCAACCAATTTGACTTAAAAGTCTACCATATGGATGTAAAAACTGTCTTTTGAAATGGTATATTTTTTTCTGTTGATGTATATTCATTTGCAATCTATCTTTATGACAATAAGCAAATTCGATATAAATGGTATATTGAAAGAAGAAGTTTACATGATGGTCCCTCAAGGTTTATCATGTAAACGTGATAAAGTTTGTAAATAACTGCTTTTACTTTTCCGCGTAAAGGTGAAATGCCCTTGCTTGATATGTGGTAGCCCAAAAATGCTACTTCAGCGGCTCCAAATACACATTTATCGAAATTTATTTTTAATCCGTTATCCTGTAGGAGTTGGGAAATTATTTTAAGATGCTGATTATGCTTCTCTCTGACGAAAGGAAGTTTTCAAAAATATCTTCAATGTACCTTTGAAAGGATTGCGCTGCCCAATGTGGCAATCAATTGCTCGCTCCAATACCTTCAGCAAAAAGGAGCAGAGACTTATAGGGCTAAAATCTTTCGGATTGACATGGGATATTTTCCCTGGTTTAGGTATGAAAACAACCCTCGATTCCTTCCAAAATTTGGGAATGTGTTGAAGTTTAGCACCCCTATATACGTAGCATACAGCCAAGTTGTACTTAGCTTCAGTGATTGTTGAAGCTGCACCGGTGAGACTTTATCTGGACCCGGCGCCTAGTAGCGTTTATATGACTCATTTGCCCAGATCACTTCCTCTATCGAAAGGAAGTCGGCATTAACTGGTTGCTCGCTCACTGTAGTCGACCTTTAAGAAAGAACATCCACGGCGCACGGAAAGTGTGTTTCTAGGAGAAGTTTGAGAGTGTCCTCTGCCGACCCCGTCCACGACTCGTCCGACCTTAGCAAGCATCTCAGAGCTATTCGGGGGAGCTGGAAAGAACCCTTCTCAGCCTTGTCCCTCCTCAGAAGTCCCTACAAGAAAACCTCTTCGTATTCCTGAGGTGCTTTTTATAGTCCCCTAAGTGAGACCTGTAAATTTCCCATTGTGAGTCACTTTGGATTCTTTTCGCTAGGTTAAATAAAGTCCGACAGAGTCTGCGAGCCTTGTCGATATTTGCAAGTATTGTAGTTCCCCTGGCTACACGGTACTTTTACTCGTTGGCCTGAAAGTCGCTTATCTAGTTCTTTCCTATATCTACTCCAGTCAGTATTTTTTAAGTTTCTCAAGGGTTCAGTTCTAGGCGAAACCCCCTCTAAGCAGAAAGAGATATAGCGATGGCCCGAAAAGGAGTGCTCATCAAGCACTTTCCAGTTTCTGACCACAACCTCTGCTTTCTCCAAGACGAGGGTCACGTCCAGCACTGCCCTTCTGCTATTAGTTACAAAGGTGGGTTCACTACCTTTATTACTTACAGCTAGGTTAGCTTTCAATATAAAATCGAAGAGTGACTCACCTCTTTCGTTTGTATCGCTGCTGCTCCAAGCGAAATGGTGCGCCTTCGCATCACCGGCAAGAACGCAAGCTCCTTCCGTCTGCTCAGCGACCCTCTCGACTATCGGTGTCGGAACTGGCCTATCATGAGCTAAGTGCATTCAGGTCAGCCGAATCACCTGGCTATTGACCTCCAGGCTCACTGTTGTTGTGTCCTCATCACTAAATTAACTAAGAAATAGAAATTTTAGGTTTGAGTTAACAAGAATGCAGGCCCAGTGCAGCAGAAGCTGCTTTACTGTGGTGGAAGTTTATTTGGACGACGCGCACCATCATGGACGTACCCTCTATCCCCCTCCACTATTGTACGGTGGCCTTCGTCGTCATCGTTCGACATGAGATGCACCTCCGTATACTTACGAAAGATGAACCAAATGCCCAGCTATGGCTAGGCTCTACATCCCCTTCATCCACGCTTAACTGGTCTGCCTACGCTCCAAAGATCTGGTGTCATCGCATGCAACCACCTTTACATTTCCCTTGAACCATCCCGCATCTTAACAAGACGGTGGTGGTCCACGGTTCGCGCGAAGCACGCTTAACGCGATGACCGATAGCTCGGCTTCCACCCATTTCCAATGGGCTCGCAGCACCGGTTCATCGCCGTGCTTTTCATCCACAACACCCAGAACGATCTTTTCCTTTGCGACTCCGCAAGGGATGGGCCGTTGGTTTTGACCCTTTTGGGTTTGTTTTGCACAACCTCCATCGATCTGTCGCGCTTGTTTGCGGTTATCTGCCCCTCTGGAGCAGTTAACTGGAAGTTGAGCATAATAGCACTTGCCCACTCAATTTCTGCAAGAACCTAGGGCAGCGCCCGATTACAGAGATTCTCTGCTAATTTGGACCTTTTTAGGATCCTGATGGCAGCCTTCCTGTGCCGTGAAGTTGCAAAATGTAACCAAATGCCTACCTAACCTCTGCTGGTGCCCGGAACTTGTCTCGAAGGCTCTCCGCCCCCTATACAAGCCTCGGCATCGCCAGAGGTTTACTGTCCTTCCCTTGCATGGCCACCTCGGGGCTTTTGGAGGGGTTTTGCATCGCACGGACCTCCTGTTTCTTGGGCGACTGCCCTTCCGACATATTACGAGTGCCGGTCTCGTTGGTTTTTGATGTCAAAGTTGTTTTTGTTGTTGTGTCTATGATGTAGATCCCACGAGTAGCGGAGAAAGGGGTTCGTCCACCCCAGGCAGAGATCCGCATTACCCGGGGTAAGGTCATAAATACAACTGGGTGCGACCCGGTTCCCAGAGGGCACCGTAAGCGACTGGGCTATTTGGAAGCCCCCAGCCAGGCTGATCTTCAGCACGGTACGCATGACACCTTGATCCAGCCCCTACCTCAAGACCACGCTCAAAGGCCATTTCTATGTGACAGAGCAGCTGTTTCGCTAACTTATTGTTTGGATAAATGAAACTGTTTTCGTTCTTGGAACACAATTACTGGAGGCGTATAATGTGTCTCTAAAATTAGGCACGTATCTTTTTTGTAATTTTTCTTCTTTTTCATGAAATTCACGCTAACCTCACTTTTTTTTCGGCCTTTGCCGCCATTTTGCATTCCGGAACCATTGCTTTTCTTAAAGCCTCTTCACAAGTAATATTTTCAGTTTCTTCACACAATTTTTCGTATATTTTGGTCTTTGCCGCAACGATAAACTTATTTAAAATGAACGCATTTAAATTTTCTGGAAATTTGTTCGTTAACGCAAGCTTTTTTACACGAGTGTACCACTCTGCAGCTGTTTCGCTATCTAATTGTTTGGATAAATGAAACTGTTTTCGTTCTTGGAACACAATTACTGGAGGCGTATAATGTGTCTCTAAAATTAGGCACAGTTTTTTAAAAGTTTTTTGTCGAGATTTCGAACTACATAAACTGTGTAGTGTACTATATGCGGCCGTACCCACCGTCTTGAGCAACACATATTGCCCATGTCTCCATGCTTGGCTCAAATTGAGGTACCATCATCATTAATTTCATTAATTCTTCCATTTTAAATTAATGTGTTTTTTTTTTGTTAGACTCGTCGCCAGTTTGTAGTATATTCGTATTTACGAATATCCACATCAAATAATATATATATATATATATATATATATATTGTACTTACAATATATACATTTACTTATAAAAAAGCCGCAGGATAGGAATAAGTTGCGCACATTGCTTTGTGGTAGAATATATAGTAATGTCTTTATTCATATATCGATAATTCTAGAGTTGGGTTTGTTCACAAAGGTGCGTTCGAGAGAAAGTGTAATATTGTAAGTACTTATGGTAAAGGCACATAAGTGTGCTAAAGGGCACGTCACATATAAGTGTGCTATGCTATATTACAATATCAAACCAGCAAAATCTGCTTCACTTAATATGTTGCAACAGATATAGCGAACAGTGTATTTTCCGAGAATGTGTAACTTGTAAAAATAAAGGACTCGAATATAAGGAATTTGATAATAGTATTCAAGTTGTCTACAGAAAGTGGGAATCCGTCTCTACCAATATAACTGATCCAAAAACATTTAAGAAAGGTGACTAAATATTTGAAAAAGTCCATTCACACTTATCCTCGTGATTTGATTATGCAGTTAAAATGTAATTTGGAATATTTCCTTTAACATGAACTGAACATAGTTCACCAACATTCTGCTTTTAAAATTAAGAAGACAAATATAACAGAAAATGAAGCTGTGATTCATATGGATTTCAGTGAGAATTACTTAACTAAATACGCAGAAGAGATTCAGGCATTTCATTTTGGAGGTTCGCGTCAACAGATAAGTCTGCATACGGTTGTAACTTACACGAAAGAAGAGGCATCAGGCGAAGTGAAGACAACATGCTGTTGTTCGATATCAGAAAATTTGTTACATTCGCCTCCAGCTATATGGGCACACTTAAAGCCAATTTTGAACCGCTTATCACCCAAAGTAGGGATCCTCCATTTTTGGAGCGTTGGACCGGTAACACAATATCGCAACAAATACATGTTTAACTTTCTTGTCAATCACTTAAGAGATTTTTACCCAAAACTTACACATTTTACTTGGAATTGCCATGAAGCTGGACACGGTAAGGGGGCACCTGATGGTGTCAGTGCTGTATGCAAGAGAACAGGTGACCGATTGGTGACAAGTGGCAAAGATATAGCATCTCTGAGCGATTTGTCAGATGCTATTCTGGAAAAATTGCCCTAACATCGATGTTTTCGTGTTTGACAACAAAAGTATACAAGAAAAAGAAGTTTTGCTTGCTGGTGTTAAAGAACACATAAAGACTTTTCCCGGTACTTTGCGTCTCCATCAGGTCTCATGGAATACTGGAAATCAAAATAAAATGAAAATGAAGTCTTTAAGCTGCATTTGCAATGAAAGTATACATTGCGATCATTTCAAATTGGGTGTCATAACATACTCGTTTAATAAAAAATGTCGTATCCGGGTGGAGGATGTTTATGGACCGGATACAGAGTCCGAAAACGAGAATTCATTTGAAAACGAGCACATTAATAGATCCTTTTTTTATTTTATAATATGATAATTTATGTACATATACAATGTATATTATACATATATGTATATATGAATTTTTGTAATTGGAACGCTCTTGTTTTAGAAAAAAGGCTGTAATATAAGCCTGATTAATGATTAATATGGTAGTCTGAATATACATATGTTAAACAAATGTTCAATAAAATTTGATTTCATTAATTATGTTATTGTGTCAAATTATCTCCCCTGGTAAAATAAGTATCTACCCTGATCTTGACGTCTCTCCCCTGGCCGATGTATTTACCCTGGTCTTCGAAAAAGTAATAATATATGTATAAAGTGAATTGCCCTTACGTGAAAAGGTAAATAAATGTGACAAAAATCATAATACAGAGGTTTCATGAAAAAAATCCAAAGTTTCTCCTTGGCCGTATCCTCTAAGCACTTGAAACCTCTTATCGTAGAATCACCCTGATTTTGAGTTCAATGCCCCTTCTTTCCAAAGTGACTTTGAGCAAGCGTCGCGTAATGATTTGGGCAACATTTTTGCGAATTTGACTGGATCTTGGTTCCATTATACGCAGGCGTTAAGACGGAACGCATTCAAAATACCCAACTTTTTTCCCTTGGTCAAGCCTATTCACATTGAAGAAATGTTTATGAAGCTAAAAGCTGAAGTATAAGACAACAACTATATTTTAAAAATACGCCAGCCTCTTAATACATTTATTGAATATTTCGATAAACAATGGATTACAAAGGTGTGTATAACCACCGCACTCACTTCTATTTATAACGAAATAACTCAAGTATTTTACAAATATTGTTTCAGGTTACACCGGCTGCTTTTACCGTTTATAAACAACGGTTGAGAACAACTAGTGCTTTGGAAGGCTTTAATTCGATCGTAAATTCAAAGCTAATAAAACATGGCCGCCTTCACAAATTTTTAGACACAATTGTTAATGAAGATTTTTCGAGGTCTATTCTTTTGAGAAACGTCTCTAAGGGTATAGTCGATGGCTTGTCATCATCTAGAAAACAAAAGCAATTGAAATGCAATAAAATTTAATCATTGATTCAAATGCTAGATAATGTTTGCGAGCGCGGGGCGGCGCGGCAAATTAAATGTTTGAAAGAACAATAGAGTCAACGGATTTTATTTCTCTTTTGAAAAGGTAATAACGTCAATTGATTTTATTTCGCAAAGCTTTGGGAAATAGTGTCAATTGGCGTTATTTCCGTTGATGTTGTTACCTGTCACCGTTATTTCCATCTAATAAATGTAAAAATGTTTCAGTTATGAGAAAATTAATATATTTATTTACAAAATTACCTGCTTTTGTTTACAAATTTAACCGAAACGATTGAATGAAATGAAGAAGACAACTCACCACCGAAAAGTTTTTTTAATGTTCACGTTGGTTGTAGGATAATTGTGGAGAGCCGTTGAATAATTTCAGATATGCAAATAACAGCAGTCATCACATATGTTCGCTATACATTTTTCGCTTTAAGTAAAAATTGTATAGTGTATCTTCAGTGGTTAATGCAAATATTTGACCATGGAAAATCGTATCCCTAAGAAGGACTTCACCTCGGCTTTTCTACTGTATATACTGTGGTTATGTCCCATCGCACTCATGATTCAATTGAATCATGGTGGCTAATTTTTCTTCATTTAACTCTTTCACACTAGCTGATTCAATGCAACATCATAACTCAATGTAACTCAATTTCCAAGGAATAACAGGAGGAGATAGAAAAGGGATCAACCAATGTTTAGAAATTTCGACACGTATGTACTTATATTTTAACTAATTTTATTCAAACTTGCAGGTATTGCGCACCCAGAACGGCAGAAAATTCTCCGGAGAAGATGGCTGCGGAGGCACCATTGCTAAAAGTAAGTAGAGTGAATTACTTTTAAGAGCTAGTGAAGTGTAGTGAAAATATTTGTTGAATGAAAACAAAGAATGCATCAATGCCCAAATCCATAATGCAAATGTTCAACATGCGCATTCTAACTGAAATTTAACAATATTTTTGGGTGTGCATGTTGGAAAAGCTAATATATTAAGACTTATTTTATTTAACCATCCATTTGTGTATATTAAAAAAACTATTGTAAGTTAGTCATAATTAAAAATACCAATATTTTTTCCACATCACATCCACTAACATGGAGCGGATCACGGAGAAAAAATCGACATGTGAGCGGTTTCTTCTTTGTAAAATAGAAGTAGTTTCATTTAACAAATTCTTCAGGATGTGTCATATATACATCGTCATTTAACTCACTATTTAAATAGGCTGTGGAAACATCCATTTGATGTAAATGGAGATTGAATTCGGCGGCTAATGCAAGCACCATGCGAATGGTCTCGTGCCGTACGACGGGCGAGTAAGTCTCGGTATAATTTATGCCATATATCTGGGCATATCCTTTTGCTAGTAATCTCGCTTTTAACCGATCTACTGCACCACTTTTATCCTGTTTGAGATTAAACACCCACTTGCTGCCTATAGCTTTTTGCCCTTCTGTTACATACCACGTATTACATATTGTTTAAGAGAGAGTTGTACTCACTTTGCATATCTGCCATCCATTGACGTGAGTACTTACTAGATAATGCTTCTTGAACATTATCAGGAATATGAATATCATCTGCGCTTATGAAATTTAGAACGTTGTATTGCTTTCTTGGCCTTCCTAGCCCGCCTTGACGAAGAAGTTTCGGTCGCCCAGGCCCTATCTTGGGTAGGTCTTTCTTGTTATCCGTACCTTCCTCCGCCTTGCCAATGGGTTGATCTTGCTCTTTTATAGGCATTGTATCTTTTTCTCCTGCGTCCTCGGTTTGATTCTCTATATCAGGAAAATTTGACTCAAATACTAAATCTACAACTTCTTTTTGTTCAGTTTTTTCAATAAAGTAAACGTTTCGGCTAACGATAATTTTACCCGACGATTTTTCAAACAATCTGTATGCTTTAGAGAAATCCGAATAGTCTACCATTATATATTATTTACATCTTTGCCTAAATTTGTTATGCTGAGTCTTATCAAGAGCAATGGCTGTTGATCCGAAAACTTTCAAGTGCGACACATTCGGTTTCTTCTTAAACCAAAGCTCATACGGAGTTTTGCCGTCTAACGCTTTTGTATGCGATCTATTTCGTACGTATGCTGCTGTGTTTATCGCATCTGCCCACAAGGATTCATTTACTCCGGCACCAACAATCATACATCTTGCCCTTTCTACAAGAGTGCGATTGCAGCGCCCAGCCACACCGTTCTGCTGGAGAGTGTGTGGCACGGTGAGTGCCGTTGTCACTTCGCAAAACTATTATTTTCTTTTCCATTTGGCGCTCAGTAAAAGTTTGAAACATTTTAAATTTTTCGAAAACTTCATCTTTACTTTTTAATAAATATACGAAAATGAATCTAGACCAATCGTCAATAAAAGTCAAGAAAAAATGTGCACCTCCGTTTGAGGTTTTACTCACCGGACCACATAAATCCGTATGTATAATTTGCAGTGCCTTATTGGCTCTACTGGCTGAAGTTGGAAACGGCTTTACACTGCATTTGTTTTTTAAACACCCATCACAATCCAGGCGTTCTGTAACTTTCGCTGTAATTCCATTTCTTTTTCAGCCAATTGTTTTAAACTATAAAAATTAAGGTGCCCATATCGCATATGCCACTTCATAGCCAGCGCACTTTAGATTTTTGCAATAAATAAATTATTATCAGCCAATCTGTATAAAAATAAACCACTTACTTTTCGCGCTCGAATAATAGTGTCCCCGTTTGCATTAGTTACACTTGCATATTTATTTGAGAAAAACACTCTCATATTGTGCTCGACGGCTCTTCCAAAAGAAATAAAATTACATTGAATTCCAGGCGCATAAAGAACTTGTTTTAATGTCACATCAAAGTCATTGGTTTTTATCTGCACAATACTTATACCTTCTGCTCGAATTGTGTTTTCTCCCGTAAGTATGATCACCTCATAGAATTTCTGGAAAGTTGTAAACAAATCTCTTTTACAGCATAAATTAGAAGATGCACCACTACCAATGCACCATGTGTAGCGATCCAACATGTTTGAGGTCGATGATGTGAATACAGAGAAAGATGTTTGCTTATTTTCTCTTTTCGAGTTTCTTTCCTTGCACTGTGCTGCATAATGACCTCTACGACCGCAGTTATAACATTTAAAAGTTTTTTTACTATTACCTTCGAACCTATTGCAGTTATTGTTCTTTTTAATATTACTTTGACGTTTTCCATTGTCCGTTGTCCGTGCCATGAATACTTCTTCTTTGTAATCAGAAATTGAGTTTTCGTTTCGAACGACTTGTGTGGGCGAATCGTATCTACTCTATAGCGCAACAACAAGATTTTCATATGATTTTAGCATGCTGGCAAGAAGCAATATTACATATAATTCCTTCTGGAGACTTACTCCTATCTCCGACAATTTGTCCACAATCGACGAGAAGTTGACTATGTATTGCTGGATACATTCATTGTCGCTTAAATAGAGTAAATTTACTTAATCGGAACTGAAAACGCCGGTTAAGACCATCCGTCAGATAAGAAGCGCTGAATTGTAGGTAACCGCCGGTAATTTTAACTATAAATCAAATCAGTCTAGTGAAAACAAAAGTTGACAATTCACAAATTCAATTCGTCCAAAATAATTAAAAACAAAATGTATATTTTTATTTCAGAACTTGATGTGTCAGCGTTGTGAGAGAGTTGGGCATCTAGTGTACGCGTTTTGCTCTTTCTTTTATTGAATTTAAACTTGAACTGAACGAAGGTGTACATGTAATTCTTAACCTAAGCTTGCGGCGGCATATTGTCACATCCACCCAACATGTGCCTTGTTCGTTTCACACGGATATGACATTTGTGTGATCTAATACCCAAAATTGGCAGACATAGCATCAGCAGAAAGTGTATTGCGCATGGGCAGTGCGCTGTTAACTTTCGTGGAGTTAACTCCTTCCCCTTTAAGTTCAACGGTGTCCTCGCTGTTGTGGTTTGAGGTACAGGAAAGGTCATTTGCTTGATTTTTCCTAGTATTTGCATGGTTACTCTATAGATCCTTCTGGAGGTGTACGTTCAATATGAAAGTAGACTGATAATTATGATAAGGATGATATGGTTAGGCTATTTCAGCATCTGCCCTACAACACGGAGATAACCAAGGCGAATTAAATTCACTAACACCAACACCACTTTTCCAGCTGTTACTTACACATTCGTATTTTGATATTCCGAATGTTAAAGCCCAAGAGTGTGCTAGCAATAGACTACGCTTCTCGGCCATGTTTACGATTCGTAAAATAGTTTATTTTAATAAAAAGCAATATTGTAAGTCCATTGTGGTTTGTAGTTAAAAACATATGTTTGTTCATTTCTGTTTAAGTTGTATTCGCTAACAACTTTATGTACTTTTAAATTTTTCTTTTTGGAAATAAATAGAGCCGCCTCCGAAGATGATAAAATATTTAGCGAAACGTCGGGCAAAGGTGAAATAAAAAGTATTTTATTTGCATCAACAATAAGTCGATCGGAAAAGCCTAAAAAATCATCAATAAAATATTGATATTTTGTACTTTAATTTCAGCAGAAGCAACGCCGAAAGGGTATTTCAGAGGTATGTATAGAAATTTCGACACGTAAATATATTTTAATTAATTTTATTGAAACTAACAGGTATTACGCACCCAAGCCGGCAGCAAATTCTACGGAGAAGATGGCTGCAGAAGCATCATTAGAAAAAGTGAGTAAAGTGAATTACTTTTAAGAGCCAGTGAAGTGTAGTGAAAATATTTGTTGAATGAAAACAAAGAATGCATCAGTGTCCGTATCCTTTCAAGTTCCCAATCATAGATGCAAATGTCCAACATGCGCAATCGAATTGAAATTTATCAATTTCTGTGCATTTGCTTGTGGGAAAAGATAATATAACAGGTCTTATTTTATTAAACCATCCATATGTGTATATGAAAAAAAATATTGAAAACTGATATTAATTCCAAATATCAATATTTTTTCCAGATGACATGTAAACACCACCATGGAGCGGAGGTTTCATCTTTGTAAAATAAAGGTAGGTACGTGGTTCAATTAAGATGAATTTTAAATATTTTACTCAGAACTAATTGCCTTTTCTTTCGATTTAGACTAAAATGCAGTTTCAACTTTCAACATTCTGACATAATATATTCACAAGCTGTTTCTGCATGTAAGAGGTAACAAAAACAAATATTTATTTAGCTTAATTAATTCAAATGTTTTGTAAAAAAAATCGGTGACTTATTGTTGTTTTTTTTTTTTCAAATAGAAAATTGTAGTTGTAAATATTATTTAGAGAGTATATTAATATATTAATGTTCCATCCATTGTATTGTTGTTTAAATTTAGAACAATTATGTGCAAAAATTTAGAGATTCTGTGAAAACTACATATGTATGTAAGTATATGCAAGCGCACGTTACGTGTAGGTAATAAATAGAAGTCGTTATAGATAACAAATTAATAACATATAGGGTAACTTATTAAACTGTGTCCGATAATAAGAAGCTAACCATAAGTGTAACAAGTACAAGTCGTTAGCAATAACAAGTAGATAACAGAGGCAGTAACTAATAAAGTGGTATTTCTAACAAACAACTACCACACTCTGTAACCGACAATGTTTGAGCGAGAGTGGAAAAAGAATATGTAAATGTCATGAGTAAGAGCGAGTAGGATGATCACTCCGTCTTGAAGCATGGAGGGGAAAGCTAACGCTTAGTTACTTTGTTTGCTTACCATTACTCGTCTTGTATGGTTTATACACTTTATGACCGATTAAACTTTGTTCGTTGAAGTTGTAACTTTACATGAACAAAGTTTCGACAGAATTGTATGGAATTATAATAAATGATATAATTTTGGCGCGTAACCTATATAGGTCAGTGTTTGGCCGAGCTTCTTCTACCGTTTGTGGTGTGCGTCTTTAAATTATACCACAAATGGAGGGACATACAGTTTTTTGCCGACTCCGAACGGCAGATGTATTTAATGAGAAGCTTTTTCATGGCAGAAATACCCTCGGAGGTTTGCCATTGCCTGCCGAGGGGTGACCGCTATTAGAAAAATGTTTTTCTATTATTAAGATTTTGCTTGCCCTGACTGAGGTTCGAACCTCAAACTTACCGGCATATCAAGTTATAGCACGCACCGCTACCAACTCGACCACAGCAGCCACTATATGGAATTACATTCACGATATTTGTGTTGGGTCCTCACTACGATAAACATTTTTTATTAGTTAGTACCCTACAAGGACATGTTGACAGAATTACCAATACACTCTCATTCATAAAATCAGCACTGACCGTCAGCTTACCGGTAAAAGT
The DNA here is from genome assembly GCA_963971545.1 of Philophylla caesio. Classification (NCBI taxonomy): domain Eukaryota; kingdom Metazoa; phylum Arthropoda; class Insecta; order Diptera; family Tephritidae; genus Philophylla; species Philophylla caesio. Next base: position 64,973,216 of record OZ020606.1, read on the forward strand.
CCTGTAAAATAGTTGTCAATTATAGTTGCACAAAAGAGACAATGACCATTGAGGCTAATTTCGCATATGCGAGAAAGAAATACGCAAAATGCATAGGAGTTTTGCAAATGGCGCGATGGAGTAGCCGTAGTTTGTCTGGTCACTGATATTTTTTTCAGGACGGAAGAAAGCAGTTCTGCGCAAAAAATAGTTCATCAAAAATATATTTAATATTTTTTTCATGATTAAAGTTATTAGGTTGTAGTAAATAAAGGAAATATCATTTGATGTATGTAGGTATAAAGGAATATTTTCAGTACTGATGATTTTATAGGGAGCATTGACACAGTAAAAAAAAGAGAGTGAACAGTAGAGCTATGTATTTGCCTATTCGGTAATATTAATGTGTTAGAATGAAATACAGTATCACACGTACACATTTGTTGACATCAGTTTTTACATAGTGGCTCTAAGAAACTGTAGCAACTTTGTTCTAAGTGCTGACAAAATTTTTTCAGCCACTGACCATCAGATGTACGGTAAATTGACCGGCATTGTTCTTGTAGGGTAGTTACGTTTGTTTACATTCTCCAACAGAAAATATCCAACAGCAAACTTCAGTGGAGTTGTCTTCTCTTCTCTCAGAAGAGAAAAATATCTTAAACAGTACGCGGATGCAGAATTTGCAGAAACTTGCAAAGAACAGCTGACAGTTCAACGGTTGAAAAAATTTTAAATGTATGTGAAGCGTCGACTGCAGTGAAATTACTGACAAAAAAATCATTCGTCAAGCTGAGTCTTTTCGCTTCCCATATTTTAAACTTTAATTGGATTTCAATAAATGGTAAGCTTTGTAAAAATGGAGGAATTTGGCAATTTATAACGAATTTTTTAACCAACAGCCGTATCAAATACAAGTAGCCCGCTGCAAGAGGCGCCAACTAATTAAAAGTTGGAGCTATGTACACTGCTCTCCAGGCACATTCCGCAGGGTTGAAAGTGGTAAATATTTTTGAAAATTAGGTCTTTAAAGTCGTGATGATTAATTGTTTTATTTATTAAATTTATAGATCCCGAATACAGCGCGCAAGTAGCAAGTCAGCATGTAGGCTATAAAGCCTTTGAGGAAATTATTTTTACCCAAGGCTTTCCTAACATGGAAACTAATATCGCCCAAAATATCAAATGGAGAGAATGTTGATTATGTACCTATTCAAAATGCCGGGTGCAGCCAGGAAAAGAAATTTATATGGCTCGATGCCCCTACTAGACTTTTGATTGCGATGGTGAAGGAGTTGCGACCCAAGGTTCGGGACCTCAGAAGCAAGAAGCAAATGTGGAATACCACCAAAAGTATCTAGGTGGAGGAAAAATTTTTTAGTTTAGAGCGCCGCTACAAGAATGTTCAGCTCCACAACTCCAAAACAGGCAGGCGAAGACAAACCTGCCCTTATCAAATGTAAGATATAAAACTATTAAAAACAATTTTTAGTTATTTTTAATTAATTTCATTTCCAATTATAATGAACTGGACGACATTTTTAAGGAAAGGGCATAAGATCTTCCGGAGTGCGTTATTGATAACGAGGTTGAGGTGTCGGCTGGAACGGATGCATTTGCTGAATATTCGCCAGCCTCTCCAGGTATTAACGCATATAAACTTGTACTCCTTTACTCATATGTAACTAATATGAAAATTATGCTTACATATTTCAGATGTGACACCATCAACCTCAAGAAAAATAAAGTCGGTATTGGAGATGCGTATGGAGAAGGTGGAACTTCGTGAGGCTAAGCGGAAGAAAATGGACGAAAACATTCAAAGGTTACTGGAGGAGAGTATAAAAACTAAAGAGGAAAGCATAAGAAGAAAAGAAGCACGCGCTGAAAGGAGAGAGCAGTCTGAAAAAAATTAAATTTTAAAATCTTTGGTAGATTTTTTAAAACAATTATGAATAAAATTTTACATTTAGTTTATTAATTTTTACGAAAGTACAAATGTCTCGTCATGTAACGATTTTTATGTTTATGTTTTTTGCTGGAGTTAAGAATATGTTTAAAGAATTTTGCTTTTGTAAAATACAACAACTTACACACGTGCGAAAAATTTTCTCCACTTAACACTTGACTTGTATTATATTATGCGTAGCTGTATATCGCGGCAAATGGGATCTCTCACAGAGTTTCCCCTTGCAATATCACCATGTACTGCGATTTCCTCAAGGAGCTCCTGAGTTGTCTCGATCGTAGAATCTAAATCTTCTTCGTCAGCAATGTTATGCAACACACAGCAAGCCCTTACAAATGCCTCGTAGTTTACAGTGATATAACTGTCTGAAACGTTGTGTTAGGATTCCAAAGCTATGTTCTATAGCTATGCGTCCTGAACTTTATTTAATATTAAACAATTTTTGAGAATTTGTCAGATGACCATTATCTTTGTAAGGTGTTAGTAAGTATTTGTTACACGGATATACGGAATCACCTAACAGGTAATAGTCTGAAAAATGACAAATACTGTGTTATGTGTTAGCATAGATTTCAAGGGTTTTTACCTTTACAAAAAGAGGGCAATTTGTCGTAAAGCGTGGAGTTCTTAAAAAAAAAACTTATTTTGGTTGCAAACAGCTTGCAGACATATTGATGTTACTCATCCTTTCTTTTACTCGGGGGGTCTATCTTTACGTGCGTACCATCAATACAACCTGAATTGTAAAATAAATAAAATTTATATAAAAGTACATTGATAACTGAATATTTCACCTAAGGCCTTGGAAAATAAACATTTGCTATCAAAAAATTTACTCGATTCCCCCATTTGTTCCTGGGTTGGCCATACAATAAATATCGGACTTAGAGAGCTTAAGAACATCGTTACTCTGTGGATTGCAACACAAACCGTTGAAAGAGAAAGATTAAAGCGGTCAGTAAATCTGGGTTACAACATCCAGCATTGCCAGCAAACCACAACATATCAATAAGTGCGCCTTTTCCGAGCGTCTTTTGTCATAACGCAGGTTACGATAAGAAACCGAGGCTAAGAATCTTTCGCATAGGTTCTCAAAGAGGCTTTTAGAAATTCGGAAATGCATCCGAAATTCTCCTTCAGAGTAAGTTGACACTGTTTGATCTATATAACTATTAATGCAGTTCCGAGGCTCCCTTTAACAAAATCGCTGGAACAAATTTAAGTATAAATCGGATTTTGTTGATAAAGCTAACTCCCCTTCGTTCTCACTTTCACTGTCACTTTCTGATGAGGATGATTCCATTGCAATTATAAGCGCACTAACAATATGATTTCTTTTCATTGCTTTTTTGTATCCATATTCTCGGTTTATTTGTACCAAAGAAAGTAAGGCAAGTTGTAAAGGCCAACAGAAAAATATATATAATAAATACCTTGGAAGCTTTCAATATCTTGGTTTACTGAAATGGCGGAATTTCTGGCCAATCCTGCTCTGCAGAAATTCCAAGCCTAGCTGGAAGTTCATATTCATTCGTTTCGCGAATGCATATCCTTTTGTTGGCCTGGTAAACAAGAATACATTTTATTATACACACATATAAACTCGACCCATTAGGAAAGATAGGTGTTTCTTACTATCTTCGCAGATTAGTTCGCAGAAGCGGCGGCGGCTTCTTGCTAGCGTTGTAACTAGCCAAATCTTATATGGAGCCCCATCTGGGCAAGCGCAATGGAATGTCCTTCGTTTTGTCGGGGATTAAATTCAACGTACCGCCTGTGCGCGGTATGTAGTGCTTTTAGAACGGCATCAGAGAGGCAGCTCTTTTCATCTGCAGCATGCCACCCGTTTATCTACTGGCTAAAGAAGCGGCTCATCTGTGGGCTGGTCCACGCCCAACAAAAGAAAGCGACAGAAAGCTGGAGAGCTATATAGCTGATTGGCAAAACCACTGGGATAATGCGTCGAAAGGGCGCTGGACACATAGATATATACAAAAACTTGATACTTGCATAAAAAGAAAACATGGTGAAGAAGATTTTTACCTATGACAATTTCGAAGTGGGCACGGATGCTTTAAGTCATATTTATACAAGTTTAGGCACGATGTCGACCCCTACTGCGATGATTGCGGAGACGGTGTTGATGAAGATGTATACCACGTATTCTTCGAATGCCCAGGGTTCATCCGACAAAGAAAAAATTTAAAGCTGCGGTAGTAAACTGCATGTTTAAAGGAGAAAAGGAATGGACGGCAAAAAGCGACTTAATTGCCACGATTTTGAAGTAGCTTGGAATATTAGAGCAGCAGCGGCGTAGCAGTGGAAATTAACAGTTTCTTAACAAAATAAGCTGAAGCAACCAGCGAATGATGCTCGGAACCCGTCCGTTCCGACATCCCTCAAAATGTGAAGCTCACTATCAGGCTGCTCGGAATCTCGTCCATTCCGACAGCCTCCAGATAAACCAGGGGAGGTGCTGCTCGAAACCTCGTCCGTTCCGACAGCTCTTAGAAAACATAAGTGTCCTACTGTTAAACAATTATATAGACTTGGGATGCAGATATTAATAAATGCCACCTAGTGCACATCGGGCGAAAAGTTCACCAAAATTTTGTGAGGAAACTACACCCCAGTAGTCGTCAAACTGGTGCCCCCGGATCTTCAAACAGGTCTTGAGAAACAGCGGAGTGCGAACCATTAAGCTCGGAATCTCGTACATTTCGAGAGCTCAAGAACCCAGCGAATGATGCTCGGAACCGCGTTCGTTCCGACATCCCTCAGAATGTGAAGCTCTCTATTAGGCTGGTCGGTCTTGTCCATTCCGACAGCCCCCAGATAACCTAGGGAAGATGCTGCTTGGAACCTCGTCCGTTCCGACGGCCTCCTTTAGCAGTAGCGAAAAATGGAAGGAAGCTTGTGATGCAAAGCAGAAGAAATGAAGAAGTTAGGGACTCTCAACGGAATTCGCCGAAAACAGGTTCATCCTGGTTTCAAAGGGCCACTTGAGAGTAGTGCGCTACCACAACGCCCCTGAAAAAAAAAAGAAAAACATATAAAACTTAAAAAAATTAGATGAACTTACTTTTTCCATATTGTATTTGCTTGTAACAATTTGGCGATTTATGTAAATTTCAATCAACTGTTTTTAATCAGCTGTTTTTCGGTTGGCAAATTTCTGCTGGCAAAAATTTCTCCAGAAGATACCAACAGCTTCCCCTCAAACTAAAATGTCACTTTGCTCTCTCAATTTCCCCTACATTGTAAGTTTTTGGCGTACGCGAACGCTAAAAACTGATAGTTTTCTAAAACTGTCTTCCCAAAATTAAGTGAAGCTAAAATAAAAGCCGGTATTTATTAATTTGTTTTCATGCCTACTTGTTTTTTATTTTTTTATAATATGTGTATATAGGTATTTTCATTGGACCTCAAATTCGCAAAATTATGAGCGACGTTACCTTTATGAACAAGTTAATCTGTGTATGGAAGAGTTTCGTAGCGCTATGTGATAATTTCCTTGGGAAGAACAGAAGCGACGACTACATCACGGTTGTAAACGAATTTTTAAGTGCAAGGCGAACACTTCCACCAAGAAATGGCTACGATCGAAAAACGTTTCGAAGGAAAAAACAAAATAAATATGATGGCAGAATATTGCTGGTCAGTACAACGCAAAACTGACGATGCGGACCTAAGGAAAAACGGTCAAAAAAGCACTTTTGATCTATATATTTTTTATTTAATACTATTTATTAGTAAATTAAGTTCGTTGTAAATTTTTGCAAAATTTTTATTTTTTTTTTCTTATAAAAAGTAAAATAACTCAGTCACTTTTTGGCCGATGTTTTAAAAGAAACATTCGTTGAACTCGGTATTGAATCTAATCAAAACTCATTTTGTGTTTTTATAAAATAGTGTGTGAAAATATCGCCAAAATCAAAAAAAGAAGAAAAAGGGTAGCAAAATTTAAGTTTGTTGTGCAAAAACAAGTAAATTTTTTCAGCTTTATTAAGACGTCTATATATCTTTCAAAAGGTCTGAGTTTCTTCTTTCTTAAACCGTTCTTAGATCGGTTGTTTACTAGCTAAGATATGGGCTAAGAAGTGCGCAAAAGCACGAAAAATCGGTTTTTTTAAGGTTAAGTCGAGATTTTGGGGGTGTTTGACAAATTCCAAAATTGGATTCTCGTTCTACTTGATAAAACCTACAAGAAAAATAACATCACTTCCCAGGTATTTTTGAGTGTCACACTGTGTAATTACACAGGTCTGCAACAAAAATGCTGTCTGGATATTTCCAACTGATTTCTATGTATTTAGGTGTTTTGAAAACTAAAAAAATACTCAAAAAATTCCAGAACGTAAGGTTATTTTACAAAACGCTAAATTTTATTATACAAAAGGGTTTTTTGGGCTAACTTGTAGGCACTAATAATAGGTATAATGTTATTTTGATTACTGTTTTTAAATGTTTACCATAACTGTCATTAATTTCTAAATAAGGAACACCCTGTGTGAGCTGCATTAAGAAACATAAACATGTTGTAACCTGAACGTGCGCGCTCCGATAGTGTAGAAAGTGGCGCGGTACACGGTACAAGTGTACGGTGATTTCAAAATCTTGGGCATGACACTCGGGGATAGTAGAGACCGAACAAATCACTGGACCAAAAAGTGTTGGCCTCCGAGGGAGCTTTAAGTTGGCGAAAAGAATGTCCTGCGTGAAACTTTGGTGCCTCCAAATAAAGTTCTTCTACCACCGCTTCACATAAAGCTGGGATTGATGAAGCAATTTGTAAAGTCACTTCCAAGAGATGGAAATTGCTTCAAATACTTAATATCAAAGTTTCCAGGGCTCTCGGAGGCAAAGTTGAAGGAAGGTGTTTTCGTTGGACCAGATATTAGACGGCTTATGGCTGATCCAGTATTCATCACAACCATGACGGATCCTCACAGAGAAGGGTGGATTGCCTTTAAAGAGGTCATAAAGAAATTTTTAGGCAATAACAAAGATCCTAACTACAAACAAATCGACAAAAGAATGTTAAAAGCATTTCAAGCTTTAGGTTGCTTAATGAGTTTAAAAGTACATTTTCTTCATTCCCACCTCGACTACTTTCCAGAAAATTTATGAGACGTGAGTGAAGAGCAAGGAGAACGATTTCACCATGGAGATGAAAAAAATATACCAGGGAAATGGAGCGTTGCAATAATGGCAGACCACTGTTGGACACTTCAAAGAGTCCTTCCCGATGCTTCCCACAAGCGAAAATGTACCAGCTCTCAATAATTTTTTTTTGGAGACTTGTGTTACCCGTACCCAAACTTACCTATTAATGAATTGTTTAGTTCCATGCCGCACAAAACCCTGTTGACCCAACTCCTTTTGGGATGTGAATTTTTCCGATAAATTATCGAAAAGGTTGTCTACTGGTTATACTGTGACATAACTGAGTTACAGCCCACCAAATATAAACGCTTTTTTTTTGCAATGAGCAAAAGTTTTTTTGTAACTGAACCAAAATTATTATACGTGTACGTGTAGCTCAGAGTTGCACAGCTATCAAATTCGTATGAAAACAATACAAGGTGGAATTTTTCAGCATTGGTTCAAATTATTTGTTTGGTTTAAATATTTGCTTTACCTTAAGTTACCTAATAATTTTTATTTAAAAATTAAATATACAGCCGTGCTCCCAGTTTCACATTTCAATTCCACAATGTGATTTTAAAAATTTCCTCTGAAATTGAGTTAGTGTGCTCTCAATTTCACAAATTTCTTCGCATATCATGTTATCCCTGTAACTCATATCGGTTATCGTTGTGGCAATTCACAAACAGCTTTTGTTAAAATTTCCGTTTCGGATTCAGCTATGTATGCTTTTTTGAGAAGTCATCAGCAAAACACTTAAAAATACATATATTTCAATGAATAACTAATTCAGAAATGTCATATATGGCTTCTACAAACATCAAAGAATATTTTGAAAATTATTCCAATCGAAAATAATTGAACATTCACACAATTTTTGTCATTTACTTTTCATTTCACATACAACCAAGCATTCGGATTCAATTCACAAAAATGTATGTGAATGTGAAATTGGGAGCATCAAACATGTGATTTCAAACCGAATCCACATGGAAATTTGTGAATGTGAAATTAGGAGCACGGCTGATAATCTTGATTTATACCCAGAGCTACAACACACGAACTTATTAATAAGTTTGGCAATTGATTTGTTTCCTCTTTTATATTACAGAAGCAATAATAAACAATGTACATACAAATTTACAAAAGGTTTTCATTCCAAGCTTTTTGATAATATGTTTGGTAATCCAAACAAAAAAACAGTTTTTGGTATATTGAAGACAATGGGCATCACCCTCAACGGAGAAGTAAACGCAAATCGAAATGTTACGCAAAATGAAAATTGGAAATCAAGTAAGCTTTTTGCGCACGGCGTTCAATTTCGGTTGCTTCCATACAAGAAAAGGATTTTATAATTCATTGTTCTTACCATTTTTCACTTACCATATCATAAAAAAAATTAGTCATAATTACAAATAACAATCTTTTTTTCCTGAACACATTTGCCACAGAACACACTCCCATGGAGCGGAGCGCTAAGAAAACATGTGAGCGGTTTCTTTGTCGTAAAATAAAAGCAGGCACCATCCTGACATTAGAATTTCAACAAGTATTTACTTTACTAAATTTTTTTTACTGTTTCATTTACTTTAAATTAATTCACATTATCGTTAGCTTTGCTTTTTTTTTATTAATAGAAAATTATAGTTTTAATTAAAGAGTGTATTAATTTACTAATATTCGATTCCGCTGTGGTCGTGTTGGTAGCTGTGCGTGCTATAACTCGATATGCCCATAAGTTCGAGGTTCGAATCTCAGTCACGGCAAGCTCTTAATCATAGAAAATTCTTTTTTCTAATAGCGGTCTCCCTCGGCAGGCAATGGCAAACCTCCGAGGGTATTTCTGCCATGAAAAACACCACAAATTGTAGGAGAAGCTCGGCCAAACACTGAGCTATATAGTGTAAGCGCCATATTATTATTATTAATATTCTATCCTTAGAGATTTCTTTTTAATTAATTAATATTTTTTAATCATTGACAATTTTATTGAGCTCGATTCTAGTTTGCAGAAGATTTTTATTTTGGAAAAACAACAACAGTTTTTTAAATGGTAGAAGTTATAGTACTATTTATTTTTAATTAGTTATATTTTTATTCTTTGTAACCTCCAAGGAGCTCGGAGTTGCAAAGCCAACACGCTAAAGGTCATGCCACATAAAACTTCTGCTTCGCTTTACATCAGAGTTTAGCTTTGACAGCAAAGATGAATACATGCAATTATACGAAATTTCCCACATAGGCAACACCGTCGCCAAAGCGAACCGAAATCTTGGGCAACTCTCATCTTTTCGCTGACTTTGACAGTTCGCTCTTGCCAATTTTGTACAGTTTTGACATAAATATAAAATTTAACTGAACTAAAATATACATATATGGATGTATATACATATGTAATGATTTACTAAAGGCTTTTTCTTAATAGAGGAGCATTGGAGAGCACGGTGGAAGTCACTTCGTGGCCGGTTCGTGCAGGAGGTGGAAGCAAAGATATAATTCCCTTACCCACATTTTCCGCCTTAATATAATAAGGCTTCGTGCAGTGAAAGAACTATTAACAACACTTCCATAATGTCCATAATTATGCCGAATGTATGTAAATATGGTTATAAAGTTCCGTGCGATTTTCACAACTCACAATAAACAAACGAAAAGTATGTATTGTCAAAGTTTTATTGTGGCATACCTTTTGCGTTTATCGCTTTTCTGACAAAGTTACAAATGTCACGTAAAGCGAAGAGGGTCTTATGTGGCATGTCCTTAAATGCTGTGCTACGCTAACCGAGTGGACTGCTGCATCTGGGAAAAGTGGTAGTGAAAAATAAATTTAATTAATTTAATAAAAAGAAGTCTGATGAGGAAATGTGGTGAGTTCCGAAATAGTACTTTAACTTCTACCATTAAAAACTGTTGTTGTTTTTTCACAAAAATCTTCCATAAACTGGCCTTGAGTTCAATAAAATTGTGAATTATTAACAGTTACAAGGCCATCAAAAAAATAAACAAACATTTATATGCAAGGATGAGCACGCCTTAAATGCAGTCTAATATAAAGTAAATAACTTAAATACAGAATTTGCAGATAAAACACAAACAACAACCACACAAACAAGTTAAATAGCGGCAGATCAGTTGCTCTTGTTTGTAGTTGGTTTGTGTAAGGAAGATGAAATAAACACAACAGCCAACTCGGCTAGCGTAGCACAATATGTAGCGTATTGGCTCTGCAACTCCGAGCTCCCGGGTTCAAAGCCTGGGAAAAGTGGTAATGAGAAATAAATTTTATTAATTTAATATAAAAGAAGTCTGATGAGGAAATGTGGTGATTTCCGAAATAGTACTATAACTTCTACCATGTAAAAAAACTGTTGTTGTTTTTCCAAAATAAAAATCTTCTGCAAACTGGCCTCGAGCTCAATAAAATTATCAATTATTAAAAATTTATAAGGCCGAAAACAACAAAAATTCATATAAGCAAGGATGAACACACCTGAAATGCATTCTAGGAATTACAAGTCATTGGTAAAAACCAATGAAAAATGCGCACACAGAATTGCAAACACACAAACAACAACCACACAAACAAGTTTAAATAGCAGCAGATCAGTTGCTCTTGTTTGTAGTTGGTTTGTTTAAGGAAGATGGAGAAACGCAGCAGTCCACTCGGCTAGCGTAGCACAACAAAAATTTATATTTTTTATTTAAATATGCAACTTCTGTTAACAAAGTATTGATTTTTCAGAAAGATTCATGAATTATCTTCTAGTCCAATAAATTTTCTTTTGATTAAATTAACTTTTTTTGTAAAAATTTTCAACTTTTGAAAATTGCCTAATTGCATGTGCACAGTACATATGCGGCATTTCACATACATAGTTGTAAGAAAAGTGAAATTGTTTTTCAAAAATCTTTAACAATTGTATATTGAAATGGGTTTTATAAGACAGATCCATAAATTACCTTTCAGTCAATTATATTTTTTCAACTTTTGTTAAAAACTTTATTTCTTTTTTGTATATTTTTGCAAGATCGATATGAACTTTTGTAGGTTGAAGGATGTCATTCATTGGGGTATCAACGGTCAACCCATATATGACGACATATGTTTAGATAAATATAACTTATATAAGTATGTATGTATATAAATTAATTAGGGTAAAGTCAAAAGTAAAAATTAATTAATTGGTATATGTGCGTTATTTTTTAAAACTGAAAATGTAAATTTTTCCGCTGTGACACTAGAAGTGATTGTTGAGCTCTCAACGCACTATCAACACATATGTATCTGAACGCATTGTGCTCTCAACGCATGATTCGCTCTGGATGCATTTGTGTGCTGTCAACGCTTTATAGCGCTCTTTAGTTCAGAAGTTGTTGTATCAGCGCACATAACTCACATTGAGTATCAACGCAATAACGCAGAGCTGCGTGGCGTTACACATCACTAGTCAGCAGTTTCGTCGTTTTCGTAGTTATCAAGTCTTTCCACGAAAGTCAACAATTTTTTCTTAAATTTTTTGAGAGCAGTTGAAAGAAAATGCATATATTTTCACAGGTGTAATGATTATTTTATATTTAAGTAATTTGTGTCATTATATACTTCCTTAAGATTTTTATTTTAAGATATATGAAATACCCTGTTACATAGGATCAACCATGATCTTTTTGACAGCCTCCTTCTTTCCGGCTGATACACAAAAGAAGAGTGGACGCAAAATAAATAAAAAATAAAGTAAATCGATATATTTTAAAAGAATCCTACCAAGGCAACCCTGGGGTGTATTTTGTGATTTGTTATGGTGTATCTCCCTTCAAAATAGATGTATCAAATTTGTCGAGTTTGAGAATTCTAAATGTAAACAAAATATACGCGTTTCTACATTTTGCATTAAAAACTCATTTGAGAGCAAAGAGTGCAAGACGTATCATACTACAACGGATTCTCAAGAAGCATTGCTCCTGGTCAAAAAATTATGGAAAGACTCACTGGTATGACTTCAAAAATGTAAAAAAATGGTCGGAACGCACACAATTGTTTGCAGAAAGCGGCATGCCGAAGCTATGTTCTGGATATTAAAAATATAATCCGACCTTTCCCCGCCTTATATAAAACAATTTCCCTTTTCTGTGTATGTACATACACACATGTACATACATACGTATGTATGTTTCCAAATCACGTTAACGCAAAATTTTTATAAATTAGGAATTATAATTATACAAAATGTAAACAAAGTTTTTTTTTGTTTTTGAAAAAAAAAATTGTGTTGTAAATAAAATTTGACTTGTTATGGATCACATATAAGAAAAAACTCCAATCAGCTGCTAACATTATACAACCTGTTTATTGTACTATGAATCCTACAAAGAAAATTGCTTTAATCGATTGTGGATTAAATCATTCAGTAGCCCGTTTCTGTAACTCATTTCGTTCGATATTCTCGATTGAAATTGTCCATTGTCACACTCACTTATTGTGTTTCTGTAAAAAATTAGTCGAATTGATCGACAACCCTGTATAGTCAGCTGATTTGTTCCATTCTATTTCAGTAGGAACACTCGATTGAAAGGGTTTCTGTAATCAAAGGAAATGAAATATTGCCGATTGTTGTTCTCACTTGCTGTTGAGGTGATGAGAATTGCTTATTTAAGTGACTTTCACGTGTTTGTGTACACAGTTCGTTTAATTCCAAATGGAAGCTGGTGGAATTAAAGACCAGTGTAAGTATATTACGGTTAATATATTTTATATGGATAATTAAAAAAGCTTTTATGTATTTTTATTACAAAGAAATAAACTCATAGGTGAAACAGAAACAATCTTTATTTAACAATATTAAATGTTTTGTTTACATATTTTGGTCAAAATGCTCACTTTTCACAATACGATTTTCTTAAATATGTAATTGCTAATCCGATGTCATGAATTTCCTGTCGATTGGCATTCCATTTCTCTCACTGTTCCATATTTTCTCGATTAAGTCTTACGGAAACCCTCTTTCTCGATCAATCGACTAATTTGGATCGAATCGATGTGACGTCACAATAATCGACAATTTTGTCGATTTCTTACAGAAACGGGCTACAGGTGTGGGGTTGATATTCCACAACCCTTTTAAATATTATAAAGTGATTTCCAAAAATAAAAGAAATTCAATAACTTAAGTGCGAAAAGAATGCGTCATGGTTTGAAAAAAAGGAGAGCTCGGCAAACACTGTCACCATAAGGCGTGCTGCCGCCAATGCACCGGTCACCTCCACTACTGTTTCTGATAGATCCGCTGCCTCCACCGAACTTATTAAGCCTGCACCACCAATTACCTCCAACACAGCCGCTGCACAAGACTCTTCCGCTGCCTTTGATAAAACCGCCGCCACCAATGAATCCGACAATGCTATTGCATCATTTACTACTATTAGTACAGCTGCTACAACAGTCGCTTTCACTACATCCGATAAATCTGCCGCCACCGCCGAACCTACAACTATTTTTACTATTTACGCTTATTGTACCACCGATAACCGCCAGTACTACCGCTGAACAAGCAACAACCGCCGCCTCCAACAAAACCGCTGCTGAAGGAATTATCACTGATGCCTCTGCTGCCCTTTCCGATACCACTGCACACTTCACCACTAATGCTACCGAACAAAGAGTTGTGCCAACAACGTATTATCCTGCCGTTGTGTCATCCGTCGTCGTCGTCCCAATAAGATCTCCGGTGAATGCTTCTTCCGCCTCATGCAAGGAAATGGTAACAGTAACTTCGGCCAATTCGCTCGACATGCTAGCCCATGCATTTTTAATCAGGGCCTTACAAACTACGCCGGCCTCAACTGCTTGTTGTCCACAATGTTTCAACGACCGGTAACTAGTCAGGAAGTTTATCGCCAGCTGCGGGCACGTAAGTTAAAGAATTCGGAGTCTTGCATAAGCTTTGTAATCGCGATGCAATCCATCGCACCTAAAGCTGACATCTAGGAGGGGGAGCTGGTCGACATTATAATTGATGGCATTCCAGATAGCAGCAACCACATGAGCATTTTGTAGTGCGCGAAAACAATTGCAGAGCATATTCACCTTATGGATCGTTATAAGCAGCCTAGATCAAATGGTACAACTATAATGGTCACTTCAGCGACTATACGCAACGCTCCAGGAAAAGAAACCAACAACCGCTGTCCCTAGTGATCTAACTTCACTCCGATGCTACAATTGTTCACAATTCGGGCACATCCATAACAACTACCCTAAGAAGCGAAGTCGATCTGCTAATGTTGGAAAAGTTTCCGAAGATATATAAACTTTAAAGAAAGGGTAAATGTGGCCTTTTGCATGTTAAATCGAGTTAGACTTACACGCTTTACAAATATTTATTCTCTTTTTGACTCCGGTAGTCCGATTAGCCTGATACATAAATCTTTAATTCCAAAGAACCTTAAACTGTCATCTAAAGAGTTACTAACGAGATATGGGTGTCGGCAAAAGAAGAATATATTCAGTTGCCACAATCGTATGTGCAATACGATTCCGAAAGATAAGTGTGCGTTTATGTTGGAGCTGCGATAAGAGCGAAGAAAGCGAAGATAGAAGTGACTAGAGCATAGCGAAAAATCTACGCTTTGATGTAGGAGCTGCGATAAAAGCGAAGAGGGCTGAGATAGCACCTACTAGAGCATAGCGTAGAACAACGCTTCCATGTGATGTTTATGTTGAAGCTGAGATAAATAGTTGATATCAGTATGATTTTAGTTTGAAGGTGAATAACAGCGAAAAAAATATCCGATTCCGATGAAGAAATGTTGTTTTTGTCTTCAACTTCTTTATATAGTTTATTTAAAAGTACACAGGAAGCCCACAAATTTTCTGCAAACCTTTGACTATGTTTTATTACAAGTTAGAAAAAATGGTATAATTGTCATAGCAGACATATTTTGCATGACGAGTGGTTTATTGTAACTTTTCACTCTCGTACAACATGCTGGAGTATTTCAAAAAAACATGAACATTATACTTTTTTTAACTTAATAAAGCCAGTTAATATTTTTCAGTTGCGGTGGATTGCATTTTTTTTTTTGTTCCATATAGCAGGTGGCCAAATTTGTTTTATTAGCTCATATGTGTTCTTATCGTTAGTCTTTGTTCTCAGCTATGCTCCAACATGAACACATACCAAGAACGATAGCGCCTTCCCGACGAAAAATGATGTGAAGCAAAATGCATGCAACGTCACGAACATGGTTTTACTGAGAATCGGAAGAAATTGTAAGCAAAAATGTGAGGTTAGGTTCTCCTATGATTTGTAAATTTTAAAGTTTTAGCCAATTTCGGCACTTTACGCAACATATTTATATTCAAATAACTTCATTTATGCTCTGTCTTTAATTGGCGATCTTTAAAAAAACACTACAGAGTAACATTAGGAAACACAAGAAGCTTAACATGCAACTAAGTGCGCAGCTACAACTTCACATCGTTTTTAGCAAGTTTTATAGCCCCGTATCATTGATAGACTCTGTGCTTATACACTTAACTCTGCGCACTTCATGTTTAATAACTTTATTTAAAATAAAATTGCTTTTAAGCATTGAATTTAAGCACAAACAATTGTATGCTTACAAACATACAAACAAAACTAACCGCGTTCTGTGACGAGGCATAAACAGCTGATTCTGTAAAATTTGCTGAGTGCGAATAGCGGTTTGCGGAAGGCGCAATCTCTGTATTTTCTAAATCGAGAACACATACTATACGCGCTGCTCATTTACTATATTCTCTGCTATTATCGCAGCTCCAACATAAATACATATACGGGATGCCCATTTACAATTTTCTCTGCTACTATCGCAGCTCTTATCTCAGCTCCAACATAAACACACATACGCGATTATCGTTTACAATTTTCTCTGCTATTATCGCAGCTATTATCTTCGCTCTTATCTCAGCTCCAAACTAAACGCACCCTAACACGGTGCATTCCAATAATCATAGTTCCAGATGGTACAATGAATACACCATTGAAACTTGGGCAAGATTTTATGAAAATATTTAATGTACATTTAATTAAAATTAAGCAGAAGGTTGCAGATGAATTGAAAAGTGACCATATTGTAATCAAAAATTAATTATCAAACTTATTTTTTTGTTGTAATCCTAAAATTAATAAATGCATTAATATACCTAAAATAAAGCGTTGCGTTTCTGACTCGATGTTAGTTAATTATCTACTGGCGACTGGAACGAGGATTCGTGTAATTACAAAAAAAATGTTAGAGAAACTTTTGAAAGAGTTTTTAATATACCATCAGGGCATAAGGACGAAGGGCAAGCCCTTAGTTGTGAAAGTTGTATCGGTGATAATAAATTTGATGAAGCATTTGGTGAACTTTATGCTCCTGCATCAGACCTAGACTTAGGGCGCGAGTTAGATGAATCAAAGCGAGAAATACTGATGACGGTATTGAAGAACTCGTATCAGTCGCCGCCTATTAAATAGAAAGATTATACGACCTAGTAACTCTCCTAATGCCTCTGCTATAGTACTAGTAAAGAAGAAAAGCGGTGAAACGCGTATGTATGTTGATTATAGCCATATATATAATCCTCATATATTGGCAGTAACCTATCTGCGCAATGTGTAGAAATTCAGCAAAAAGGGAAATAGTTTTAGTTCAAATGTACGTTGTGCGCATGCGCAGGTTTTACATGTATTAGTATCTGTGAATACATTTGTCAAACACATAAAATATCTGCAGTTGCGCCAAAAAATAAATTTGAAGTGGGTTGCTTCCCTTGGCTTATCCCCATTTATGACGAAGTTTACTCATACAAAATAAGTGTGCTGATGAAGTATTAAAATTTTATTTTGTAGCTCCTTGGAAATCAAACAAAAACGATTTGATTTGCATTGATAAGCAATTTTTTATATGTGAATTCATATGCATATTCATAAATTTCCATTTTCAGTGAGTAAAAATTTAATTATTGACTATTCAACTAAAGAGAAAAAACATTATGTTGGCTCAACTCAAAACGGAAGAGATATTTTTACAATATTCGTAACGTCATTCATTTGGAATTTGTTTGTTAATTTTTTTTGATGAAGATTTCTAATTTTTGCACTGTAAGGAAGTCTTTTTCGTGTCCCACGACTTCGTGTCTAGTGCTGGGGTATACTCGCCGTTCCCAGGGTCCACTCACAATAATATTTGTATTTGGTTGGGACAAATTAACTTTTTATTCAACTTCCCTCTGACGTACATATATGTACCTTAATTATAACCCCTAAATCTATACTTTCTCCTCGTGTACTTGCGCACGAGGTTGTGTGGCGTGGTGGTGTCTCCTAAATGGGCTTTGCCTGTCGTAGCGCCTTACGTGATACGGTATGGTGTAGTCGTCCCTGATGGTGTCGCCACGCCCGATGTCGTGTAGTTCGATCAGCGGTTGGCTGACACGCGACCGGTGGACGACCTGTCGTTGCGTTAGTGGTTGCTGGATAAGCGCCTGCTGGGTGAGCGGATGCGTTGCGGTTTGGTGAGCGCCTGTTGGACGAGCGGCTGTTGGGCAAGCGGCTGTTGCGTGAGCGGCTGTCGTATACGCTGTGCTCGGTGAGCGTCTGCTGGAATGAGCGGCTGTTGGATACTCCAGGGGGCCGTAGCACGCTCCGTGGTGCTGTACGGTACTGAGCGATCGGGTGTCGCTGATGCGCGGGTTGCGAGAGTGACGGTGTGGGTTTTCCTAGGCGACACGTTCTAAGGCAAGAAACTGAACCTGATAATAGAACCTCTGAACAGTTCCTTGCTTAGCCCGTGGCCTTTTTTTTCTGAAAGAGGAGTTCCGCCTGATAATAGAACCTCTACGTTACTCACACTTTTCAGAAGCAATGTACTGCCCACACGCGTAGCTCCGTGCAGACTGAATATTTCCTCCTGTGTGCTGCCTTTTATAGCCGTTGTGGCGTATGTTGTGAAAGTCTTGGCTACATGTTTCCGTTGAGACTGTGTTGCGGCAACTTGTTGCTGTACCTTGCTGTTCTAGAATGTTCCCGCTTATACTTGCTGGTTGGCTGTTGTTGTGCTCGTTCTGTGCTAGCGGCGTAGATATGTATGTGCCGGTGGCGTGGTTATGCCGTTGTTCTGAATATTCGCACTTTCTGTTGGTTGCCTGTTGTTGTGCTCGATCTGTGCTAGCGGTGTAAATATGTATTTCGTAGTGGCGTGGTTATGCCGTTGGTTTACATATTCCCCCGTCTGTTGTTTTGGTTAGGCTGTACCTTTGCTTCGTTTTATGTGGGTACAGCGGCTGTTGGTAAATGTTAGGGTGGTGTGTGGAAATGTGTGGGCCAAATTCCACCGGGACATTTGGTCTTCACACTCCCCCCTTACTCCGGTGACGGTGACTATCTCCTTGGTCGGACGTTTGCCCCCCATTGGTACACGACCACACGGTAAGAGTGAGTGGCAAACCGGAGGCGTTTGTGTCTCCCACCTTTCTGTAGGGATTCCCAGCTGTACCTCACCCTCTCGGTGATTTCGGGGAACATGGTTAGCATGGGACCGCCGAATTCGCGTGCTGGAATGTCGATTCCCTCCATTGGGACTTCTGGCGCTTCCTCTGTTGGTATGGTTGATGGTGGGCGTTGTGGTTCCTGATTGTCTGCTGTAGGCGGTACCTCTGTTTGGAAGGCTCGTAGTATCTGTGAGCGTTTTTGGGTGGCCATGTCCGCGGTAAATGGGTGTCGGATGAACCCAGGTGCCCCTTCTCTACTCCCGATGAACCGCATGACTCGTTCTGTTGTTTCCATTACATATATACCACAGTCGTGGTGATTTTGCTGCTGTGGTACGTCCAGGAGTATGTCGGGTGCCTCAAAATCCGTTTGCCCTGTTCGTTCCTTGTATTCCCATTTCAAGAGTCCCCGCCAGGCGTGTGTTGCGTGTGTTACGTTTCCCCGGTTCCAGGAGTCCGCTATCCAAATGTAGTATTGGCGGAAGCATTCTGTGTCGGTAATGTGGTGGGTCGTTGCTTGGTCGGCGAGCGCCAAGAGATACCAGTGGTTGCAGGTGTTGTGCGGTGCGAGTACCACTCGTTGCCCGAAGAGGTCAATTTTCCGGAGCCAACGTGTAGCTTTCCTCCTGGTCCCGCGTGTCTGCCAATTGCCAGACCACAAAAGGGCTGAGAATGGTTGCTCTCTGGCCGAATTCGCGCTCTAGGCCTTTTGTCCAGGCTTCTGTGATGGAGTCCGTAATCCATCGTGGTCCTGCTAGTGCGTATAGGTCCGCTCTGTTAAGGGTGATTCCGCCCTGGCCTGACGGATAGAAAACAGGAGCCTCGATTTCTTCTGGCGGTGGCGTTTCCTCGCCCGAGGTAATCCCGATGGTGCTGCCTGCTGGCGGGGTCGTTGATGTTGTTGCGTCAGATGGCGACTGGGCCGAACTGTTGCTGGATGTGCTCCCGTAGGTGGAGCCGGTGTTGTCATCCGTTGTGTCGTTCGGTGGCGTGGTTTCACGTACTGCTACTCGTCGTGCTAGACAACGTGTTGGTCCTGGGATTTCAGCTGGGATCGTATGTACTGTGGTGCATGTCGCTGTTGTGCGTCCCGATGGTGGACGGCTTGGCTGCGCATGCAATGATGCGGCGTCGGTTTGCGGAATGGTGGCGCCTCTGGCTCCAGCGGGAGTCAGTGGGCCCGTTACGAATACTGTTGCGGTGCGTCCCGATGGCGGACGGCTTGGCTGCGCATGCAATGATGCGACGTCGGTTTGCGGAATGGTGGCGCCTCTGGCTCCAGCAGGAGTCAGTGGGCCCGTTACGAATACTGTTGCGGTGCGTTCCGATGGCGGACGGCTTGGCTGCGCATGCAATGATGCGGCGTTGGTTTGCGGAATGGTGGCGCCTCTGGCTCCAGCGGGAGTCAGTGGGCCCGTTACGAATACTGTTGCGGTGCGTCCCGATGGCGGACGGCTTAGTTGTGCATGTAGTGACGCGGCGTGCGTGGCTTCGGCGCGTGCCGTTGCGGCACTTCGGACCCCAGCGGGGGTCGTCGGTCCTAGCAGCACGGTCCGTGGCCTTTTTGCCTGCTCCTCCTCTACTCGCTCTCGCATCCTCTTGGCGCTGGCGTCGAATTTATTTTCACTTGTTTTGTTCATGGCGTACTATTTAATTCTGCGCTATTGACGTGTTCTTCGCTTGGTGGTTAACTATTGATTGATCCGTGATGCCAAAATAATTGTGTGTCTACTAATTGTACTTGAAAAAAAATTTTGGTGTCTGCTTCTATGCATTGAAACGTTTTTCCGTTTATGGTGCCTCCAGAGTGGTGTCCATAGGGTAAGCTTTTAATTCGGCGATGTTTCCCGTTTTTGTCCTCCCCCCGTCGGGTTTTCGCAATTGGACGATTACTGGCGACACGTACTTCATTATTTGGTACGGGCCGTCGTATTTGGGAGCCAACTTTGCCGCGAAGCTGTCTGCTGCCTTGGACAGGTTGTGCTCCTTGGTGAGGACTAGGTCGCCGACTTCTGGGTTCCACTTCCTACGCCGTAAATTGTAGTGTCGTGCTTGGTCTGTTGCAGCCCGCTCCATGTTTTGACGCACAATGGTAAATGCCTCCTGTAGCCGGCTAGACCTGGACTCCGCTGTTTGGGGTGTTGTACCCGTTCCGGCGTTGATTTCATCGTAAAGCGCTCCTGGTAGCCGTGGTTCGCGCCCCTGGATCAGAAATGCTGGACTGTATCCAGTGGAGGCTGAAACGCCGGTGTTTACGGCGAGTGCTATTTCCGGTAGCAGGTCGTCCCAGTGGTTGTGCTGTGACTTGGTGAGCTGGGCGATAATGCGCTTAACGGTCCGATTTGCCCTTTCTGTCGGGTTTTCTTGCGGAGTGTATGGCGCCGTAAACTGTTGGCGTATTCCCATCTCCTGGAGGTATCGTTGCCACAGGTTGCTTGTGAACTGGACGCCGTTGTCCGAGATCAGTATCTTGGGAACCCCGAATCGTGCGAGGATGCGCTCCCGAAAGGCGCGACGGAGCCCCTCGGCGGTCGCTCGTCTCATGGGGACTAGTTCCACCCATTTGCTGAAACGGTCGAAGAAGACGAGTAGCATGGAATTTCCGTGCGTAGATCGCGGTAGCGGTCCAACGAAATCGGCGCAGACCGTTGAAAACGGCTCTTGTGCTATCTGCGACAACATCATGCCTGCGGGTTTTTGTTGTCCTCCCTTGTATTTCTGGCATGAGTCGCACTGGCGTACGTAGCGGCTGATGTCGCGGAACATTCCGGGCCAGTAATATAGGTTGGCGATCCCGGCCACTGTCCGGCGGATGCCTATATGTCCGGCACTGGGCATGTCGTGATTCTCCTTTAAAACCCGCATCCGTAAGGGGGTTGGTACACATAGCTTCCAGGGTACTGCCTCCTCATCCTGGGACCTGCAAGGGATATGGCGGTATATCTGACCGTCCATCATTGTGTAGTCGGCGTACTTCTCGGGGTTACTCTTGATTTCGGCGATGCGTTTGTGCCACCAGTTGCACTTTGGTTCCAATGTCGTGGCCTGACGTAGTGTGTCCAGTGGTTGTCGGGACAATGCGTCCGCCACCAGGTTTAATTTTCCCCGGCGGTACTCGATGTCGAAGGAGTATTGCTGCAGCTCTAAGGCCCACCGTGCTATGCGTCCGGAAGGGCTCTCGATGGAGTTGAGCCACTTCAGGGACATGTGGTCGGTTAGCACCTTGAACCTGTACCCCTCCAGGTAGGGTCTCATTTTCCGGATTCCCCAAATAATGGCCAGACACTCCTTCTCGGTAGGGGAGTAATTTGTCTCCGCCTTATTCAGCTTCCGGCTTGCGTAGGCGATTACTCGTTCATCGCCGTCCAATTCCTGTGTCAGCACCGCTCCCAGCCCAAAGTTGCTCGCGTCTGTTTGCAGCGTGAATTGCTTGGTGAAATCTGGGCAGGCGAGTAGGGGTGCTTCGGTGAGTTTCTGCTTGATGACATCGAAGGCTTCTTGTTGTTTCCCTTTTTAAGGAGACTCGTGAGTGGCTGGCTTAGTGTCGCGAAATCGGGCACGAAGCGTCGGTACCAGGAGGCTATCCCCAGGTATTGGCGTATTTCCTTCACGTTGGCTGGTGGTTTCAGCTCCTGAATGGCCGCTACTTTCTCGGGGTCTGTGTGGATCCCTTGATCACTGACTACGTGGCCCAAGTATCGGAGTTCCCGCTTGAAAAAGTCGCATTTATCGGGGTTGATGCGGAGGTTGGCGCGCTGTAGTCGTCGGAGTACCTCTCGTAGGTTTTGAATGTGCTCCTCCAGAGTGGAGCCGATCACGATGATGTCGTCCAGGTATGCGAAGGCATGTGGTTCCATTTCCGGGCCGATAACCTGCTCGAGTGCCCTTTGAAAAGTGGCGGGCGCAGAGTGTAGGCCAAATGGCATAACGCGCCATTGGAATAAGCCGCGACCCGGGACCGTGAATGCCGAGTACGGGCGACTATTTTTCTCCAGGACGCCACTTGCCATTCTTCTTTCGTGCTAGCACAATCGGTGCGCTGTGGGGGCTGCAGGAAGGTTCGATGCATCCTTTCGCGAGGAGCTCGTCGATCTCTTTGTTGATGATGGCCTGCATCGCCGGGTTGCGGGGAAAATACCGCTGCTTGATGGGGAGATCGTCGGTCATGGTAATTCGATGTTCGGCCACTGTGGTGACGCCGTTCATCGATTCAAACTTCAGGAGTTCCTCCGCCAGGAACTCGCGTATGCGGGCTGCTTCGTCCTGGTGGTCAGTCGGTTGCTTATACGAGGGACTGGGCTCGCTGTTCTGGGTCTTCGGGCGTCCATGGTCGATCCTTGAGACCCGTTCGTCGGTGGGTGCGGCTGTGATTGCCTTTGGGCGTTTGCTATTCCCGCCGCCAGATGAACTGTGGTAAGTTAACGCCAGTGGTCGGGCGTCGTCTATGGCTTGTGCGACGTTGTAGGTCGCCGACGGGCGGGGTTTAGGTGGCTCTGTTAGCGTGATTTGGTGACCACCGCAGGATACTGTCGTTCCCATGTTGCCCAGTGCGTCAAGGCCGAGGATAACGTCGTCTATAGCTCCGGGCATGACGTTTAGTACTGCTTGGTGAACCGCGTGCCCAAGGCGTACTTCGGTCCGGACGGCGTGGAAGATCTTGCTTGTGGTGCCATCGGCCATTAAAATTTCGATGGCCACCGCTACCTTCGTGCCGCTCCCCGAACTCATAATACGCGCTGCCAAGTTGACTGACACGAAGCTTTTTGAGGCCCCCGTATCGATGACGGCTTCGGTTGGTTCGTTGCCAAGCTGCACTAGTGCATACAACCGGCCGTGCTCTTGACGCATTGTTACTGTTTGTTCGGCGCCGGGTGCTGTGGGTCCACCGCGCCTTGTCCTTGGTGGGGCCCTCTGTCGTTTTCCTGCCGCTGGCGACAGCAGTCTACTGTCCGAATGTCATTTCTGCCGCACTCCCAGCAAAACAATTTACGTGGGTTGGGGCATCTATTTGCATAATGTCCCCCCTGGCCACAATTGCTGCAGACGTTGGGGTTGAAGGAACGGGCTGCTGGTGTAGGGGGCGTGGTCTGTTCGTCTCTGTACTCGTTGTCTGGTTTGGCTGGTGTCGACCAGGACGCGTTGGTGACAGGTGACGACGCGATTGTTCGTCCTGTGTTGGCTGTGCTTGCGGTTCCTCCTCGAGGACTTGTCTTGCTGCTTCGCGGCGTAGCGTTTCGGGTGCTCGGCGGGATCGGTCGTGGATACCCTCGAAGTCCTCTGCCAGGACGATGAGGTCACCTAGGGTCTGGAAATCCCGACGCCGGATGTATAACAAATAGTCGGGGTGACTATTTCGAAAATTCCGTTCTAGCCGCTGCTCGTGGCTGTATCCTGTGTGTCGCATTAGGTTTTGTAGCGCGATCACGTAATCTTTGTACTTTTCGCGCGCGTATTGTCTGCGCTGACGTATGTCGTCCTCCAGGCGTTCGAAATACCGCGCCGGCAGGAAGAATCGCAGGAAGTCCTGTTTGAAGCTTGTCCAGTCTCGCCAGTGCTCGTTGTTGTTACGGAACCACTGGAGGGCCTTGTCGCGCAGTAGTTCTGGCATGGACCTTGGCAAAAGGTCTATGTTTATTGTGTTAACCTCCGCCAGCTCCTCTAACCGTTCCACGAATTCTAGTGGCTCGCGTGGGCCGTCATAATGTACGGACAATTTCCGTACCTGATCTATGATGGGTGCGAACGTTGGCACAGTTACTTGATTAGAGTTGGGCACTGTGCCTTCGCCGGGCATGGTAAACGTCACTGGCAGGTGTTGTTGGGGTGGTACGTGTGGTGGTGGAGGCGGTAACAGCTCGCCTTTGGTTTGCTTCGCACCGCTGTTCTCCCCCTCCTTGTCTGAGCTAGTTGACATCGGAGTATTCAGTCCGATGGAGCTTTCTGATGTCCTGGGCTGGTATTTCGCCTCCAGCGCCAAGAGATTCGCGTGGACGTCTGCGTCACTGATTGCTTTAGACGCAAATGCTGCGATGCGTTTCCGGATCTCGCGGCTACTGCCCAAATGGTCCAGTCCAAGCTCCTGCGCGATGGCCCCCAGCTGCTCCTTTGAAAGGTTGTCCAGCCACGTGGTTGTTATTGCGTCTGCCATTTTTTTTTTCTCTTTATTTTTATTTTTTTTTTTTTTTTTTGAGGTTAAGGTGTATATGTATTTGGCGAATAAAAGGTGATTGTCCCTGCTCGGGCGCCAATTGTAAGGAAGTCTTTTTCGTGTCCCACGACTTCGTGTCTAGTGCTGGGGTATACTCGCCGTTCCCAGGGTCCACTCACAATAATATTTGTATTTGGTTGGGACAATTTCACTTTTTATTCAACTTCCCTCTGACGTACATATATGTACCTTAATTATAACCCCTAAATCTATACTTTCTCCTCGTGTACTTGCGCACGAGGTTGTGTGGCGTGGTGGTGTCTCCTAAATGGGCTTTGCCTGTCGTAGCGCCCTACGTGATACGGTATGGTGTAGTCGTCCCTGATGGTGTCGCCACGCCCGATGTCGTGTAGTTCGATCAGCGGTTGGCTGACACGCGACCGTTGGACGACCTGTCGTTGCGTGAGTGGTTGCTGGATAAGTGCCTGCTGGGTGAGCGGCTTTCGGATGCGTTGCGGTTTGGTGAGCGCCTGTTGGACGAGCGGCTGTTGGGCAAGCGGCTGTTGCGTGACCGACTGTCAGCTACGCTGCGAATGGTGAGCGTCTGCTGGAACGAGCGGCTGTCGTATACGCTGTGCTCGGTGAGTGTCTGCTGGAACGAGCGGCTGTTGGATACTCCCGGGGGCCGTAGCACGCTCCGTGGTGCTGTACGGTACTGAGCGATCGGGTGTCGCTGATGCGCGGGTTGCGAGAGTGACGGTGTGGGTTTTCCTAGGCGACACGTTCTAAGGCAAGAAACTGAACCTGATAATAGAACCTCTGAACAGTTCCTTGCTTAGCCCGTGGCCTTTTGTTTCTGAAAGAGGAGTTCCGCCTGATAATAGAACCTCTACGTTACTCACACTTTTCAGAAGCAATGTACTGCCCACACGCGTAGCTCCGTGCAGACTGAATATTTCCTCCTGTGTGCTGCCTTTTATAGCCGTTGTGGCGTATGTTGCTAAAGTCTTGGCTACATGTTTTCGTTGAGACTGTGTTGCGGCAACTTGTTGCTGTACCTTGCTGTTCTAGAATGTTCCCGCTTATACTTGCTGGTTGGCTGTTGTTGTGCTCGTTCTGTGCTAGCGGCGTAGATATGTATGTGCCGGTGGCGTGGTTATGCCGTTGTTCTGAATATTCGCACTTTCTGTTGGTTGCCTGTTGTTGTGCTCGATCTGTGCTAGCGGTGTAAATATGTATTTCGTAGTGGCGTGGTTATGCCGTTGGTTTACATATTCCCCCGTCTGTTGTTTTGGTTAGGCTGTACCTTTGCTTCGTTTTATGTGGGTACAGCGGCTGTTGGTAAATGTTAGGGTGGTGTGTGGAAATGTGTGGGCCAAATTCCACCGGGACATTTGGTCTTCACAGCACATAGTATATAATTTAAAAGCATATGGTTTTTGTCAAATGAACTATAATTTAAAATAAAAAATAAATAAACGAAAAATTATGAAACGATAAAAACAATTTAGAATTTGACTAATAATTTTTGGCTACGTCATTGGATTTTCTTTTGAATTAAAGTGTCATTTTTGACTTACGTTTACTCGGTTTTCCTTTTCTAATTTTATATATCTGTACTGTAAGATTTGCTGACTGCACTTGATCATACTGACAATATATAAGTATTATATATATGATTAAAAGGGCCCTTAATTAAAAAACGATTCGCGAACACTTTCCGTTACCACTAATAGAGGATTGCATTGAGTACATGTCTGGGAAAAATGGTTTACATTGTTAGACTTGAAAGATGGTTTTAATCAGTTAAGAATGGATGAAGATTTCATTCCTCTGACATCATTTGTGGCTACACATGGTCAATTTGAGTACCTCCAAATGCCATTTGGATTGAAGAATGCTCCAGCCAACTTTCAAAGGTTTATCTTTAACATTTTTCGCTAGTTTTGATCATCGTATTAACACTGTTTAAAAGGTATTAAGGAGAGCATATGAGAAAAATTTAGAACTTAAACTTAAGAAATGTAAGTTTGGATACAATAAAATATAATATTTAGGGCATCTCGTTAGCCCCTTAAGCATACAGCCCTCAGACGCCTACACACGCGCAATCGCTAAGTACCCAATCCCGAAGAATCAAAAGGACCTCCGTTCTTGTATAGGTTTGTTTTCATATTTTCGAAAATTCGTTCCGTCTTTTTCAAGAATTGGTAAACCGCTGTTAGATCTATTACGTAAGGAAGCGACTTTCGACTTCACTGTCAACTGTTTGCTAACTTTTAAAGAGCTAAGAGATCGTTTAGTTATGACCACGGTATTAGCCATCTACGATCCCAAACGTGAAACAGAGTTGCACTGCGACGCTAGTAGCCATGGGTTTGGGTCTGTCTTGTTACAAAAGCAGAATGATAGAAAGTTTAATCCGGTAGCGTACTTTTCAAAAACGACCACAGCAGCCGAATCCCGGTATCAAAGATTCGAATTAGAGACACTGTCTATCATATATGCATTAAGGTGGTTCGGAATTTATTTGGAAGGAATACCGTTTAAAATCATTACGGATTGCAATTCGCTGACAATGACTCTCAATAAGAAACAGGTCAACCCGCGGATAGCCCGGTGGGCACTAGAGGTAGAAAATTTTAATTACACTATTCAGCACCGAAAGGGGAAGAAACCTGCGGAGAGGTGTCCTTTGTGTACGACAACGTTCGAACCCGTCTAAGTGCAGGAGACATACCGATTCCGGAAAAGAATCATACGCATGCAAGTTTAGTGAGTTGGAAAAGGGGAGGTTGTAGGCTACGAACTTGTAGATGGACTGGTTTTTCGTAGCGTAGGCCAGCAAGTTTTATTTTTTATTATGTATCCCTTTGGAGATGCAAGATAGCATAATTAGGATGGTTGATAAGAAGATCGGTCATATGTGGGTTGATAAGTGCCACGATCAAATACGTAAAAGCTTTAGGTTCGATAAAATGAGAGACAAGATCACCCAATTCATCCAAATCTGTGTAAAGTGCATCATATTCTCTGCTTCAGCGCGATGAAATGAACAAAACTTGTTTAGTATTCCAAAAAAACCAATACCTTTTGACACCCTCCCCTTGGATCACCAGTCATCAAGTCGAAACGAAAGCATATATGCGTTTACAAAGTACGTAAAATTGTACCCCGTTAATTCTACCAGTACGAAGGAAGTTTGTTTCGCCTTGGAAAATACTTTACTTATTATAGCCGTCCAAGACGGATTATAACAGATAGAGGGACGTGCTTTACTTTCCTCGAGTTTAGTAATTTCCACTTAAAGCGCAACATAGTCCATGTTAAGGTTGCAGTGGCCTCACCATAAGCAAACGGTCACGTAGAGAGAGTCAATCGGATACTCAAGGCAATGTTACGCAAGTTAACCGAATCAATGGAGCATGCCGACAGGGTAGCTAGACTTCCCCAAGTGGAATACGCCATAAATAATACCGTGCATAGCACGACTAGATATACACCCAGCGAATTGCTGTTTTGAGTTTTGACGAGTTGACTGAATTCCTCGAATAGAAGCTACTGGACGGTACTTCTAGAGACATAGGTAATATCAGAAAAGACGCCCAAGAAAAAATAGAAAGATCGCAGGAGTACAATATACAATAATTTCTCAAGAACAGTGTACCTGCAAAAAGACACTTGGTTCGCCACTTTGTGGTGATCAGGCATGTTGACACTTCGAGTGGGACGAATAAAAAGTTTATTCAAAAATACCGCGAACCTTACGTTATACATAAGGTCTGGTCGAATGGGCGTTATGTAATTAGGAACATTGATAATTGCCAGCTAACACATTTAACCTTCGACGGTGTTGTCGAAGCTATGAAAATTCGGAAATAGGTTACGCCAATTCAAGAAAGCAATCACTCGCTTCAGTCACCAGCGCAAACGGGCCGCACTACTCAAACACCTAGCTGTAGGTCGTCATTAAGATCAATCATGTTAATCAGGTTGGTTGAGATGTTTTGATTATTTTATATTTAAGTAATTTTAGTCATCCTATACTTCTTTAAAAATTTTTATTTGAAGATATATGAAATACCTTGTTACATAGCTCAGCCAAGAACGATAGAATACAAGATTGCGCCTTCCCGACGAAAAATGATGTGAAGCAAAATGCGTGCAACTTCACGAACATGGTTTTACTGAGAATCGGAAGAAATTGCAAACAAAATGTGAGGTTAGGTTCTCCTATGATTTGTAAATTTTAAAATTCTAACCAATTTCGGCACTTTATGCAACATAGTTATATTCAAATAACTTCATTTATGCTCTGTCTTTAATTGGAGGTCTTTCAAAAACACTGCAGAGTAACATTAGGAAACACAAGAAGCTTAACTTGCAACCAAGTGCGCAGCTACACATTCACATCGTTTTTAGCAAGTTTTATAGCCCCGTATCATTGATAGTTTCTGTGATTTAACACTTAACACTGCGCACTTCGTGTTTAATAACTTTATTTTAAATAAAATTGCTTTTAAGCATTGAATTTAAGCACAAAGAATTGTATGCTTACAAACATACAAACAAAACTAACCGCGTTCTCTGACGTAGCATAAACAGCTGATTCTGTCAAATTTGCTGAGAGCGAATAGTTCAATGTACATTGGCACTTTATACTTGTGTTAAATCGAAACATTCAATTAAAATAATCAGCACTTCCTTGCGCACATATGTATGTATCGAAAGTCGTATTATTAACTGGAGGCCCAAGGCTTTCCAGCTGCACGGGGTTTTTGGAAAACCTTGCGCAACGTCTGCCCGCACCTCCTTCATATTCACTAGTCTCATACTAACTCCGGTTAGTGGATGGTCTAGACCTGTTGAAAAATAGATTTCAATTTATCCACTACAGCTATTAATAAACACTTCTTATATTTTTAATTACTTTGGTGAAAAATATCCACTTAGTTTCTAGCTTACTTGTATTTTTTTGTTCATTTGAATTATTATTTTAACTTCTCCCTATAAAGGAAAGCACTCGTAGATTATTCTCACGAATAAATGTCAAAACTGTGTTACACTCGGAATCCGTGATGGAAATCTCCCGAATTTCAAAATTTCGTAAGAATTTCGTGATGACGTCGGAATTGATGATAGCATTATCCCGAAGTTGTCACGTCGGAAGCTCCGAAGGAATTCATGATATACCTGTGAAACTACCCTATTTGAATTTATTTTCGCAGTTCTTGGACTTGAAGAGCAACTTTAAGGGCCAGTTTTTCAGTCCTGGTTGAAACTCAGATTAAACTAAGTTTAGTTAAACTCAGTTTAAATTTAAACTTAGTTTTTTGCGCTCAATTAAATTTGTTGCAACCAAAACGAAATAGTCAGCACGCAACTGATAAGTTAAACTAAGTTTAACTGTGCGCACCCGGCCGTTTAAACTCAGATTAAACTCCGTTTAAAGTTGACTGAAAAACTGCATACTGAGTTTAAACTTAGTTCAAACAAGTTCAACTTGCACTGAAAAACTGGCCCTAAGAGAGTTTTTTACTTGCGGTCTTCACCTGCTTTCAATTCTCGCTTACTTCTGGAAGACATGTCGCTCGTGAAGACCAAAAAAAATAAAAAGTATGCTTTGTCTCGCAAGCCGATCGGTAAGCGAGCGCTCGCTTGCTATCAACTGTCATTTTTGTAGTTTGACAGCCATTTTCGCATTTCGTAGCATCTTCCATTGTGGGAAAATCGTTTATCATAGGCTTTTTTAGCACAAAAAAACCTTTTGATAATTATAATGATAAAATGGAGTGTTGAGTTACTATTATTTTTAAATTAATTAATTTATACCGACAATATGAGTCGGCTTGGAGTTTTAATAGCACGCAGGACACGAACCTTCTTGCTCTACGATATGTTGCCAGCGACAATTGGAAAAAGTGAACACCGCCCGTTATTTAAAAAAAAAATGAGTATTTTGTTTATGCTAATTGTTGAACGCTAAATCAAATTTCAATCGACATTTACTTCGTCAGTCAATTAGAATGATACTATTCAACATCCAGTTCACAAAAGCAAAAAAAAAAGAGCTGCCGCCTTCCCACTACACGGTGTGCGTTATAAAAGTTTTACTTGAGTCCTTTGGCGGTATTTTTGTCACATATTCAGCATGATATGTCATCTAAGCAATAATTGGCAAGGCGGACTCAATAAGGGTGCGTTGAGGCGCTAGTTGATTTTTTCGGGTATGTGAACATAATGTCAAACTTCTTCGTTATGATTGACTGCCAATATAAATGATTAATGCTACTTTACATTATACTCACCAAAGAGCAAAAACAAAACTCATTTTGGTTTTTCACTTTAATGACGTTACCGCCACCTTATTGAATCCATTTTGGTTTTTTACTGTTATGCGGTTACCTCCACCTTATAGAATCCACCTTGGTAGTTGGTAGTGGTGAACGAGTATTTATTAGAGCTGTAAAAGTAACGAAAAGTTTGGTACCCGTATGTTTTCGTTGCTGAAACACTCAGCACCCGTTACTTTCGTAACGTTACTCGTTACTTTTGATACAATCAAATACTGGTATGTTTCACGAGATGTAGAATCATCGATGTTTGCGTACATTTATCAAAGATAATATGATACGAAACTCTTTTTTCGACAGAGCGCTGTCAAAAGGCGCATTTTTTATAACATTTTCCAAAAGAGCCACTCTGTAGAATTGGTATCTAGGTGTTTTTATTGTATTTTTTGGAGATTTTGCAGTTTATTCGCCACCATTGAGGTTTCCTAACAGAATACAAAAAATGCATTATAAATAACAGTAAATAAGAAATGTTATTTACATTAATGCCAGAAGATCATCTATATAAAATCAAAACAATGAAAACAATTAAAACATCGCAGAAATTCATATTTTGCAAAAACTGCTTTTACATATGCATTAAACATAAATTTAAGATATAGCGTGTTTCCTTATATGCATACATGTTTAATAATGTATATTAAAATGCAATATATACCCATCTCGCTTGGAAAAAAAAAGTTTTGGGATATATTTTAAAAATAAAATACAATATATGTACATATGTACATCAAAACATTCAAAGTTTGCTAAAACTTATATTTTCAATTTAACTCTTAATTTAGAGAGTTCAAGATACATTTTATACAAAAATAATATTTACTCGATTTTTTAATCCAAATAAAAATAATAGCAATTTCCACGCATTTACCTCTGGCAGCTCACCATTTTGGGTTTCAGCTGTTCAGCAGCCCATGATTCGGCTTTGTTGCCAGCCCAAAATGTGAGATCATGGGCTCTCGCAGCAAGCAAAAGAGAGAAGTTTAGTATCATATTATCTTTGCATTTATGGCCCTGATAATTCCAAAGGATATTATCGTAAAACATCTTAATGAAAATATAAAATGCAAAATGGTTAGTTAGTTCGTTTAAAAAATTTTATTTACATTTTTAATTCAGATGTAAAAGTGTGAACATCGGTAGTTTTTTAAATAAATGTTTAATAAATATACATATGTATATTTAGAAGCAACGTATTTTTCCAAAAAGTTCAAAATTGCGAATGCAATATGAGAAAGGATGAGCATAAACCTGTACATAAATCGGCACAAGCGAATCATACCGAAACGTTGCCTTGCAAGGTGTAAGATAATACTGCCAAAGATAATATGATACGAAACTCTTTGTTTCGAGAGAGCGCTGTCAAGAGGCGCATTTTTTATACCATTTTCCAAAAGAGCCACTCTGTGAAATATTATCTGGGGATTTTTATTTGATATTTTGGAGATTTTGCAGTTTCTTCGCCTCAGTTGAGGTTTGCTAACGAAATGAATGAAAATGCAATAAAAATAAGAGTAAATAAGAGATGTTATTTAACTAAATGCCAGAAGATAATATATATAAAATCAAAACAATGAAAATAATTAAAATATCGCAGAAATTCATATTTTGCAAAAACTGCTTTTACATATGCATTAAAAATAAATTTAACATATAGCGATCAAGCGAAAGAGAGAAGTTTCGTATCATATTATCTTTGGATACTGCTGTGTTGAAAATAAGTATACTCAACTGTTTTATTCCGCACAATATTAACAATCGAATTGACAACTACGGAACGGAATATGCGAGTACCGAGTTTATTTTGTAAGTAACGATTCGGTACTTCGAGTCAGGCGTTGTACTCGTTACTCGGTAATACGGTTTGCTACAGCTCTAGTATTTATTTCCTTTTCATCAATATTTTAAGAAAATTGAAAGTGCAATATGGTTATTAGGAGCTCTATTTTATATGTTTTAAACCAAAGAATACCGCTAATAAAATTTCGTAAAGGTGGGCTAAAGCCCTTCCCTACCCAGGAGCATGGTATTAACGCTGTGTATGTAAGTTCTCTTACGAAAACTTGTGGGAATTGTATAATACATACATACATACATATGTTCATAAACATACATACATAGACATGGAAAAATGTATCTAGTGATATTTGAAAATCATTGTTTTCGAGAAGTTTGAGGGCACGTGTAAACCAAATTGAAAAACTTTTGTTTAACTATCGTTTTGCAAAATCCGTGGGTGGGATTCGATATAGCGCCGCATAAGTTGGTTTACTGTGGCTAAACGCGTAAACCAAATTGAAAAATTTAAATGCACATATGTATGTATGTAGATGAACAACAAAATAAACTTTTGTTGGTTAATATTTGGTATAGCGCCTCATAAAAAGGGGGGCTGGGTGGTGAAGGAGGGGGAGTGGCACCCCCCCCAGCACACCGTTAGAAGGGGAAAGAATAAACTTTGGTTAATATTCGGTATAGCGCCGCATAAAAAGGGGGCGGTGGGCGGTGAAGGAGGGGGCGTGGCACCCCCCCAGCACACCGTTAGAAAGGGGAAAGAATAAACTTTTCCATGAGCCCCCTCTGGTTCCTCTAGACCCTCGGTGAGGCCCTAGGGAAGCCTTTGAAAATGGGCAAAAATCCAACTTTTTCCATACAAAAGGGGGGACAAAGTTACCCAGTAAACATTTTTTATTAAACTCCAGACAAAATGTGAGTTCATTACACATGTTAAAATGCGCGATTTTGAATAACAAATTTTTAATATATTACGAAATATATATGTATTAGTAAATAGCGCCGCAGGCGAAAATTTGTAATAAAAAATCGCGCGATTTTTAATTACAAATTTTGAATATATAGCGAAATATATATTTATTAGTGAAAAGCGCCGCAGGCGAAAATTTGTAATAAAAAATCGTTTATTTTGTTGTTCATCTGTGTGCATTGGAATTTTTCAATTTGGTTTACGCGTTTAGCCACAGTAAACCAAACTTATGCGGCGCTATATCGAATCCCACCCGAATGAAATTCCAACACCATATATGTGAAAAATGCAAAAAAAATAGCATTTTTAAAGTTAAATTCTGTTAAAATTTGTGGTCGGATTTTTGCAAAAAGATAGTTAAACAAAAGTTTATTTTGTTGTTCATCTATGTGCATTGGAATTTTTCAATTTGGTTTACGCGTTTAGCCACAGTAAACCAAACTTATGCGGCGCTATATCGAATCCCACCCAAATTTTGTAAGAAATTTTGTTTTATTTGCGTTGCTGACGATAAGAGAATCAGTAATAATGAGAGTAATGATCCAGAGCGGGTTCGCGGAAAGGTATTCAATAGAAAACCGGAAAGGAGTTCTGCGCAGAAATACTGTTGATGGCGTAGCCGGTGTTTGTCCGGCCAGGGTTATTTTTTTGAAGCGCGGCCGAAGGCCGCTCACGCGGAAAGGTGTTCTGGGCGGAAATGCTGTTGATGGCGTAGCCGGAGTTTGTCCGGCCAGGGTTATTTTTTTGAAGCGCGGCCGAAGGCCGCTCACGCGGAAAGGTGTTCTGCGCGGAAATACTGTTGATGGCGTAGCCGGAGTTTGTCCGGCCAGGGTTATTTTTTTGAAGCGCGGCCGAAGGCCGCTCACGCGGAAAGGTGTTCTGTGCGGAAATACTGTTGATGGCGTAGCCGGAGTTTGTCCGGCCAGGGTTATTTTTTTAAAGCGCGGCTGAAGGCCGCTCACGCGGAAAGGTGTTCTGCGCGGAAATACTGTTGATGGCATAGCCGGAGTTTGTCCGGCCAGGGTTATTTTTTTGAAGCGCGGCCGAAGGCCGCTCACGCGGAAAGGTGTTCTGCGCGGAAATACTGCTGATGGCGTAGCCGGAGTTTGTCCGGCCAGGGTTATATTTTTGAAGCGCGGCCGAAGGCCGCTCACGCGGAAAGGTGTTCTGCGCGGAAATACTGTTGATGGCGTAGCCGGAGTTTGTCCGGCCAGGGTTATTTTTTCAAAGCGCGGCCGAAGGCCGCTCACGTTGAAAGATGTTTCGCACGGAAATACTGATTTATATTTAGGTTTCAAAATTAAAAAAAAAAACCCCAAAAAATTTAATAAAACACATCGTTAATACCTTTCCGCGAATCCGCTCTGGATCATTACCCTCATTATTACTGATTCTTCTATCGTCAGCAACACAAATAAAACAAAATTTCCTACAAAATTTAAGTTTTAATATATAAAATTATACATCAAATTAAAGGTATTTTTATGGGCTTTAAGACAAGCTTATTTTTACATACTGTTAATTACGTATTTTTTTAAGAAAAATATAGTTTTTTATTAAAAAAATGTGTGTTTTTTCAGTTTTTGTTATTTTTCTCAAAATATATACATATATAATTTATGTAAACATATGCATATCAAATAAAAGGTCTTTTTATTATCTTTATAACGATACCAAATTATGAAGATCGGATTAATAGTTTTTGAAATATTAGCAAAATATTGAAATTTCCCCCTTTAACCCTCCCTAACACCCCTCCTATTACTTTGCACCAAAAAAAAATTATACCACCAAAATCGGTAAAAAGGGGCGGACCACGCCCACTTTTTTTTCTAGCTCAATGGTCCGTATTCTTTACTTGTTCCTTTATTTTTGCACACACATAATTCTAACACATTGTGATATCAGCTTTACTGTTTTTAGAAACAAAAACTATTTTAATACTTTGCATTTCTTAAATAAAAAGTTGCATTTTTAAGCCCCGCACAAAAGACTAAAACTCCTGCCAAATGCATCTATCAAACTACTGAAAACAACGAGTGAAAGCGAAACCAAATGAAAATTGATATAACCCAATAATCTAAAACTACGCGAAAAGGAGTTCCGAGATACGTTTCAAAAGTATATACACCACAATTACGGCCTGTGCCATTTTGTACAAATAAATATTTCGTGATATATTGAAAATTTGTATTTAAGAATCGCTCGAATTTTTATTTTCACTGGTCAGGTTTAGTATAGTGCCGCATAAATTAGGTTTACTGTGGCTAAATTGAAAAATTCAAATGCACATAGATGAACTACAAAATAAACTTTTGTTTAACAAAAATCCGTCCACAAATTTAATCAGAATTTAACTTTAAAAATGCTTTTATTTTGCATTTTTCACATATGTACATATGAATATGGTGTTTGATTTTCATTCACTGCACTTAATATCGAGCTACGAATGTATTCATTTTGGCACACACATATTATTAACACATTGTGGTATCAATTTTCAACGTTTTTAGAATCAAAAAATATTTAAATACTTCGCAATTATTAAATAAAAAGTTGCATTTTTAAGCCCCGCACAAAAAACTAAAATTTCTTCTGAATGCATCTGTCAAACTACGAAACGAGCCAAAGAGAAAACAAAAGCAAATTGATATAAGCCATTAAGCTTAATATACAATGTATGTATATGCAAACGCAAAAACATTACATTTTTTCTTTTTGGATTTTGTGATATTTTAATGATTATTATGTTATAGGCAACATATGTTAGCTGGAAAAATTTAGATTGGAAATGGCGATATGCTGTTTTACAAGGAAAACTAAGATTTCGAAGTAAATACACCACAATTATGACCTGTGACGTTTTTCTTAAATAAATCAATATATTGTAATAAATTGGAAATTTTTAATAAAAAATCGCGCGAATAAATTGAAATTTTTCTGTTCTTAAATATATATATTTTTCCTAATATATTGAAACGGGAAAATAGCTCTTCGAGGATTTTAAAAATACACGTACAACATATACATTTAACATATGTCATGAGCCCACATGACATGAAAGGAGTTCTGCGCGAAAATATGCTGATGGGGTAGCCGGAGATTGTCCGGCCAGGGTTATTTTTTTGAAGTACGGCCGAAGGCCGTTCACCTGGAAAGGAATTCCGCGCGAAAGTACTGTTGATGGTGTAGCCGGAATTTGTCCGGCCAGTGTTATTTTTTGGAAGCGCGGCCGAAGGCCGCTCACGGGAAAAGACCTTTTCGCGGATATAAAAGCCACGCATACATTTTGTCTGGAGTTTTACAAAAAATGTTTGCTGATTTTGTATGGAAAAACTTAAATTTTGGGCAATTTTTAAAGGCTTCCCTAGAGCCTCACCGGTCTAGAGGAATCAATCAGGGCTTATTAAAATGTTTATTCTTTCTGCTTTGTTTTTGTTGTAGCGGCTAGCCACACCCCACAGGGTTGTCGGCCTACCTCAATCGTTATCATCAAGCTCAACCAACGAGAGGTGCAGGAAACGAGCCGTTTCAACAGGGTTGGACGATAGGGATAGGTGTGTTAGTTTAGTGGGTTTTGCCCGGCATGTGAATAGGTGATTGGTGTCGTGCGGAGACTCTCCACATGGCGGGCCAGTGTTGGGGATGTCGGGGTTGATCCTGGATAGGTAGGAGTTTAACCTGCTATAGTATAGTATAGAGTTGGGCCAGAGTAACGCGTGTCTCCCGAGGCAGATGGAGCTTCTCAGCTGCTATAGGTGGTGGTTGGACGCCCAGGACTACATTCACAGGGCTGTTGTCGATAAATTTGGATACCGACTCCCTGTGAATGTTGCTTTGAGACTGTCGGTACGTCCTTGGGTCCAGCAGTAAGCGTACGTAAGTCTGGACCTCGTCCGTCAGTTGTGAGAGGTGTCCCCTGATGAACTTGAGTGTCGGCTCCATTGCCAGGAAGTCTCTATTAGGGTGCCCTGGACGTGGACACCTCCCCAGAAACTGCTTTGTGAGCATCAAGTTGTGCTCCTGCGCTGGGAGCACGTGAGCCTCATGATAGAGGTTATAGACAGGCGTCATCAGAAGACATCCTGTCACTGTCGTGAGTTGCTGCGTTGTAACATGTCTCTAGTCTTGACCACTGAGTCCTGCTAGTTCCAGGCGACCATATTGGCGCAGCATAGTTTAGAACCGACCGGCCAATCGCCTTGTATGTTGCCAACAACGTTTCCTTGTCTTTGCCCCAAGTGCTGCCGGCGAGCGACTTGAGGACTTTGTTGCGGCTCTGTACCTTACTGACGGTTGCGTTTGTATGCGCTAAGAAGGAGACTATGCTGTCAAGGGTGACCCTCAGGAGCTTCGGAATGGGGGTCCCCTCGATGTGTATGTCGAGAGTGAGCCCGAAATCCTTCTTCTAAGATGTAAATAGGGTTGCAGTGGACTTAGCAGGCGACAGCGTCAAATTCCGTCCTGTAAAGTAGTGAGCAAGCTCTGGGAGGTAGCTGTTCACCTTGGAGCACAAGTCATCAATTCCATTGCCGGTAGCGATTATCGTACAGTCGTCGGAATACGAGACCAGTGTGAATCCCTCTGCCGGGGAGAGGAGTCGCGAGATATAAAAAGAAGGAGGCTGTGTCAGAGACACGGCCATTAAGTTTAACGTAGAATACGCCATCCGATAAGACAGAAAACATATGTATAATGATAATTTATAATGATAAATAATGCAAGCAAATGAATTTCTTTATTTGATAGTTACTTTTGATGATATACATAAGCTTATGATAGGAAAATAGGATAAAAATGTTTTTAAATTATCAATTAAATTTCTCGCAAAAACGAAGTCAATGGTAGTTATCAATAGTAAAGATAAATGATAAATAACAGACCCAAATCTATTTGATTATTTGAAAGTTACTTTTGAGAATATAGGCTTATGATGGGAAAAATAGGATAAATATGTTTTTAAATTAACATTTAAATTTCTCGCAAAAACTAAGTCAATGGTTGTGTTATCAATAGTTGTGGGAGCATCATTTCGAATATAATCCAAATTAAACGTATCGCTCATAAATTTCGCCAATCTAGTATTTGAAGTGATTTCTGTGTTAAAATCACCACCAATAAGCAGTAGTTGGCAGCGCTTTCTCTGCCTTTACTCTACTTTAACTTGCCCGCCTAAAATTATGCAATACAAAGAAAGGGCTGCACGAGTACATTTAAATCGCCCAACAGCAAACACTCAACCAAACACCACACACATATTTGTGTGCATGTGTTTATACAATTTTCATTTGCGAAATTTAAATATTAGGAAGATATCAACCAACATGAAATGTATGTCAAACGAAAGCTAACATCTTCATTTGACTACAAAAAATTTTTAAAAAAAGTTACCGTGCCGTTTCCTTATAATTAAAGAAATAGAGATTACAACAATAAAAACCTGACATGGGTGCCCATACCGTAAGGTAAGACGTATTCTACGCCAAAATTGAATAGCAGGGGGGATAGGACGCCACCTTGTGGTGCTCCCTGCTTAATTCTTCTGGCTTTTGTCACGGTATCATACCGGCGCCTCGCGACCATACAGATAGTTCGCGGTCCATCGCCTCAACACCGCTGGGAGAGGTGAGGCCTCCACGTCCTTCAACAAGGTGGAGTGTCTGACTGTGTCGAAGGCCTTCGACAAGTTCAGAGCCATGAGGACGGTTCTCTCACAGGGGCGATTGCCGTTGAGACCACGATTAATCTGTGTGTTTATGGCGTTAAGTGCCGTTGTAGTGCTATGCACTTACCGGAAGCCGTGTTGATGCTTCGCCGGGCTGAGGTAGTGATTGAAATGCGGGAGCAGCAGGGCCTCAAGTGTCTTGACCACAGGAAAAAAGCAGGGAGATCGGCCGGTAAGACTCGCCTTGGCCGGCCGGTTTCCCTGGTTTCAGCAGTGGTATCACCCTACTGGTCTTCCAGATATCCGGAATGACCAGGGTGCTTAAAGACAGATTGAGGACCTTGGTGACACATGCGGTCCATTTTTAAATATAAAAAATGATCCTAAAGCTTGTGAGAATGTATATACATATAAAAAAAGTTAAACAAAAATTTGGTGCATTGGAACATTCATCGGTTGCGTCGGCAGTTTCTCTCTTTTACTCTGTGTCAGGCATTACGGGGACCCCCGATATATCAGCGCATACTCTGAAACTGAAGGCGAGCTTGGTGAGGTCCAGCGTTCTAACGCAACATACTATGCAGTATCGTCTAAACGAATAACGCACAAAGGACGATCGTCCGCACTGGGATTATGGGCAGTTGCTTCAGCCTGCTATTGAAGCCAGCAAAAAATCGTAGGAAAGTGACATTGGGATATCAGAGAGACCTTTCGACGTTTTGCAAACCAATCCTGTTGACTTTGTTGAAGCACTTCCACAACAGACGGTTCTGTGCCCGAAACAACTCGGGTTTCACCCGATCAAGGTCTGTTTTTCCGGCGACCTAGATTTAGATTAGATTTAGATTAAAATATGAGGATTGCACTGCGACCTGTGGATCTATTGTGCCCTCAGTACCTTACAACACCTCCCCCAGTCCGAGAGCATCTATACATTTTAAGATGGACCCCGGACTTAGGGAGTGTATGTATTCCTCCTTTGGCCACATCTGACCTTGCCACCTTTCCCTTCGAGGCGCCACATCGTCGCACTCCAGTAGTATGTGTGAGGAGGTTTCCTTGACCGTATCGCAGAAGCGACGTAGGTCATTTGACCAGATACCTATCTTGTACAGGTGACCTTTTAACCTGCAGTGACCTGTGAGAATACCTGTGCGGATTCTAAGTTTTGCCTTTGGGAGGTTTATGAGTTGTTTAAATCTCGTGTTGTTATAACCTCCCAAAAATTTCTTTGCCTGTACAAGGCTCTGTATGTTCTTGAAATGCTGCTCCCTGAGCCGATTTGTCTCCTTCCTGAGTGCTTCCTTTATAGAACTTGCACTGATCGAGTAATCCCTCTTACCTATTTTTGGGATGAAGATCACCCGAGCTCTACGCCATACCTCGGGGAGATAGGCCAGAGCAAGGCTGTCTCATGATTTTCCTTAGGTGAGGGATCAAGAGCATCCCGCCCTGCTGGAGCAACACAGGACCGATGCCGTCCACC
The DNA here is from genome assembly GCA_963971545.1 of Philophylla caesio. Lineage (NCBI taxonomy): Eukaryota > Metazoa > Arthropoda > Insecta > Diptera > Tephritidae > Philophylla > Philophylla caesio. Next base: position 65,014,240 of record OZ020606.1, read on the forward strand.
CCCAGGGCCATATACTTCTCAAAAGAGCCCAAAGCCCAGACGACCGTCTGCCAGTTTATTAGTTTTCTGGCCATCTTCCAGTCCTCTGCTCTCGACCTAACCTCCCGGAAAGCAAGGCCCCGCGGCACAGGGATAGCACCGGGGAAGTGGGCTGCCAACAGTGCCTGTGACCTCTCCCTCTAATCGCTCGTGTACGTACCATCAGGTAGTTTGATTGCTAACCTGACCTCCGAGTTACCCTTTGCCACAACTCTATGGAGTCGTGCAGCTGCCGAAACTGCAGTAATGTTCTCGCAAAAGCTTCTGAAGCTAACGCGCTTGGCTTTTCTTATTTCCTTGCTGTATGTAGTTAGACTTGCAGACTGGCCGTGTACTCATTCCATCGCCCCGTGCGCTTGGCTCTGTTGAAAAGCCTGCGCACCTCTCACCTGAGGTTAGAGAGCTCCCTGGACCACCATGCAGTCTGTGATCTGCTCTGTGGCTTACTCTCAGGGCAGCTGCAGTTAAAGTCTAACTCCATACAGCCACCTCTATTGTGGCCAGCTTCTACTCTGCAAAGAAACCTACCAGATCGGTCTTGCAACCGACCTGCTACAGAATGCACATTAGTAATCCTTACGGAGGAATCATACCTGATCGTAACCTCGGCCGGAAACACTTTCTCTCGGCGGACCCCTCTGCTGGTACTGGGCTCCTCATCTTCCCTGGTATGTTCAATGAACAGCGCTGCCTCTTCCGCTGTGAGCCTTTCCAGGAAACTGCCACTGCGCTTGGAGATTTTCGCGTGGCTACTCCTCTCTGGCGCAACAGCTCCTGGCGTGCCTACCACAATGGTGGACGACTTAGCAGCTGTTGGGTTGTCAGAGACAGCCCCCCCAGAGCGTGTAGGTAACTTGCTGTTTGTACCACGAGTGGCCTGTGATGATGCTGTGCACGCCACCCTATGGTAGACCCTGTTAACTCTTGTCAATTTTGACACTGCGTTACGGAAGCATACCGACGCCTGACGACCACACAGATAGTTTGCAGTCCTTCTCCCCAACGCCGTTGGGAGAGGTGAGGCCTCCACGTCCTTCAACAGGGTAAAGGGGCTGACAGTGTCGAAGGCTTTCTACAGGTCCACGACCACCAGGACTGTATTTATGGCGTTAAGTGCCGTTGTGCTATGTACTTTCTGGAAGCTATGTTGATGCTTCGCCGGACTTCGCCAATTTTTTCAGCATCAACATGCTTAACCCGTCTGGGCCAATGGATTTGGAGGCCTTCGGCTTCCCGATGGCTTCCTTCACCTCGGTACTAGAGAGGATAATCTGGGTTTTTGTTTGCGCAGCCTTCTGGTCACTGACCGTTTGGATCTGTCGGCCGAAGAATGCAGTGTAAGTTGTCGGCTAAAGAAGCTCGCGCTTCGGGTCCGGGTCCAAAGGAGATTTCTGTTCGGTCGTCACGCCTCGTCGGGTTGGACAGGGACCTCACGGTCGACCATAGTTTGCCCACTCCGGCCCCGAGATTGCAGGACTTCAGGTGCTCGTCCGACTTTTCCTGCTTGTGTTTGTTGACCAGGCGTTGGATCTCTCCGATTAGTTCCCTAATACGGGATTTGCGTACCCGCCCCCAGTCAGCTTTTTTGAAGTTGACGTAGATACGGCGGTCGGAGGCAACATAGTTGGCAGGTCTGTCAATCGAGATGACTATGGAAGGTGGTCTGATGCAAGCAATAGCATTGGTCGTCACGTTATGCTATTTATCAGACCCGCGGTAGCTTCTGTAAGATCTGGCGAGCTGCTGCAACTAGCCACAATCCTGGTGGGGGCGTCGTCATTCATTCTGCAGAATGTCGAATCGTCTATCAGCTCTGCCAATTTGGTATCCCTACGATCGTTTGCTAGGCTTGGAAATCAAAGATCGTGGTGCGCATTAAAGTTTCCGACTACCAAACGAATTTCACTTCTGAGGATCCCACCTATATCACCGATTGCGCTCCAAAGAAGTGTTCCAAAGTTCGCTGAGTGCATAGCAGCGCCAGTATACGAGGTATCCCACGTTATTATGGGAACCGTTGCTGTTGGCATACAGTTGGAGTGGTTGGCGATAACTTATATGCTCTTCCTTAGGCCACATCTGACCTAATCACCTTTACCTTCGTCGCCCTGCAGTCGTGCTCTTCAGGAGTGACATTATGCAGATGACCTCTTATCCTGCAGTGACCTGTAAGGATAACTAAGAATTCTTAGTTTTGCTTTTGAGAGTTTTATAAGTACTTTAAGTCTTGCTTTGTGCTAAAATGTCATAAATAACTATTTTAACATATAATAGATCTGTTTCGGAAACGTGATAGTCACCACATGCCTAACTAATTGTTATTTACGAATATATTTTTTTGTTAACACCACCTCTACAGCAATGATCCAAATACACAATACATAACATATTAATAATTATTTTTGCTATTTTCTTTCATAGGCTAATGCGGCTCGAGGGGCAGCTATTGAAGATTGGGAATTACCAGCACGTTATTCCCGAAAACGTATCGACCCTGTTGAAATGGAATATATTAATAATGGCGGTCCATTTTAAAATATAAAAAATGATCCTAAAGCTTGTGAGAATGTATATACATATAAAAAAAGTTAAATAAAAATTTGGTGCATTGGAACATTCATCGGTTGCGTCGGCAGTTTCTCTCTTTTACTCTGTGTCAGGCATTACGGTGACCCCCGATATATCAGCGCATACTCTGAAACTGAAGGCGAGCTTGGTGAGGTCCAGCGTTCTAACGCAACATACTATGCAGTATCGTCTAAACGAATAACGCACAAAGGACGATCGTCCGCACTGGGATTATGGGCAGTTGCTTCAGCCTGCTATTGAAGCCAGCAAAAAATCGTAGGAAAGTGAAATTGGCATATCAGAGAGACCTTTCGACGTTTTGCAAACCAATCCTGTTGACTTTGTTAAGGCACTTCCACAACAGACGGTTCTGTGCCCGAAACAACTCGGGTTTCACCCGACCAAGGTCTGTTTTTCCGGCGACCTAGATTTAGATTAGATTTAGATTAAAATATGAGGATTGCACTGCGACCTGTGGATCTATTGTGCCCTCAGTACCTTACAACACCTCCCCCAGTCCGAGAGCATTTATACATTTTAAGATGGACCCGGGACTTAGGGAGTGTATGTATTCCTCCTTTGGCCACATCTGACCTTGCCACCTCTCCCTTCGAGGCGCCACATCGTCGCACTCCAGTAGTATGTGTGAGGGGGTTTCCTTGACCGTATCGCAGAAGCGACAAAGGTCATTTGACCAGATACCTATCTTGTACAGGTGACCTTTTAACCTGCAGTGACCTGTGAGAATACCTGTGTGGATTCTAAGTTTTGCCTTTGGGAGGTTTATGAGTTGTTTAAATCTCGTGTTGTTATAACCTCCCAAACATTTCTTTGCCTGAACAAGGTCCTGTATGTTCTTGAATTTCTGCTCCCTGAGCCGATTTGTCTCCTTCCTGAGTGCTTCCTTTATAGAACTTGCACTGATCGAGTAATCCCTCTTACCTATTTTTGGGATGAAGATCACCCGAGCTCTACGCCATACCTCGGGGAGATAGGCCAGAGCAAGGCTGTCTCATGATTTTCACTAGGTGAGGGATCAAGAGCATCCCGCCCTGCTGGAGCAACACAGGACCGATGCCGTCCACCCCCAGGGCCATATACTTCCAGTCCTCTGCTCTCGACCTAACCTCCCGGAAAGCACAGCCCCGCGGCACAGGGATAGCACCGGGGAAGTGGGCTGCCAACAGTGCCTGTGACCTCTCCCTCTAATCGCTCGTGTACGTACCATCAGGTAGTTTGATTGCTAACCTGACCTCCGAGTTACCCTTTGCCACAACTCTATGGAGTCTGGCAGCTGCCGAAACTGCAGTAATGTTCTCGCAAAAGCTTCTGAAGCTAACGCGCTTGGCTTTTCTTATTTCCTTGCTGTATGTAGTTAGACTTGCAGACTGGCCGTGTACTCATTCCATCGCCCCGTGCGCTTGGCTCTGTTGAAAAGCCTGCGCACCTCTCACCTGAGGTTAGAGAGCTCCCTGGACCACCATGCAGTCTGTGATCTGCTCTGTGGCTTACTCTCAGGGCAGCTGCTGTTAAAGTCTAACTCCATACAGCCACCTCTATTGTGACCAGCTTCTACTCTGCAAAGAAACCTACCAGATCGGTCTTGCAACCGACCTGCTACAGAATGCACATTAGTAATCCTTACGGAGGAATCATACCTGATCGTAACCTCGGCCGGAAACACTTTATCTCGGCGGACCCCTCTGCTGGTACTGGGCTCCTCATCTTCCCTGGCATGTTCAATGAACAGCGCTGCCTCTTCCGCTGTGAGCCTTTCCAGGAAACTGCCACTGCGCTTGGAGATTTTCGCGTGGCTACTCCTCTCTGGCGCAACAGCTCCTGGCGTGCCTACCACAATGGTGGATGACTTAGCAGCTGTTGGGTTGTCAGAGACAGCCCCCCCAGAGCGTGGGCGGCTCCTGGAGCAACGTCTGCTTCTGGAACGGTGCCGGCTGCTCGATCGTCGCTGACCCTGCTTGAGGCCGATTTGTCCACTGTCCTCACTCTCGAACCAACAAAGAAACCTACCAGATCGGTCTTGCAACCGGTCTTGCTACTTGTTGCCTCTTGCAACTGTTGTCGTCGCCGTTGTTGTTGCGGTTGTTGCGGTTGTGTTCGTAGTTGTTGTTATTGTTGTTGTTGTTTATTCATCTTTTTCTTACGACACCTGCTCGGACTAGGCCGAGCCTGGCAGTCAACGTAGTTTATGGGGAAACCAAACGGTACGCCGCGTCAGCGCCCCTTGCCGCGGTAAGGCCACTGCTACTCCTTGAGGCGGCCCGGTGTCGAAGAGGCTCCGTACAAATATCCGAATGCTTTAATATAACAAATGTGGAGGCAAGTTGCTAGTTGCTATTCGCCCTTTGTCATCCCAAAGATGTAGGCAAGTTGTTAGTTGCTATTTATCCTTTATTATCCCAAACGTGTAGGTAACTTGCTGTTTGTACCACGAGTGGCCTGTGATGATGCTGTGCACGCCACCCTATGGTAGACCCTGTTAACTCTTGTCGGTTTTGACACTGCGTTACGGAAGCATACCGATGCCTGACGACCACACAGATAGTTTGCAGTCCTTCGCCCCAACGCCGTTGGGAGAGGTGAGGCCTCCACGTCCTTCAACAGGGTAAAGGGGCTGACAGTGTCGAAGGATTTCTACAGGTCCACGACCACCAGGACTGTATTTATGGCGTTAAGTGCCGTTGTGCTATGTACTTTCTGGAAGCTATGTTGATGCTTCGCCGGACTTCGCCAATTTTTTCAGCATCAACATGCTTAACCCGTCTGGGCCAATGGATTTGGAGGCCTTCGGCTTCCCGATGGCTTCCTTCACCTCGGTACTAGAGAGGATAATCTGGGGTTTTGTTTGCGCAGCCTTCTGGTCACTGACCGTTTGGATCTGTCGGCCGAAGGATGCAGTGTAAATTGTCGGCTAAAGAAGCTCGCGGTTCGGGTCCGGGTCCAAAGGAGATTTCTGTTCGGTCGTCACGCCTCGTCGGGTTGGACAGGGACCTCACGGTCGACCATAGTTTGCCCACTCCGGCCCCGAGATTGCAGGACTTCAGGTGCTCGTCCGACTTTTCCTGCTTGTGTTTGTTGACCAGGCGTTGGATCTCTCCGATTAGTTCCCTAATACGGGATTTGCGTACCCGCCCCCAGTCAGCTTTTTTGAAGTTGACGTAGATACGGCGGTCGGAGGCAACATAGTTGGCAGGTCTGTCAATCGAGATGACTATGGAAGGTGGTCTGATGCAAGCAATAGCATTGGTCGTCACGTTATGCTATTTATCAGACCCGCGGTAGCTTCTGTAAGATCTGGCGAGCTGCTGCAACTAGCCACAATCCTGGTGGGGGCGTCGGCATTCATTCTGCAGAATGTCGAATCGTCTATCAGCTCTGCCAATTTGGTATCCCTACGATCGTTTGCTAGGCTTGGAAATCAAAGATCGTGGTGCGCATTAAAGTTTCCGACTACCAAACGAATTTCACTTCTGAGGATCCCACCTATATCACCGATTGCGCTCCAAAGAAGTGTTCCAAAGTTCGCTGAGTGCATAGCAGCGCCAGTATACGAGGTATCCCACGTTATTATGGGAACCGTTGCTGTTGGCATACAGTTGGAGTGGTTGGCGATAACTTATATGCTCTTCCTTACGCCACATCTGACCTAATCACCTTTACCTTCGTCGCCCTGCAGTCGTGCTCTTCAGGAGTGACATTATGCAGATGACCTCTTATCCTGCAGTGACCTGTAAGGATAACTAAGAATTCTTAGTTTTGCTTTTGAGAGTTTTATAAGTACTTTAAGTCTTGCTTTGTGCTAAAATGTCATAAATAACTATTTTAACATATAATAGATCTGTTTCGGAAACGTGATAGTCACCACATGCCTAACTAATTGTTATTTTCGAATATATTTTTTTGTTAACACCACCTCTACAGCAATGATCCAAATACACAATACATAACATATTAATAATTATTTTTGCTATTTTCTTTCATAGGCTAATGCGGCTCGAGGGGCAGCTATTGAAGATTGGGAATTACCAGCACGTTATTCCCGAAAACGTATCGACCCTGTTGAAATGGAATATATTAATAATGGCGGTCCATTTTAAAATATAAAAAATGATCCTAAAGCTTGTGAGAATGTATATACATATAAAAAAAGTTAAATAAAAATTTGGTGCATTGGAACATTCATCGGTTGCGTCGGCAGTTTCTCTCTTTTACTCTGTGTCAGGCATTACGGTGACCCCCGATATATCAACGCATACTCTGAAACTGAAGGCGAGCTTGGTGAGGTCCAGCGTTCTAACGCAACATACTATGCAGTATCGTCTAAACGAATAACGCACAAAGGACGATCGTCCGCACTGGGATTATGGGCAGTTGCTTCAGCCTGCTATTGAAGCCAGCAAAAAATCGTAGGAAAGTGAAATTGGCATATCAGAGAGACCTTTCGACGTTTTGCAAACCAATCCTGTTGACTTTGTTGAAGCACTTCCACAACAGACGGTTCTGTGCCCGAAACAACTCGGGTTTCACCCGACCAAGGTCTGTTTTTCCGGCGACCTAGATTTAGATTAAAATATGAGGATTGCACTGCGACCTGTGGATCTATTGTGCCCTCAGTACCTTACAACACCTCCCCCAGTCCGAGAGCATCTATACATTTTAAGATGGACCCCGGACTTAGGGAGTGTATGTATTCCTCCTTTGGCCACATCTGACCTTGCCACCTCTCCCTTCGAGGCGCCACATCGTCGCACTCCAGTAGTATGTGTGAGGGGGTTTCCTTGACCGTATCGCAGAAGCGACAAAGGTCATTTGAACAGATACCTATCTTGTACAGGTGACCTTTTAACCTGCAGTGACCTGTGAGAATACCTGTGTGGATTCTAAGTTTTGCCTTTGGGAGGTTTATGAGTTGTTTAAATCTCGTGTTGTTATAACCTCCCAAACATTTCTTTGCCTGAACAAGGTCCTGTATGTTCTTGAATTTCTGCTCCCTGAGCCGATTTGTCTCCTTCCTGAGTGCTTCCTTTATAGAACTTGCACTGATCGAGTAATCCCTCTTACCTATTTTTGGCATGAAGATCACCCGAGCTCTACGCCATACCTCGGGGAGATAGGCCAGAGCAAGGCTGTCTCATGATTTTCACTAGGTGAGGGATCAAGAGCATCCCGCCCTGCTGGAGCAACACAGGACCGATGCCGTCCACCCCCAGGGCCATATACTTCTCAAAAGAGCCCAAAGCCCAGACGACCGTCTGCCAGTTTATTAGTTTTCTGGCAATCTTCCAGTCCTCTGCTCTCGACCTAACCTCCCGGAAAGCACGGCCCCGCGGCACAGGGATAGCACCGGGGAAGTGGGCTGCCAACAGTGCCTGTGACCTCTCCCTCTAATCGCTCGTGTACGTACCATCAGGTAGTTTGATTGCTAACCTGACCTCCGAGTTACCCTTTGCCACAACTCTATGGAGTCTGGCAGCTGCCGAAACTGCAGTAATGTTCTCGCAAAAGCTTCTGAAGCTAACGCGCTTGGCTTTTCTTATTTCCTTGCTGTATGTAGTTAGACTTGCAGACTGGCCGTGTACTCATTCCATCGCCCCGTGCGCTTGGCTCTGTTGAAAAGCCTGCGCACCTCTCACCTGAGGTTAGAGAGCTCCCTGGACCACCATGCAGTCTGTGATCTGCTCTGTGGCTTACTCTCAGGGCAGCTGCAGTTAAAGTCTAACTCCATACAGCCACCTCTATTGTGGCCAGCTTCTACTCTGCGAAGAAACCTACCAGATCGGTCTTGCAACCGACCTGCTACAGAATGCACATTAGTAATCCTTACGGAGGAATCATACCTGATCGTAACCTCGGCCGGAAACACTTTCTCTCGGCGGACCCCTCTGCTGGTACTGGGCTCCTCATCTTCCCTGGCATGTTCAATGAACAGCGCTGCCTCTTCCGCTGTGAGCCTCTCCTGGAAACTGCCACTGCGCTTCGAGATTTTCGCGTGGCTACTCCTCTCTGGCGCAACAGCTCCTGCCGTGCCTACCACAATGGTGGATGACTTAGCAGCTGTTGGGTTGTCAGAGACAGCCCCCCCAGAGCGTGGGCGGCTCCTGGAGCAACGTCTGCTTCTGGAACGGTGCCGGCTGCTCGATCGTCGCTGACCCTCCTTGAGGCCGATTTGTCCACTGTCCTCACTCTCGAACCAGCAAAGAAACCTACCAGATCGGTCTTGCAACCGGTCTTGCTACTTGTTGCCTCTTGCAACTGTTGTCGTCGCCGTTGTTGTTTTTGTTGTTGCGGTTGTTGTCGTAGTTGTTGTTGTTGTTTATTCATCTTTTTCTTACGACACCTGCTCGGACTAGGCCGAGCCTGGCAGTCAACGTAGTTTATGGGGAAACCAAACGGTACGCCGCGTCAGCGCCCCTTGCCGCGGTAAGGCCACTGCTACTCCTTGAGGCGGCCCGGTGTCGAAGAGGCTCCGTACAAATATCCGAATGCTTTAATATAACAAATGTGGAGGCAAGTTGCTAGTTGCTATTCGCCCTTTGTCATCCCAAAGATGTAGGCAAGTTGTTAGTTGCTATTTATCCTTTATTATCCCAAACGTGTAGGTAACTTGCTGTTTGTACCACGAGTGGCCTGTGATGATGCTGTGCACGCCACCCTATGGTAGACCCTGTTAACTCTTGTCGGTTTTGACACTGCGTTACGGAAGCATACCGATGCCTGACGACCACACAGATAGTTTGCAGTCCTTCGCCCCAACGCCGTTGGGAGAGGTGAGGCCTCCACGTCCTTCAACAGGGTAAAGGGGCTGACAGTGTCGAAGGATTTCTACAGGTCCACGACCACCAGGACTGTATTTATGGCGTTAAGTGCCGTTGTGCTATGTACTTTCTGGAAGCTATGTTGATGCTTCGCCGGACTTCGCCAATTTTTTCAGCATCAACATGCTTAACCCGTCTGGGCCAATGGATTTGGAGGCCTTCGGCTTCCCGATGGCTTCCTTCACCTCGGTACTAGAGAGGATAATCTGGGGTTTTGTTTGCGCAGCCTTCTGGTCACTGACCGTTTGGATCTGTCGGCCGAAGGATGCAGTGTAAATTGTCGGCTAAAGAAGCTCGCGCTTCGGGTCCGGGTCCAAAGGAGATTTCTGTTCGGTCGTCACGCCTCGTCGGGTTGGACAGGGACCTCACGGTCGACCATAGTTTGCCCACTCCGGCCCCGAGATTGCAGGACTTCAGGTGCTCGTCCGACTTTTCCTGCTTGTGTTTGTTGACCAGGCGTTGGATCTCTCCGATTAGTTCCCTAATACGGGATTTGCGTACCCGCCCCCAGTCAGCTTTTTTGAAGTTGACGTAGATACGGCGGTCGGAGGCAACATAGTTGGCAGGTCTGTCAATCGAGATGACTATGGAAGGTGGTCTGATGCAAGCAATAGCATTGGTCGTCACGTTATGCTATTTATCAGACCCGCGCTAGCTTCTGTAAGATCTGGCGAGCTGCTGCAACTAGCCACAATCCTGGTTGGGGCGTCGTCATTCATTCTGCAGAATGTCGAATCGTCTATCAGCTCTGCCAATTTGGTATCCCTACGATCGTTTGCTAGGCTTGGAAATCAAAGATCGTGGTGCGCATTAAAGTTTCCGACTACCAAACGAATTTCACTTCTGAGGATCCCACCTATATCACCGATTGCGCTCCAAAGAAGTGTTCCAAAGTTCGCTGAGTGCATAGCAGCGCCAGTATACGAGGTATCCCACGTTATTATGGGAACCGTTGCTGTTGGCATACAGTTGGAGTGGTTGGCGATAACTTATATGCTCTTCCTTAGGCCACATCTGACCTAATCACCTTTACCTTCGTCGCCCTGCAGTCGTGCTCTTCAGGAGTGACATTATGCAGATGACCTCTTATCCTGCAGTGACCTGTAAGGATAACTAAGAATTCTTAGTTTTGCTTTTGAGAGTTTTATAAGTACTTTAAGTCTTGCTTTGTGCTAAAATGTCATAAATAACTATTTTAACATATAATAGATCTGTTTCGGAAACGTGATAGTCACCACATGCCTAACTAATTGTTATTTACGAATATATTTTTTTGTTAACACCACCTCTACAGCAATGATCCAAATACACAATACATAACATATTAATAATTATTTTTGCTATTTTCTTTCATAGGCTAATGCGGCTCGAGGGGCAGCTATTGAAGATTGGGAATTACCAGCACGTTATTCCCGAAAACGTATCGACCCTGTTGAAATGGAATATATTAATATTCACCCGACCAAGGTCTGTTTTTCCGGCGACCTAGATTTAGATTAGATTTAGATTAAAATATGAGGATTGCACTGCGACCTGTGGATCTATTGTGCCCTCAGTACCTTACAACACCTCCCCCAGTCCGAGAGCATCTATACATTTTAAGATGGACCCCGGACTTAGGGAGTGTATGTATTCCTCCTTTGGCCACATCTGACCTTGCCACCTCTCCCTTCGAGGCGCCACATCGTCGCACTCCAGTAGTATGTGTGAGGGGGTTTCCTTGACCGTATCGCAGAAGCGACAAAGGTCATTTGACCAGATACCTATCTTGTACAGGTGACCTTTTAACCTGCAGTGACCTGTGAGAATACCTGTGCGGATTCTAAGTTTTGCCTTTGGGAGGTTTATGAGTTGTTTAAATCTCGTGTTGTTATAACCTCCCAAACATTTCTTTGCCTGAACAAGGTCCTGTATGTTCTTGAATTTCTGCTCCCTGAGCCGATTTGTCTCCTTCCTGAGTGCTTCCTTTATAGAACTTGCACTGATCGAGTAATCCCTCTTTCCTATTTTTGGGATGAAGATCACCCGAGCTCTACGCCATACCTCGGGGAGATAGGCCAGAGCAAGGCTGTCTCATGATTTTCACTAGGTGAGGGATCAAGAGCATCCCGCCCTGCTGGAGCAACACAGGACCGATGCCGTCCACCCCCAGGGCCATATACTTCTCAAAAGAGCCCAAAGCCCAGACGACCGTCTGCCAGTTTATTAGTTTTCTGGCAATCTTTCAGTCCTCTGCTCTCGACCTAACCTCCCGGAAAGCAAGGCCCCGCGGCACAGGGATAGCACCGGGGAAGTGGGCTGCCAACAGTGCCTGTGACCTCTCCCTCTAATCGCTCGTGTACGTACCATCAGGTAGTTTGATTGCTAACCTGACCTCCGAGTTACCCTTTGCCACAACTCTATGGAGTCTGGCAGCTGCCGAAACTGCAGTAATGTTCTCGCAAAAGCTTCTGAAGCTAACGCGCTTGGCTTTTCTTATTTCCTTGCTGTATGTAGTTAGACTTGCAGACTGGCCGTGTACTCATTCCATCGCCCCGTGCGCTTGGCTCTGTTGAAAAGCCTGCGCACCTCTCACCTGAGGTTAGAGAGCTCCCTGGACCACCATGCAGTCTGTGATCTGCTCTGTGGCTTACTCTCAGGGCAGCTGCAGTTAAAGTCTAACTCCATACAGCCACCTCTATTGTGACCAGCTTCTACTCTGCAAAGAAACCTACCAGATCGGTCTTGCAACCGACCTGCTACAGAATGCAAATTAGTAATCCTTACGGAGGAATCATACCTGATCGTAACCTCGGCCGGAAACACTTTCTCTCGGCGGACCCCTCTGCTGGTACTGGGCTCCTCATCTTCCCTGGCATGTTCAATGAACAGCGCTGCCTCTTCCGCTGTGAGCCTTTCCAGGAAACTGCCACTGCGCTTGGAGATTTTCGCGTGGCTACTCCTCTCTGGCGCAACAGCTCCTGGCGTGCCTACCACAATGGTGGATGACTTAGCAGCTGTTGGGTTGTCAGAGACAGCTCCCCCAGAGCGTGGGCGGCTCCTGGAGCAACGTCTGCTTCTGGAACGGTGCCGGCTGCTCGATCGTCGCTGACCCTCCTTGAGGCCGATTTGTCCACTGTCCTCACTCTCGAACCAACAAAGAAACCTACCAGATCGGTCTTGCAACCGGTCTTGCTACTTGTTGCCTCTTGCAACTGTTGTCGTCGCCGTTGTTGTTTTTGTTGTTGCGGTTGTGTTCGTAGTTGTTGTTATTGTTGTTGTTGTTTATTCATCTTTTTCTTACGACACCTGCTCGGACTAGGCCGAGCCTGGCAGTCAACGTAGTTTATGGGGAAACCAAACGGTACGCCGCGTCAGCGCCCCTTGCCGCGGTAAGGCCACTGCTACTCCTTGAGGCGGCCCGGTGTCGAAGAGGCTCCGTACAAATATCCGAATGCTTTAATATAACAAATGTGGAGGCAAGTTGCTAGTTGCTATTCGCCCTTTGTCATCCCAAAGATGTAGGCAAGTTGTTAGTTGCTATTTATCCTTTATTATCCCAAACGTGTAGGTAACTTGCTGTTTGTACCACGAGTGGCCTGTGATGATGCTGTGCACGCCACCCTATGGTAGACCCTGTTAACTCTTGTCGGTTTTGACACTGCGTTACGGAAGCATACCGATGCCTGACGACCACACAGATAGTTTGCAGTCCTTCGCCCCAACGCCGTTGGGAGAGGTGAGGCCTCCATGTCCTTCAACAGGGTAAAGGGGCTGACAGTGTCGAAGGATTTCTACAGGTCCACGACCACCAGGACTGTATTTATGGCGTTAAGTGCCGTTGTGCTATGTACTTTCTGGAAGCTATGTTGAGGCTTCGCCGGACTTCGCCAATTTTTTCAGCATCAACATGCTTAACCCGTCTGGGCCAATGGATTTGGAGGCCTTCGGCTTCCCGATGGCTTCCTTCACCTCGGTACTAGAGAGGATAATCTGGGGTTTTGTTTGCGCAGCCTTCTGGTCACTGACCGTTTGGATCTGTCGGCCGAAGGATGCAGTGTAAATTGTCGGCTAAAGAAGCTCGCGCTTCGGGTCCGGGTCCAAAGGAGATTTCTGTTCGGTCGTCACGCCTCGTCGGGTTGGACAGGGACCTCACGGTCGACCATAGTTTGCCCACTCCAGCCCCGAGATTGCAGGACTTCAGGTGCTCGTCCGACTTTTCCTGCTTGTGTTTGTTGACCAGGCGTTGGATCTCTCCGATTAGTTCCCTAATACGGGATTTGCGTACCCGCCCCCAGTCAGCTTTTTTGAAGTTGACGTAGATACGGCGGTCGGAGGCAACATAGTTGGCAGGTCTGTCAATCGAGATGACTATGGAAGGTGGTCTGATGCAAGCAATAGCATTGGTCGTCACGTTATGCTATTTATCAGACCCGCGGTAGCTTCTGTAAGATCTGGCGAGCTGCTGCATCTAGCCACAATCCTGGTGGGGGCGTCGTCATTCATTCTGCAGAATGTCGAATCGTCTATCAGCTCTGCCAATTTGGTATCCCTACGATCGTTTGCTAGGCTTGGAAATCAAAGATCGTGGTGCGCATTAAAGTTTCCGACTACCAAACGAATTTCACTTCTGAGGATCCCACCTATATCACCGATTGCGCTCCAAAGAAGTGTTCCAAAGTTCGCTGAGTGCATAGCAGCGCCAGTATACGAGGTATCCCACGTTATTATGGGAACCTTTGCTGTTGGCATACAGTTGGAGTGGTTGGCGATAACTTATATGCTCTTCCTTAGGCCACATCTGACCTAATCACCTTTACCTTCGTCGCCCTGCAGTCGTGCTCTTCAGGAGTGACATTATGCAGATGACCTCTTATCCTGCAGTGACCTGTAAGGATAACTAAGAATTCTTAGTTTTGCTTTTGAGAGTTTTATAAGTACTTTAAGTCTTGCTTTGTGCTAAAATGTCATAAATAACTATTTTAACATATAATAGATCTGTTTCGGAAACGTGATAGTCACCACATGCCTAACTAATTGTTATTTTCGAATATATTTTTTTGTTAACACCACCTCTACAGCAATGATCCAAATACACAATACATAACATATTAATAATTATTTTTGCTATTTTCTTTCATAGGCTAATGCGGCTCGAGGGGCAGCTATTGAAGATTGGGAATTACCAGCACGTTATTCCCGAAAACGTATCGACCCTGTTGAAATGGAATATATTAATAATGGCGGTCCATTTTAAAATATAAAAAATGATCCTAAAGCTTGTGAGAATGTATATACATATAAAAAAAGTTAAATACAAATTTGGTGCATTGGAACATTCATCGGTTGCGTCGGCAGTTTCTCTCTTTTACTCTGTGTCAGGCATTACGGTGACCCCCGATATATCAGCGCATACTCTGAAACTGAAGGCGAGCTTGGTGAGGTCCAGCGTTCTAACGCAACATACTATGCAGTATCGTCTAAACGAATAACGCACAAAGGACGATCGTCCGCACTGGGATTATGGGCAGTTGCTTCAGCCTGCTATTGAAGCCAGCAAAAAATCGTAGGAAAGTGAAATTGGCATATCAGAGAGACCTTTCGACGTTTTGCAAACCAATCCTGTTGACTTTGTTGAAGCACTTCCACAACAGACGGTTCTGTGCCCGAAACAACTCGGGTTTCACCCGACCAAGGTCTGTTTTTCCGGCGACCTAGATTTAGATTAGATTTAGATTAAAATATGAGGATTGCACTGCGACCTGTGGATCTATTGTGCCCTCAGTACCTTACAACACCTCCCCCAGTCCGAGAGCATCTATACATTTTAAGATGGACCCCGGACTTAGGGAGTGTATGTATTCCTCCTTTGGCCAAATCTGTCCTTGCCACCTCTCCCTTCGAGGCGCCACATCGTCGCACTCCAGTAGTATGTGTGAGGGGGTTTCCTTGACCGTATCGCAGAAGCGACAAAGGTCATTTGACCAGATACCTATCTTGTACAGGTGACCTTTTAACCTGCAGTGACCTGTGAGAATACCTGTGTGGATTCTAAGTTTTGCCTTTGGGAGGTTTATGAGTTGTTTAAATCTCGTGTTGTTATAACCTCCCAAACATTTCTTTGCCTGAACAAGGTCCTGTATGTTCTTGAATTTCTGCTCCCTGAGCCGATTTGTCTCCTTCCTGAGTGCTTCCTTTATAGAACTTGCACTGATCGAGTAATCCCTCTTACCTATTTTTGGGATGAAGATCACCCGAGCTCTACGCCATACCTCGGGGAGATAGGCCAGAGCAAGGCTGTCTCATGATTTTCACTAGGTGAGGGATCAAGAGCATCCCGCCCTGCTGGAGCAACACAGGACCGATGCCGTCCACCCCCAGGGCCATATACTTCTCAAAAGAGCCCAAAGCCCAGACGACCGTCTGCCAGTTTATTAGTTTTCTGGCAATCTTCCAGTCCTCTGCTCTCGACCTAACCTCCCGGAAAGCACGGCCCCGCGGCACAGGGATAGCACCGGGGAAGTGGGCTGCCAACAGTGCCTGTGACCTCTCCCTCTAATCGCTCGTGTACGTACCATCAGGTAGTTTGATTGCTAACCTGACCTCCGAGTTACCCTTTGCCACAACTCTATGGAGTCTGGCAGCTGCCGAAACTGCAGTAATGTTCTCGCAAAAGCTTCTGAAGCTAACGCGCTTGGCTTTTCTTATTTCCTTGCTGTATGTAGTTAGACTTGCAGACTGGCCGTGTACTCATTCCATCGCCTCGTGCGCTTGGCTCTGTTGAAAAGCCTGCGCACCTCTCACCTGAGGTTAGAGACCTCCCTGGACCACCATGCAGTCTGTGATCTGCTCTGTGGCTTACTCTCAGGGCAGCTGCCGTTAAAGTCTAACTCCATACAGCCACCTCTATTGTGGCCAGCTTCTACTCTGCAAAGAAACCTACCAGATCGGTCTTGCAACCGACCTGCTACAGAATGCACATTAGTAATCCTTACGGAGGAATCATACCTGATCGTAACCTCGGCCGGAAACACTTTCTCTCGGCGGACCCCTCTGCTGATACTGGGCTCCTCATCTTCCCTGGCATGTTCAATGAACAGCGCTGCCTCTTCCGCTGTGAGCCTTTCCAGGAAACTGCCACTGCGCTTCGAGATTTTCGCGTGGCTACTCCTCTCTGGCGCAACAGCTCCTGGCGTGCCTACCACAATGGTGGATGACTTAGCAGCTGTTGGGTTGTCAGAGACAGCCCCCCCAGAGCGTGGGCGGCTCCTGGAGCAACGTCTGCTTCTGGAACGGTGCCGGCTGCTCGATCGTCGCTGACCCTCCTTGACGACACCTGCTCGGACTAGGCCGAGCCTGGCAGTCAACGTAGTTTATGGGGAAACCAAACGGTACGCCGCGTCAGCGCCCCTTGCCGCGGTAAGGCCACTGCTACTCCTTGAGGCGGCCCGGTGTCGAAGAGGCTCCGTACAAATATCCGAATGCTTTAATATAACAAATGTGGAGGCAAGTTGCTAGTTGCTATTCGCCCTTTGTCATCCCAAAGATGTAGGCAAGTTGTTAGTTGCTATTTATCCTTTATTATCCCAAACGTGTAGATAACTTGCTGTTTGTACCACGAGTGGCCTGTGATGATGCTGTGCACGCCACCCTATGGTAGACCCTGTTAACTCTTGTCGGTTTTGACACTGCGTTACGGAAGCATACCGATGCCTGACGACCACACAGATAGTTTGCAGTCCTTCGCCCCAACGCCGTTGGGAGAGGTGAGGCCTCCACGTCCTTCAACAGGGTAAAGGGGCTGACAGTGTCGAAGGATTTCTACAGGTCCACGACCACCAGGACTGTATTTATGGCGTTAAGTGCCGTTGTGCTATGTACTTTCTGGAAGCTATGTTGAGGCTTCGCCGGACTTCGCCAATTTTTTCAGCATCAACATGCTTAACCCGTCTGGGCCAATGGATTTGGAGGCCTTCGGCTTCCCGATGGCTTCCTTCACCTCGGTACTAGAGAGGATAATCTGGGGTTTTGTTTGCGCAGCCTTCTGGTCACTGACCGTTTGGATCTGTCGGCCGAAGGATGCAGTGTAAATTGTCGGCTAAAGAAGCTCGCGCTTCGGGTCCGGGTCCAAAGGAGATTTCTGTTCGGTCGTCACGCCTCGTCGGGTTGGACAGGGACCTCACGGTCGACCATAGTTTGCCCACTCCGGCCCCGAGATTGCAGGACTTCAGGTGCTCGTCCGACTTTTCCTGCTTGTGTTCGTTGACCAGGCGTTGGATCTCTCCGATTAGTTCCCTAATACGGGATTTGCGTACCCGCCCCCAGTCAGCTTTTTTGAAGTTGACGTAGATACGGCGGTCGGAGGCAACATAGTTGGCAGGTCTGTCAATCGAGATGACTATGGAAGGTGGTCTGATGCAAGCAATAGCATTGGTCGTCACGTTATGCTATTTATCAGACCCGCGGTAGCTTCTGTAAGATCTGGCGAGCTGCTGCAACTAGCCACAATCCTGGTGGGGGCGTCGTCATTCATTCTGCAGAATGTCGAATCGTCTATCAGCTCTGCCAATTTGGTATCCCTACGATCGTTTGCTAGGCTTGGAAATCAAAGATCGTGGTGCGCATTAAAGTTTCCGACTACCAAACGAATTTCACTTCTGAGGATCCCACCTATATCACCGATTGCGCTCCAAAGAAGTGTTCCAAAGTTCGCTGAGTGCATAGCAGCGCCAGTATACGAGGTATCCCACGTTATTATGGGAACCTTTGCTGTTGGCATACAGTTGGAGTGGTTGGCGATAACTTATATGCTCTTCCTTAGGCCACATCTGACCTAATCACCTTTACCTTCGTCGCCCTGCAGTCGTGCTCTTCAGGAGTGACATTATGCAGATGACCTCTTATCCTGCAGTGACCTGTAAGGATAACTAAGAATTCTTAGTTTTGCTTTTGAGAGTTTTATAAGTACTTTAAGTCTTGCTTTGTGCTAAAATGTCATAAATAACTATTTTAACATATAATAGATCTGTTTCGGAAACGTGATAGTCACCACATGCCTAACTAATTGTTATTTTCGAATATATTTTTTTGTTAACACAACCTCTACAGCAATGATCCAAATACACAATACATAACATATTAATAATTATTTTTGCTATTTTCTTTCAAAGGCTAATGCGGCTCGAGGGGCAGCTATTGAAGATTGGGAATTACCAGCACGTTATTCCCGAAAACGTATCGACCCTGTTGAAATGGAATATATTAATAATGGCGGTCCATTTTAAAATATAAAAAATGATCCTAAAGCTTGTGAGAATGTATATACATATAAAAAAAGTTAAATAAAAATTTGGTGCATTGGAACATTCATCGGTTGCGTCGGCAGTTTCTCTCTTTTACTCTGTGTCAGGCATTACGGTGACCCCAGATATATCAGCGCATACTCTGAAACTGAAGGCGAGCTTGGTGAGGTCCAGCGTTCTAACGCAACATACTATGCAGTATCGTCTAAACGAATAACGCACAAAGGACGATCGTCCGCACTGGGATTATGGGCAGTTGCTTCAGCCTGCTATTGAAGCCAGCAAAAAATCGTAGGAAAGTGAAATTGGCATATCAGAGAGACCTTTCGACGTTTTGCAAACCAATCCTGTTGACTTTGTTGAAGCACTTCCACAACAGACGGTTCTGTGCCCGAAACAACTCGGGTTTCACCCGACCAAGGTCTGTTTTTCCGGCGACCTAGATTTAGATTAGATTTAGATTAAAATATGAGGATTGCACTGCGACCTGTGGATCTATTGTGCCCTCAGTACCTTACAACACCTCCCCCAGTCCGAGAGCATCTATACATTTTAAGATGGACCCCGGACTTAGGGAGTGTATGTATTCCTCCATTGGCCACATCTGTCCTTGCCACCTCTCCCTTCGAGGCGCCACATCGTCGCACTCCAGTAGTATGTGTTAGGGGGTTTCCTTGACCGTATCGCAGAAGCGACAAAGGTCATTTGACCAGATACCTATCTTGTACAGGTGACCTTTTAACCTGCAGTGACCTGTGAGAATACCTGTGTGGATTCTAAGTTTTGCCTTTGGGAGGTTTATGAGTTGTTTAAATCTCGTGTTGTTATAACCTCCCAAACATTTCTTTGCCTGAACAAGGTCCTGTATGTTCTTGAATTTCTGCTCCCTGAGCCGATTTGTCTCCTTCCTGAGTGCTTCCTTTATAGAACTTGCACTGATCGAGTAATCCCTCTTACCTATTTTTGGGATGAAGATCACCCGAGCTCTACGCCATACCTCGGGGAGATAGGCCAGAGCAAGGCTGTCTCATGATTTTCACTAGGTGAGGGATCAAGAGCATCCCGCCCTGCTGGAGCAACACAGGACCGATGCCGTCCACCCCCAGGGCCATATACTTCTCAAAAGAGCCCAAAGCCCAGACGACCGTCTGCCAGTTTATTAGTTTTCTGGCAATCTTCCAGTCCTCTGCTCTCGACCTAACCTCCCGGAAAGCACGGCCCCGCGGCACAGGGATAGCACCGGGGAAGTGGGCTGCCAACAGTGCCTGTGACCTCTCCCTCTAATCGCTCGTGTACGTACCATCAGGTAGTTTGATTGCTAACCTGACCTCCGAGTTACCCTTTGCCACAACTCTATGGAGTCTGGCAGCTGCCGAAACTGCAGTAATGTTCTCGCAAAAGCTTCTGAAGCTAACGCGCTTGGCTTTTCTTATTTCCTTGCTGTATGTAGTTAGACTTGCAGACTGGCCGTGTACTCATTCCATCGCCCCGTGCGCTTGGCTCTGTTGAAAAGCCTGCGCACCTCTCACCTGAGGTTAGAGAGCTCCCTGGACCACCATGCAGTCTGTGATCTGCTCTGTGGCTTACTCTCAGGGCAGCTGCAGTTAAAGTCTAACTCCATACAGCCACCTCTATTGTGGCCAGCTTCTACTCTGCAAAGAAACCTACCAGATCGGTCTTGCAACCGACCTGCTACAGAATGCACATTAGTAATCCTTACGGAGGAATCATACCTGATCGTAACCTCGGCCGGAAACACTTTCTCTCGGCGGACCCCTCTGCTGATACTGGGCTCCTCATCTTCCCTGGCATGTTCAATGAACAGCGCTGCCTCTTCCGCTGTGAGCCTTTCCAGGAAACTGCCACTGCGCTTCGAGATTTTCGCGTGGCTACTCCTCTCTGGCGCAACAGCTCCTGGCGTGCCTACCACAATGGTGGATGACTTAGCAGCTGTTGGGTTGTCAGAGACAGCCCCCCCAGAGCGTGGGCGGCTCCTGGAGCAACGTCTGCTTCTGGAACGGTGCCGGCTGCTCGATCGTCGCTGACCCTCCTTGACGACACCTGCTCGGACTAGGCCGAGCCTGGCAGTCAACGTAGTTTATGGGGAAACCAAACGGTACGCCGCGTCAGCGCCCCTTGCCGCGGTAAGGCCACTGCTACTCCTTGAGGCGGCCCGGTGTCGAAGAGGCTCCGTACAAATATCCGAATGCTTTAATATAACAAATGTGGAGGCAAGTTGCTAGTTGCTATTCGCCCTTTGTCATCCCAAAGATGTAGGCAAGTTGTTAGTTGCTATTTATCCTTTATTATCCCAAACGTGTAGGTAACTTGCTGTTTGTACCACGAGTGGCCTGTGATGATGCTGTGCACGCCACCCTATGGTAGACCCTGTTAACTCTTGTCGGTTTTGAAACTGCGTTACGGAAGCATACCGATGCCTGAGGACCACACAGATAGTTTGCAGTCCTTCGCCCCAACGCCGTTGGGAGAGGTGAGGCCTCCACGTCCTTCAACAGGGTAAAGGGGCTGACAGTGTCAAAGGATTTCTACAGGTCCACGACCACCAGGACTGTATTTATGGCGTTAAGTGCCGTTGTGCTATGTACTTTCTGGAAGCTATGTTGATGCTTCGCCGGACTTCGCCAATTTTTTCAGCATCAACATGCTTAACCCGTCTGGGCCAATGGATTTGGAGGCCTTCGGCTTCCCGATGGCTTCCTTCACCTCGGTACTAGAGAGGATAATCTGGGGTTTTGTTTGCGCAGCCTTCTGGTCACTGACCGTTTGGATCTGTCGGCCGAAGGATGCAGTGTAAATTGTCGGCTAAAGAAGCTCGCGCTTCGGGTCCGGGTCCAAAGGAGATTTCTGTTCGGTCGTCACGCCTCGTCGGGTTGGACAGGGACCTCACGGTCGACCATAGTTTGCCCACTCCGGCCCCGAGATTGCAGGACTTCAGGTGCTCGTCCGACTTTTCCTGCTTGTGTTTGTTGACCAGGCGTTGGATCTCTCCGATTAGTTCCCTAATACGGGATTTGCGTACCCGCCCCCAGTCAGCTTTTTTGAAGTTGACGTAGATACGGCGGTCGGAGGCAACATAGTTGGCAGGTCTGTCAATCGAGATGACTATGGAAGGTGGTCTGATGCAAGCAATAGCATTGGTCGTCACGTTATGCTATTTATCAGACCCGCGCTAGCTTCTGTAAGATCTGGCGAGCTGCTGCAACTAGCCACAATCCTGGTTGTGGCGTCGTCATTCATTCTGCAGAATGTCGAATCGTCTATCAGCTCTGCCAATTTGGTATCCCTACGATCGTTTGCTAGGTTTGGAAATCGAAGATTGTGGTGCGCATTAAAGTTTCCGACTACCAAACGAATTTCACTTCTGAGGATCCCACCTATATCACCGATTGCGCTCCAAAGAAGTGTTCCAAAGTTCGCTGAGTGCATAGCAGCGCCAGTATACGAGGTATCCCACGTTATTATGGGAACCGTTGCTGTTGGCATACAGTTGGAGTGGTTGGCGATAACTTATATGCTCTTCCTTAGGCCACATCTGACCTAATCACCTTTACTTTCGTCGCCCTGCAGTCGTGCTCTTCAGGAGTGACTTTATGCAGATGACCTCTTATCCTGCAGTGACCTGTAAGGATAACTAAGAATTCTTAGTTTTGCTTTTGAGAGTTTTATAAGTACTTTAAGTCTTGCTTTGTGCTAAAATGTCATAAATAACTATTTTAACATATAATAGATCTGTTTCGGAAACGTGATAGTCACCACATGCCTAACTAATTGTTATTTACGAATATATTTTTTTGTTAACACCACCTCTACAGCAATGATCCAAATACACAATACATAACATATTAATAATTATTTTTGCTATTTTCTTTCATAGGCTAATGCGGCTCGAGGGGCAGCTATTGAAGATTGGGAATTACCAGCACGTTATTCCCGAAAACGTATCGACCCTGTTGAAATGGAATATATTAATAATGGCGGTCCATTTTAATGTATATACATTAGGGTGACAATTAAATGTATGGAGTATTTTTTTTTTCTTTATTGTTTTGGTCTCAGTGTTTTTTTGTGGGTAGTTTTATTTAAAAAAAATTCTAGTAAAATTTCAAGGTCGTAGGAAGAGGATTAGGGGGCGCGTCGGCCCCCCAAAGTTACACAAAATACGTTTTTTCACGCAAATTCTTACTTTGACTGCTTGTAACTTTCTCTGTGTTTTTTTTTTAAACATTACTGGCGAAAGATGTTCATTAATATGTCTACAATAACATCTGTCAATAACATTTTTGTCTAATGTTAATATTTAATGAAAAAAACTTAAATATAGGAGAAAAAGTACGCCTCAATGTCGATTTATTATACTTAAATAAAATTACTTATGTATATGATTTCTCTTTTTATTAATATTGTTTAAAGCACTTGAGACAATGTCTTTTTATTACAGTCCGAAAACCGATGGCGGTAATCGCTAACAATTTTTAAAACAAATTGTTTTTGGCGTTCATTTTTGTTAAATAGTTTATTATACTCTTCCATCAATTTAACCCCCCTTTCGGCAGTGTCATTTGTAACATTTAATTTTTTCATCAGTTCAGCCGCTTTACAATAAGATTTGAAATCTTTCAAATAATGCTTTTGTTTCGGCAGAGACGAACTGTTCAATTCCGTCATGGAATATTTCAACGATTTCTCTATCATTTATTGTAGCTCGCTTTGTGTTTTGCTCTTGTTCAAAATCATTTTCCAAAGCCGCCACCATTTTTTGTTTTGAAAAAAGGGATACGTTGCTGTCAAAAAATGCAAGACCAACCGCCTCAAGGCTTAAATATCACAAGTGGTTCCTGAACTTTTTAAGAGCAACATAAGATATAGCAGCATCAATTTTTTTGAAGTTTTCAAGTTTTTGTAAAAATAAAAAATCTTGATATGGCGCTTTAATGGCCAAAGGAGCAGAAAACCACGCTTCGACATAGACTTCAGCAATAAAAACACAAATTTGACGAAGCCCATTTAATTCAGTTGCTGAAAGCTGGAACTCGTTACGGAATAAAAATATTTTTAGACAGTAAATCGCTTTTGCCATCCAACATTAGGCTGTTTGGATGTGTCTTTTCTGGTTTTTGACCCAGGAAGAGCAAAGTGAGTTCCAAGAATTCTTTATAGTCTTCCCTGGGTTGTTTTTCTTCCAAGATATTATTTACTGCACCGATAATGCGAACAGCAGACTCTTTCATGTACGTCTTGACAGTTGGATCGTTGATGCCATACTCATAGTTTTTAGCATCAATCTTAGCCCAAGCATTTTTAAATTTCTCAAACATTTTAACGTTTGGACTTCCATAACAGCTTATTTTTTCTTCGAAAACGCATCTTAAAACAATCTCGTATATATGATGACGGCATGGTAACCATAAAAGTTGTCTTTGTAAATTATTTTCAATTAACGTACAGGTACCATTGAAACGCCCAGTATTGACCGCTGTTGTATCAAACACTAAAGCTTTGATGTGATTTTGCAGACCATATTCATAAATAGCATCGCATACAGCGGATGCCTGTTCTTTTCCAGTACCGGAATCAAGTGCAGGTATTTCAAGAAGCTGTTCAACTTTACCGCTCGATATTATTATAGGCAACCTATCAACTTTATCATTTCCCGTCAGCGCCGGCAAAAGTTTACCATCCCAATGAAGGCAGATAGCGTCGAGCTCATTTAATTTTAATTTATTTTTTAATGCTGAAATTCTTTCTTCACGGATTTGTTCCCTTTCCTGGTGTACAGACGTTCGGTTTAAAATATAATCTTCAACATTATTACCCAGAGCTTCAACGACTGCGCTTATTAGATGAACCGCATGTCTGTCACTGATTTTACAGACATCGAGTGCGGCCGCCAGTTTTGGTGTTAGTATTTTATTTGTTCCCCTACATTTTTTGGCTGGAGGTTGACTACAACGTGGGTCACATTCCATATCTGGAAAACTGTTATCATTCTCTGAAGATTCAGATGACAGCAACTCTGCAGTTTCATCTAATAAAAACGACTTAATTTAAAGAAAATAAAAAAAAAACAATAACATACAACGAACCAATTAATGCAATTTCACGATTATTCCGCTCCACTTGTTGTAATTAATTGTTGTTGCGTTCTTCAAGTCGGCACTCTCGGCGTACTTCTTCGTAATCGATACCATACATAAAGCCTGGGCGCCCCGTTTTTCGTTGACTTATCAAGAAATCAATATCTTCTTGATTCGACATTATTTTTAATGCACTTGCATGCGCCACGTCAAAAAGCATATCCAATTTTTCTTTCCACGTGTTTACTTTGCTCTTATGGAAATTAGAAGTCTTCTTTGAATCTTTTTGAAAGCTTTGCCATTCTTTATACAATTTCTCTACATTTGTAATGCAGTGTTGTTTATCCTTGACCGGAATGCGGGCTTTTTCCCAGAACACGAATAGTTCTTTTACAACTAAATCTGAACTTTCCCGTAAATTTTTTTTTACTACACGTAAATTGAAAAACAAAACTTTCAACACTTCTATATTGGAGGGTAGTTTACTTCCCGTTAATGAGTTGGTACAATAACCAATTAAATATATGCGTTCACGTAAATTTCTAGCAGACATTTTCGACTTTTCACATTCAAATATTCACTTCGAATGATTTTTTTGCAAATTTAATGCTATTAAAAAATGTTTGCGGCTGCTGCATATAACTGTAAAATAAGAATCTATTTTCCGAGAAACATTGGTGCTGATTTTTTGTCGGTAGCTTACGCAAGCATTGAGAATAATATTGTTGAGGTTGTAACGGGAATATTCTCGGTCACAATTGTCAATATTATAGATCGCTTCAGCATACAGGCAAAAAAAATTTGAAGCAAACTTTTAAAGACAATTCTTACACTTGAAAACAAAAGTAAACAAAAAAAGTCTGAAGTTCGGACTAGCGAGGTCTTACTGTATATAATTGTTGAAGCTACTCTTACGTAAATCATAAGGAATTTTCTATATGAATCTTTAATTAAATAAATCTGAACAAAATCCAAAATTTGAATCATATAAGTAATTTTATTTAAGTATAATAAATCGACATTGAGGCGTACTTTTTCTCCTATATTTAAGTTTTTTTCATTAAATATTAACCTTAGACAAAAATGTTATTGACAGATGTTATTGTAGACATATTAATGAACATCTTTCGCCAGTAATGTTTAAAAAAAAAAACACAGAGAAAGTTACAAGCAGTCAAAGTAAGAATTTGCGTGAAAAAACGTATTTTGTGTAACTTTGGGGGGCCGACGCGCCCCCTAATCCTCTTCCTACGACCTTGAAATTTTACTAGAATTTTTTTTAAATAAAACTACACACAAAAAAATACTTTGACCAAAGAAAATATCACTTTCGAAATTAACTGTCACCCTAATATACATATAAAAAAAGTTAAATAAAAATTTGGTGCATTGGAACATTCATCGGTTGCTTCGGCAGTTTCTCTCTTTTACTCTGTGTCAGGCATTACGGTGACCCCCGATATATCAGCGCATACTCTGAAACTGAAGGCGAGCTTGGTGAGGTCCAGCGTTCTAACGCAACATACTATGCAGTATCGTCTAAACGAATAACGCACAAAGGACGATCGTCCGCACTGGGATTATGGGCAGTTGCTTCAGCCTGCTATTGAAGCCAGCAAAAAATCGTAGGAAAGTGAAATTGGCATATCAGAGAGACCTTTCGACGTTTTGCAAACCAATCCTGTTGACTTTGTTGAAGCACTTCCACAACAGACGGTTCTGTGCCCGAAACAACTCGGGTTTCACCCGACCAAGGTCTGTTTTCCGGCTACCTAGATTTAGATTAAAATATGAGGATTGCACTGCGACCTGTGGATCTATTGTGCCCTCAGTACCTTACAACACCTCCCCCAGTCCGAGAGCATCTATACATTTTAAGATGGACCCCGGACTTAGGGAGTGTATGTATTCCTCCTTTGGCCACATCTGACCTTGCCACCTCTCCCTTCTAGGCGCCACATCGTCGCACTCCAGTAGTATGTGTGAGGGGGTTTCCTTGACCGTATCGCAGAAGCGACATAGGTCATTTGACCAGATACCTATCTTGTACAGGTGACCTTTTAACCTGCAGTGACCTGTGAGAATACCTGTGCGGATTCTAAGTTTTGCCTTTGGGAGGTTTATGAGTTGTTTAAATCTCGTGTTGTTATAACCTCCCAAACATTTCTTTGCCTGAACAAGGCCCTGTATATTCTTGAATTTCTGCTCCCTGAGCCGATTTGTCTCCTTCCTGAGTGCTTCCTTTATAGAACTTGCACTGATCGAGTAATCCCTCTTACCTATTTTTGGGATGAAGATCACCCGAGCTCTACGCCATACCTCGGGGAGATAGGCCAGAGCAAGGCTGTCTCATGATTTTCACTAGGTGAGGGATCAAGAGCATCCCGCCCTGCTGGAGCAACACAGGACCGATGCCGTCCACCCCCAGGGCCATATACTTCTGAAAAGAGCCCAAAGCCCAGACGACCGTCTGCCAGTTTATTAGTTTTCTGGCAATCTTTCAGTCCTCTGCTCTCGACCTAACCTCCCGGAAAGCAAGGCCCCGCGGCACAGGGATAGCACCGGGGAAGTGGGCTGCCAACAGTGCCTGTGACCTCTCCCTCTAATCGCTCGTGTACGTACCATCAGGTAGTTTGATTGCTAACCTGACCTCCGAGTTACCCTTTGCCACAACTCTATGGAGTCTGGCAGCTGCCGAAACTGCAGTAATGTTCTCGCAAAAGCTTCTGAAGCTAACGCGCTTGGCTTTTCTTATTTCCTTGCTGTATGTAGTTAGACTTGCAGACTGGCCGTGTACTCATTCCATCGCCCCGTGCGCTTGGCTCTGTTGAAAAGCCTGCGCACCTCTCACCTGAGGTTAGAGAGCTCCCTGGACCACCATGCAGTCTGTGATCTGCTCTGTGGCTTACTCTCAGGGCAGCTGCAGTTAAAGTCTAACTCCATACAGCCACCTCTATTGTGGCCAGCTTCTACTCTGCAAAGAAACCTACCAGATCGGTCTTGCAACCGACCTGCTACAGAATGCACATTAGTAATCCTTACGGAGGAATCATACCTGATCGTAACCTCGGCCGGAAACACTTTCTCTCGGCGGACCCCTCTGCTGGTACTGGGCTCCTCATCTTCCCTGGCATGTTCAATGAACAGCGCTGCCTCTTCCGCTGTGAGCCTTTCCAGGAAACTGCCACTGCGCTTCGAGATTTTCGCGTGGCTACTCCTCTCTGGCGCAACAGCTCCTGGCGTGCCTACCACAATGGTGGATGACTTAGCAGCTGTTGGGTTGTCAGAGACAGCCCCCCCAGAGCGTGGGCGGCTCCTGGAGCAACGTCTGCTTCTGGAACGGTGCCGGCTGCTCGATCGTCGCTGACCCTCCTTGAGGCCGATTTGTCCACTGTCCTCACTCTCGAACCAGCAAAGAAACCTACCAGATCGGTCTTGCAACCGGTCTTGCTACTTGTTGCCTCTTGCAACTGTTGTCGTCGCCGTTGTTGTTTTTGTTGTTGCGGTTGTTGTCGTAGTTGTTGTTGTTGTTTATTCATCTTTTTCTTACGACACCTGCTCGGACTAGGCCGAGCCTGGCAGTCAACGTAGTTTATGGGGAAACCAAACGGTACGCCGCGTCAGCGCCCCTTGCCGCGGTTAGGCCACTGCTACTCCTTGAGGCGGCCCGGTGTCGAAGAGGCTCCGTACAAATATCCGAATGCTTTAATATAACAAATGTGGAGGCAAGTTGCTATTCGCCCTTTGTCATTTCAAAGATGTAGGCAAGTTGTTAGTTGCTATTTATCCTTTATTATCCCAAACGTGTAGGTAACTTGCTGTTTGTACCACGAGTGGCCTGTGATGATGCTGTGCACGCCACCCTATGGTAGACCCTGTTAACTCTTGTCAATTTTGACACTGCGTTACGGAAGCATACCGACGCCTGACGACCACACAGATAGTTTGCAGTCCTTCTCCCCAACGCCGTTGGGAGAGGTGAGGCCTCCACGTCCTTCAACAGGGTAAAGGGGCTGACAGTGTCGAAGGCTTTCTACAGGTCCACGACCACCAGGACTGTATTTATGGCGTTAAGTGCCGTTGTGCTATGTACTTTCTGGAAGCTATGTTGATGCTTCGCCGGACTTCGCCAATTTTTTCAGCATCAACATGCTTAACCCGTCTGGGCCAATGGATTTGGAGGCCTTCGGCTTCCCGATGGCTTCCTTCACCTCGGTACTAGAGAGGATAATCTGGGGTTTTGTTTGCGCAGCCTTCTGGTCACTGACCGTTTGGATCTGTCGGCCGAAGGATGCAGTGTAAGTTGTCGGCTTAAGAAGCTCGCGCTTCGGGTCCGGGTCCAAAGGAGATTTCTGTTCGGTCGTCACGCCTCGTCGGGTTGGACAGGGACCTCACGGTCGACCATAGTTTGCAAACTCCGGCCCCGAGATTGCAGGACTTCAGGTGCTCGTCCGACTTTTCCTGCTTGTGTTTGTTGACCAGGCGTTGGATCTCTCCGATTAGTTCCCTAATACGGGATTTGCGTACCCGCCCCCAGTCAGCTTTTTTGAAGTTGACGTAGATACGGCGGTCGGAGGCAACATAGTTGGCAGGTCTGTCAATCGAGATGACTATGGAAGGTGGTCTGATGCAAGCAATAGCATTGGTCGTCACGTTATGCTATTTATCTGACCCGCGCTAGCTTCTGTAAGATCTGGCGAGCTGCTGCAACTAGCCACAATCCTGTTGGGGGCGTCGTCATTCATTCTGCAGAATGTCGAATCGTCTATCAGCTCTGCCAATTTGGTATCCCTACGATCGTTTGCTAGGCTTGGAAATCAAAGATCGTGGTGCGCATTAAAGTTTCCGACTACCAAACGGATTTCACTTCTGAGGATCCCACCTATATCACCGATTGCGCTCCAAAGAAGTGTTCCAAAGTTCGCTGAGTGCATAGCAGCGCCAGTATACGAGGTATCCCACGTTATTATGGGAACCGTTGCTGTTGGCATACAGTTGGAGTGGTTGGCGATAACTTATATGCTCTTCCTTAGGCCACATCTGACCTAACCACCTTTACCTTCGTCGCCCTGCAGTCGTGCTCTTCAGGAGTGACATTATGCAGATGACCTCTTATCCTGCAGTGACCTGTTAGGATAACTAAGAATTCTTAGTTTTGCTTTTGAGAGTTTTATAAGTACTTTAAGTCTTGCGTTGTGCTAAAATGTCATAAATAACTATTTTAACATATAATAGATCTGTTTCGGAAACGTGATAGTCACCACATGCCTAACTAATTGTTATTTACGAATATATTTTTTTGTTAACACCACCTCTACAGCAATGATCCAAATACACAATACATAACATATTAATAATTATTTTTGCTATTTTCTTTCATAGGCTAATGCGGCTCGAGGGGCAGCTATTGAAGATTGGGAATTACCAGCACGTTATTCCCGAAAACGTATCGACCCTGTTGAAATGGAATATATTAATAATGGCGGTCCATTTTAAAATATAAAAAATGATCCTAAAGCTTGTGAGAATGTATATACATATAAAAAAAGTTAAATAAAAATTTGGTGCATTGGAACATTCATCGGTTGCGTCGGCAGTTTCTCTCTTTTACTCTGTGTCAGGCATACTCTGAAACTGAAGGCGAGCTTGGTGAGGTCCAGCGTTCTAACGCAACATACTATGCAGTATCGTCTAAACGAATAACGCACAAAGGACGATCGTCCGCACTGGGATTATGGGCAGTTGCTTCAGCCTGCTATTGAAGCCAGCAAAAAATCGTAGGAAAGTGAAATTGGCATATCAGAGAGACCTTTCGACGTTTTGCAAACCAATCCTGTTGACTTTGTTGAAGCACTTCCACAACAGACGGTTCTGTGCCCGAAACAACTCGGGTTTCACCCGACCAAGGTCTGTTTTCCGGCTACCTAGATTTAGATTAAAATATGAGGATTGCACTGCGACCTGTGGATCTATTGTGCCCTCAGTACCTTACAACACCTCCCCCAGTCCGAGAGCATCTATACATTTTAAGATGGACCCCGGACTTAGGGAGTGTATGTATTCCTCCTTTGGCCACATCTGACCTTGCCACCTCTCCCTTCTAGGCGCCACATCGTCGCACTCCAGTAGTATGTGTGAGGGGGTTTCCTTGACCGTATCGCAGAAGCGACATAGGTCATTTGACCAGATACCTATCTTGTACAGGTGACCTTTTAACCTGCAGTGACCTGTGAGAATACCTGTGCGGATTCTAAGTTTTGCCTTTGGGAGGTTTATGAGTTGTTTAAATCTCGTGTTGTTATAACCTCCCAAACATTTCTTTGCCTGAACAAGGCCCTGTATATTCTTGAATTTCTGCTCCCTGAGCCGATTTGTCTCCTTCCTGAGTGCTTCCTTTATAGAACTTGCACTGATCGAATAATCCCTCTTACCTATTTTTGGGATGAAGATCACCCAAGCTCTACGCCATACCTCGGGGAGATAGGCCAGAGCAAGGCTGTCTCATGATTTTCACTAGGTGAGGGATCAAGAGCATCCCGCCCTGCTGGAGCAACACAGGACCGATGCCGTCCACCCCCAGGGCCATATACTTCTCAAAAGAGCCCAAAGCCCAGGCGACCGTCTGCCAGTTTATTAGTTTTCTGGCAATCTTCCAGTCCTCTGCTCTCGACCTAACCTCCCGGAAAGCAAGGCCCCGCGGCACAGGGATAGCACCGGGGAAGTGGGCTGCCAACAGTGCCTGTGACCTCTCCCTCTAATCGCTCGTGTACGTACCATCAGGTAGTTTGATTGCTAACCTGACCTCCGAGTTACCCTTTGCCACAACTCTATGGAGTCTGGCAGCTGCCGAAACTGCAGTAATGTTCTCGCAAAAGCATCTGAAGCTAACGCGCTTGGCTTTTCTTATTTCCTTGCTGTATGTAGTTAGACTTGCAGACTGGCCGTGTACTCATTCCATCGCCCGTGCGCTTGGCTCTGTTGAAAAGCCTGCGCACCTCTCACCTGAGGTTAGAGAGCTCCCTGAACCACCATGCAGTCTGTGATCTGCTCTGTGGCTTACTCTCAGGGCAGCTGCAGTTAAAGTCTAACTCCATACAGCCACCTCTATTGTGACCAGCTTCTACTCTGCAAAGAAACCTACCAGATCGGTCTTGCAACCGACCTGCTACAGAATGCACATTAGTAATCCTTACGGAGGAATCATACCTGATCGTAACCTCGGCCGGAAACACTTTCTCTCGGCGGACCCCTCTGCTGGTACTGGGCTCCTCATCTTCCCTGGCATGTTCAATGAACAGCGCTGCCTCTTCCGCTGTGAGCCTTTCCAGGAAACTGCCACTGCGCTTCGAGATTTTCGCGTGGCTACTCCTCTCTGGCGCAACAGCTCCTGGCGTGCCTACCACAATGGTGGATGACTTAGCAGCTGTTGGGTTGTCAGAGACAGCCCCCCCAGAGCGTGGGCGGCTCCTGGAGCAACGTCTGCTTCTGGAACGGTGCCGGCTGCTCGATCGTCGCTGACCCTCCTTGAGGCCGATTTGTCCACTGTCCTCACTCTCGAACCAGCAAAGAAACCTACCAGATCGGTCTTGCAACCGGTCTTGCTACTTGTTGCCTCTTGCAACTGTTGTCGTCGCCGTTGTTGTTTTTGTTGTTGCGGTTGTTGTCGTAGTTGTTGTTGTTGTTTATTCATCTTTTTCTTACGACACCTGCTTGGACTAGGCCGAGCCTGGCAGTCAACGTAGTTTATGGGGAAACCAAACGGTACGCCGCGTCAGCGCCCCTTGCCGCGGTAAGGCCACTGCTACTCCTTGAGGCGGCCCGGTGTCGAAGAGGCTCCGTACAAATATCCGAATGCTTTAATATAACAAATGTGGAGGCAAGTTGCTAGTTGCTATTCGCCCTTTGTCATCCCAAAGATGTAGGCAAGTTGTTAGTTGCTATTTATCCTTTATTATCCCAAACGTGTAGGTAACTTGCTGTTTGTACCACGAGTGGCCTGTGATGATGCTGTGCACGCCACCCTATGGTAGACCCTGTTAACTCTTGTCGGTTTTGACACTGCGTTACGGAAGCATACCGATGCCTGACGACCACACAGATAGTTTGCAGTCCTTCGCCCCAACGCCGTTGGGAGAGGTGAGGCCTCCACGTCCTTCAACAGGGTAAAGGGGCTGACAGTGTCGAAGGATTTCTACAGGTCCACGACCACCAGGACTGTATTTATGGCGTTAAGTGCCGTTGTGCTATGTACTTTCTGGAAGCTATGTTGAGGCTTCGCCGGACTTCGCCAATTTTTTCAGCATCAACATGCTTAACCCGTCTGGGCCAATGGATTTGGAGGCCTTCGGCTTCCCGATGGCTTCCTTCACCTCGGTACTAGAGAGGATAATCTGGGGTTTTGTTTGCGCAGCCTTCTGGTCACTGACCGTTTGGATCTGTCGGCCGAAGGATGCAGTGTAAATTGTCGGCTAAAGAAGCTCGCGCTTCGGGTCCGGGTCCAAAGGAGATTTCTGTTCGGTCGTCACGCCTCGTCGGGTTGGACAGGGACCTCACGGTCGACCATAGTTTGCCCACTCCGGCCCCGAGATTGCAGGACTTCAGGTGCTCGTCCGACTTTTCCTGCTTGTGTTCGTTGACCAGGCGTTGGATCTCTCCGATTAGTTCCCTAATACGGGATTTGCGTACCCGCCCCCAGTCAGCTTTTTTGAAGTTGACGTAGATACGGCGGTCGGAGGCAACATAGTTGGCAGGTCTGTCAATCGAGATGACTATGGAAGGTGGTCTGATGCAAGCAATAGCATTGGTCGTCACGTTATGCTATTTATCAGACCCGCGGTAGCTTCTGTAAGATCTGGCGAGCTGCTGCAACTAGCCACAATCCTGGTGGGGGCGTCGTCATTCATTCTGCAGAATGTCGAATCGTCTATCAGCTCTGCCAATTTGGTATCCCTACGATCGTTTGCTAGGCTTGGAAATCAAAGATCGTGGTGCGCATTAAAGTTTCCGACTACCAAACGAATTTCACTTCTGAGGATCCCACCTATATCACCGATTGCGCTCCAAAGAAGTGTTCCAAAGTTCGCTGAGTGCATAGCAGCGCCAGTATACGAGGTATCCCACGTTATTATGGGAACCTTTGCTGTTGGCATACAGTTGGAGTGGTTGGCGATAACTTATATGCTCTTCCTTAGGCCACATCTGACCTAATCACCTTTACCTTCGTCGCCCTGCAGTCGTGCTCTTCAGGAGTGACATTATGCAGATGACCTCTTATCCTGCAGTGACCTGTAAGGATAACTAAGAATTCTTAGTTTTGCTTTTGAGAGTTTTATAAGTACTTTAAGTCTTGCTTTGTGCTAAAATGTCATAAATAACTATTTTAACATATAATAGATCTGTTTCGGAAACGTGATAGTCACCACATGCCTAACTAATTGTTATTTTTGAATATATTTTTTTGTTAACACAACCTCTACAGCAATGATCCAAATACACAATACATAACATATTAATAATTATTTTTGCTATTTTCTTTCATAGGCTAATGCGGCTCGAGGGGCAGCTATTGAAGATTGGGAATTACCAGCACGTTATTCCCGAAAACGTATCGACCCTGTTGAAATGGAATATATTAATAATGGCGGTCCATTTTAAAATATAATGATCCTAAAGCTTGTGAGAATGTATATACATATAAAAAAAGTTAAATAAAAATTTGGTGCATTGGAACATTCATCGGTTGCGTCGGCAGTTTCTCTCTTTTACTCTGTGTCAGGCATTACGGTGACCCCAGATATATCAGCGCATACTCTGAAACTGAAGGCGAGCTTGGTGAGGTCCAGCGTTCTAACGCAACATACTATGCAGTATCGTCTAAACGAATAACGCACAAAGGACGATCGTCCGCACTGGGATTATGGGCAGTTGCTTCAGCCTGCTATTGAAGCCAGCAAAAAATCGTAGGAAAGTGAAATTGGCATATCAGAGAGACCTTTCGACGTTTTGCAAACCAATCCTGTTGACTTTGTTGAAGCACTTCCACAACAGACGGTTCTGTGCCCGAAACAACTCGGGTTTCACCCGACCAAGGTCTGTTTTTCCGGCGACCTAGATTTAGATTAGATTTAGATTAAAATATGAGGATTGCACTGCGACATGTGGATCTATTGTGCCCTCAGTACCTTACAACACCTCCCCCAGTCCGAGAGCATCTATACATTTTAAGATGGACCCCGGACTTAGGGAGTGTATGTATTCCTCCATTGGCCACATCTGTCCTTGCCACCTCTCCCTTCGAGGCGCCACATCGTCGCACTCCAGTAGTATGTGTGAGGGGGTTTCCTTGACCGTATCGCAGAAGCGACAAAGGTCATTTGACCAGATACCTATCTTGTACAGGTGACCTTTTAACCTGCAGTGACCTGTGAGAATACCTGTGTGGATTCTAAGTTTTGCCTTTGGGAGGTTTATGAGTTGTTTAAATCTCGTGTTGTTATAACCTCCCAAACATTTCTTTGCCTGAACAAGGTCCTGTATGTTCTTGAATTTCTGCTCCCTGAGCCGATTTGTCTCCTTCCTGAGTGCTGCCTTTATAGAACTTGCACTGATCGAGTAATCCCTCTTACCTATTTTTGGGATGAAGATCACCCGAGCTCTACGCCATACCTCGGGGAGATAGGCCAGAGCAAGGCTGTCTCATGATTTTCACTAGGTGAGGGATCAAGAGCATCCCGCCCTGCTGGAGCAACACAGGACCGATGCCGTCCACCCCCAGGGCCATATACTTCTCAAAAGAGCCCAAAGCCCAGACGACCGTCTGCCAGTTTATTAGTTTTCTGGCAATCTTCCAGTCCTCTGCTCTCGACCTAACCTCCCGGAAAGCACGGCCCCGCGGCACAGGGATAGCACCGGGGAAGTGGGCTGCCAAAAGTGCCTGTGACCTCTCCCTCTAATCGCTCGTGTACGTACCATCAGGTAGTTTGATTGCTAACCTGACCTCCGAGTTACCCTTTGCCACAACTCTATGGAGTCTGGCAGCTGCCGAAACTGCAGTAATGTTCTCGCAAAAGCTTCTGAAGCTAACGCGCTTGGCTTTTCTTATTTCCTTGCTGTATGTAGTTAGACTTGCAGACTGGCCGTGTACTCATTCCATCGCCCCGTGCGCTTGGCTCTGTTGAAAAGCCTGCGCACCTCTCACCTGAGGTTAGAGAGCTCCCTGGACCACCATGCAGTCTGTGATCTGCTCTGTGGCTTACTCTCAGGGCAGCTGCAGTTAAAGTCTAACTCCATACAGCCACCTCTATTGTGGCCAGCTTCTACTCTGCAAAGAAACCTACCAGATCGGTCTTGCAACCGACCTGCTACAGAATGCACATTAGTAATCCTTACGGAGGAATCATACCTGATCGTAACCTCGGCCGGAAACACTTTCTCTCGGCGGACCCCTCTGCTGATACTGGGCTCCTCATCTTCCCTGGCATGTTCAATGAACAGCGCTGCCTCTTCCGCTGTGAGCCTTTCCAGGAAACTGCCACTGCGCTTCGAGATTTTCGCGTGGCTACTCCTCTCTGGCGCAACAGCTCCTGGCGTGCCTACCACAATGGTGGATGACTTAGCAGCTGTTGGGTTGTCAGAGACAGCCCCCCCAGAGCGTGGGCGGCTCCTGGAGCAACGTCTGCTTCTGGAACGGTGCCGGCTGCTCGATCGTCGCTGACCCTCCTTGACGACACCTGCTCGGACTAGGCCGAGCCTGGCAGTCAACGTAGTTTATGGGGAAACCAAACGGTACGCCGCGTCAGCGCCCCTTGCCGCGGTAAGGCCACTGCTACTCCTTGAGGCGGCCCGGTGTCGAAGAGGCTCCGTACAAATATCCGAATGCTTTAATATAACAAATGTGGAGGCAAGTTGCTAGTTGCTATTCGCCCTTTGTCATCCCAAAGATGTAGGCAAGTTGTTAGTTGCTATTTATCCTTTATTATCCCAAACGTGTAGGTAACTTGCTGTTTGTACCACGAGTGGCCTGTGATGATGCTGTGCACGCCACCCTATGGTAGACCCTGTTAACTCTTGTCGGTTTTGAAACTGCGTTACGGAAGCATACCGATGCCTGAGGACCACACAGATAGTTTGCAGTCCTTCGCCCCAACGCCGTTGGGAGAGGTGAGGCCTCCACGTCCTTCAACAGGGTAAAGGGGCTGACAGTGTCGAAGGATTTCTACAGGTCCACGACCACCAGGACTGTATTTATGGCGTTAAGTGCCGTTGTGCTATGTACTTTCTGGAAGCTATGTTGATGCTTCGCCGGACTTCGCCAATTTTTTCAGCATCAACATGCTTAACCCGTCTGGGCCAATGGATTTGGAGGCCTTCGGCTTCCCGATGGCTTCCTTCACCTCGGTACTAGAGAGGATAATCTGGGGTTTTGTTTGCGCAGCCTTCTGGTCACTGACCGTTTGGATCTGTCGGCCGAAGGATGCAGTGTAAATTGTCGGCTAAAGAAGCTCGCGCTTCGGGTCCGGGTCCAAAGGAGATTTCTGTTCGGTCGTCACGCCTCGTCGGGTTGGACAGGGACCTCACGGTCGACCATAGTTTGCCCACTCCGGCCCCGAGATTGCAGGACTTCAGGTGCTCGTCCGACTTTTCCTGCTTGTGTTTGTTGACCAGGCGTTGGATCTCTCCGATTAGTTCCCTAATACGGGATTTGCGTACCCGCCCCCAGTCAGCTTTTTTGAAGTTGACGTAGATACGGCGGTCGGAGGCAACATAGTTGGCAGGTCTGTCAATCGAGATGACTATGGAAGGTGGTCTGATGCAAGCAATAGCATTGGTCGTCACGTTATGCTATTTATCAGACCCGCGCTAGCTTCTGTAAGATCTGGCGAGCTGCTGCAACTAGCCACAATCCTGGTTGTGGCGTCGTCATTCATTCTGCAGAATGTCGAATCGTCTATCAGCTCTGCCAATTTGGTATCCCTACGATCGTTTGCTAGGTTTGGAAATCAAAGATCGTGGTGCGCATTAAAGTTTCCGACTACCAAACGAATTTCACTTCTGAGGATCCCACCTATATCACCGATTGCGCTCCAAAGAAGTGTTCCAAAGTTCGCTGAGTGCATAGCAGCGCCAGTATACGAGGTATCCCACGTTATTATGGGAACCGTTGCTGTTGGCATACAGTTGGAGTGGTTGGCGATAACTTATATGCTCTTCCTTAGGCCACATCTGACCTAATCACCTTTACTTTCGTCGCCCTGCAGTCGTGCTCTTCAGGAGTGACATTATGCAGATGACCTCTTATCCTGCAGTGACCTGTAAGGATAACTAAGAATTCTTAGTTTTGCTTTTGAGAGTTTTATAAGTACTTTAAGTCTTGCTTTGTGCTAAAATGTCATAAATAACTATTTTAACATATAATAGATCTGTTTCGGAAACGTGATAGTCACCACATGCCTAACTAATTGTTATTTACGAATATATTTTTTTGTTAACACCACCTCTACAGCAATGATCCAAATACACAATACATAACATATTAATAATTATTTTTGCTATTTTCTTTCATAGGCTAATGCGGCTCGAGGGGCAGCTATTGAAGATTGGGAATTACCAGCACGTTATTCCCGAAAACGTATCGACCCTGTTGAAATGGAATATATTAATAATGGCGGTCCATTTTAAAATATAAAAAATGATCCTAAAGCTTGTGAGAATGTATATACATTAGGGTGACAATTAAATGTATGGAGTATTTTTTTTTTCTTTATTGTTTTGGTCTCAGTGTTTTTTTGTGTGTAGTTTTATTTAAAAAAAATTCTAGTAAAATTTCAAGGTCGTAGGAAGAGGATTAGGGGGCGCGTCGGCCCCCCAAAGTTACACAAAATACGTTTTTTCACGCAAATTCTTACTTTGACTGCTTGTAACTTTCTCTGTGTTTTTTTTTTAAACATTACTGGCGAAAGATGTTCATTAATATGTCTACAATAACATCTGTCAATAACATTTTTGTCTAATGTTAATATTTAATGAAAAAAACTTAAATATAGGAGAAAAAGTACGCCTCAATGTCGATTTATTATACTTAAATAAAATTACTTATGTATATGATTTCTCTTTTTATTAATATTGTTTAAAGCACTTGAGACAATGTCTTTTTATTACAGTCCGGAAACCGATGGCGGTAATCGCTAACAATTTTTAAAACAAATTGTTTTTGGCGTTCATTTTTGTTAAATAGTTTATTATACTCTTCCATCAATTTAACCCCCCTTTCGGCAGTGTCATTTGTAACATTTAATTTTTTCATCAGTTCAGCCGCTTTACAATAAGATTTGAAATCTTTCAAATAATGCTTTTGTTTCGGCAGAGACGAACTGTTCAATTCCGTCATGGAATATTTCAACGATTTCTCTATCATTTATTGTAGCTCGCTTTGTGTTTTGCTCTTGTTCAAAATCATTTTCCAAAGCCGCCACCATTTTTTGTTTTGAAAAAAGGGATACGTTGCTGTCAAAAAATGCAAGACCAACCGCCTCAAGGCTTAAATACCACAAGTGGTTCCTGAACTTTTTAAGAGCAACATAAGATATAGCAGCATCAATTTTTTTGAAGTTTTCAAGTTTTTGTAAAAATAAAAAATCTTGATATGGCGCTTTAATGGCCAAAGGAGCAGAAAACCACGCTTCGACATAGACTTCAGCAATAAAAACACAAATTTGACGAAGCCCATTTAATTCAGTTGCTGAAAGCTGGAACTCGTTACGGAATAAAAATATTTTTAGACAGTAAATCGCTTTTGCCATCCAACATTAGGCTGTTTGGATGTGTCTTTTCTGGTTTTTGACCCAGGAAGAGCAAAGTGAGTTCCAAGAATTCTTTATAGTCTTCCCTGGGTTGTTTTTCTTCCAAGATATTATTTACTGCACCGATAATGCGAACAGCAGACTCTTTCATGTACGTCTTGACAGTTGGATCGTTGATGCCATACTCATAGTTTTTAGCATCAATCTTAGCCCAAGCATTTTTAAATTTCTCAAACATTTAAACGTTTGGACTTCCATAACAGCTTATTTTTTCTTCGAAAACGCATCTTAAAACAATCTCGTATATATGATGACGGCATGGTAACCATAAAAGTTGTCTTTGTAAATTATTTTCAATTAACGTACAGGTACCATTGAAACGCCCAGTATTGACCGCTGTTGTATCAAACACTAAAGCTTTGATGTGATTTTGCAGACCATATTCATAAATAGCATCGCATACAGCGGATGCCTGTTCTTTTCCAGTACCGGAATCAAGTGCAGGTATTTCAAGAAGCTGTTCAACTTTACCGCTCGATATTATTATAGGCAACCTATCAACTTTATCATTTCCCGTCAGCGCCGGCAAAAGTTTACCATCCCAATGAAGGCAGATAGCGTCGAGCTCATTTAATTTTAATTTATTTTTTAATGCTGAAATTCTTTCTTCACGGATTTGTTCCCTTTCCTGGTGTACAGACGTTCGGTTTAAAATATAATCTTCAACATTATTACCCAGAGCTTCAACGACTGCGCTTATTAGATGAACCGCATGTCTGTCACTGATTTTACAGACATCGAGTGCGGCCGCCAGTTTTGGTGTTAGTATTTTATTTGTTCCCCTACATTTTTTGGCTGGAGGTTGACTACAACGTGGGTCACATTCCATATCTGGAAAACTGTTATCATTCTCTGAAGATTCAGATGACAGCAACTCTGCAGTTTCATCTAATAAAAACGACTTAATTTAAAGAAAATAAAAAATAAACAATAACATACAACGAACCAATTAATGCAATTTCACGATTATTCCGCTCCACTTGTTGTAATTAATTGTTGTTGCGTTCTTCAAGTCGGCACTCTCGGCGTACTTCTTCGTAATCGATACCATACATAAAGCCTGGGCGCCCCGTTTTTCGTTGACTTATCAAGAAATCAATATCTTCTTGATTCGACATTATTTTTAATGCACTTGCATGCGCCACGTCAAAAAGCATATCCAATTTTTCTTCCCACGTGTTTACTTTGCTCTTATGGAAATTAGAAGTCTTCTTTGAATCTTTTTGAAAGCTTTGCCATTCTTTATACAATTTCTCTACATTTGTAATGCAGTGTTGTTTATCCTTGACCGGAATGCGGGCTTTTTCCCAGAACACGAATAGTTCTTTTACAACTAAATCTGAACTTTCCCGTAAATTTTTTTTTACTACACGTAAATTGAAAAACAAAACTTTCAACACTTCTATATTGGAGGGTAGTTTACTTCCCGTTAATGAGTTGGTACAATAACCAATTAAATATATGCGTTCACGTAAATTTCTAGCAGACATTTTCGACTTTTCACATTCAAATATTCACTTCGAATGATTTTTTTGCAAATTTAATGCTATTAAAAAATGTTTGCGGCTGCTGCATATAACTGTAAAATAAGAATCTATTTTCCGAGAAACATTGGTGCTGATTTTTTGTCGGTAGCTTACGCAAGCATTGAGAATAATATTGTTGAGGTTGTAACGGGAATATTCTCGGTCACAATTGTCAATATTATAGATCGCTTCAGCATACAGGCAAAAAAAATTTGAAGCAAACTTTTAAAGACAATTCTTACACTTGAAAACAAAAGTAAACAAAAAAAGTCTGAAGTTCGGACTAGCGAGGTCTTACTGTATATAATTGTTGAAGCTACTCTTACGTAAATCATAAGGAATTTTCTATATGAATCTTTAATTAAATAAATCTGAACAAAATCCAAAATTTGAATCATATAAGTAATTTTATTTAAGTATAATAAATCGACATTGAGGCGTACTTTTTCTCCTATATTTAAGTTTTTTTCATTAAATATTAACCTTAGACAAAAATGTTATTGACAGATGTTATTGTAGACATATTAATGAACATCTTTCGCCAGTAATGTTTAAAAAAAAAAAACACAGAGAAAGTTACAAGCAGTCAAAGTAAGAATTTGCGTGAAAAAACGTATTTTGTGTAACTTTGGGGGGCCGACGCGCCCCCTAATCCTCTTCCTACGACCTTGAAATTTTACTAGAATTTTTTTTAAATAAAACTACACACAAAAAAATACTTTGACCAAAGAAAATATCACTTTCGAAATTAACTGTCACCCTAATATACATATAAAAAAAGTTAAATAAAAATTTGGTGCATTGGAACATTCATCGGTTGCTTCGGCAGTTTCTCTCTTTTACTCTGTGTCAGGCATTACGGTGACCCCCGATATATCAGCGCATACTCTGAAACTGAAGGCGAGCTTGGTGAGGTCCAGCGTTCTAACGCAACATACTATGCAGTATCGTCTAAACGAATAACGCACAAAGGACGATCGTCCGCACTGGGATTATGGGCAGTTGCTTCAGCCTGCTATTGAAGCCAGCAAAAAATCGTAGGAAAGTGAAATTGGCATATCAGAGAGACCTTTCGACGTTTTGCAAACCAATCCTGTTGACTTTGTTGAAGCACTTCCACAACAGACGGTTCTGTGCCCGAAACAACTCGGGTTTCACCCGACCAAGGTCTGTTTTCCGGCTACCTAGATTTAGATTAAAATATGAGGATTGCACTGCGACCTGTGGATCTATTGTGCCCTCAGTACCTTACAACACCTCCCCCAGTCCGAGAGCATCTATACATTTTAAGATGGACCCCGGACTTAGGGAGTGTATGTATTCCTCCTTTGGCCACATCTGACCTTGCCACCTCTCCCTTCTAGGCGCCACATCGTCGCACTCCAGTAGTATGTGTGAGGGGGTTTCCTTGACCGTATCGCAGAAGCGACAAAGGTCATTTGACCAGATACCTATCTTGTACAGGTGACCTTTTAACCTGCAGTGACCTGTGAGAATACCTGTGTGGATTCTAAGTTTTGCCTTTGGGAGGTTTATGAGTTGTTTAAATCTCGTGTTGTTATAACCTCCCAAACATTTCTTTGCCTGAACAAGGTCCTGTATGTTCTTGAATTTCTGCTCCCTGAGCCGATTTGTCTCCTTCCTGAGTGCTTCCTTTATAGAACTTGCACTGATCGAGTAATCCCTCTTAGCTATTTTTGGGATGAAGATCACCCGAGCTCTACGCCATACCTCGGGGAGATAGGCCAGAGCAAGGCTGTCTCATGATTTTCACTAGGTGAGGGATCAAGAGCATCCCGCCCTGCTGGAGCAACACAGGACCGATGCCGTCCACCCCCAGGGCCATATACTTCTCAAAAGAGCCCAAAGCCCAGACGACCGTCTGCCAGTTTATTAGTTTTCTGGCAATCTTCCAGTCCTCTGCTCTCGACCTAACCTCCCGGAAAGCACGGCCCCGCGGCACAGGGATAGCACCGGGGAAGTGGGCTGCCAAAAGTGCCTGTGACCTCTCCCTCTAATCGCTCGTGTACGTACCATCAGGTAGTTTGATTGCTAACCTGACCTCCGAGTTACCCTTTGCCACAACTCTATGGAGTCTGGCAGCTGCCGAAACTGCAGTAATGTTCTCGCAAAAGCTTCTGAAGCTAACGCGCTTGGCTTTTCTTATTTCCTTGCTGTATGTAGTTAGACTTGCAGACTGGCCGTGTACTCATTCCATCGCCCCGTGCGCTTGGCTCTGTTGAAAAGCCTGCGCACCTCTCACCTGAGGTTAGAGAGCTCCCTGGACCACCATGCAGTCTGTGATCTGCTCTGTGGCTTACTCTCAGGGCAGCTGCAGTTAAAGTCTAACTCCATACAGCCACCTCTATTGTGGCCAGCTTCTACTCTGCAAAGAAACCTACCAGATCGGTCTTGCAACCGACCTGCTACAGAATGCACATTAGTAATCCTTACGGAGGAATCATACCTGATCGTAACCTCGGCCGGAAACACTTTCTCTCGGCGGACCCCTCTGCTGATACTGG
Source organism: Philophylla caesio (assembly GCA_963971545.1). Taxonomy (NCBI): domain Eukaryota; kingdom Metazoa; phylum Arthropoda; class Insecta; order Diptera; family Tephritidae; genus Philophylla; species Philophylla caesio. The sequence goes on from OZ020606.1 coordinate 65,057,965, forward strand.
GCTCCTCATCTTCCCTGGCATGTTCAATGAACAGCGCTGCCTCTTCCGCTGTGAGCCTTTCCAGGAAACTGCCACTGCGCTTCGAGATTTTCGCGTGGCTACTCCTCTCTGGCGCAACAGCTCCTGGCGTGCCTACCACAATGGTGGATGACTTAGCAGCTGTTGGGTTGTCAGAGACAGCCCCCCCAGAGCGTGGGCGGCTCCTGGAGCAACGTCTGCTTCTGGAACGGTGCCGGCTGCTCGATCGTCGCTGACCCTCCTTGACGACACCTGCTCGGACTAGGCCGAGCCTGGCAGTCAACGTAGTTTATGGGGAAACCAAACGGTACGCCGCGTCAGCGCCCCTTGCCGCGGTAAGGCCACTGCTACTCCTTGAGGCGGCCCGGTGTCGAAGAGGCTCCGTACAAATATCCGAATGCTTTAATATAACAAATGTGGAGGCAAGTTGCTAGTTGCTATTCGCCCTTTGTCATCCCAAAGATGTAGGCAAGTTGTTAGTTGCTATTTATCCTTTATTATCCCAAACGTGTAGGTAACTTGCTGTTTGTACCACGAGTGGCCTGTGATGATGCTGTGCACGCCACCCTATGGTAGACCCTGTTAACTCTTGTCGGTTTTGAAACTGCGTTACGGAAGCATACCGATGCCTGAGGACCACACAGATAGTTTGCAGTCCTTCGCCCCAACGCCGTTGGGAGAGGTGAGGCCTCCACGTCCTTCAACAGGGTAAAGGGGCTGAAGGATTTCTACAGGTCCACGACCACCAGGACTGTATTTATGGCGTTAAGTGCCGTTGTGCTATGTACTTTCTGGAAGCTATGTTGATGCTTCGCCGGACTTCGCCAATTTTTTCAGCATCAACATGCTTAACCCGTCTGGGCCAATGGATTTGGAGGCCTTCGGCTTCCCGATGGCTTCCTTCACCTCGGTACTAGAGAGGATAATCTGGGGTTTTGTTTGCGCAGCCTTCTGGTCACTGACCGTTTGGATCTGTCGGCCGAAGGATGCAGTGTAAATTGTCGGCTAAAGAAGCTCGCGCTTCGGGTCCGGGTCCAAAGGAGATTTCTGTTCGGTCGTCACGCCTCGTCGGGTTGGACAGGGACCTCACGGTCGACCATAGTTTGCCCACTCCGGCCCCGAGATTGCAGGACTTCAGGTGCTCGTCCGACTTTTCCTGCTTGTGTTTGTTGACCAGGCGTTGGATCTCTCCGATTAGTTCCCTAATACGGGATTTGCGTACCCGCCCCCAGTCAGCTTTTTTGAAGTTGACGTAGATACGGCGGTCGGAGGCAACATAGTTGGCAGGTCTGTCAATCGAGATGACTATGGAAGGTGGTCTGATGCAAGCAATAGCATTGGTCGTCACGTTATGCTATTTATCAGACCCGCGCTAGCTTCTGTAAGATCTGGCGAGCTGCTGCAACTAGCCACAATCCTGGTTGTGGCGTCGTCATTCATTCTGCAGAATGTCGAATCGTCTATCAGCTCTGCCAATTTGGTATCCCTACGATCGTTTGCTAGGTTTGGAAATCAAAGATCGTGGTGCGCATTAAAGTTTCCGACTACCAAACGAATTTCACTTCTGAGGATCCCACCTATATCACCGATTGCGCTCCAAAGAAGTGTTCCAAAGTTCGCTGAGTGCATAGCAGCGCCAGTATACGAGGTATCCCACGTTATTATGGGAACCGTTGCTGTTGGCATACAGTTGGAGTGGTTGGCGATAACTTATATGCTCTTCCTTAGGCCACATCTGACCTAATCACCTTTACTTTCGTCGCCCTGCAGTCGTGCTCTTCAGGAGTGACATTATGCAGATGACCTCTTATCCTGCAGTGACCTGTAAGGATAACTAAGAATTCTTAGTTTTGCTTTTGAGAGTTTTATAAGTACTTTAAGTCTTGCTTTGTGCTAAAATGTCATAAATAACTATTTTAACATATAATAGATCTGTTTCGGAAACGTGATAGTCACCACATGCCTAACTAATTGTTATTTACGAATATATTTTTTTGTTAACACCACCTCTACAGCAATGATCCAAATACACAATACATAACATATTAATAATTATTTTTGCTATTTTCTTTCATAGGCTAATGCGGCTCGAGGGGCAGCTATTGAAGATTGGGAATTACCAGCACGTTATTCCCGAAAACGTATCGACCCTGTTGAAATGGAATATATTAATAATGGCGGTCCATTTTAAAATATAAAAAATGATCCTAAAGCTTGTGAGAATGTATATACATTAGGGTGACAATTAAATGTATGGAGTATTTTTTTTTTCTTTATTGTTTTGGTCTCAGTGTTTTTTTGTGTGTAGTTTTATTTAAAAAAAATTCTAGTAAAATTTCAAGGTCGTAGGAAGAGGATTAGGGGGCGCATCGGCCCCCCAAAGTTACACAAAATACGTTTTTTCACGCAAATTCTTACTTTGACTGCTTGTAACTTTCTCTGTGTTTTTTTTTTAAACATTACTGGCGAAAGATGTTCATTAATATGTCTACAATAACATCTGTCAATAACATTTTTGTCTAATGTTAATATTTAATGAAAAAAACTTAAATATAGGAGAAAAAGTACGCCTCAATGTCGATTTATTATACTTAAATAAAATTACTTATGTATATGATTTCTCTTTTTATTAATATTGTTTAAAGCACTTGAGACAATGTCTTTTTATTACAGTCCGGAAACCGATGGCGGTAATCGCTAACAATTTTTAAAACAAATTGTTTTTGGCGTTCATTTTTGTTAAATAGTTTATTATACTCTTCCATCAATTTAACCCCCCTTTCGGCAGTGTCATTTGTAACATTTAATTTTTTCATCAGTTCAGCCGCTTTACAATAAGATTTGAAATCTTTCAAATAATGCTTTTGTTTCGGCAGAGACGAACTGTTCAATTCCGTCATGGAATATTTCAACGATTTCTCTATCATTTATTGTAGCTCGCTTTGTGTTTTGCTCTTGTTCAAAATCATTTTCCAAAGCCGCCACCATTTTTTGTTTTGAAAAAAGGGATACGTTGCTGTCAAAAAATGCAAGACCAACCGCCTCAAGGCTTAAATACCACAAGTGGTTCCTGAACTTTTTAAGAGCAACATAAGATATAGCAGCATCAATTTTTTTGAAGTTTTCAAGTTTTTGTAAAAATAAAAAATCTTGATATGGCGCTTTAATGGCCAAAGGAGCAGAAAACCACGCTTCGACATAGACTTCAGCAATAAAAACACAAATTTGACGAAGCCCATTTAATTCAGTTGCTGAAAGCTGGAACTCGTTACGGAATAAAAATATTTTTAGACAGTAAATCGCTTTTGCCATCCAACATTAGGCTGTTTGGATGTGTCTTTTCTGGTTTTTGACCCAGGAAGAGCAAAGTGAGTTCCAAGAATTCTTTATAGTCTTCCCTGGGTTGTTTTTCTTCCAAGATATTATTTACTGCACCGATAATGCGAACAGCAGACTCTTTCATGTACGTCTTGACAGTTGGATCGTTGATGCCATACTCATAGTTTTTAGCATCAATCTTAGCCCAAGCATTTTTAAATTTCTCAAACATTTTAACGTTTGGACTTCCATAACAGCTTATTTTTTCTTCGAAAACGCATCTTAAAACAATCTCGTATATATGATGACGGCATGGTAACCATAAAAGTTGTCTTTGTAAATTATTTTCAATTAACGTACAGGTACCATTGAAACGCCCAGTATTGACCGCTGTTGTATCAAACACTAAAGCTTTGATGTGATTTTGCAGACCATATTCATAAATAGCATCGCTTACAGCGGATGCCTGTTCTTTTCCAGTACCGGAATCAAGTGCAGGTATTTCAAGAAGCTGTTCAACTTTACCGCTCGATATTATTATAGGCAACCTATCAACTTTATCATTTCCCGTCAGCGCCGGCAAAAGTTTACCATCCCAATGAAGGCAGATAGCGTCGAGCTCATTTAATTTTAATTTATTTTTTAATGCTGAAATTCTTTCTTCACGGATTTGTTCCCTTTCCTGGTGTACAGACGTTCGGTTTAAAATATAATCTTCAACATTATTACCCAGAGCTTCAACGACTGCGCTTATTAGATGAACCGCATGTCTGTCACTGATTTTACAGACATCGAGTGCGGCCGCCAGTTTTGGTGTTAGTATTTTATTTGTTCCCCTACATTTTTTGGCTGGAGGTTGACTACAACGTGGGTCACATTCCATATCTGGAAAACTGTTATCATTCTCTGAAGATTCAGATGACAGCAACTCTGCAGTTTCATCTAATAAAAACGACTTAATTTAAAGAAAATAAAAAATAAACAATAACATACAACGAACCAATTAATGCAATTTCACGATTATTCCGCTCCACTTGTTGTAATTAATTGTTGTTGCGTTCTTCAAGTCGGCACTCTCGGCGTACTTCTTCGTAATCGATACCATACATAAAGCCTGGGCGCCCCGTTTTTCGTTGACTTATCAAGAAATCAATATCTTCTTGATTCGACATTATTTTTAATGCACTTGCATGCGCCACGTCAAAAAGCATATCCAATTTTTCTTTCCACGTGTTTACTTTGCTCTTATGGAAATTAGAAGTCTTCTTTGAATCTTTTTGAAAGCTTTGCCATTCTTTATACAATTTCTCTACATTTGTAATGCAGTGTTGTTTATCCTTGACCGGAATGCGGGCTTTTTCCCAGAACACGAATAGTTCTTTTACAACTAAATCTGAACTTTCCCGTAAATTTTTTTTTACTACACGTAAATTGAAAAACAAAACTTTCAACACTTCTATATTGGAGGGTAGTTTACTTCCCGTTAATGAGTTGGTACAATAACCAATTAAATATATGCGTTCACGTAAATTTCTAGCAGACATTTTCGACTTTTCACATTCAAATATTCACTTCGAATGATTTTTTTGCAAATTTAATGCTATTAAAAAATGTTTGCGGCTGCTGCATATAACTGTAAAATAAGAATCTATTTTCCGAGAAACATTGGTGCTGATTTTTTGTCGGTAGCTTACGCAAGCATTGAGAATAATATTGTTGAGGTTGTAACGGGAATATTCTCGGTCACAATTGTCAATATTATAGATCGCTTCAGCATACAGGCAAAAAAAATTTGAAGCAAACTTTTAAAGACAATTCTTACACTTGAAAACAAAAGTAAACAAAAAAAGTCTGAAGTTCGGACTAGCGAGGTCTTACTGTATATAATTGTTGAAGCTACTCTTACGTAAATCATAAGGAATTTTCTATATGAATCTTTAATTAAATAAATCTGAACAAAATCCAAAATTTGAATCATATAAGTAATTTTATTTAAGTATAATAAATCGACATTGAGGCGTACTTTTTCTCCTATATTTAAGTTTTTTTCATTAAATATTAACCTTAGACAAAAATGTTATTGACAGATGTTATTGTAGACATATTAATGAACATCTTTCGCCAGTAATGTTTAAAAAAAAAAAACACAGAGAAAGTTACAAGCAGTCAAAGTAAGAATTTGCGTGAAAAAACGTATTTTGTGTAACTTTGGGGGGCCGACGCGCCCCCTAATCCTCTTCCTACGACCTTGAAATTTTACTAGAATTTTTTTTAAATAAAACTACACACAAAAAAATACTTTGACCAAAGAAAATATCACTTTCGAAATTAACTGTCACCCTAATATACATATAAAAAAAGTTAAATAAAAATTTGGTGCATTGGAACATTCATCGGTTGCTTCGGCAGTTTCTCTCTTTTACTCTGTGTCAGGCATTACGGTGACCCCCGATATATCAGCGCATACTCTGAAACTGAAGGCGAGCTTGGTGAGGTCCAGCGTTCTAACGCAACATACTATGCAGTATCGTCTAAACGAATAACGCACAAAGGACGATCGTCCGCACTGGGATTATGGGCAGTTGCTTCAGCCTGCTATTGAAGCCAGCAAAAAATCGTAGGAAAGTGAAATTGGCATATCAGAGAGACCTTTCGACGTTTTGCAAACCAATCCTGTTGACTTTGTTGAAGCACTTCCACAACAGACGGTTCTGTGCCCGAAACAACTCGGGTTTCACCCGACCAAGGTCTGTTTTCCGGCTACCTAGATTTAGATTAAAATATGAGGATTGGACTGCGACCTGTGGATCTATTGTGCCCTCAGTACCTTACAACACCTCCCCCAGTCCGAGAGCATCTATACATTTTAAGATGGACCCCGGACTTAGGGAGTGTATGTATTCCTCCTTTGGCCACATCTGACCTTGCCACCTCTCCCTTCTAGGCGCCACATCGTCGCACTCCAGTAGTATGTGTGAGGGGGTTTCCTTGACCGTATCGCAGAAGCGACATAGGTCATTTGACCAGATACCTATCTTGTACAGGTGACCTTTTAACCTGCAGTGACCTGTGAGAATACCTGTGCGGATTCTAAGTTTTGCCTTTGGGAGGTTTATGAGTTGTTTAAATCTCGTGTTGTTATAACCTCCCAAACATTTCTTTGCCTGAACAAGGCCCTGTATATTCTTGAATTTCTGCTCCCTGAGCCGATTTGTCTCCTTCCTGAGTGCTTCGTTTATAGAACTTGCACTGATCGAGTAATCCCTCTTACCTATTTTTGGGATGAAGATCACCCGAGCTCTACGCCATACCTCGGGGAGATAGGCCAGAGCAAGGCTGTCTCATGATTTTCACTAGGTGAGGGATCAAGAGCATCCCGCCCTGCTGGAGCAACACAGGACCGATGCCGTCCACCCCCAGGGCCATATACTTCTGAAAAGAGCCCAAAGCCCAGACGACCGTCTGCCAGTTTATTAGTTTTCTGGCAATCTTCCAGTCCTCTGCTCTCGACCTAACCTCCCGGAAAGCAAGGCCCCGCGGCACAGGGATAGCACCGGGGAAGTGGGCTGCCAACAGTGCCTGTGACCTCTCCCTCTAATCGCTCGTGTACGTACCATCAGGTAGTTTGATTGCTAACCTGACCTCCGAGTTACCCTTTGCCACAACTCTATGGAGTCTGGCAGCTGCCGAAACTGCAGTAATGTTCTCGCAAAAGCTTCTGAAGCTAACGCGCTTGGCTTTTCTTATTTCCTTGCTGTATGTAGTTAGACTTGCAGACTGGCCGTGTACTCATTCCATCGCCCCGTGCGCTTGGCTCTGTTAAAAAGCCTGCACACCTCTCACCTGAGGTTAGAGAGCTCCCTGAACCACCATGCAGTCTGTGATCTGCTCTGTGGCTTACTCTCAGGGCAGCTGCAGTTAAAGTCTAACTCCATACAGCCACCTCTATTGTGACCAGCTTCTACTCTGCAAAGAAACCTACCAGATCGGTCTTGCAACCGACCTGCTACAGAATGCACATTAGTAATCCTTACGGAGGAATCATACCTGATCGTAACCTCGGCCGGAAACACTTTCTCTCGGCGGACCCCTCTGCTGGTACTGGGCTCCTCATCTTCCCTGGCATGTTCAATGAACAGCGCTGCCTCTTCCGCTGTGAGCCTTTCCAGGAAACTGCCACTGCGCTTCGAGATTTTCGCGTGGCTACTCCTCTCTGGCGCAACAGCTCCTGGCGTGCCTACCACAATGGTGGATGACTTAGCAGCTGTTGGGTTGTCAGAGACAGCCCCCCCAGAGCGTGGGCGGCTCCTGGAGCAACGTCTGCTTCTGGAACGGTGCCGGCTGCTCGATCGTCGCTGACCCTCCTTGAGGCCGATTTGTCCACTGTCCTCACTCTCGAACCAGCAAAGAAACCTACCAGATCGGTCTTGCAACCGGTCTTGCTACTTGTTGCCTCTTGCAACTGTTGTCGTCGCCGTTGTTGTTTTTGTTGTTGCGGTTGTTGTCGTAGTTGTTGTTGTTGTTTATTCATCTTTTTCTTACGACACCTGCTCGGACTAGGCCGAGCCTGGCAGTCAACGTAGTTTATGGGGAAACCAAACGGTACGCCGCGTCAGCGCCCCTTGCCGCGGTTAGGCCACTGCTACTCCTTGAGGCGGCCCGGTGTCGAAGAGGCTCCGTACAAATATCCGAATGCTTTAATATAACAAATGTGGAGGCAAGTTGCTATTCGCCCTTTGTCATTTCAAAGATGTAGGCAAGTTGTTAGTTGCTATTTATCCTTTATTATCCCAAACGTGTAGGTAACTTGCTGTTTGTACCACGAGTGGCCTGTGATGATGCTGTGCACGCCACCCTATGGTAGACCCTGTTAACTCTTGTCAATTTTGACACTGCGTTACGGAAGCATACCGACGCCTGACGACCACACAGATAGTTTGCAGTCCTTCTCCCCAACGCCGTTGGGAGAGGTGAGGCCTCCACGTCCTTCAACAGGGTAAAGGGGCTGACAGTGTCGAAGGCTTTCTACAGGTCCACGACCACCAGGACTGTATTTATGGCGTTAAGTGCCGTTGTGCTATGTACTTTCTGGAAGCTATGTTGATGCTTCGCCGGACTTCGCCAATTTTTTCAGCATCAACATGCTTAACCCGTCTGGGCCAATGGATTTGGAGGCCTTCGGCTTCCCGATGGCTTCCTTCACCTCGGTACTAGAGAGGATAATCTGGGTTTTTGTTTGCGCAGCCTTCTGGTCACTGACCGTTTGGATCTGTCGGCCGAAGGATGCAGTGTAAGTTGTCGGCTAAAGAAGCTCGCGCTTCGGGTCCGGGTCCAAAGGAGATTTCTGTTCGGTCGTCACGCCTCGTCGGGTTGGACAGGGACCTCACGGTCGACCATAGTTTGCAAACTCCGGCCCCGAGATTGCAGGACTTCAGGTGCTCGTCCGACTTTTCCTGCTTGTGTTTGTTGACCAGGCGTTGGATCTCTCCGATTAGTTCCCTAATACGGGATTTGCGTACCCGCCCCCAGTCAGCTTTTTTGAAGTTGACGTAGATACGGCGGTCGGAGGCAACATAGTTGGCAGGTCTGTCAATCGAGATGACTATGGAAGGTGGTCTGATGCAAGCAATAGCATTGGTCGTCACGTTATGCTATTTATCTGACCCGCGCTAGCTTCTGTAAGATCTGGCGAGCTGCTGCAACTAGCCACAATCCTGTTGGGGGCGTCGTCATTCATTCTGCAGAATGTCGAATCGTCTATCAGCTCTGCCAATTTGGTATCCCTACGATCGTTTGCTAGGCTTGGAAATCAAAGATCGTGGTGCGCATTAAAGTTTCCGACTACCAAACGGATTTCACTTCTGAGGATCCCACCTATATCACCGATTGCGCTCCAAAGAAGTGTTCCAAAGTTCGCTGAGTGCATAGCAGCGCCAGTATACGAGGTATCCCACGTTATTATGGGAACCGTTGCTGTTGGCATACAGTTGGAGTGGTTGGCGATAACTTATATGCTCTTCCTTAGGCCACATCTGACCTAACCACCTTTACCTTCGTCGCCCTGCAGTCGTGCTCTTCAGGAGTGACATTATGCAGATGACCTCTTATCCTGCAGTGACCTGTTAGGATAACTAAGAATTCTTAGTTTTGCTTTTGAGAGTTTTATAAGTACTTTAAGTCTTGCGTTGTGCTAAAATGTCATAAATAACTATTTTAACATATAATAGATCTGTTTCGGAAACGTGATAGTCACCACATGCCTAACTAATTGTTATTTACGAATATATTTTTTTGTTAACACCACCTCTACAGCAATGATCCAAATACACAATACATAACATATTAATAATTATTTTTGCTATTTTCTTTCATAGGCTAATGCGGCTCGAGGGGCAGCTATTGAAGATTGGGAATTACCAGCACGTTATTCCCGAAAACGTATCGACCCTGTTGAAATGGAATATATTAATAATGGCGGTCCATTTTAAAATATAAAAAATGATCCTAAAGCTTGTGAGAATGTATATACATATAAAAAAAGTTAAATAAAAATTTGGTGCATTGGAACATTCATCGGTTGCGTCGGCAGTTTCTCTCTTTTACTCTGTGTCAGGCATACTCTGAAACTGAAGGCGAGCTTGGTGAGGTCCAGCGTTCTAACGCAACATACTATGCAGTATCGTCTAAACGAATAACGCACAAAGGACGATCGTCCGCACTGGGATTATGGGCAGTTGCTTCAGCCTGCTATTGAAGCCAGCAAAAAATCGTAGGAAAGTGAAATTGGCATATCAGAGAGACCTTTCGACGTTTTGCAAACCAATCCTGTTGACTTTGTTGAAGCACTTCCACAACAGACGGTTCTGTGCCCGAAACAACTCGGGTTTCACCCGACCAAGGTCTGTTTTCCGGCTACCTAGATTTAGATTAAAATATGAGGATTGCACTGCGACCTGTGGATCTATTGTGCCCTCAGTACCTTACAACACCTCCCCCAGTCCGAGAGCATCTATACATTTTAAGATGGACCCCGGACTTAGGGAGTGTATGTATTCCTCCTTTGGCCACATCTGACCTTGCCACCTCTCCCTTCTAGGCGCCACATCGTCGCACTCCAGTAGTATGTGTGAGGGGGTTTCCTTGACCGTATCGCAGAAGCGACATAGGTCATTTGACCAGATACCTATCTTGTACAGGTGACCTTTTAACCTGCAGTGACCTGTGAGAATACCTGTGCGGATTCTAAGTTTTGCCTTTGGGAGGTTTATGAGTTGTTTAAATCTCGTGTTGTTATAACCTCCCAAACATTTCTTTGCCTGAACAAGGCCCTGTATATTCTTGAATTTCTGCTCCCTGAGCCGATTTGTCTCCTTCCTGAGTGCTTCCTTTATAGAACTTGCACTGATCGAATAATCCCTCTTACCTATTTTTGGGATGAAGATCACCCAAGCTCTACGCCATACCTCGGGGAGATAGGCCAGAGCAAGGCTGTCTCATGATTTTCACTAGGTGAGGGATCAAGAGCATCCCGCCCTGCTGGAGCAACACAGGACCGATGCCGTCCACCCCCAGGGCCATATACTTCTCAAAAGAGCCCAAAGCCCAGGCGACCGTCTGCCAGTTTATTAGTTTTCTGGCAATCTTCCAGTCCTCTGCTCTCGACCTAACCTCCCGGAAAGCAAGGCCCCGCGGCACAGGGATAGCACCGGGGAAGTGGGCTGCCAACAGTGCCTGTGACCTCTCCCTCTAATCGCTCGTGTACGTACCATCAGGTAGTTTGATTGCTAACCTGACCTCCGAGTTACCCTTTGCCACAACTCTATGGAGTCTGGCAGCTGCCGAAACTGCAGTAATGTTCTCGCAAAAGCTTCTGAAGCTAACGCGCTTGGCTTTTCTTATTTCCTTGCTGTATGTAGTTAGACTTGCAGACTGGCCGTGTACTCATTCCATCGCCCCGTGCGCTTGGCTCTGTTGAAAAGCCTGCGCACCTCTCACCTGAGGTTAGAGAGCTCCCTGAACCACCATGCAGTCTGTGATCTGCTCTGTGGCTTACTCTCAGGGCAGCTGCAGTTAAAGTCAAACTCCATACAGCCACCTCTATTGTGACCAGCTTCTACTCTGCAAAGAAACCTACCAGATCGGTCTTGCAACCGACCTGCTACAGAATGCACATTAGTAATCCTTACGGAGGAATCATACCTGATCGTAACCTCGGCCGGAAACACTTTCTCTCGGCGGACCCCTCTGCTGGTACTGGGCTCCTCATCTTCCCTGGCATGTTCAATGAACAGCGCTGCCTCTTCCGCTGTGAGCCTTTCCAGGAAACTGCCACTGCGCTTCGAGATTTTCGCGTGGCTACTCCTCTCTGGCGCAACAGCTCCTGGCGTGCCTACCACAATGGTGGATGACTTAGCAGCTGTTGGGTTGTCAGAGACAGCCCCCCCAGAGCGTGGGCGGCTCCTGGAGCAACGTCTGCTTCTGGAACGGTGCCGGCTGCTCGATCGTCGCTGACCCTCCTTGAGGCCGATTTGTCCACTGTCCTCACTCTCGAACCAGCAAAGAAACCTACCAGATCGGTCTTGCAACCGGTCTTGCTACTTGTTGCCTCTTGCAACTGTTGTCGTCGCCGTTGTTGTTTTTGTTGTTGCGGTTGTTGTCGTAGTTGTTGTTGTTGTTTATTCATCTTTTTCTTACGACACCTGCTCGGACTAGGCCGAGCCTGGCAGTCAACGTAGTTTATGGGGAAACCAAACGGTACGCCGCGTCAGCGCCCCTTGCCGCGGTAAGGCCACTGCTACTCCTTGAGGCGGCCCGGTGTCGAAGAGGCTCCGTACAAATATCCGAATGCTTTAATATAACAAATGTGGAGGCAAGTTGCTAGTTGCTATTCACCTTTTGTCATTTCAAAGATGTAGGCAAGTTGTTAGTTGCTATTTATCCTTTATTATCCCAAACGTGTAGGTAACTTGCTGTTTGTACCACGAGTGGCCTGTGATGATGCTATGCACGCCACCCTATGGTAGACCCGGTTAACTCTTGTCGGTTTTGACACTGCGTTACGGAAGCATACCGACGCCTGACGACCACACAGATAGTTTGCAGTCCTTCGTCCCAACGCCGTTGGGAGAGGTGAGGCCTCCACGTCCTTCAACAGGGTAAAGGGGCTGACAGTGTCGAAGGCTTTCTACAGGTCCACGACCACCAGGACTGTATTTATGGCGTTAAGTGCCGTTGTGCTATGTACTTTCTGGAAGCTATGTTGATGCTTCGCCGGACTTTGCCAATTTTTTCAGCATCAACATGCTTAACCCGTCTGGGCCATTGGATTTGGAGGCCTTCGGCTTCCCGATGGCTTCCTTCACCTCGGTACTAGAGAGGATAATCTGGGTTTTTGTTTGCGCAGCCTTCTGGTCACTGACCGTTTGGATCTGTCGGCCGAAGGATGCAGTGTAAATTGTCGGCTAAAGAAGCTCGCGCTTCGGGTCCGGGTCCAAAGGTCGTCACGCCTCGTCGGGTTGGATAGGGACCTCACGGTCGACCATAGTTTGCCCACTCCGGCCCCGAGATTGCAGGACTTCAGGTGCTCGTCCGACTTTTCCTGCTTGTGTTTGTTGACCAGGCGTTGGATCTCTCCGATTAGTTCCCTAATACGGGATTTGCGTACCCGCCCCCAGTCAGCTTTTTTGAAGTTGACGTAGATACGGCGGTCGGAGGCAACATAGTTGGCAGGTCTGTCAATCGAGATGACTATGGAAGGTGGTCTGATGCAAGCAATAGCATTGGTCGTCACGTTATGCTATTTATCAGACCCGCGCTAGCTTCTGTAAGATCTGGCGAGCTGCTGCAACTAGCCACAATCCTGGTGGGGGCGTCGTCATTCATTCTGCAGAATGTCGAATCGTCTATCAGCTCTGCCAATTTGGTATCCCTACGATCGTTTGCTAGGCTTGGAAATCAAAGATCGTGGTGCGCATTAAAGTTTCCGACTACCAAACGGATTTCACTTCTGAGGATCCCACCTATATCACCGATTGCGCTCCAAAGAAGTGTTCCAAAGTTCGCTGAGTGCATAGCAGCGCCAGTATACGAGGTATCCCACGTTATTATGGGAACCGTTGCTGTTGGCATACAGTTGGAGTGGTTGGCGATAACTTATATGCTCTTCCTTAGGCCACATCTGACCTAACCACCTTTACCTTCGTCGCCCTGCAGTCGTGCTCTTCAGGAGTGACATTATGCAGATGACCTCTTATCCTGCAGTGACCTGTTAGGATAACTAAGAATTCTTAGTTTTGCTTTTGAGAGTTTTATAAGTACTTTAAGTCTTGCGTTGTGCTAAAATGTCATAAATAACTATTTTAACATATAATAGATCTGTTTCGGAAACGTGACTAACCACATGCCTAACTAATTGTTATTTACGAATATACTTTTTTGTTAAAGGGGCAGCTATTGAAGATTGGGAATTACCAGCACGTTATTCCCGAAAACGTATCGACCCTGTTGAAATGGAATATATTAATAATGGCGGTCCATTTTAAAATATAAAAAATGATCCTAAAGCTTGTGAGAATGTATATACATATAAAAAAAGTTAAATAAAAATTTGATGCATTGGAACATTCATCGGTTGCGTCGGCAGTTTCTCTCTTTTACTCTGTGTCAGGCATTACGGTGACCCCCGATATATCAGTGCATACTCTGAAACTGAAGGCGAGCTTGGTGAGGTCCAGCGTTCTAACGCAACATACTATGCAGTATCGTCTAAACGAATAACGCACAAAGGACGATCGTCCGCACTGGGATTATGGGCAGTTGCTTCAGCCTGCTATTGAAGCCAGCGAAAAATCGTAGGAAAGTGACATTGGCATATCAGAGAGACCTTTCGACGTTTTGCAAACCAATCCTGTTGACTTTGTTGAAGCACTTCCACAACAGACGGTTCTGTGCCCGAAACAACTCGGGTTTCACCCGACCAAGGTCTGTTTTTCCGGCGACCTAGATTTAGATTAGATTTAGATTAAAATATGAGGATTGCACTGCGACCTGTGGATCTATTGTGCCCTCAGTACCTTACAACACCTCCCCCAGTCCGAGAGCATCTATACATTTTAAGATGGACCCCGGACTTAGGGAGTGTATGTATTCCTCCTTTGGCCACATCTGACCTTGCCACCTCTCCCTTCTAGGCGCCACATCGTCGCACTCCAGTAGTATGTGTGAGGGGGTTTCCTTGACCGTATCGCAGAAGCGACATAGGTCATTTGACCAGATACCTATCTTGTATAGGTGACCTTTTAACCTGCAGTGACCTGTGAGAATACCTGTGCGGATTCTAAGTTTTGCCTTTGGGAGGTTTATGAGTTGTTTAAATCTCGTGTGGTTATAACCTCCCAAAAATGTCTTTGCCTGAACAAGGCTCTGTATATTCTTGAAATGCTGCTCCCTGAGCCGATTTGTCTCCTTCCTGAGTGCTTCCTTTATAGAACTTGCACTGATCGAGTAATCCCTCTTACCTATTTTTGGGATGAAGATCACCCAAGCTCTACGCCATACCTCGGGGAGATAGGCCAGAGCAAGGCTGTCTCATGATTTTCACTAGGTGAGGGATCAAGAGCATCCCGCCCTGCTGGAGCAACACAGGACCGATGCCGTCCACCCCCGGGGCCATATACTTCTCAAAAGAGCCCAAAGCCCAGACGACCGTCTGCCAGTTTATTAGTTTTCTGGCCATCTTCCAGTCCTCTGCTCTCGACCTAACCTCCCGGAAAGCAAGGCCCCGCTGCACAGGGATAGCACCGGGGAAGTGGGCTGCCAACAGTGCCTGTGACCTCTCCCTCTAAACGCTCGTGTACGTACCATCAGGTTGTTTGATTGCTAACCTGACCTCCGAGTTACCCTTTGCCACAACTCTATGGAGTCTGGCAGCTGCCGAAACTGCAGTAATGTTCTCGCAAAAGCTTCTGAAGCTAGCGCGCTTGGCTTTTCTTATTTCCTTGCTGTATGTAGTTAGACTGGCAGACTGGCCGTGTACTCATTCCATCGCCCCGTGCGTTTGGCTCTGTTGAAAAGCCTGCGCAGCTCTCACCTGAGGTTAGAGAGCTCCCTGGACCACCATGCAGTCTGTGATCTGCTCTGTGGCTTACTCTCAGGGCAGCTGCAGTTAAAGTCTAACTCCATACAGCCACCTCTATTGTGACCAGCTTCTACTCTGCAAAGAAACCTACCAGATCGGTCTTGCAACCGACCTGCTACAGAATGCACATTAGTAATCCTTACGGAGGAATCATACCTGATCGTAACCTCGGCCGGAAACACTTTCTCTCGGCGGACCCCTCTGCTGGTACTGGGCTCCTCATCTTCCCTGGCATGTTCAATGAACAGCGCTGCCTCTTCCGCTGTGAGCCTTTCCAGGAAACTGCCACTGCGCTTCGAGATTTTCGCGTGGCTACTCCACTCTGGCGCAACAGCTCCTGGCGTGCCTACCACAATGGTGGATGACTTAGCAGCTGTTGGGTTGTCAGAGACAGCCCCCCCAGAGCGTGGGCGGCTCCTGGAGCAACGTCTGATTTTGCAACGGTGCCGGCTACTCGATCGTCGCTGACCCTCCTTGAGGCCGATTTGTCCACTGTCCTCACTCTCGAACCAGCAAAGAAACCTACCAGATCGTTCTTGCAACCGGTCTTGCTACTTGTTGCCTCTTGCAACTGTTGTCGTCGCTGTTGTTGTTTTTGTTGTTGCGGTTGTTGCGGTTGTTGTCGTAGTTGTTGTTATTGTTGTTGTTGTTTATTCATCTTTTTCTTACGACACCTGCTTGGACTAGGCCGAGCCTGGCAGTCAACGTAGTTTATGGGGAAACCAAACGGTACGCCGCGTCAGCGCCCCTTGCCGCGGTAAGGCCACTGCTACTCCTTGAGGCGGCCCGGTGTCGAAGAGGCTCCGTACAAATATCCGAATGCTTTAATATAACAAATGTGGAGGCAATTTGCTAGTTGCTATTCGCCCTTTGTCATTCCAAAGATGTAAGCAAGTTGTTAGTTGCTATTTATCCTTTATTATCCCAAACGTGTAGGTAACTTGCTGTTTGTACCACGAGTGGCCTGTGATGATGCTATGCACGCCACCCTATGGTAGACCCTGTTAACTCTTGTCGGTTTTGACACTGCGTTACGGAAGCATACCGACGCCTGACGACCACACAGATAGTTTGCAGTCCTTCGCCCCAACGCATTTGGGAGAGGTGAGGCTTCCACGTCCTTCAACAGGGTAAAGGGGCAGACAGTGTCGAAGGCTTTCTACAGGTCCACGACCACCAGGACTGTGTATTTATGGCGTTAAGTGCCGTTGTGCTATGTACTTTCTGGAAGCTATGTTGATGCTTCGCCGGACTTCGCCAATTTTTTCAGCATCAACATGCTTAACCCGTCTGGGCCAATGGATTTGGAGGCCTTCGGCTTCCTTCACCTCGGTACTATAGAGGACAATCTGGGTTTTTGTTTGCGCAGCCTTCCGGTCACTGACCGTTTGGATCTGTCGGCCGAAGGATGCAGTGTAAATTGTCGGCTAAAGTAGCTCGCGCTTCGGGGAAATATATAGTTTCGTTACCATTTCGTCGGAATTTTCCTACAGGTTTCTCTAGGGTGCTCGCGAAAGACAGCTTTCTCGCAGTTCTTTCGCAGCGAAGGTCGCCCTGCAAAAAATCCCTCTTTACGAGAGGAATATACTAGGGTACTCAAAGAGTATAAACAACTGGGTCACATGACTGAGGTGTCCAGTATCCCGGATGAGGGCCGGTCCGATAGTTATTACCTGCCCCATCATGCGGTCACCAAACCAGAAAGCACTTCTTCGAAGGTTCGGGGGGTGTTTAATGCGTCCTGTCCGTCGGACAATGGAGAAAGCCTCAATGATGTGCTACTGTCTGGACCAATTTTACAAAGCGATCTGCCGGTACTGATCCTCCGCTGGAGGTTATTCAAATTCATCTTTAGTAGCGACATAGAGAAAATATATCGTCAGATCCTAGTTCAGCCTCAACAGAGGAAATTTCAAAAAATAGTATTTCGGGATTTAATATGTGAACCAGTTCGTCATTTTCAATTGAATACTGTCACTTTCGGGGTGAACTGCGCTTCTTATCGCGCAATAAGGACGCTTCTGTAACTAGCCGACGACGTTCACTAATCGCTTCCGATCGCTTCGATAGTCCTCAAGCAACACATGTACGTTGACGACGTGCTAGCAGGTGAACACGACTTAGAGTCCACCATTAAGGCCCGGGATCAAAATCACCGAGGCCTTAAGTTCGGCACGTTTCCCACTTCGTAAGTGGACTGCCAATAGCAAATAAGTCTTGCGCGATATTCCGGTTTTTCATTTGCTCAGCCAAGACTTCTTGGACTTCGAAGATACGAGCAGCGTTAAGGCTCTCGGCATACGATGGATTGCACGTTCGGATCAATTCTACTTCGCTGCGAAGGAATTAGATAAATATCAAGTAGTGACAAAACGCAAGATTTTGTCAGCCATCGCTAAATTATTCGATCCACTAGGGTGGCTCGCACCGATCATCATAGTAGCAGAACATCTGGTTGGAAGGAACGGATTGGGATGAGCAGATACAACAACAATTGAGCACTGGTCAAAATTTGCCATGGAGTACTCGGCAATAGGAGAAATCCAAATTCCACGATGGGTACAATTCTCACCGATGGAAAAGATGGAGCTTCATGGTTTCTGCGATGCATCGGAGAAGGCATATGCGGCAACTATCTACCTGCGCGTCGAAAGGAGAGACAGTGTTGCGGTCAATCTCCTGAGAGCAAAAACGAGGTTTGCACCGGTAAAAACCATCTCACTGCCTCGTTTGGAATTGTGTGGCGCGGTATTTCTGGCGGAAATGGTGGAATCAGTGATTCCTAACTTGGATCTTCGATTCTTACAGATTTTCTTATGGACTGATTCCACCATCGTTCTCGTTTGGCTGCGGAAGCCACCATGTTCTTGGTCGACATTTGTTTCGCATAGGGTAACCAAAATCGTAGAGAAGGTTGGCCAACGGAGTTGGTATCACGTGGATTCGTCCTCGAACCCAGCCGATCTAGGCAGCCGTGGAGTCGAGGCTCCCGACTGGGTTGGAAATTCGTTGTGGTGGCAAGGCCCTTCTTGGCTTCAAAAAGACAGAACGGAATGACCTTCTCAGGACTGGGTGTTCCAGACCGACCAAGGAGAGAAGCGGGTGCTGTCGCACGGGACAAAAGTTGTAGAGATGTCCGACATTCTTCAAAGATTCTCCTCACTTCCGAGAGCTTTGCGAGTGCTGTGGTATGTCTTGCGATTTCTTCAAGGTACGCACCCTATTCGGAAAGTTAAATTTACAGCTCCGTCTACCGCGATTTCCTCTGAGGAAATAAAATAGATTCAAATAGTCTACTTCGAGCGGGGGACGACTTGGGGCGTCGAAAGACTTAAATTATAGCGAACGTCATCCTATAATTCTCCCCTACAATTCTCATTTTTCGCGACTGGTAACTCAATTTACTCACGAGATCTGCTTGCATGGGGAAAACCAGTTAATGTTGCGGATTATTTGAGCGCAATATTGGATCCCTCGGGTCAAAGTAATGATCAAATCGATCATACATAACTGCAAGGTTTTTACAATCTATAGGAAGCGGGCGCAAAGTCAAATCATGGCGGCCCTCCCATCAGAACGTACTACCTTCACGCGCCCTTTTACTAATACGGGCGTTGATTTCGCGGGTCCTTTCGAGATCAAGAGTTATAGAGGGCCAGGCTGCGTAATCACGAAGGGTTACGTATGCATGTTCCTTTGCTTCGCCACAAAAGCTATCCACTTGGAAGCCGCAAATGACTTGTGCACTCCCACCTTCTTGCCAGCCTTTCAAGGTTCGTATCCCGTAGGGGTTGCCCAAAAAATATATACTCCGTCAATGGCACCAATTTCGTCGGAGGATCTAGAGCTTTAAAGACAGAATTTAAAGCGTTTCTTGCTCATTCGAAATCTGGTGTAACGTCCAAATACTTTCATCAGCAGCTCTCTTGGCATTTCATTCCAGCATCTGCTCCGCACATGGGTGGGAAGCAGGTGTAGAGTTTCAAGTCTCATTTTCATTTTTTTTAATTTATTTCGATTTCTCGTTATAAAAAATTCTTCAGATTCAACTGATTAAATTCAAGCTTCTTAAAGGAAAAAATTATTTTCGTATTATTTTTATTCTGCTGGTTTGTTGCTGGGGTTTCGCTTTTTTCGTCGTGCTCAATTTTTATTTTTTTGTTTTTAAACTTAATCGGCTCTGTGATTTTCTAAAAACTTTTCGCATTTTAAGTGGTTTCTTGGATTATTCGTTTACAAATTTGGGCATTACGTGCATATTTAGGATTTTATCCCACCGCGAATAAACCAACGAATTTAAAAAGTTATCATGGCCACTTTTATTCAATTAGCGGAATCACTTATTGAATTCGAAGCAGATTTTAGAGATTTTGCGTCCACGGATCAAAATCAAACGGTTCTAGATATCCAAAAGGAAGAAGTTAAGGAATCTTGGGGTAGAGTGAAACGCGCTTATATAGAATTTTTAGGTACAGATGCCGCGAGCTCTTCAAAAGAGGCCACTGCCGCCAAGAAGAAGCACAAACAAGTCTACGCGGCTTATCTCAAATGCATGAAACTGATTGGTGATCTCACTTCCAAGCTAAATAAAGCCGAAAATGAAAAGGCTGCGGAGTCTTCCGACTTGGAGCATCATATCCGTCTCCTGCCGTGCGACACGGAAGTTTTTAAGGGAGATTACCTGTCATGGCCAACATTTCGTGACATGTTCACGGCCATTTACATTCTAAATAAGCGGCTCACCCCAGTGAAAAAACTTTTCCACTTAAACCAAAAGACTCAGGGGGAAGCAAAGGAAATAGTTCGTAAGTGCCAACTTACAAATGAAGGTTTTTCAACGGCATGGAAAAACCTTACTGATCGCTACGAAAATAAAATAATTCTCGTTAATAGTCAATTGAAGTTTCTCTTCAACCTATCCCCGGTAGGAACTGAATCTGGAAGTGCAATCAAAGATCTTCAACGCGAAATTAATAACTGCATATCGGCACTCCAGATTCATAAAATTGACATAACGAATTGGGATGCGATCATAACATACCTTTGCTCAACGAAGCTACCTGAGGTCACCCTCTTAATGTGGGAACATTCGGTCCAGGAAAAAACGGAGATTCCTAAGTGGGAAGATATGGACAGGTTTCTAACAAGTCGATTCCAGACTTTAGAAACTGTCTTTGACATTAGAGGGCCTAGTACTTCCCGGATACAGAGACCGCAGCCTTCTAAGTCAAGTTTCGACAACCCAAGTCGAAAATTACAAACGTTTCAAGCGAGTGTGGCAAGAAATCAATGCAAGCTGTGCAATTGCGATGCACACAACGGCGCTTGTGCTACCTCAACTGACGAGAAATCTGCCGACCTGCGATATCGATGCTGCTATACAACATTCGTTCCCGGGGCTGATTTTGGCGGATAAACGGTTCTTCGCGAACGAACAAGTGGATCTTGTTTTGGGAGGCGACGTTTATCCGCAAATAATGCTCGGCGGTCTACGGAAGGAAGTTCTTGGCCCGCTGCTGGCTCAGGAGACAGTCTTCGGATGGATTCTGACGGGAAGGACGACTTCACCCAAGCCGACGACATCATGCGTCTGATTCTACAATGAGGTGACGCTGGATAGACAGCTTGCAGCCTCTTGGGAACTGGAAGACCTGCCCCGTAGCAGAGCTCGTACACCAGAAGAGGATTACTGCGAGGAGGTTTTTAAGGATACTATCAAGTGAGACGAATCGGGGAAATATATAGTTTCGTTACCATTTCGTCGGAATTTTCCTACAGGTTTCTCTAGGGTGCTCGCGAAAGACAGCTTTCTCGCAGTTCTTTCGCAGCGAAGGTCGTCCTGCAAAAAATCCCTTTTTACGAGAGGAATATACTAGGGTACTCAAAGAGTATAAACAACTGGTTCACATGACTGAGGTGTCCAGTATCCCGGATGAGGGCCGGTCCGATAGTTATTACCTGGCCCATCATGCGGTCACCAAAGCCGAAAGCACTTCTTCGAAGGTTCGGGTGGTGTTTAATGCGTCCTGTCCGTCGGACAATGGAGAAAGCCTCAATGATGTGCTACTGCCTGGACCAATTTTACAAAGCGATCTGACGATACTGATCCTCCGCTGGAGGTTATTCAAATTCGTCTTTAGTAGCGGCATAGAGAAAATATATCGTCAGATCCTAGTCCAGCCTCAACAGAGGAAATTTCAAAAAATAGTATTTCGGGATTTAATAAGTGAACCAGTTCGTCAATTTCAATTGAATACTGTCACTTTCGGGGTGAAGTGCGCTTCTTATCTCGCAATAAGGACGCTTCTGTAACTAGCCGACGACGTTCACTAATCGCTTCCGATCGCTTCGATAGTCCTCAAGCAACACATGTACGTTGACGACGTGCTAGCAGGTGAACACGACTTAGAGTCCACCATTAAGGCCCGGGATCAAAATCACCGAGGCCTTAAGTTCGGCACGTTTCCCACTTCGTAAGTGGACTGCCAATAGCAAATAAGTCTTGCGCGATATTCCGGTTTTTCATTTGCTCAGCCAAGACTTCTTGGACTTCGAAGATACGAGCAGCGTTAAGGCTCTCGGCATACGATGGATTGCACGTTCGGATCAATTCTACTTCGCTGCGAAGGAATTAGATAAATATCAAGTAGTGACAAAACGCAAGATTTTGTCAGCCATCGCTAAATTATTCGATCCACTAGGGTGGCTCGCACCGATCATCATAGTAGCAGAACATCTGGTTGGAAGGAACGGATTGGGATGAGCAGATACAACAACAATTGAGCACTGGTCAAAATTTGCCATGGAGTACTCGGCAATAGGAGAAATCCAAATTCCACGATGGGTACAATTCTCACCGATGGAAAAGATGGAGCTTCATGGTTTCTGCGATGCATCGGAGAAGGCATATGCGGCAACTATCTACCTGCGCGTCGAAAGGAGAGACAGTGTTGCGGTCAATCTCCTGAGAGCAAAAACGAGGTTTGCACCGGTAAAAACCATCTCACTGCCTCGTTTGGAATTGTGTGGCGCGGTATTTCTGGCGGAAATGGTGGAATCAGTGATTCCTAACTTGGATCTTCGATTCTTACAGATTTTCTTATGGACTGATTCCACCATCGTTCTCGTTTGGCTGCGGAAGCCACCATGTTCTTGGTCGACATTTGTTTCGCATAGGGTAACCAAAATCGTAGAGAAGGTTGGCCAACGGAGTTGGTATCACGTGGATTCGTCCTCGAACCCAGCCGATCTAGGCAGCCGTGGAGTCGAGGCTCCCGACTGGGTTGGAAATTCGTTGTGGTGGCAAGGCCCTTCTTGGCTTCAAAAAGACAGAACGGAATGACCTTCTCAGGACTGGGTGTTCCAGACCGACCAAGGAGAGAAGCGGGTGCTGTCGCACGGGACAAAAGTTGTAGAGATGTCCGACATTCTTCAAAGATTCTCCTCACTTCCGAGAGCTTTGCGAGTGCTGTGGTATGTCTTGCGATTTCTTCAAGGTACGCACCCTATTCGGAAAGTTAAATTTACAGCTCCGTCTACCGCGATTTCCTCTGAGGAAATAAAATAGATTCAAATAGTCTACTTCGAGCGGGGGACGACTTGGGGCGTCGAAAGACTTAAATTATAGCGAACGTCATCCTATAATTCTCCCCTACAATTCTCATTTTTCGCGACTGGTAACTCAATTTACTCACGAGATCTGCTTGCATGGGGAAAACCAGTTAATGTTGCGGATTATTTGAGCGCAATATTGGATCCCTCGGGTCAAAGTAATGATCAAATCGATCATACATAACTGCAAGGTTTTTACAATCTATAGGAAGCGGGCGCAAAGTCAAATCATGGCGGCCCTCCCATCAGAACGTACTACCTTCACGCGCCCTTTTACTAATACGGGCGTTGATTTCGCGGGTCCTTTCGAGATCAAGAGTTATAGAGGGCCAGGCTGCGTAATCACGAAGGGTTACGTATGCATGTTCCTTTGCTTCGCCACAAAAGCTATCCACTTGGAAGCCGCAAATGACTTGTGCACTCCCACCTTCTTGCCAGCCTTTCAAGGTTCGTATCCCGTAGGGGTTGCCCAAAAAATATATACTCCGTCAATGGCACCAATTTCGTCGGAGGATCTAGAGCTTTAAAGACAGAATTTAAAGCGTTTCTTGCTCATTCGAAATCTGGTGTAACGTCCAAATACTTTCATCAGCAGCTCTCTTGGCATTTCATTCCAGCATCTGCTCCGCACATGGGTGGGAAGCAGGTGTAGAGTTTCAAGTCTCATTTTCATTTTTTTTAATTTATTTCGATTTCTCGTTATAAAAAATTCTTCAGATTCAACTGATTAAATTCAAGCTTCTTAAAGGAAAAAATTATTTTCGTATTATTTTTATTCTGCTGGTTTGTTGCTGGGGTTTCGCTTTTTTCGTCGTGCTCAATTTTTATTTTTTTGTTTTTAAACTTAATCGGCTCTGTGATTTTCTAAAAACTTTTCGCATTTTAAGTGGTTTCTTGGATTATTCGTTTACAAATTTGGGCATTACGTGCATATTTAGGATTTTATCCCACCGCGAATAAACCAACGAATTTAAAAAGTTATCATGGCCACTTTTATTCAATTAGCGGAATCACTTATTGAATTCGAAGCAGATTTTAGAGATTTTGCGTCCACGGATCAAAATCAAACGGTTCTAGATATCCAAAAGGAAGAAGTTAAGGAATCTTGGGGTAGAGTGAAACGCGCTTATATAGAATTTTTAGGTACAGATGCCGCGAGCTCTTCAAAAGAGGCCACTGCCGCCAAGAAGAAGCACAAACAAGTCTACGCGGCTTATCTCAAATGCATGAAACTGATTGGTGATCTCACTTCCAAGCTAAATAAAGCCGAAAATGAAAAGGCTGCGGAGTCTTCCGACTTGGAGCATCATATCCGTCTCCTGCCGTGCGACACGGAAGTTTTTAAGGGAGATTACCTGTCATGGCCAACATTTCGTGACATGTTCACGGCCATTTACATTCTAAATAAGCGGCTCACCCCAGTGAAAAAACTTTTCCACTTAAACCAAAAGACTCAGGGGGAAGCAAAGGAAATAGTTCGTAAGTGCCAACTTACAAATGAAGGTTTTTCAACGGCATGGAA
Organism: Philophylla caesio; assembly: GCA_963971545.1. NCBI lineage: Eukaryota > Metazoa > Arthropoda > Insecta > Diptera > Tephritidae > Philophylla > Philophylla caesio. The sequence continues at coordinate 65,082,570 of OZ020606.1, forward strand.
AAACCTTACTGATCGCTACGAAAATAAAATAATTCTCGTTAATAGTCAATTGAAGTTTCTCTTCAACCTATCCCCGGTAGGAACTGAATCTGGAAGTGCAATCAAAGATCTTCAACGCGAAATTAATAACTGCATATCGGCACTCCAGATTCATAAAATTGACATAACGAATTGGGATGCGATCATAACATACCTTTGCTCAACGAAGCTACCTGAGGTCACCCTCTTAATGTGGGAACATTCGGTCCAGGAAAAAACGGAGATTCCTAAGTGGGAAGATATGGACAGGTTTCTAACAAGTCGATTCCAGACTTTAGAAACTGTCTTTGACATTAGAGGGCCTAGTACTTCCCGGATACAGAGACCGCAGCCTTCTAAGTCAAGTTTCGACAACCCAAGTCGAAAATTACAAACGTTTCAAGCGAGTGTGGCAAGAAATCAATGCAAGCTGTGCAATTGCGATGCACACAACGGCGCTTGTGCTACCTCAACTGACGAGAAATCTGCCGACCTGCGATATCGATGCTGCTATACAACATTCGTTCCCGGGGCTGATTTTGGCGGATAAACGGTTCTTCGCGAACGAACAAGTGGATCTTGTTTTGGGAGGCGACGTTTATCCGCAAATAATGCTCGGCGGTCTACGGAAGGAAGTTCTTGGCCCGCTGCTGGCTCAGGAGACAGTCTTCGGATGGATTCTGACGGGAAGGACGACTTCACCCAAGCCGACGACATCATGCGTCTGATTCTACAATGAGGTGACGCTGGATAGACAGCTTGCAGCCTCTTGGGAACTGGAAGACCTGCCCCGTAGCAGAGCTCGTACACCAGAAGAGGATTACTGCGAGGAGGTTTTTAAGGATACTATCAAGTGAGACGAATCGGGGAAATATATAGTTTCGTTACCATTTCGTCGGAATTTTCCTACAGGTTTCTCTAGGGTGCTCGCGAAAGACAGCTTTCTCGCAGTTCTTTCGCAGCGAAGGTCGTCCTGCAAAAAATCCCTTTTTACGAGAGGAATATACTAGGGTACTCAAAGAGTATAAACAACTGGTTCACATGACTGAGGTGTCCAGTATCCCGGATGAGGGCCGGTCCGATAGTTATTACCTGGCCCATCATGCGGTCACCAAAGCCGAAAGCACTTCTTCGAAGGTTCGGGTGGTGTTTAATGCGTCCTGTCCGTCGGACAATGGAGAAAGCCTCAATGATGTGCTACTGCCTGGACCAATTTTACAAAGCGATCTGACGATACTGATCCTCCGCTGGAGGTTATTCAAATTCGTCTTTAGTAGCGGCATAGAGAAAATATATCGTCAGATCCTAGTCCAGCCTCAACAGAGGAAATTTCAAAAAATAGTATTTCGGGATTTAATAAGTGAACCAGTTCGTCAATTTCAATTGAATACTGTCACTTTCGGGGTGAAGTGCGCTTCTTATCTCGCAATAAGGACGCTTCTGTAACTAGCCGACGACGTTCACTAATCGCTTCCGATCGCTTCGATAGTCCTCAAGCAACACATGTACGTTGACGACGTGCTAGCAGGTGAACACGACTTAGAGTCCACCATTAAGGCCCGGGATCAAAATCACCGAGGCCTTAAGTTCGGCACGTTTCCCACTTCGTAAGTGGACTGCCAATAGCAAATAAGTCTTGCGCGATATTCCGGTTTTTCATTTGCTCAGCCAAGACTTCTTGGACTTCGAAGATACGAGCAGCGTTAAGGCTCTCGGCATACGATGGATTGCACGTTCGGATCAATTCTACTTCGCTGCGAAGGAATTAGATAAATATCAAGTAGTGACAAAACGCAAGATTTTGTCAGCCATCGCTAAATTATTCGATCCACTAGGGTGGCTCGCACCGATCATCATAGTAGCAGAACATCTGGTTGGAAGGAACGGATTGGGATGAGCAGATACAACAACAATTGAGCACTGGTCAAAATTTGCCATGGAGTACTCGGCAATAGGAGAAATCCAAATTCCACGATGGGTACAATTCTCACCGATGGAAAAGATGGAGCTTCATGGTTTCTGCGATGCATCGGAGAAGGCATATGCGGCAACTATCTACCTGCGCGTCGAAAGGAGAGACAGTGTTGCGGTCAATCTCCTGAGAGCAAAAACGAGGTTTGCACCGGTAAAAACCATCTCACTGCCTCGTTTGGAATTGTGTGGCGCGGTATTTCTGGCGGAAATGGTGGAATCAGTGATTCCTAACTTGGATCTTCGATTCTTACAGATTTTCTTATGGACTGATTCCACCATCGTTCTCGTTTGGCTGCGGAAGCCACCATGTTCTTGGTCGACATTTGTTTCGCATAGGGTAACCAAAATCGTAGAGAAGGTTGGCCAACGGAGTTGGTATCACGTGGATTCGTCCTCGAACCCAGCCGATCTAGGCAGCCGTGGAGTCGAGGCTCCCGACTGGGTTGGAAATTCGTTGTGGTGGCAAGGCCCTTCTTGGCTTCAAAAAGACAGAACGGAATGACCTTCTCAGGACTGGGTGTTCCAGACCGACCAAGGAGAGAAGCGGGTGCTGTCGCACGGGACAAAAGTTGTAGAGATGTCCGACATTCTTCAAAGATTCTCCTCACTTCCGAGAGCTTTGCGAGTGCTGTGGTATGTCTTGCGATTTCTTCAAGGTACGCACCCTATTCGGAAAGTTAAATTTACAGCTCCGTCTACCGCGATTTCCTCTGAGGAAATAAAATAGATTCAAATAGTCTACTTCGAGCGGGGGACGACTTGGGGCGTCGAAAGACTTAAATTATAGCGAACGTCATCCTATAATTCTCCCCTACAATTCTCATTTTTCGCGACTGGTAACTCAATTTACTCACGAGATCTGCTTGCATGGGGAAAACCAGTTAATGTTGCGGCTTATTTGAGCGCAATATTGGATCCCTCGGGTCAAAGTAATGATCAAATCGATCATACATAACTGCAAGGTTTTTACAATCTATAGGAAGCGGGCGCAAAGTCAAATCATGGCGGCCCTCCCATCAGAACGTACTACCTTCACGCGCCCTTTTACTAATACGGGCGTTGATTTCGCGGGTCCTTTCGAGATCAAGAGTTATAGAGGGCCAGGCTGCGTAATCACGAAGGGTTACGTATGCATGTTCCTTTGCTTCGCCACAAAAGCTATCCACTTGGAAGCCGCAAATGACTTGTGCACTCCCACCTTCTTGCCAGCCTTTCAAGGTTCGTATCCCGTAGGGGTTGCCCAAAAAATATATACTCCGTCAATGGCACCAATTTCGTCGGAGGATCTAGAGCTTTAAAGACAGAATTTAAAGCGTTTCTTGCTCATTCGAAATCTGGTGTAACGTCCAAATACTTTCATCAGCAGCTCTCTTGGCATTTCATTCCAGCATCTGCTCCGCACATGGGTGGGAAGCAGGTGTAGAGTTTCAAGTCTCATTTTCATTTTTTTTAATTTATTTCGATTTCTCGTTATAAAAAATTCTTCAGATTCAACTGATTAAATTCAAGCTTCTTAAAGGAAAAAATTATTTTCGTATTATTTTTATTCTGCTGGTTTGTTGCTGGGGTTTCGCTTTTTTCGTCGTGCTCAATTTTTATTTTTTTGTTTTTAAACTTAATCGGCTCTGTGATTTTCTAAAAACTTTTCGCATTTTAAGTGGTTTCTTGGATTATTCGTTTACAAATTTGGGCATTACGTGCATATTTAGGATTTTATCCCACCGCGAATAAACCAACGAATTTAAAAAGTTATCATGGCCACTTTTATTCAATTAGCGGAATCACTTATTGAATTCGAAGCAGATTTTAGAGATTTTGCGTCCACGGATCAAAATCAAACGGTTCTAGATATCCAAAAGGAAGAAGTTAAGGAATCTTGGGGTAGAGTGAAACGCGCTTATATAGAATTTTTAGGTACAGATGCCGCGAGCTCTTCAAAAGAGGCCACTGCCGCCAAGAAGAAGCACAAACAAGTCTACGCGGCTTATCTCAAATGCATGAAACTGATTGGTGATCTCACTTCCAAGCTAAATAAAGCCGAAAATGAAAAGGCTGCGGAGTCTTCCGACTTGGAGCATCATATCCGTCTCCTGCCGTGCGACACGGAAGTTTTTAAGGGAGATTACCTGTCATGGCCAACATTTCGTGACATGTTCACGGCCATTTACATTCTAAATAAGCGGCTCACCCCAGTGAAAAAACTTTTCCACTTAAACCAAAAGACTCAGGGGGAAGCAAAGGAAATAGTTCGTAAGTGCCAACTTACAAATGAAGGTTTTTCAACGGCATGGAAAAACCTTACTGATCGCTACGAAAATAAAATAATTCTCGTTAGTAGTCAATTGAAGTTTCTCTTCAACCTATCCCCGGTAGGAACTGAATCTGGAAGTGCAATCAAAGATCTTCAACGCGAAATTAATAACTGCATATCGGCACTCCAGATTCATAAAATTGACATAACGAATTGGGATGCGATCATAACATACCTTTGCTCAACGAAGCTACCTGAGGTCACCCTCTTAATGTGGGAACATTCGGTCCAGGAAAAAACGGAGATTCCTAAGTGGGAAGATATGGACAGGTTTCTAACAAGTCGATTCCAGACTTTAGAAACTGTCTTTGACATTAGAGGGCCTAGTACTTCCCGGATACAGAGACCGCAGCCTTCTAAGTCAAGTTTCGACAACCCAAGTCGAAAATTACAAACGTTTCAAGCGAGTGTGGCAAGAAATCAATGCAAGCTGTGCAATTGCGATGCACACAACGGCGCTTGTGCTACCTCAACTGACGAGAAATCTGCCGACCTGCGATATCGATGCTGCTATACAACATTCGTTCCCGGGGCTGATTTTGGCGGATAAACGGTTCTTCGCGAACGAACAAGTGGATCTTGTTTTGGGAGGCGACGTTTATCCGCAAATAATGCTCGGCGGTCTACGGAAGGAAGTTCTTGGCCCGCTGCTGGCTCAGGAGACAGTCTTCGGATGGATTCTGACGGGAAGGACGACTTCACCCAAGCCGACGACATCATGCGTCTGATTCTACAATGAGGTGACGCTGGATAGACAGCTTGCAGCCTCTTGGGAACTGGAAGACCTGCCCCGTAGCAGAGCTCGTACACCAGAAGAGGATTACTGCGAGGAGGTTTTTAAGGATACTATCAAGTGAGACGAATCGGGGAAATATATAGTTTCGTTACCATTTCGTCGGAATTTTCCTACAGGTTTCTCTAGGGTGCTCGCGAAAGACAGCTTTCTCGCAGTTCTTTCGCAGCGAAGGTCGTCCTGCAAAAAATCCCTTTTTACGAGAGGAATATACTAGGGTACTCAAAGAGTATAAACAACTGGTTCACATGACTGAGGTGTCCAGTATCCCGGATGAGGGCCGGTCCGATAGTTATTACCTGGCCCATCATGCGGTCACCAAAGCCGAAAGCACTTCTTCGAAGGTTCGGGTGGTGTTTAATGCGTCCTGTCCGTCGGACAATGGAGAAAGCCTCAATGATGTGCTACTGCCTGGACCAATTTTACAAAGCGATCTGACGATACTGATCCTCCGCTGGAGGTTATTCAAATTCGTCTTTAGTAGCGGCATAGAGAAAATATATCGTCAGATCCTAGTCCAGCCTCAACAGAGGAAATTTCAAAAAATAGTATTTCGGGATTTAATAAGTGAACCAGTTCGTCAATTTCAATTGAATACTGTCACTTTCGGGGTGAAGTGCGCTTCTTATCTCGCAATAAGGACGCTTCTGTAACTAGCCGACGACGTTCACTAATCGCTTCCGATCGCTTCGATAGTCCTCAAGCAACACATGTACGTTGACGACGTGCTAGCAGGTGAACACGACTTAGAGTCCACCATTAAGGCCCGGGATCAAAATCACCGAGGCCTTAAGTTCGGCACGTTTCCCACTTCGTAAGTGGACTGCCAATAGCAAATAAGTCTTGCGCGATATTCCGGTTTTTCATTTGCTCAGCCAAGACTTCTTGGACTTCGAAGATACGAGCAGCGTTAAGGCTCTCGGCATACGATGGATTGCACGTTCGGATCAATTCTACTTCGCTGCGAAGGAATTAGATAAATATCAAGTAGTGACAAAACGCAAGATTTTGTCAGCCATCGCTAAATTATTCGATCCACTAGGGTGGCTCGCACCGATCATCATAGTAGCAGAACATCTGGTTGGAAGGAACGGATTGGGATGAGCAGATACAACAACAATTGAGCACTGGTCAAAATTTGCCATGGAGTACTCGGCAATAGGAGAAATCCAAATTCCACGATGGGTACAATTCTCACCGATGGAAAAGATGGAGCTTCATGGTTTCTGCGATGCATCGGAGAAGGCATATGCGGCAACTATCTACCTGCGCGTCGAAAGGAGAGACAGTGTTGCGGTCAATCTCCTGAGAGCAAAAACGAGGTTTGCACCGGTAAAAACCATCTCACTGCCTCGTTTGGAATTGTGTGGCGCGGTATTTCTGGCGGAAATGGTGGAATCAGTGATTCCTAACTTGGATCTTCGATTCTTACAGATTTTCTTATGGACTGATTCCACCATCGTTCTCGTTTGGCTGCGGAAGCCACCATGTTCTTGGTCGACATTTGTTTCGCATAGGGTAACCAAAATCGTAGAGAAGGTTGGCCAACGGAGTTGGTATCACGTGGATTCGTCCTCGAACCCAGCCGATCTAGGCAGCCGTGGAGTCGAGGCTCCCGACTGGGTTGGAAATTCGTTGTGGTGGCAAGGCCCTTCTTGGCTTCAAAAAGACAGAACGGAATGACCTTCTCAGGACTGGGTGTTCCAGACCGACCAAGGAGAGAAGCGGGTGCTGTCGCACGGGACAAAAGTTGTAGAGATGTCCGACATTCTTCAAAGATTCTCCTCACTTCCGAGAGCTTTGCGAGTGCTGTGGTATGTCTTGCGATTTCTTCAAGGTACGCACCCTATTCGGAAAGTTAAATTTACAGCTCCGTCTACCGCGATTTCCTCTGAGGAAATAAAATAGATTCAAATAGTCTACTTCGAGCGGGGGACGACTTGGGGCGTCGAAAGACTTAAATTATAGCGAACGTCATCCTATAATTCTCCCCTACAATTCTCATTTTTCGCGACTGGTAACTCAATTTACTCACGAGATCTGCTTGCATGGGGAAAACCAGTTAATGTTGCGGCTTATTTGAGCGCAATATTGGATCCCTCGGGTCAAAGTAATGATCAAATCGATCATACATAACTGCAAGGTTTTTACAATCTATAGGAAGCGGGCGCAAAGTCAAATCATGGCGGCCCTCCCATCAGAACGTACTACCTTCACGCGCCCTTTTACTAATACGGGCGTTGATTTCGCGGGTCCTTTCGAGATCAAGAGTTATAGAGGGCCAGGCTGCGTAATCACGAAGGGTTACGTATGCATGTTCCTTTGCTTCGCCACAAAAGCTATCCACTTGGAAGCCGCAAATGACTTGTGCACTCCCACCTTCTTGCCAGCCTTTCAAGGTTCGTATCCCGTAGGGGGTGCCCAAAAAATATATACTCCGTCAATGGCACCAATTTCGTCGGAGGATCTAGAGCTTTAAAGACAGAATTTAAAGCGTTTCTTGCTCATTCGAAATCTGGTGTAACGTCCAAATACTTTCATCAGCAGCTCTCTTGGCATTTCATTCCAGCATCTGCTCCGCACATGGGTGGGAAGCAGGTGTAGAGTTTCAAGTCTCATTTTCATTTTTTTTAATTTATTTCGATTTCTCGTTATAAAAAATTCTTCAGATTCAACTGATTAAATTCAAGCTTCTTAAAGGAAAAAATTATTTTCGTATTATTTTTATTCTGCTGGTTTGTTGCTGGGGTTTCGCTTTTTTCGTCGTGCTCAATTTTTATTTTTTTGTTTTTAAACTTAATCGGCTCTGTGATTTTCTAAAAACTTTTCGCATTTTAAGTGGTTTCTTGGATTATTCGTTTACAAATTTGGGCATTACGTGCATATTTAGGATTTTATCCCACCGCGAATAAACCAACGAATTTAAAAAGTTATCATGGCCACTTTTATTCAATTAGCGGAATCACTTATTGAATTCGAAGCAGATTTTAGAGATTTTGCGTCCACGGATCAAAATCAAACGGTTCTAGATATCCAAAAGGAAGAAGTTAAGGAATCTTGGGGTAGAGTGAAACGCGCTTATATAGAATTTTTAGGTACAGATGCCGCGAGCTCTTCAAAAGAGGCCACTGCCGCCAAGAAGAAGCACAAACAAGTCTACGCGGCTTATCTCAAATGCATGAAACTGATTGGTGATCTCACTTCCAAGCTAAATAAAGCCGAAAATGAAAAGGCTGCGGAGTCTTCCGACTTGGAGCATCATATCCGTCTCCTGCCGTGCGACACGGAAGTTTTTAAGGGAGATTACCTGTCATGGCCAACATTTCGTGACATGTTCACGGCCATTTACATTCTAAATAAGCGGCTCACCCCAGTGAAAAAACTTTTCCACTTAAACCAAAAGACTCAGGGGGAAGCAAAGGAAATAGTTCGTAAGTGCCAACTTACAAATGAAGGTTTTTCAACGGCATGGAAAAACCTTACTGATCGCTACGAAAATAAAATAATTCTCGTTAATAGTCAATTGAAGTTTCTCTTCAACCTATCCCCGGTAGGAACTGAATCTGGAAGTGCAATCAAAGATCTTCAACGCGAAATTAATAACTGCATATCGGCACTCCAGATTCATAAAATTGACATAACGAATTGGGATGCGATCATAACATACCTTTGCTCAACGAAGCTACCTGAGGTCACCCTCTTAATGTGGGAACATTCGGTCCAGGAAAAAACGGAGATTCCTAAGTGGGAAGATATGGACAGGTTTCTAACAAGTCGATTCCAGACTTTAGAAACTGTCTTTGACATTAGAGGGCCTAGTACTTCCCGGATACAGAGACCGCAGCCTTCTAAGTCAAGTTTCGACAACCCAAGTCGAAAATTACAAACGTTTCAAGCGAGTGTGGCAAGAAATCAATGCAAGCTGTGCAATTGCGATGCACACAACGGCGCTTGTGCTACCTCAACTGACGAGAAATCTGCCGACCTGCGATATCGATGCTGCTATACAACATTCGTTCCCGGGGCTGATTTTGGCGGATAAACGGTTCTTCGCGAACGAACAAGTGGATCTTGTTTTGGGAGGCGACGTTTATCCGCAAATAATGCTCGGCGGTCTACGGAAGGAAGTTCTTGGCCCGCTGCTGGCTCAGGAGACAGTCTTCGGATGGATTCTGACGGGAAGGACGACTTCACCCAAGCCGACGACATCATGCGTCTGATTCTACAATGAGGTGACGCTGGATAGACAGCTTGCAGCCTCTTGGGAACTGGAAGACCTGCCCCGTAGCAGAGCTCGTACACCAGAAGAGGATTACTGCGAGGAGGTTTTTAAGGATACTATCAAGTGAGACGAATCGGGGAAATATATAGTTTCGTTACCATTTCGTCGGAATTTTCCTACAGGTTTCTCTAGGGTGCTCGCGAAAGACAGCTTTCTCGCAGTTCTTTCGCAGCGAAGGTCGTCCTGCAAAAAATCCCTTTTTACGAGAGGAATATACTAGGGTACTCAAAGAGTATAAACAACTGGTTCACATGACTGAGGTGTCCAGTATCCCGGATGAGGGCCGGTCCGATAGTTATTACCTGGCCCATCATGCGGTCACCAAAGCCGAAAGCACTTCTTCGAAGGTTCGGGTGGTGTTTAATGCGTCCTGTCCGTCGGACAATGGAGAAAGCCTCAATGATGTGCTACTGCCTGGACCAATTTTACAAAGCGATCTGACGATACTGATCCTCCGCTGGAGGTTATTCAAATTCGTCTTTAGTAGCGGCATAGAGAAAATATATCGTCAGATCCTAGTCCAGCCTCAACAGAGGAAATTTCAAAAAATAGTATTTCGGGATTTAATAAGTGAACCAGTTCGTCAATTTCAATTGAATACTGTCACTTTCGGGGTGAAGTGCGCTTCTTATCTCGCAATAAGGACGCTTCTGTAACTAGCCGACGACGTTCACTAATCGCTTCCGATCGCTTCGATAGTCCTCAAGCAACACATGTACGTTGACGACGTGCTAGCAGGTGAACACGACTTAGAGTCCACCATTAAGGCCCGGGATCAAAATCACCGAGGCCTTAAGTTCGGCACGTTTCCCACTTCGTAAGTGGACTGCCAATAGCAAATAAGTCTTGCGCGATATTCCGGTTTTTCATTTGCTCAGCCAAGACTTCTTGGACTTCGAAGATACGAGCAGCGTTAAGGCTCTCGGCATACGATGGATTGCACGTTCGGATCAATTCTACTTCGCTGCGAAGGAATTAGATAAATATCAAGTAGTGACAAAACGCAAGATTTTGTCAGCCATCGCTAAATTATTCGATCCACTAGGGTGGCTCGCACCGATCATCATAGTAGCAGAACATCTGGTTGGAAGGAACGGATTGGGATGAGCAGATACAACAACAATTGAGCACTGGTCAAAATTTGCCATGGAGTACTCGGCAATAGGAGAAATCCAAATTCCACGATGGGTACAATTCTCACCGATGGAAAAGATGGAGCTTCATGGTTTCTGCGATGCATCGGAGAAGGCATATGCGGCAACTATCTACCTGCGCGTCGAAAGGAGAGACAGTGTTGCGGTCAATCTCCTGAGAGCAAAAACGAGGTTTGCACCGGTAAAAACCATCTCACTGCCTCGTTTGGAATTGTGTGGCGCGGTATTTCTGGCGGAAATGGTGGAATCAGTGATTCCTAACTTGGATCTTCGATTCTTACAGATTTTCTTATGGACTGATTCCACCATCGTTCTCGTTTGGCTGCGGAAGCCACCATGTTCTTGGTCGACATTTGTTTCGCATAGGGTAACCAAAATCGTAGAGAAGGTTGGCCAACGGAGTTGGTATCACGTGGATTCGTCCTCGAACCCAGCCGATCTAGGCAGCCGTGGAGTCGAGGCTCCCGACTGGGTTGGAAATTCGTTGTGGTGGCAAGGCCCTTCTTGGCTTCAAAAAGACAGAACGGAATGACCTTCTCAGGACTGGGTGTTCCAGACCGACCAAGGAGAGAAGCGGGTGCTGTCGCACGGGACAAAAGTTGTAGAGATGTCCGACATTCTTCAAAGATTCTCCTCACTTCCGAGAGCTTTGCGAGTGCTGTGGTATGTCTTGCGATTTCTTCAAGGTACGCACCCTATTCGGAAAGTTAAATTTACAGCTCCGTCTACCGCGATTTCCTCTGAGGAAATAAAATAGATTCAAATAGTCTACTTCGAGCGGGGGACGACTTGGGGCGTCGAAAGACTTAAATTATAGCGAACGTCATCCTATAATTCTCCCCTACAATTCTCATTTTTCGCGACTGGTAACTCAATTTACTCACGAGATCTGCTTGCATGGGGAAAACCAGTTAATGTTGCGGCTTATTTGAGCGCAATATTGGATCCCTCGGGTCAAAGTAATGATCAAATCGATCATACATAACTGCAAGGTTTTTACAATCTATAGGAAGCGGGCGCAAAGTCAAATCATGGCGGCCCTCCCATCAGAACGTACTACCTTCACGCGCCCTTTTACTAATACGGGCGTTGATTTCGCGGGTCCTTTCGAGATCTAGAGTTATAGAGGGCCAGGCTGCGTAATCACGAAGGGTTACGTATTCATGTTCGTTTGCTTCGCCACAAAAGCTATCCACTTGGAAGCCGCAAATGACTTGTGCACTCCCACCTTCTTGGCAGCCTTTTCAAGGTTCGTATCACGTAGGGGGTGCCCAAAAAATATATACTCCAACAATGGCACCAATTTCGTCGGAGGATCTAGAGCTTTAAAGACAGAATTTAAAGCGTTTCTTGCTCATTCGAAATCTGGTGTAACGTCCAAATACTTTCTTCAGCAGTTCTCTTGGCATTTCATTCCAGCATCTGCTCCGCACATGGGTGGGAAGCAGGTGTAGAGTTTCAAGTCTCATTTTCATTTTTTTAAATTTATTTCGATTTCTCGTTATAAAAAATTCTTCAGATTCAACTGATTAAATTCAAGCTTCTTAAAGGAAAAAATTATTTTCGTATTATTTTTATTCTGCTGGTTTGTTGCTGGGGTTCGCTTTTTTCGTCGTGCTCAATTTTTATTTTTTTGTTTTTAAACTTAATCGGCTCTGTGATTTTCTAAAAACTTTTCGCATTTTAAGTGGTTTCTTGGATTATTCGTTTACAAATTTGGGCATTACGTGCATATTTAGGATTTTATCCCACCGCGAATAAACCAACGAATTTAAAAAGTTATCATGGCCACTTTTATTCAATTAGCGGAATCACTTATTGAATTCGAAGCAGATTTTAGAGATTTTGCGTCCACGGATCAAAATCAAACGGTTCTAGATATCCAAAAGGAAGAAGTTAAGGAATCTTGGGGTAGAGTGAAACGCGCTTATATAGAATTTTTAGGTACAGATGCCGCGAGCTCTTCAAAAGAGGCCACTGCCGCCAAGAAGAAGCACAAACAAGTCTACGCGGCTTATCTCAAATGCATGAAACTGATTGGTGATCTCACTTCCAAGCTAAATAAAGCCGAAAATGAAAAGGCTGCGGAGTCTTCCGACTTGGAGCATCATATCCGTCTCCTGCCGTGCGACACGGAAGTTTTTAAGGGAGATTACCTGTCATGGCCAACATTTCGTGACATGTTCACGGCCATTTACATTCTAAATAAGCGGCTCACCCCAGTGAAAAAACTTTTCCACTTAAACCAAAAGACTCAGGGGGAAGCAAAGGAAATAGTTCGTAAGTGCCAACTTACAAATGAAGGTTTTTCAACGGCATGGAAAAACCTTACTGATCGCTACGAAAATAAAATAATTCTCGTTAATAGTCAATTGAAGTTTCTCTTCAACCTATCCCCGGTAGGAACTGAATCTAGAAGTGCAATCAAAGATCTTCAACGCGAAATTAATAACTGCATATCGGCACTCCAGATTCATAAAATTGCCATAACGAATTGGGATGCGATCATAACATACCTTTGCTCAACGAAGCTACCTGAGGTCACCCTCTTAATGTGGGAACATTCGGTCCAGGAAAAAACGGAGATTCCTAAGTGGGAAGATATGGACAGGTTTCTAACAAGTCGATTCCAGACTTTAGAAACTGTCTTTGACATAAGACGGCCTAGTACTTCCCGGATACAGAGACCGCAGCCTTCTAAGTCAAGTTTCGACAACCCAAGTCGAAAATTACAAACGTTTCAAGCGAGTGTGGCAAGAAATCAATGCAAGCTGTGCAATTGCGATGCACACAACGGCGCTTGTGCTACCTCAACTGACGGGAAATCTGCCGACCTGCGATATCGATGCTGCTATACAACATTCGCTCCCGGGGCTGATTTTGGCGGATAAACGGTTCTTCGCGAACGAACAAGTGGATCTTGTTTTGGGAGGCGACGTTTATCCGCAAATAATGCTCGGCGGTCTACGGAAGGAAGTTCTTGGCTCGCTGCTGGCTCAGGAGACAGTCTTCGGATGGATTCTGACGGGAAGGACGACTTCACCCAAGCCGACGACATCATGCGTCTGATTCTACAATGAGGTGACGCTGGATAGACAGCTTGCAGCCTCTTGGGAACTGGAAGACCTGCCCCGTAGCAGAGCTCGTACATCAGAAGAGGATTACTGCGAGGAGGTTTTTAAAGATACTATCAAGTGAGACGAATCGGGGAAATATATAGTTTCGTTACCATTTCGTCGGAATTTTCCTACAGGTTTCTCTAGGGTGCTCGCGAAAGACAGCTTTCTCGCAGTTCTTTCGCAGCGAAGGTCGTCCTGCAAAAAATCCCTTTTTACGAGAGGAATATACTAGGGTACTCAAAGAGTATAAACAACTGGTTCACATGACTGAGGTGTCCAGTATCCCGGATGAGGGCCGGTCCGATAGTTATTACCTGGCCCATCATGCGGTCACCAAAGCCGAAAGCACTTCTTCGAAGGTTCGGGTGGTGTTTAATGCGTCCTGTCCGTCGGACAATGGAGAAAGCCTCAATGATGTGCTACTGCCTGGACCAATTTTACAAAGCGATCTGCCGATACTGATCCTCCGCTGGAGGTTATTCAAATTCGTCTTTAGTAGCGGCATAGAGAAAATATATCGTCAGATCCTAGTCCAGACTCAACAGAGGAAATTTCAAAAAATAGTATTTCGGGATTTAATAAGTGAACCAGTTCGTCAATTTCAATTGAATACTGTCACTTTCGGGGTGAACTGCGCTTCTTATCTCGCAATAAGGACGCTTCTGTAAATAGCCGACGACGTTCACTAATCGCTTCCGATCGCTTCGATAGTCCTCAAGCAACACATGTACGTTGACGACGTGCTAGCAGGTGAACACGACTTAGAGTCCACCATTAAGGCTCGGGATCAAAATCACCGAGGCCTTAAGTTCGGCAGGTTTCCCACTTCGTAAGTGGACTGCCAATAGCAAAGAAGTCTTGCGCGATATTCCGGTTTCTCATTTGCTCAGCCAAGACTTCTTGGACTTCGAAGATACGAGCAGCGTTAAGGCTCTCGGCATACGATGGATTGCACGTTCGGATCAATTCTACTTCGCTGCGAAGGAATTAGATAAATTTCAAGTAGTGACAAAACGCAAGATTTTGTCAGCCATCGCTAAATTATTCGATCCACTAGGGTGGCTCGCACCGATCATCATAGTAGCAGAACATCTGGTTGGAAGGAACGGATTGGGATGAGCAGATACAACAACAATTGAGCACTGGTCAAAATTTGCCATGGAGTACTCGGCAATAGGAGAAATCCAAATTCCACGATGGGTACAATTCTCACCGATGGAAAAGATGGAGCTTCATGGTTTCTGCGATGCATCGAAGAAGGCATATGCGGCAACTATCTACCTGCGCGTCGAAAGGAGAGACAGTGTTGCGGTCAATCTTCTGAGAGCAAAAACGAGGGTTGCACCGGTAAAAACCATCTCACTGCCTCGTTTGGAATTGTGTGGCGCGGTATTTCTGGCGGAAATGGTGGAATCAGTGATTCCAACTTGGATCTTCGATTCTTACAGATTTTCTTATGGACTGATTCCACCATCGTTCTGGTTTGGCTGCGGAAGCCACCATGTTCTTGGTCGACATTTGTTTCGCATAGGGTAACCAAAATCGTAGAGAAGGTTGGCCAACGGAGTTGGTATCACGTGGATTCGTCCTCGAACCCAGCCGATCTAGGCAGCCGTGGAGTCGAGGCTCCCGACTGGGTTGGAAATTCGTTGTGGTGGCAAGGCCCTTCTTGGTTTCAAACGGAATGGCCTTCTCAGGACTGGGTGTTCCAGACCGATTAAGAAGAGAAGCGGGTGCTGTCGCACGGGGCAAAAGTTGTAGAGATGTCCGACATTCTTCAAAGATTCTCCTCACTTCCGAGAGCTTTGCGAGTGCTGTGGTATGTCTTGCGATTTCTTCAAGGTACGCACCCTATTCGCAAAGCTAAATTTACAGCTCCGTCTACCGCGATTTCCTCTAAGGAAATAAAATAGATTCAAATAGTCTACTTCGAGCGGGGGACGATTGGGGCGTCGAAAGACTTAAATTATAGCGAACGTCATCCTATAATTCTCCCCTACAATTCTCATTTTTCGCGACTGGTAACTCAATTTACTCACGAGATCTGCTTGCATGGGGAAAACCAGTTAATGTTGCGGCTTATTTGAGCGCAATATTGGATCCCTCTGGTCAATGTAATGATCAAATCGATCAAACATAACTGCAAGGTTTTCACAATCTATAGGAAGCGGGCGCAAAGTCAAATCATGGCGGCCCTCCCATCAGAACGTACTACCTTCACGCGCCCTTTTACTAATACGGGCGTTGATTTCGCGGGTCCTTTCGAGATCAAGAGTTATAGAGGGCCAGGCTGCGTAATCACGAAGGGTTACGTATGCATGTTCCTTTGCTTCGCAACAAAAGCTATCCACTTGGAAGCCGCAAATGACTTGTGCACTCCCACCTTCTTGGCAGCCTTTTCAAGGTTCGTATCACGTAGGGGGTGCCCAAAAAATATATACTCCGACAATGGCACCAATTTCGTCGGAGGATCTAGAGCTTTAAAGACAGAATTTAAAGCGTTTCTTGCTCATTCGAAATCTGATGTAACGTCCAAATACTTTCATCAGCAGCTCTCTTGGCATTTCATTCCAGCATCTGCTCCGCACATGGGTGGCTTATGGGAAGCAGGTGTAGAGTTTCAAGTCTCATTTTCATTTTTTAAATTTATTTCGATTTCTCGTTATAAAAAATTCTTCAGATTCAACTGATTGAATTCAAGCTTCTTAAAGGAAAAAATTATTTTCGTATTATTTTTATTCTGCTGGTTTGTTGCTGGGGTTTCGCTTTTTTCGTCGTGCTCAATTTTTATTTTTTTGTTTTTAAACTTAATCGGCTCTGTGATTTTCTAAAAACTTTTCGCATTTTAAGTGGTTTCTTGGATTATTCGATTA
Source organism: Philophylla caesio (assembly GCA_963971545.1). Lineage (NCBI taxonomy): Eukaryota > Metazoa > Arthropoda > Insecta > Diptera > Tephritidae > Philophylla > Philophylla caesio. The sequence goes on from OZ020606.1 coordinate 65,099,094, forward strand.
CAAATTTGGGCATTACGTGCATATTTCGGATTTTATCCCACCGCGAATAAACCAACGAATTTAAAAAGTTATCATGGCCACTTTTATTCAATTAGCGGAATCACTTATTGAATTCGAAGCAGATTTTAGAGATTTTGCGTCCACTGAAACTGAATTGGTGATCTCACTTCCAAGCTAAATAAAGCCGAAAATGAAAAGGCTGCGGAGTCTTCCGACTTGGAGCACCATATCCGTCTCCTGCCGTGCGACACGGAAGTTTTTAAGGGAGATTACCTGTCATGGCCAACATTTCGTGACATGTTCACCGCCATTTACATTCTAAATAAGCGGCTCACCCCAGTGAAAAAACTTTTCCACTTAAACCAAAAGACTCAGGGGGAAGCAAAGGAAATAGTTCGTAAGTGCCAACTTACAAATGAAGGTTTTTCAACGGCATGGAAAAACCTTACTGATCGCTACGAAAATAAAATAATTCTCGTTAATAGTCAATTGAAGTTTCTCTTCAACCTATCCCCGGTAGGAACTGAATCTGGAAGTGCAATCAAAGATCTTCAACGCGAAATTAATAACTGCATATCGGCACTCCAGATTCATAAAATTGCCATAACGAATTGGGATGCGATCATAACATACCTTTGCTCAACGAAGCTACCTGAGGTCACCCTCTTAATGTGGGAACATTCGGTCCAGGAAAAAACGGAGATTCCTAAGTGGGAAGATATGGACAGGTTTCTAACAAGTCGATTCCAGACTTTAGAAACTGTCTTTGACATTAGAGGGCCTAGTACTTCCCGGATACAGAGACCGCAGCCTTCTAAGTCAAGTTTCGACAACCCAAGTCGAAAATTACAAACGTTTCAAGCGAGTGTGGCAAGAAATCAATGCAAGCTGTGCAATTGCGATGCACACAACGGCGCTTGTGCTACCTATACTGACGGGAAATCTGCCGACCTGCGATATCGATGCTGCTATACAACATTCGCTCCCGGGGCTGATTTTGGCGGATAAACGGTTCTTCGCGAACGAACAAGTCGATCTTGTTTTGGGAGGCGACGTTTATCCGCAAATAATGCTCGGCGGTCTACGGAAGGAAGTTCTTGGCTCGCTGCTGGCTCAGGAGACAGTCTTCGGATGGATTCTGACGGGAAGGACGACTTCACCCAAGCCGACGACATCATGCGTCTGATTCTACAATGAGGTGACGCTGGATAGACAGCTTGCAGCCTCTTGGGAACTGGAAGACCTGCCCCGTAGCAGAGCTCGTACACCAGAAGAGGATTACTGCGAGGAGGTTTTTAAAGATACTATCAAGTGAGACGAATCGGGGAAATATATAGTTTCGTTACCATTTCGTCGGAATTTTCCTACAGGTTTCTCTAGGGTGCTCGCGAAAGACAGCTTTCTCGCAGTTCTTTCGCAGCGAAGGTCGTCCTGCAAAAAATCCCTTTTTACGAGAGGAATATACTAGGGTACTCAAAGAGTATAAACAACTGGTTCACATGACTGAGGTGTCCAGTATCCCGGATGAGGGCCGGTCCGATAGTTATTACCTGGCCCATCATGCGGTCACCAAAGCCGAAAGCACTTCTTCGAAGGTTCGGGTGGTGTTTAATGCGTCCTGTCCGTCGGACAATGGAGAAAGTCTCAATGATGTGCTACTGCCTGGACCAATTTTACAAAGCGATCTGCCGATACTGATCCTCCGCTGGAGGTTATTCAAATTCGTCTTTAGTAGCGGCATAGAGAAAATATATCGTCAGATCCTAGTCCAGCCTCAACAGAGGAAATTTCAAAAAATAGTATTTCGGGATTTAATAAGTGAACCAGTTCGTCAATTTCAATTGAATACTGTCACTTTCGGGGTGAACTGCGCTTCTTATCTCGCAATAAGGACGCTTCTGTAAATAGCCGACGACGTTCACTAATCGCTTCCGATCGCTTCGATAGTCCTCAAGCAACACATGTACGTTGACGACGTGCTAGCAGGTGAACACGACTTAGAGTCCACCATTAAGGCCCGGGATCAAAATCACCGAGGCCTTAAGTTCGGCAGGTTTCCCACTTCGTAAGTGGACTGCCAATAGCAAAGAAGTCTTGCGCGATATTCCGGTTTCTCATTTGCTCAGCCAAGACTTCTTGGACTTCGAAGATACGAGCAGCGTTAAGGCTCTCGGCATACGATGGATTGCACGTTCGGATCAATTCTACTTCGCTGCGAAGGAATTAGATAAATTTCAAGTAGTGACAAAACGCAAGATTTTGTCAGCCATCGCTAAATTATTCGATCCACTAGGGTGGCTCGCACCGATCATCATAGTAGCAGAACATCTGGTTGGAAGGAACGGATTGGGATGAGCAGATACAACAACAATTGAGCACTGGTCAAAATTTGCCATGGAGTACTCGGCAATAGGAGAAATCCAAATTCCACGATGGGTACAATTCTCACCGATGGAAAAGATGGAGCTTCATGGTTTCTGCGATGCATCGGAGAAGGCATATGCGGCAACTATCTACCTGCGCGTCGAAAGGAGAGACAGTGTTGCGGTCAATCTCCTGAGAGCAAAAACGAGGTTTGCACCGGTAAAAACCATCTCACTGCCTCGTTTGGAATTGTGTGGCGCGGTATTTCTGGCGGAAATGGTGGAATCAGTGATTCCAACTTGGATCTTCGATTCTTACAGATTTTCTTATGGACTGATTCCACCATCGTTCTGGTTTGGCTGCGGAAGCCACCATGTTCTTGGTCGACATTTGTTTCGCATAGGGTAACCAAAATCGTAGAGAAGGTTGGCCAACGGAGTTGGTATCACGTGGATTCGTCCTCGAACCCAGCCGATCTAGGCAGCCGTGGAGTCGAGGCTCCCGACTGGGTTGGAAATTCGTTGTGGTGGCAAGGCCCTTCTTGGCTTCAAAAAGACAGAACGGAATGGCCTTCTCAGGACTGGGTGTTCCAGACCGACCAAGAAGAGAAGCGGGTGCTGTCGCACGGGGCAGAAGTTGTAGAGATGTCCGACATTCTTCAAAGATTCTCCTCACTTCCGAGAGCTTTGCGAGTGCTGTGGTATGTCTTGCGATTTCTTCAAGGTACGCACCCTATTCGGAAAGCTAAATTTACAGCTCGGTCTACCGCGATTTCCTCTAAGGAAATAAAATAGATTCAAATAGTCTACTTCGAGCGGGGGACGACTTGGGGCGTCGAAAGACTTAAATTATAGCGAACGTCATCCTATAATTCTCCCCTACAATTCTCATTTTTCGCGACTGGTAACTCAATTTACTCACGAGATCTGCTTGCATGGGGAAAACCAGTTAATGTTGCGGCTTATTTGAGCGCAATATTGGATCCCTCGGGTCAAAGTAATGATCAAATCGATCATACATAACTGCAAGGTTTTCACAATCTATAGGAAGCGGGCGCAAAGTCAAATCATGGCGGCCCTCCCATCAGAACGTACTACCTTCACGCGCCCTTTTACTAATACGGGCGTTGATTTCGCGGGTCCTTTCGAGATCAAGAGTTATAGAGGGCCAGGCTGCGTAATCACGAAGGGTTACGTATGCATGTTCCTTTGCTTCGCAACAAAAGCTATCCACTTGGAAGCCGCAAATGACTTGTGCACTCCCACCTTCTTGGCAGCCTTTTCAAGGTTCGTATCACGTAGGGGGTGCCCAAAAAATATATACTCCGACAATGGCACCAATTTCGTCGGAGGATCTAGAGCTTTAAAGACAGAATTTAAAGCGTTTCTTGCTCATTCGAAATCTGGTGTAACGTCCAAATACTTTCATCAGCTTCTTATCTCGCAATAAGGACGCTTCTGTAACTAGCCGACGACGTTCACTAATCGCTTCCGATCGCTTCGATAGTCCTCAAGCAACACATGTACGTTGACGACGTGCTAGCAGGTGAACACGACTTAGAGTCCACCATTAAGGCCCGGGATCAAAATCACCGGGGCCTTAAGTTCGGCAGGTTTCCCACTTCGTAAGTGGACTGCCAATAGCAAAGAAGTCTTGCGCGATATTCCGGTTTCTCATTTGCTCAGCCAAGACTTCTTGGACTTCGAAGATACGAGCAGCGTTAAGGCTCTCGGCATACGATGGATTGCACGTTCGGATCAATTCTACTTCGCTGCGAAGGAATTAGATAAATTTCAAGTAGTGACAAAACGCAAGATTTTGTCAGCCATCGCTAAATTATTCGATCCACTAGGGTGGCTCGCACCGATCATCATAGTAGCAGAACATCTGGTTGGAAGGAACGGATTGGGATGAGCAGATACAACAACAATTGAGCACTGGTCAAAATTTGCCATGGAGTACTCGGCAATAGGAGAAATCCAAATTCCACGATGGGTACAATTCTCACCGATGGAAAAGATGGAGCTTCATGGTTTCTGCGATGCATCGGAGAAGGCGTATGCGGCAACTATCTACCTGCGCGTCGAAAGGAGAGACAGTGTTGCGGTCAATCTCCTGAGAGCAAAAACGAGGGTTGCACCGGTAAAAACCATCTCACTGCCTCGTTTGGAATTGTGTGGCGCGGTACTTCTGGCGGAAATGGTGGAATCAGTGATTCCTAACTTGGATCTTCGATTCTTACAGATTTTCTTATGGACTGATTCCACCATCGTTCTGGTTTGGCTGCGGAAGCCACCATGTTCTTGGTCGACATTTGTTTCGCATAGGGCAACCAAAATCGTAGAGAAGGTTGGCCAACGGAGTTGGTATCATGTGGATTCGTCCTCGAACCCAGCCGATCTAGGCAGCCGTGGAGTCGAGGCTCCCGACTGGGTTGGAAATTCGTTGTGGTGGCAGGACCCTTCTTGGCTTCAAAAAGACAGAACGGAATGGCCTTCTCAGGGCTCGGTGTTCCAGACCGACCAAGAAGAGAAGCGGGTGCTGTCGCACGGGACAAAAGTTGTAGAGATGTCCGCCATTCTTCAAAGATTCTCCTCACTTCCGAGAGCTTTGCGAGTGCTGTGGTATGTCTTGCGATTTCTTCAAGGTACGCACCCTATTCGGAAAGCTAAATTTACAGCTCCGTCTATCGCGATTTCCTCTGAGGAAATAAAATAGATTCAAATAGTCTACTTCGAGCGGGGGACGACTTGGGGCGTCGAAAGACTTAAATTATAGCGAACGTCATCCTATAATTCTCCCCTACAATTCTCATTTTTCGCGACTGGTAACTCAATTTACTCACGAGATCTGCTTGCATGGGGAAAACCAGTTAATGTTGCGGCTTATTTGAGAGCAATATTGGATCCCTCGGGTCAAAGTAATGATCAAATCGATCATACATAACTGCAAGGTTTTCACAATCTATAGGAAGCGGGCGCAAAGTCAAATCATGGCGGCCCTCCCATCAGAACGTACTACCTTCACGCGCCCTTTTACTAATACGGGCGTTGATTTCGCGTAATCACGAAGGGTTACGTATGCATGTTCCTTTGCTTCGCAACAAAAGCTATCCACTTGGAAGCCGCAAATGACTTGTGCACTCCCACCTTCTTGGCAGCCTTTTCAAGGTTCGTATCACGTAGGGGGTGCCCAAAAAATATATACTCCGACAATGGCACCAATTTCGTCGGAGGATCTAGAGCTTTAAAGACAGAATTTAAAGCGTTTCTTGCTCATTCGAAATCTGATGTAACGTCCAAATACTTTCATCAGCAGCTCTCTTGGCATTTCATTCCAGCATCTGCTCCGCACATGGGTGGCTTATGGGAAGCAGGTGTAGAGTTTCAAGTCTCATTTTCATTTTTTAAATTTATTTCGATTTCTCGTTATAAAAAATTCTTCAGATTCAACTGATTGAATTCAAGCTTCTTAAAGGAAAAAATTATTTTCGTATTATTTTTATTCTGCTGGTTTGTTGCTGGGGTTTCGCTTTTTTCGTCGTGCTCAATTTTTATTTTTTTGTTTTTAAACTTAATCGGCTCTGTGATTTTCTAAAAACTTTTCGCATTTTAAGTGGTTTCTTGGATTATTCGATTACAAATTTGGGCATTACGTGCATATTTCGGATTTTATCCCACCGCGAATAAACCAACGAATTTAAAAAGTTATCATGGCCACTTTTATTCAATTAGCGGAATCACTTATTGAATTCGAAGCAGATTTTAGAGATTTTGCGTCCACTGAAACTGAATTGGTGATCTCACTTCCAAGCTAAATAAAGCCGAAAATGAAAAGGCTGCGGAGTCTTCCGACTTGGAGCACCATATCCGTCTCCTGCCGTGCGACACGGAAGTTTTTAAGGGAGATTACCTGTCATGGCCAACATTTCGTGACATGTTCACCGCCATTTACATTCTAAATAAGCGGCTCACCCCAGTGAAAAAACTTTTCCACTTAAACCAAAAGACTCAGGGGGAAGCAAAGGAAATAGTTCGTAAGTGCCAACTTACAAATGAAGGTTTTTCAACGGCATGGAAAAACCTTACTGATCGCTACGAGAATAAAATAATTCTCGTTAATAGTCAATTGAAGTTTCTCTTCAACCTATCCCCGGTAGGAACTGAATCTGGAAGTGCAATCAAAGATCTTCAACGCGAAATTAATAACTGCATATCGGCACTCCAGATTCATAAAATTGCCATAACGAATTGGGATGCGATCATAACATACCTTTGCTCAAGGAAGCTACCTGAGGTCACCCTCTTAATGTGGGAACATTCGGTCCAGAAAAAAACCGAGATTCCTAAGTGGGAAGATATGGACAGGTTTCTAACAAGTCGATTCCAGACTTTAGAAACTGTCTTTGACATTAGAGGGCCTAGTACTTCCCGGCTACAGAGACCGCAGCCTTCTAAGTCAAGTTTCGACAACCCAAGTCGAAAATTACAAACGTTTCAAGCGAGTGTGGCAAGAAATCAATGCAAGCTGTGCAATTGCGATGCACACAACGGCGCTTGTGCTACCTCAACTGACGGGAAATCTGCCGACCTGCGATATCGATGCTGCTATACAACATTCGTTCCCGGGGCTGATTTTGGCGGATAAACGGTTCTTCGCGAACGAACAAGTCGATCTTGTTTTGGGAGGCGACGTTTATCCGCAAATAATGCTCGGCGGTCTACGGAAGGAAGTTCTTGGCTCGCTGCTGGCTCAGGAGACAGTCTTCGAATGGATTCTGACGGGAAGGACGACTTCACCCAAGCCGACGACATCATGCGTCTGATTCTACAATGAGGTGACGCTGGATAGACAGCTTGCAGGCTCTTGGGAACTGGAAGACCTGCCCCGTAGCAGAGCTCGTACACCAGAAGAGGATTACTGCGAGGAGGTTTTTAAAGATACTATCAAGTGAGACGAATCGGGGAAATATATAGTTTCGTTACCATTTCGTCGGAATTTTCCTACAGGCTTCTCTAGGGTGCTCGCGAAAGACAGCTTTCTCGCAGTTCTTTCGCAGCGAAGGTCGTCCTGCAAAAAATCCCTTTTTACGAGAGGAATATACTAGGGTACTCAAAGAGTATAAACAACTGGTTCACATGACTGAGGTGTCCAGTATCCCGGATGAGGGCCGGTCCGATAGTTATTACCTGGCCCATCATGCGGTCACCAAAGCCGAAAGCACTTCTTCGAAGGTTCGGGTGGTGTTTAATGCGTCCTGTCCGTCGGACAATGGAGAAAGCCTCAATGATGTGCTACTGCCTGGACCAATTTTACAAAGCGATCTGACGATACTGATCCTCCGCTGGAGGTTATTCAAATTCGTCTTTAGTAGCGGCATAGAGAAAATATATCGTCAGATCCTAGTTCAGCCTCAACAGAGGAAATTTCAAAAAATAGTATTTCGGGATTTAATAAGTGAACCAGTTCGTCAATTTCAATTGAATACTGTCACTTTCGGGGTGAACTGCGGATCAAAATCAAACGGTTCTAGATATCCAAAAGGAAGAAGTTAAGGAATCTTGGGGTAGAGTGAAACGCGCTTATATAGATTTTTTAGGTACAGATGCCGCGAGCTCTTCAAAAGAGGCCACTACCGCCAAGAAGAAGCACAAACAAGTCTACGCGGCTTATCTCAAATGCATGAAACTGATTGGTGATCTCACTTCCAAGCTAAATAAAGCCGAAAATGAAAAGGCTGCGGAGTCTTCCGACTTGGAGCACCACATCCGTCTCCTGCCGTGCGACACGGAAGTTTTTAAGGGAGATTACCTGTCATGGCCAACATTTCGTGACATGTTCACGGCCATTTACATTCTAAATAAGCGGCTCACCCCAGTGAAAAAACTTTTCCACTTAAACCAAAAGACTCAGGGGGAAGCAAAGGAAATAGTTCGTAAGTGCCAACTTACAAATGAAGGTTTTTCAACGGCATGGAAAAACCTTACTGGTCGCTACGAAAATAAAATAATTCTCGTTAATAGTCAATTGAAGTTTCTCTTCAACCCATCCCCGGTAGGAACTGAATCTGGAAGTGCAATCAAAGATCTTCAACGCGAAATTAATAACTGCATAATTCATAAAATTGACATAACGAATTGGGATGCGATCATAACATACCTTTGCTCAACGAAGCTACCTGAGGTCACCCTCTTAATGTGGGAACATTCGGTCCAGGAAAAAACGGAGATTCCTTAGTGGGAAGATATGGACAGGTTTCTAACAAGTCGATTTCAGACTTTAGAAACTGTCTTTGACATTAGAGGGCCTAGTACTTCCCGGCTACAGAGACCGCAGCCTTCTAAGTCAAGTTTCGACAACCCAAGTCGAAAATTACAAACGTTTCGAGCGAGTGTTGCAAGAAATCAATGCAAGCTGTGCAATTGCGATGCACACAACGGCGCTTGTGCTACCTCAACTGACGGGAAATCTGCCGACCTGCGATATCGATGCTGCTATACAACATTCGTTCCCGGGGCTGATTTTGGCGGATAAACGGTTCTTCGCGAACGAACAAGTCGATCTTGTTTTGGGAGGCGACGTTTATCCGCAAATAATGCTCGGCGGTCTACGGAAGGAAGTTCTTGGCTCGCTGCTGGCTCAGGAGAATGTCTTCGGATGGATTCTGACGGGAAGGACGACTTCACCCAAGCCGACGACATCATGCGTCTGATTCTACAATGAGGTGACGCTGGATAGACAGCTTGCAGACTCTTGGGAACTGGGAGACCTGCCTCGTAGCAGAGCTCGTACACCAGAAGAGGATTACTGCGAGGAGGTTTTTAAAGATACTATCAAGTGAGACGAATCGGGGAAATATATAGTTTCGTTACCATTTCGTCGGAATTTTCCTACAGGCTTCTCTAGGGTGCTCGCGAAAGACAGCTTTCTCGCAGTTCTTTCGCAGCGAAGGTCGTCCTGCAAAAAATCCCTCTTTACGAGAGGAATATACTAGGGTACTCAAAGAGTATAAACAACTGGGTCACATGACTGAGGTGTCCAGTATCCCGGATGAGGGCCGGTCCGATAGTTATTACCAGCCCCATCATGCGGTCACCAAAGCCGAAAGCACTTCTTCGAAGGTTCGGGTGGTGTTTAATGCGTCTTGTCCGTCGGACAATGGAGAAAGCCTCAATGATGTGCTACTGCCTGGACCAATTTTACAAAGCGATCTGACGATACTGATCCTCCGCTGGAGGTTATTCAAATTCGTCTTTAGTAGCGGCATAGTGAAAATATATCGTCAGATCCTAGTCCAGCCTCAACAGAGGAAATTTCAAAAAATAGTATTTCGGGATTTAATAAGTGAACCAGTTCGTCAATTTCAATTGAATACTGTCACTTTCGGGGTGAACTGCGCTTCTTATCTCGCAATAAGGACGCTTCTGTAACTAGCCGACGACGTTCACTAATCGCTTCCGATCGCTTCCGATCGGTTCGATAGTCCTCAAGCAACACATGTACGTTGACGACGTGCTAGCAGGTGAACACGACTTAGAGTCCACCATTAAGGCCCGGGATCAAAATCACCGAGGCCTTAAGTTCGGCAGGTTTCCCACTTCGTAAGTGGACTGCCAATAGCAAAGAAGTCTTGCGCGATATTCCGCTTTCTCATATGCTCAGCCAAGACTTCTTGGACTTCGAAGATACGAGCAGCGTTAAGGCTCTCGGCATACGATGGATTGCACGTTCGGATCAATTCTACTTCGCTGCGAAGGAATTAGATCAATTTCAAGTAGTGACAAAACGCAAGATTTTGTCAGCCATCGCTAAATTATTCGATCCACTAGTAGCAGAACATCTGGTTGGAAGGAACGGATTGGGATGGGCAGATACAACAACAATTGAGCACTGGTCAAAATTTGCCATGGAGTACTCGGCAATAGGAGAAATCCAAATTCCACGATGGGTACAATTCTCCCCAATGGAAAAGATGAAGCTTCATGGTTTCTGCGATGAATCGGAGAAGGCGTATGCGGCAACTATCTACCTGCGCGTCGAAAGGAGAGACAGTGTTGCGGTCAATCTCCTGAGAGCAAAAACGAGGGTTGCAGAACATCTGGTAGCAGAACATCTGGTTGGAAGGAACGGATTGGGATGGGCAGATACAACAACAATTGAGCACTGGTCAAAATTTGCCATGGAGTACTCGGCAATAGGAGAAATCCAAATTCCACGATGGGTACAATTCTCCCCAATGGAAAAGATGAAGCTTCATGGTTTCTGCGATGCATCGGAGAAGGCGTATGCGGCAACTATCTACCTGCGCGTCGAAAGGAGAGACAGTGTTGCGGTCAATCTCCTGAGAGCAAAAACGAGGGTTGCACCGGTAAAAACCATCTCACTGCCTCGTTTGGAATTTTGTGGCGCGGTACTTCTGGCGGAAATGGTGGAATCAGTGATTCCTAACTTGGATCTTCGATTCTTACAGATTTTCTTATGGACTGATTCCACCATCGTTCTGGTTTGGCTGCGGAAGCCACCATGTTCTTGGTCGACATTTGTTTCGCATAGGGTAACCAAAATCGTAGAGAAGGTTGGCCAACGGAGTTGGTATCATGTGGATTCGTCCTCGAACCCAGCCGATCTAGGCAGCCGTGGAGTCGATGCTCCCGACTGGGTTGCAAATTCGTTGTGGTGGCAGGGCCCTTCTTGGCTTCAAAAAGACAGAACGGAATGGCCTTCTCAGGACTCGGTGTTCCAGACCGACCAAGAAGAGAAGCGGGTGCTGTCGCACGGGACAAAAGTTGTAGAGATGTCCGACATTCTTCAAAGATTCTCCTCACTTCCGAGAGCTTTGCGAGTGCTGTGGTATGTCTTGCGATTTCTTCAAGGTACGCACCCTATTCGGAAAGTTAAATTTACAGCTCCGTCTACCGCGATTTCCTCTGAGGAAATACAATAGATTCAAATAGTCTACTTCGAGCGGGGGACGACTTGGGGCGTCGAAAGACTTAAATTATAGCGAACGTCATCCTATAATTCTCCCCTACAATTCTCATTTTTCGCGACTGGTAACTCAATTTACTCACGAGATCTGCTTGCATGGGGAAAACCAGTTAATGTTGCGGCTTATTTGAGCGCAATATTGGATCCCTCGGGTCAAAGTAATGATCAAATCGACCATTCATAACTGCAAGGTTCTCACAATCTATAGGAACCGGGCGCAAAGTCAAATCATGGCGGCCCTCCCATCAGAACGTACTACCTTCACGCGCCCTTTTACTAATACGGGCGTTGATTTCGCGGGTCCTTTCGAGATCAAGAGTTATAGAGGGCCAGGCTGCGTAATCACGAAGGGTTACGTATGCATGTTCCTTTGCTTCGCAACAAAAGCTATCCACTTGGAAGCCGCAAATGACTTGTGCACTCCCACCTTCTTGGCAGCCTTTTCAAGGTTCGTATTACGTAGGAGGTGCCCAAAAAATATATACTCCGACAATGGCACCAATTTCGTCGGAGGATCTAGAGCTTTAAAGACAGAATTTAAAGCGTTTCTTGCTCATTCGAAATCTGGTGTAACGTCCAAAGACTTTCATCAGCAGCTCTCTTGGTATTTCATGCCAGCATTTGCTCCGCACATGGGCGGCTTATAGAAAGCAGGTGTAGACTTTTTAGTCTCATTTTCGAAAAATTGCATCTAATTGTAAATATACTTTTGAAGAGTATATCAACAGTGGAAGAACAAGTACTTGAAAGAGCTTCAAAAGCGGACGAAGTGGAAGCGACATCAACCTGACTTGCAGGTGGACGACTTGGTTGTTATTCGAGAGGACCTGGAAGACCTGCCCCGTAGCAGAGCTCGTACACGAGAAGAGGATTACTGCGAGGAGGTTTTTAAAGATACTATCAAGTGAGACGAATCGGGGAAATATATAGTTTCGTTACCATTTCGTCGGAATTTTCCTACAGGTTTCTCTAGGGTGCTCGCGAAAGACAGCTTTCTCGCAGTTCTTTCGCAGCGAAGGTCGTCCTGCAAAAAATCCCTCTTTACGAGAGGAATATACTAGGGTACTCAAAGAGTATAAACAACTGGGTCACATGACTGAGGTGTCCAGTATCCCGGATGAGGGCCGGTCCGATAGTTATTACCTGCCCCATCATGCGGTCACCAAAGCCGAAAGCACTTCTTCGAAGGTTCGGGTGGTGTTTAATGCGTCTTGTCCGTCGGACAGTGGAGAAAGCCTCAATGATGTGCTACTGCCTGGACCAATTTTACAAAGCGATCTGACGATACTGATCCTCCGCTGGAGGTTATTCAAATTCGTCTTTAGTAGCGGCATAGAGAAAATATATCGTCAGATCCTAGTTCAGCCTCAACAGAGGAAATTTCAAAAAATAGTATTTCGGGATTTAATAAGTGAACCAGTTCGTCAATTTCAATTGAATACTGTCACTTTCGGGGTGAACTGCGCTTCTTATCTCGCAATAAGGACGCTTCTGTAACTAGCCGACGACGTTCACTAATCGCTTCCGATCGCTTCCGATCGGTTCGATAGTCCTCAAGCAACACATGTACGTTGACGACGTGCTAGCAGGTGAACACGACTTAGAGTCCACCATTAAGGCCCGGGATCAAAATCACCGAGGCCTTAAGTTCGGCAGGTTTCCCACTTCGTAAGTGGACTGCCAATAGCAAAGAAGTCTTGCGCGATATTCCGGTTTCTCATATGCTCAGCCAAGACTTCTTGGACTTCGAAGATACGAGCAGCGTTAAGGCTCTCGGCATACGATGGATTGCACGTTCGGATCAATTCTACTTCGCTGCGAAGGAATTAGATCAATTTCAAGTAGTGACAAAACGCAAGATTTTGTCAGCCATCGCTAAATTATTCGATCCACTAGGGTGGCTCGCACCGATCATCATAGTAGCAGAACATCTGGTTGGAAGGAACGGATTGGGATGGGCAGATACAACAACAATTGAGCACTGGTCAAAATTTGCCATGGAGTACTCGGCAATAGGAGAAATCCAAATTCCACGATGGGTACAATTCTCACCGATGGAAAAGATGAAGCTTCATGGTTTCTGCGATGCATCGGAGAAGGCGTATGCGGCAACTATCTACCTGCGCGTCGAAAGGAGAGACAGTATTGCGGTCAATCTCCTGAGAGCAAAAACGAGGGTTGCACCGGTAAAAACCATCTCACTGCCTCGTTTGGAATTGTGTGGCGCGGTACTTCTGGCGGAAATGGTGGAATCAGTGATTCCTAACTTGGATCTTCGATTCTTACAGATTTTCTTATGGACTGATTCCACCATCGTTCTGGTTTGGCTGCGGAAGCCACCATGTTCTTGGTCGACATTTGTTTCGCATAGGGTAACCAAAATCGTAGAGAAGGTTGGCCAACGGAGTTGGTATCATGTGGATTCGTCCTCGAACCCAGCCGATCTAGGCAGCCGTGGAGTCGAGGCTCCCGACTGGGTTGGAAATTCGTTGTGGTGGCAGGACCCTTCTTGGCTTCAAAAAGACAGAACAGAATGGCCTTCTCAGGGCTCGGTGTTCCAGACCGACCAAGAAGAGAAGCGGGTGCTGTCGCACGGGACAAAAGTTGTAGAGATGTCCGACATTCTTCAAAGATTCTCCTCACTTCCGAGAGCTTTGCGAGTGCTGTGGTATGTCTTGCGATTTCTTCAAGGTACGCACCCTATTCGGAAAGCTAAATTTACAGCTCCGTCTACCGCGATTTCCTCTGAGGAAATAAAATAGATTCAAATAGTCTACTTCGAGCGGGGGACGACTTGGGGCGTCGAAAGACATAAATTATAGCGAACGTCATCCTATAATTCTCCCCTACAATTCTCATTTTTCGCGACTGGTAACTCAATTTACTCACGAGATCTGCTTGCATGGGGAAAACCAGTTAATGTTGCGGCTTATTTGAGCGCAATATTGGATCCCTCGGGTCAAAGTAATGATCAAATCGATCATACATAACTGCAAGGTTTTTACAATCTATAGGAAGCGGGCGCAAAGTCAAATCATGGCGGCCCTCCCATCAGAACGTACTACCTTCACGCGCCCTTTTACTAATACGGGCGTTGATTTCGCGGGTCCTTTCGAGATCAAGAGTTATAGAGGGCCAGGCTGCGTAATCACGAAGGGTTACGTATGCATGTTCCTTTGCTTCGCAACAAAAGCTATCCACTTGGAAGCCGCAAATGACTTGTGCACTCCCACCTTCTTGGCAGCCTTTTCAAGGTTCGTATCACGTAGGGGGTGCCCAAAAAATATGTAATCTGACAATGGCACCAATTTCGTCGGACGATCTAGAGCTTTAAAGACAGAATTTAAAGCGTTTCTTGCTCATTCGAAATCTGGTGTAACGTCCAAAGACTTTCATCAGCAGCTCTCTTGGTATTTCATCCCAGCATTTGCTCCGCACATGGGCGGCTTATGGAAAGCAGGTGTAGACTTTTTAGTCTCATTTTCGAAAAATTGCATCTAATTGTAAATATACTTTTGAAGAGTATATCAACAGTGGAAGAACAAGTACTTGAAAGAGCTTCAAAAGCGGACGAAGTGGAAGCGACATCAACCTGACTTGCAGGTGGACGACTTGGTTGTTATTCGAGAGGACCTGGAAGACCTGCCCCGTAGCAGAGCTCGTACACGAGAAGAGGATTACTGCGAGGAGGTTTTTAAAGATACTATCAAGTGAGACGAATCGGGGAAATATATAGTTTCGTTACCATTTCGTCGGAATTTTCCTACAGGTTTCTCTAGGGTGCTCGCGAAAGACAGCTTTCTCGCAGTTCTTTCGCAGCGAAGGTCGTCCTGCAAAAAATCCCTCTTTACGAGAGGAATATACTAGGGTACTCAAAGAGTATAAACAACTGGGTCACATGACTGAGGTGTCCAGTATCCCGGATGAGGGCCGGTCCGATAGTTATTACCTGCCCCATCATGCGGTCACCAAAGCCGAAAGCACTTCTTCGAAGGTTCGGGTGGTGTTTAATGCGTCTTGTCCGTCGGACAGTGGAGAAAGCCTCAATGATGTGCTACTGCCTGGACCAATTTTACAAAGCGATCTGACGATACTGATCCTCCGCTGGAGGTTATTCAAATTCGTCTTTAGTAGCGGCATAGAGAAAATATATCGTCAGATCCTAGTTCAGCCTCAACAGAGGAAATTTCAAAAAATAGTATTTCGGGATTTAATAATGAACCAGTTCGTCAATTTCAATTGAATACTGTCACTTTCGGGGTGAACTGCGCTTCTTATCTCGCAATAAGGACGCTTCTGTAACTAGCCGACGACGTTCACTAATCGCTTCCGATCGCTTCCGATCGGTTCGATAGTCCTCAAGCAACACATGTACGTTGACGACGTGCTAGCAGGTGAACACGACTTAGAGTCCACCATTAAGGCCCGGGATCAAAATCACCGAGGCCTTAAGTTCGGCAGGTTTCCCACTTCGTAAGTGGACTGCCAATAGCAAAGAAGTCTTGCGCGATATTCCGGTTTCTCATATGCTCAGCCAAGACTTCTTGGACTTCGAAGATACGAGCAGCGTTAAGGCTCTCGGCATACGATGGATTGCACGTTCGGATCAATTCTACTTCGCTGCGAAGGAATTAGATCAATTTCAAGTAGTGACAAAACGCAAGATTTTGTCAGCCATCGCTAAATTATTCGATCCACTAGGGTGGCTCGCACCGATCATCATAGTAGCAGAACATCTGGTTGAAGGGAACGGATTGGGATGGGCAGATACAACAACAATTGAGCACTGGTCAAAATTTGCCATGGAGTACTCGGCAATAGGAGAAATCCAAATTCCACGATGGGTACAATTCTCACCGATGGAAAAGATGAAGCTTCATGGTTTCTGCGATGCATCGGAGAAGGCGTATGCGGCAACTATCTACCTGCGCGTCGAAAGGAGAGACAGTGTTGCGGTCAATCTCCTGAGAGCAAAAACGAGGGTTGCACCGGTAAAAACCATCTCACTGCCTCGTTTGGAATTGTGTGGCGCGGTACTTCTGGCGGAAATGGTGGAATCAGTGATTCCTAACTTGGATCTTCGATTCTTACAGATTTTCTTATGGACTGATTCCACCATCGTTCTGGTTTGGCTGCGGAAGCCACCATGTTCTTGGTCGACATTTGTTTCGCATAGGGTAACCAAAATCGTAGAGAAGGTTGGCCAACGGAGTTGGTATCATGTGGATTCGTCCTCGAACCCAGCCGATCTAGGCAGCCGTGGAGTCGATGCTCCCGACTGGGTTGCAAATTCGTTGTGGTGGCAGGGCCCTTCTTGGCTTCAAAAAGACAGAACGGAATGGCCTTCTCAGGACTCGGTGTTCCAGACCGACCAAGAAGAGAAGCGGGTGCTGTCGCACGGGACAAAAGTTGTAGAGATGTCCGACATTCTTCAAAGATTCTCCTCACTTCCGAGAGCTTTGCGAGTGCTGTGGTATGTCTTGCGATTTCTTCAAGGTACGCACCCTATTCGGAAAGTTAAATTTACAGCTCCGTCTACCGCGATTTCCTCTGAGGAAATAAAATAGATTCAAATAGTCTACTTCGAGCGGGGGACGACTTGGGGCGTCGAAAGACTTAAATTATAGCGAACGTCATCCTATAATTCTCCCCTACAATTCTCATTTTTCGCGACTGGTAACTCAATTTACTCACGAGATCTGCTTGCATGGGGAAAACCAGTTAATGTTGCGGCTTATTTGAGCGCAATATTGGATCCCTCGGGTCAAAGTAATGATCAAATCGACCATTCATAACTGCAAGGTTCTCACAATCTATAGGAACCGGGCGCAAAGTCAAATCATGGCGGCCCTCCCATCAGAACGTACTACCTTCACGCGCCCTTTTACTAATACGGGCGTTGATTTCGCGGGTCCTTTCGAGATCAAGAGTTATAGAGGGCCAGGCTGCGTAATCACGAAGGGTTACGTATGCATGTTCCTTTGCTTCGCAACAAAAGCTATCCACTTGGAAGCCGCAAATGACTTGTGCACTCCCACCTTCTTGGCAGCCTTTTCAAGGTTCGTATTACGTAGGAGGTGCCCAAAAAATATATACTCCGACAATGGCACCAATTTCGTCGGAGGATCTAGAGCTTTAAAGACAGAATTTAAAGCGTTTCTTGCTCATTCGAAATCTGGTGTAACGTCCAAAGACTTTCATCAGCAGCTCTCTTGGTATTTCATGCCAGCATTTGCTCCGCACATGGGCGGCTTATAGAAAGCAGGTGTAGACTTTTTAGTCTCATTTTCGAAAAATTGCATCTAATTGTAAATATACTTTTGAAGAGTATATCAACAGTGGAAGAACAAGTACTTGAAAGAGCTTCAAAAGCGGACGAAGTGGAAGCGACATCAACCTGACTTGCAGGTGGACGACTTGGTTGTTATTCGAGAGGACCTGGAAGACCTGCCCCGTAGCAGAGCTCGTACACGAGAAGAGGATTACTGCGAGGAGGTTTTTAAAGATACTATCAAGTGAGACGAATCGGGGAAATATATAGTTTCGTTACCATTTCGTCGGAATTTTCCTACAGGTTTCTCTAGGGTGCTCGCGAAAGACAGCTTTCTCGCAGTTCTTTCGCAGCGAAGGTCGTCCTGCAAAAAATCCCTCTTTACGAGAGGAATATACTAGGGTACTCAAAGAGTATAAACAACTGGGTCACATGACTGAGGTGTCCAGTATCCCGGATGAGGGCCGGTCCGATAGTTATTACCTGCCCCATCATGCGGTCACCAAAGCCGAAAGCACTTCTTCGAAGGTTCGGGTGGTGTTTAATGCGTCTTGTCCGTCGGACAGTGGAGAAAGCCTCAATGATGTGCTACTGCCTGGACCAATTTTACAAAGCGATCTGACGATACTGATCCTCCGCTGGAGGTTATTCAAATTCGTCTTTAGTAGCGGCATAGAGAAAATATATCGTCAGAGGAAATTTCAAAAAATAGTATTTCGGGATTTAATAAGTGAACCAGTTCGTCAATTTCAATTGAATACTGTCACTTTCGGGGTGAACTGCGCTTCTTATCTCGCAATAAGGACGCTTCTGTAACTAGCCGACGACGTTCACTAATCGCTTCCGATCGCTTCCGATCGGTTCGATAGTCCTCAAGCAACACATGTACGTTGACGACGTGCTAGCAGGTGAACACGACTTAGAGTCCACCATTAAGGCCCGGGATCAAAATCACCGAGGCCTTAAGTTCGGCAGGTTTCCCACTTCGTAAGTGGACTGCCAATAGCAAAGAAGTCTTGCGCGATATTCCGGTTTCTCATATGCTCAGCCAAGACTTCTTGGACTTCGAAGATACGAGCAGCGTTAAGGCTCTCGGCATACGATGGATTGCACGTTCGGATCAATTCTACTTCGCTGCGAAGGAATTAGATCAATTTCAAGTAGTGACAAAACGCAAGATTTTGTCAGCCATCGCTAAATTATTCGATCCACTAGGGTGGCTCGCACCGATCATCATAGTAGCAGGACATCTGGTTGGAAGGAACGGATTGGGATGGGCAGATACAACAACAATTGAGCACTGGTCAAAATTTGCCATGGAGTACTCGGCAATAGGAGAAATCCAAATTCCACGATGGGTACAATTCTCACCGATGGAAAAGATGAAGCTTCATGGTTTCTGCGATGCATCGGAGAAGGCGTATGCGGCAACTATCTACCTGCGCGTCGAAAGGAGAGACAGTGTTGCGGTCAATCTCCTGAGAGCAAAAACGAGGGTTGCACCGGTAAAAACCATCTCACTGCCTCGTTTGGAATTGTGTGGCGCGGTACTTCTGGCGGAAATGGTGGAATCAGTGATTCCTAACTTGGATCTTCGATTCTTACAGATTTTCTTATGGACTGATTCCACCATCGTTCTGGTTTGGCTGCGGAAGCCACCATGTTCTTGGTCGACATTTGTTTCGCATAGGGTAACCAAAATCGTAGAGAAGGTTGGCCAACGGAGTTGGTATCATGTGGATTCGTCCTCGAACCCAGCCGATCTAGGCAGCCGTGGAGTCGAGGCTCCCGACTGGGTTGGAAATTCGTTGTGGTGGCAGGACCCTTCTTGGCTTCAAAAAGACAGAACGGAATGGCCTTCTCAGGGCTCGGTGTTCCAGACCGACCAAGAAGAGAAGCGGGTGCTGTCGCACGGGACAAAAGTTGTAGAGATGTCCGACATTCTTCAAAGATTCTCCTCACTTCCGAGAGCTTTGCGAGTGCTGTGGTATGTCTTGCGATTTCTTCAAGGTACGCACCCTATTCGGAAAGCTAAATTTACAGCTCCGTCTACCGCGATTTCCTCTGAGGAAATAAAATAGATTCAAATAGTCTACTTCGAGCGGGGGACGACTTGGGGCGTCGAAAGACATAAATTATAGCGAACGTCATCCTATAATTCTCCCCTACAATTCTCATTTTTCGCGACTGGTAACTCAATTTACTCACGAGATCTGCTTGCATGGGGAAAACCAGTTAATGTTGCGGCTTATTTGAGCGCAATATTGGATCCCTCGGGTCAAAGTAATGATCAAATCGATCATACATAACTGCAAGGTTTTTACAATCTATAGGAAGCGGGCGCAAAGTCAAATCATGGCGGCCCTCCCATCAGAACGTACTACCTTCACGCGCCCTTTTACTAATACGGGCGTTGATTTCGCGGGTCCTTTCGAGATCAAGAGTTATAGAGGGCCAGGCTGCGTAATCACGAAGGGTTACGTATGCATGTTCCTTTGCTTCGCAACAAAAGCTATCCACTTGGAAGCCGCAAATGACTTGTGCACTCCCACCTTCTTGGCAGCCTTTTCAAGGTTCGTATCACGTAGGGGGTGCCCAAAAAATATATAATCTGACAATGGCACCAATTTCGGCGGACGATCTAGAGCTTTAAAGGCAGAATTTAAAGCGTTTCTTGCTCATTCGAAATCTGGTGTAACGTCCAAAGACTTTCATCAGCAGCTCTCTTGGTATTTCATGCCAGCATTTGCTCCGCACATGGGCGGCTTATGGAAAGCAGGTGTAGACTTTTTAGTCTCATTTTCGAAAAATTGCATCTAATTGTAAATATACTTTTGAAGAGTATATCAACAGTGGAAGAACAAGTACTTGAAAGAGCTTCAAAAGCGGACGAAGTGGAAGCGACATCAACCTGACTTGCAGGTGGACGACTTGGTTGTTATTCGAGAGGACCTGGAAGACCTGCCCCGTAGCAGAGCTCGTACACGAGAAGAGGATTACTGCGAGGAGGTTTTTAAAGATACTATCAAGTGAGACGAATCGGGGAAATATATAGTTTCGTTACCATTTCGTCGGAATTTTCCTACAGGTTTCTCTAGGGTGCTCGCGAAAGACAGCTTTCTCGCAGTTCTTTCGCAGCGAAGGTCGTCCTGCAAAAAATCCCTCTTTACGAGAGGAATATACTAGGGTACTCAAAGAGTATAAACAACTGGGTCACATGACTGAGGTGTCCAGTATCCCGGATGAGGGCCGGTCCGATAGTTATTACCTGCCCCATCATGCGGTCACCAAAGCCGAAAGCACTTCTTCGAAGGTTCGGGTGGTGTTTAATGCGTCTTGTCCGTCGGACAGTGGAGAAAGCCTCAATGATGTGCTACTGCCTGGACCAATTTTACAAAGCGATCTGACGATACTGATCCTCCGCTGGAGGTTATTCAAATTCGTCTTTAGTAGCGGCATAGAGAAAATATATCGTCAGATCCTAGTTCAGCCTCAACAGAGGAAATTTCAAAAAATAGTATTTCGGGATTTAATAATGAACCAGTTCGTCAATTTCAATTGAATACTGTCACTTTCGGGGTGAACTGCGCTTCTTATCTCGCAATAAGGACGCTTCTGTAACTAGCCGTTGACGTTCACTAATCGCTTCCGATCGCTTCCGATCGCTTCGATAGTCCTCAAGCAACACATGTACGTTGACGACGTGCTAGCAGGTGAACACGACTTAGAGTCCACCATTAAGGCCCGGGATCAAAATCACCGAGGCCTTAAGTTCGGCAGGTTTCCCACTTCGTAAGTGGACTGCCAATAGCAAAGAAGTCTTGCGCGATATTCCGGTTTCTCATATGCTCAGCCAAGACTTCTTGGACTTCGAAGATACGAGCAGCGTTAAGGCTCTCGGCATACGATGGATTGCACGTTCGGATCAATTCTACTTCGCTGCGAAGGAATTAGATCAATTTCAAGTAGTGACAAAACGCAAGATTTTGTCAGCCATCGCTAAATTATTCGATCCACTAGGGTGGCTCGCACCGATCATCATAGTAGCAGAACATCTGGTTGAAGGGAACGGATTGGGATGGGCAGATACAACAACAATTGAGCACTGGTCAAAATTTGCCATGGAGTACTCGGCAATAGGAGAAATCCAAATTCCACGATGGGTACAATTCTCACCGATGGAAAAGATGAAGCTTCATGGTTTCTGCGATGCATCGGAGAAGGCGTATGCGGCAACTATCTACCTGCGCGTCGAAAGGAGAGACAGTGTTGCGGTCAATCTCCTGAGAGCAAAAACGAGGGTTGCACCGGTAAAAACCATCTCACTGCCTCGTTTGGAATTGTGTGGCGCGGTACTTCTGGCGGAAATGGTGGAATCAGTGATTCCTAACTTGGATCTTCGATTCTTACAGATTTTCTTATGGACTGATTCCACCATCGTTCTAGTTTGGCTGCGGAAGCCACCATGTTCTTGGTCGACATTTGTTTCGCATAGGGTAACCAAAATCGTAGAGAAGGTTGGCCAACGGAGTTGGTATCATGTGGATTCGTCCTCGAACCCAGCCGATCTAGGCAGCCGTGGAGTCGAGGCTCCCGACTGGGTTGGAAATTCGTTGTGGTGGCAGGGCCCTTCTTGGCTTCAAAAAGACAGAACGGAATGGCCTTCTCAGGACTCGGTGTTCCAGACCGACCAAGAAGAGAAGCGCGTGCTGTCGCACGGGACAAAAGTTGTAGAGATGTCCGACATTCTTCAAAGATTCTCCTCACTTCCGAGAGCTTTGCGAGTGCTGTGGTATGTCTTGCGATTTCTTCAAGGTACGCACCCTATTCGGAAAGTTAAATTTACAGCTCCGTCTACCGCGATTTCCTCTGAGGAAATAAAATAGATTCAAATAGTCTACTTCGAGCGGGGGACGACTTGGGGCGTCGAAAGACTTAAATTATAGCGAACGTCATCCTATAATTCTCCCCTACAATTCTCATTTTTCGCGACTGGTAACTCAATTTACTCACGAGATCTGCTTGCATGGGGAAAACCAGTTAATGTTGCGGCTTATTTGAGCGCAATATTGGATCCCTCGGGTCAAAGTAATGATCAAATCGATCATTCATAACTGCAAGGTTTTCACAATCTATAGGAACCGGGCGCAAAGTCAAATCATGGCGGCCCTCCCATCAGAACGTACTACCTTCACGCGCCCTTTTACTAATACGGGCGTTGATTTCGCGGGTCCTTTCGAGATCAAGAGTTATAGAGGGCCAGGCTGCGTAATCACGAAGGGTTACGTATGCATGTTCCTTTGCTTCGCAACAAAAGCTATCCACTTGGAAGCCGCAAATGACTTGTGCACTCCCACCTTCTTGGCAGCCTTTTCAAGGTTCGTATCACGTAGGGGGTGCCCAAAAAATATATAATCCGACAATGGCACCAATTTCGTCGGACGATCTAGAGCTTTAAAGACAGAATTTAAAGCGTTTCTTGCTCATTCGAAATCTGGTGTAACGTCCAAAGACTTTCATCAGCAGCTCTCTTGGTATTTCATCCCAGCATTTGCTCCGCACATGGGCGGCTTATGGAAAGCAGGTGTAGACTTTTTAGTCTCATTTTCAAAAAATTGCATCTAATTGTAAATATACTTTTGAAGAGTATATCAACAGTGGAAGAACAAGTACTTGAAAGAGCTTCAAAAGCGGACGAAGTGGAAGCGACATCAACCTGACTTGCAGGTGGACGACTTGGTTGTTATTCGAGAGGACCTGGAAGACCTGCCCCGTAGCAGAGCTCGTACACGAGAAGAGGATTACTGCGAGGAGGTTTTTAAAGATACTATCAAGTGAGACGAATCGGGGAAATATATAGTTTCGTTACCATTTCGTCGGAATTTTCCTACAGGTTTCTCTAGGGTGCTCGCGAAAGACAGCTTTCTCGCAGTTCTTTCGCAGCGAAGGTCGTCCTGCAAAAAATCCCTCTTTACGAGAGGAATATACTAGGGTACTCAAAGAGTATAAACAACTGGGTCACATGACTGAGGTGTCCAGTATCCCGGATGAGGGCCGGTCCGATAGTTATTACCTGCCCCATCATGCGGTCACCAAAGCCGAAAGCACTTCTTCGAAGGTTCGGGTGGTGTTTAATGCGTCTTGTCCGTCGGACAGTGGAGAAAGCCTCAATGATGTGCTACTGCCTGGACCAATTTTACAAAGCGATCTGACGATACTGATCCTCCGCTGGAGGTTATTCAAATTCGTCTTTAGTAGCGGCATAGAGAAAATATATCGTCAGATCCTAGTTCAGCCTCAACAGAGGAAATTTCAAAAAATAGTATTTCGGGATTTAATAAGTGAACCAGTTCGTCAATTTCAATTGAATACTGTCACTTTCGGGGTAAACTGCGCTTCTTATCTCGCAATAAGGACGCTTCTGTAACTAGCCGACGACGTTTACTAATCGCTTCCGATCGCTTCCGATCGCTTCGATAGTCCTCAAGCAACACATGTACGTTGACGACGTGCTAGCAGGTGAACACGACTTAGAGTCCACCATTAAGGACCGGGATCAAAATCACCGAGGCCTTAAGTTCGGCAGGTTTCCCACTTCGTAAGTGGACTGCCAATAGCAAAGAAGTCTTGCGCGATATTCCGGTTTCTCATATGCTCAGCCAAGACTTCTTGGACTTCGAAGATACGAGCAGCGTTAAGGCTCTCGGCATACGATGGATTGCACGTTCGGATCAATTCTACTTCGCTGCGAAGGAATTAGATCAATTTCAAGTAGTGACAAAACGCAAGATTTTGTCAGCCATCGCTAAATTATTCGATCCACTAGGGTGGCTCGCACCGATCATCATAGTAGCAGAACATCTGGTTGGAAGGAACGGATTGGGATGGGCAGATACAACAACAATTGAGCACTGGTCAAAATTTGCCATGGAGTACTCGGCAATAGGAGAAATCCAAATTCCACGATGGGTACAATTCTCACCGATGGAAAAGATGAAGCTTCATGGTTTCTGCGATGCATCGGAGAAGGCGTATGCGGCAACTATCTACCTGCGCGTCGAAAGGAGAGACAGTGTTGCGGTCAATCTCCTGAGAGCAAAAACGAGGGTTGCACCGGTAAAAACCATCTCACTGCCTCGTTTGGAATTGTGTGGCGCGGTACTTCTGACGGAAATGGTGGAATCAGTGATTCCTAACTTGGATCTTCGATTCTTACAGATTTTCTTATGGACTGATTCCACCATCGTTCTGGTTTGGCTGCGGAAGCCACCATGTTCTTGGTCGACATTTGTTTCGCATAGGGTAACCAAAATCGTAGAGAAGGTTGGCTAACGGAGTTGGTATCATGTGGATTCGTTCTCGAACCCAGCCGATCTAGGCAGCCGTGGAGTCGAGGCTCCCGACTGGGTTGGAAATTCGTTGTGGTGGCAGGGCCCTTCTTGGCTTCAAAAAGACAGAACGGAATGGCCTTCTCAGGACTCGGTGTTCCAGACCGACCAAGAAGAGAAGCGGGTGCTGTCGCACGGGACAAAAGTTGTAGAGATGTCCGACATTCTTCAAAGATTCTCCTCACTTCCGAGAGCTTTGCGAGTGCTGTGGTATGCCTTGCGATTTCTTCAAGTACGCACCCTATTCGGAAAGTTAAATTTACAGCTCCGTCTACCGCGATTTCCTCTGAGGAAATAAAATAGATTCAAATAGTCTACTTCGAGCGGGGGACGACTTGGGGCGTCGAAAGACTTAAATTATAGCGAACGTCATCCTATAATTCTCCCCTACAATTCTCATTTTTCGCGACTGGTAACTCAATTTACTCACGAGATCTGCTTGCATGGGGAAAACCAGTTAATGTTGCGGCTTATTTGAGCGCAATATTGGATCCCTCGGGTCAAAGTAATGATCAAATCGATCATTCATAACTGCAAGGTTTTCACAATCTATAGGAACCGGGCGCAAAGTCAAATCATGGCGGCCCTCCCATCAGAACGTACTACCTTCACGCGCCCTTTTACTAATACGGGCGTTGATTTCGCGGGTCCTTTCGAGATCAAGTGTTATAGAGGGCCAGGCTGCGTAATCACGAAGGTTTACGTATGCATGTTCCTTTGCTTCGCAACAAAAGCTATCCACTTGGAAGCCGCAAATGACTTGTGCACTCCCACCTTCTTGGCAGCCTTTTCAAGGTTCGTATCACGTAGGGGGTGCCCAAAAAATATATAATCCGACAATGGCGTCAATTTCGTCGGACGATCTAGAGCTTTAAAGACAGAATTTAAAGCGTTTCTTGCTCATTCGAAATCTGGTGTAACGTCCAAAGACTTTCATCAGCAGCTCTCTTGGCATTTCATCCCAGCATTTGCTCCGCACATGGGCGGCTTATGGAAAGCAGGTGTAGACTTTTTAGTCTCATTTTCGAAAAATTGCATCTGATTGTAAATATACTTTTGAAGAGTATATCAACAGTGGAAGAACAAGTACTTGAAAGAGCTTCAAAAGCGGACGAAGTGGAAGCGACATCAACCTGACTTGCAGGTGGACGACTTGGTTGTTATTCGAGAGGACAACCTTCCACCAAACGAATTACGACTAGGACGAGCACGACGGCACCTACAATCGAGTCAGAGGGGCAGAAATTCGCACCGAGAAGGGAGTCGTTACGAGAATAATCGTCAAATTGGTCTTGCTACCATCGAAGAGGACCACCACTTCCTAACAAGCTCCAATATGCGCCATGCTCGCCACCCAACCAAACCACAACAACCAGCGGTAACTTTTAGACCCTATTGTTTTTTTTTCTGTCGAGTATTTTTCCCATTACAGACAAGATGACTCGTTGTACTGCGATAAGACGGCAGAGAAGCCACTGCGGTTGGTGCTCAGCCACCGCTATTGTCTTAGCTGTCTTTCTCCCGGCCACCGACTGGATATCTTCAGCACCAGAGACTGGTGTCACAGGTTCAAGTAAAAACACCACGCATCGCTACACCTCGACGATGTTGGTCCCTCAAGCGACTGGATACAGCCTGTGGGGCTCGATGTAATAAAGTCACGGTTAGTTGCTCGTACAAAAAGATACTAAAAACTAAATTTATTACATGAAATCGAATCGTATATATATGCCAGTGTACAAAACGTGCATCAAAAAGTTCTAGAATAAAAATGACGTTTTGATCGTATGATCTTTTGCTGAATACCAATCGAGGGCTGCCAGCCATTGTGCCAGAGTTGCCATATCGGATATTGTTATAGTGCGCCATATCACTCCCCCTATGCGGGAAAGTGAAACCGTACACGTCGACCTGCCGGTGATATATATGATGGCTGTACTTAAGCCGTAGATTCCGTGATGTCTTCTTTCGCTATGAATGCTGCCTTAAGACGGTCGACGCTGACGTTGGTATCTTTCCCTTGAATTTTCACTTTAAAAAACTTATCGTTGCGGTCGATGGCTGGAAATGGTCCATCATATGGAGTTTGTAGTGGCTGTCGCACGGCATCGTTGCGCACGAAAACTGCTGGTGTCGAATATAAATTTTTCTCGACGAATGGTGAGTGGGGAGAGTGATTTGACGTCTGCGTGGGTTTCAGCGCTCGCATGCGCTCCCGAAGGTTGCTGCCGAATTCGCACTCAGTTGAATTTTTGTGCTCTTCTATAAAAAATTGACCTGGAATACGCAATGTTTCGCCATAAACCATTTCTGCTGGCGTAGACTTCAAGTCCTCTCTCCATGACAAGCGAAAACCTAGTAGGATGAGTGGCAATACTTCAACCCAGTTCTTGGTCGTGTAGCACTTAATTGCGGCCTTTAGCGATCTGTGCCAATCGATTAGCCCGTTAGACATTGGGTGATATGCCGTTGTTCGTAAATGCTTAATTCCTAGAAGTCGGGTTAGTTCGCGAAAGAAAGCCGACTCGAACTGCCTGCCTTGATCTGTTGTCACCTTGCATGGCACTCCAAATCTTGCCACCCAGTTAGTGTAGAATGTTGACGCGATTGTCTCTGTTGTGCTATCCTCGATTGGATACGCTTCCAACCAACGCGAGTACCGGTCGACAATTGTTAAACAATACCTAAAACCTTTGCACACTACGTCCATGTTTATATGCTCGAACCTGTTGCTTAGCGCATATGAACCGAGTGGTGCACGGTTGTGAATTTTTCCGCTACCAATTTTGTTGTTTTTTGCGCTCCCGTGTGGGCAATGTTGTGAATGCTTTCAAAACCCAATTTGCGAAATTTTTTTGTTAAATACGGTCGTGCTCTGCCTGTAGAAATGTCGCAGAAAACTTCCACGTTTGTGCCTGGAACGGTTAAAGATTTCAGTAATAGACTTGTGTTTGAGATAGATACCTCTTTCAGTTCTGCGTAACTTTGTTGTCTCTCTGACAGTTTCGTGAAATCAACCGTGTCTATAGTGTGAATAGTATCGATTCGTGACAGTGCATCTGCTATGACATTATTTTTTCCTGGAATGAAACGAATGTTGGTCGTGAATTAAGAAATGAAGTCAGAGTGGCGTATCTGTCACGGTGATGATTTCTCTAACTTCTGTTGGAAAACATACTGGAGCGGCTTGTGGTCTGTTAAAATAAAAAACTGCCTTCTAGCACGTGTTCAAAGTATTTAACAGCCTTGTAGGCCGCGAGCAGTTCTCTGTCGTATGTGCTATACTTTGTTTGTGCTTCTGTTAACCGTTCAGAGTAAAATCCTAGCGGCTGCCATTTACCGTCGTCGCGTTGCTGCAGTCTACAGCTGCACTAGATGCATCAACTGCTAGTGAGAACTGCGCATTGGTTTTTGGATACGCGAGTAAGGTAGCTGCACACAAATCGTCTTTGCATAACTGAAATGCTTTTTTGGCCTCGTCCGTCCATTTTATTATTGTTTTGTCGTTTTTCTTGTTTCCTTTCAATAATAGCGAAAGAGGGTGTTGTTTTTCTGCTGCTTTTGGCAGAAATCTACGAAAAAAATTCACCATGCCTAGAAATCGCTTTAGTTCGCAGACTCGTTCTGGAAGTTTGTAGTCTTTCAAAGCACGCATTCTCTCCGTCGGAGGTGATATTCCATCCATGGTTATTTTAAACCCCAGAAAATTGATTTCTGGTTGACCGAGCACGCACTTCGATGCGTTGATGACCAGTCCAGACCAGAAGCGCCACCTTATCGAGTGGTTCTGTGCTTATTGAAATTACAGCGTGTATGTTAGAAGGCAGGCGACTCATCCAGATCGATTTGGGGATCGTTGATCTCGTTGCCAGACAGACTTCGCATTTCCCGCTTAGCTCTAATTCTTGAAGAAGCTTCTTGACCCGTATCTGTTCTGAATCGGCAAACTGTGTGATAAGGGGCTGTTTGAGCGTTTGATAAAATCGTTACTAGGACGATTGAGAATGATATCACTTATCTGAGCCAAGACGTTACTTTCCATAGCCGCGACAACAGTGTGATATTTAGTCTTGTCGTTTGTGATGCCTGCCCCAATAAATTGAGACTCAACCTGAGCCAACCATAGTTCTGGTTTTGCGTTCCAGAATGGTGGGATTTTGACTGAGACTTTGGCTAACTCCGTCCTTTCTCTCGCAAAGAATGCATTGGCTGTTTGCGCTGGATGCTGAGAAGGTTGTTCTGCCGGTGCAGCTTTAGAGACTGCACTTTCGTCAAGCATTTTAGATCGTCGGGGTCACCAATTCGTTGGGCTCGATGTAATAAAGTCACGATTAGTTGCTCGTACAAAAAGATATTAAAAACTAAATTTATTACATGAAATCGAATCGTATATATATGCCAGTGTACAACACGTGTATCAAAAAGTTCTAGAATAAAAATGACGTTTTGATCGTATGATCTTTTGCTGAATACCAATCGAGGGCTGCCAGCGATTGTGCCAGAGCTGCCATATCGGATATTGTTATGGTGCGCCACAAGCCCAACACCGCGACTGATCACGTCCGCACGAGGCCCGAAGACGACAGCTCCGACGACGTGCTGTCTCTCTACAAATCGTAGGCTCAGCAGGTGGAAAAGGCGGAGCTCATAAAACACGAGAGGCGAGAGCGAGGCTCGGAATCACGTCCGTTCCGACCACGCCCTCAAGACGACATTTGAAAACAGGGTGGCTCGGAAACACGTCCGTTCCGACCATCGCAACACCGCAACTTGTGGCGACAAGGCGGCTCGAAATCTCGTCCGTTCCGACTGTCTTCAAAATGGTTGGCACAAACATTATATGAGTGTGTTGCCATATTTGTGATGTGCATAAAATACGAAAAATATGTCTTCTAAATATGTTATTTTATACTGACTGCGGCGCTTACTACTAATTTTCAATTCAACTATACCTTTAAATAAATATAGAGTGAAAATTTGTATTCAAATAAAACATAATTACAAAAAAACAAAAAAGAGCGATTTTTCTAAAAATTCGCTTCGAATACAATCAAAGGCGACTATGACTATTTTTCGTATTCTTTTATGCACATCACAGATGTGGCAACACACTCATCTAATTTTTGTGCCGACCATTTTGCGTGAATGCAATTAGGTTATTTTTATTTACTTCATATTTACTTCATATTTGAAAATTTGTATTCAAATAAAACATAGTTACAAAAAAACAAAAAAGAGCGATTTTTCTAAGAATTCGCTTCGAATACAATCAAAGGCGACTATGACTATTTTTCGTATTCTTTTATGCACATCACAGATGTGGCAACACACTCATCTAATTTTTGTGCCGACCATTTTGCGTGAATGCAATTAGGTTATTTTTATTTACTTCATATTTATTAATAAAACGATTAAATATTAATTTTCTTAATTGTACGGGCTCGGAAATGTTAATTATTTTCATTTTACAAACGGTAGTTAAGTGTATATAGTGTAATATTTAGTGGAATAACCAATATAAAAGTGTGCATTTTTCACCTTTAAGTATAAATATCTCGAAAACTATAAGTCAGCGGCAGCTAAAAACTATATATTTGTGATCAGGAGGTCCCCCTCTACCCCCCATAACCCCCTTGTTTTCCAATTCCGGGGATGCTAAACTAAAGTTTTCCCCAATTCTGCGACAAAAGAAGATGCAGCAATTATGCGATTTATTTTATCAAAATTATTTGTTACTGCCACAAGGTTACTCGTTCACTGCACAATTTTATGTATGTTGCGAATATTTCAATATTCGGTCAAAATTTTAAGC
This sequence comes from Philophylla caesio, assembly GCA_963971545.1. Lineage (NCBI taxonomy): Eukaryota > Metazoa > Arthropoda > Insecta > Diptera > Tephritidae > Philophylla > Philophylla caesio. Next base: position 65,129,917 of record OZ020606.1, read on the forward strand.
AATAACTATGCAAAGCGATCGTAAATTGCTATTACTGCTTTTCACTCGAATTCAATAAGAGTAAAAACCCGGTAATTCGGTTTAGTGATTTTGTGTGTCGTAGCGAAAAGAAAAGTATGTGTGTACAAACATACATAAACGCAGGTTGCAGCGCCTTATGATGTGATGTCGATAATGAGTTTTGCCACTTAATCACAAAGTTTTAATTTTAAAAAAGTTGCAAATCTGGATTTTGAAATTGGCGCACTAGAAAGTTGACCGCTAAGAAAAACTGCAACTGCATTTTATATTGAATGAGGATGGCTTGAGCCGAAAGAAAATTTTATGAAAAATTCTTTATTGTTGCCACACAAAATCACTCGCGCACTTTGATTATTCACGGATCATGCTAATTTTACCCAAACCACGTACCTTTGTATTGAAGATTTGTTGATGTATGTATGTATTTTCGCAGGTTTGTGTTTGTTTGAATGTTGAGCCTTGTAGATATGCGATGTTTTAATGATTTTGCTCCAATTATCTCTGTGGAAGACCAGTTCAATATATATAAGTATGTGATGAGATTTTTTTTTTGTAAAGAACGTTGGTTCCCCTTCCAACGGCGACGAAAGACCATGGACGAAACTGCCGCAATTCCCTTGGTCTCGTGGGCAGTCCGTTTTTAAATAAAAATAAAAGTAATTCGTATTAGACGTATGGTCAAATATATGTATTTGCTGGCGTAGAAAAAAACTGCTGTGTGCTGGTTGTCGGTCCTAAACGGAGTGAATCACTTCCTATTTTTTGCCGGACCGGCTGTTTTGCCTTAACAAACCAGTTGGTTCGGCGAACAAAAAGATATCCCGTTAAAACTATTGATATATTTAAGCCAATGGCAGGCAATTAGACAAAACCAGTATTTCTGAAATCAAGCTGATTTACTGCTGCCTTAGCAAACCAGTTGGTCCGGCGAACAAAAGGATATCCCGTTAAAACGATTGATATATTTAAGCCAATGGCAGGCAATTAGACAAAACCAGTATTTCTGAAACCAGGCTGATCCCCAGCAATACATAAATCAGCCTGGGAAAAACCATGAAAATTAGCCAGCAGTAAACTCGTTCAGGCTGCTGGCCTGAACACCTCTTATCCTGCAGTGACCTGTTAGGATAACTGAGAATTCTTAGTTTTGCTTTTGAGAGTTTTATAAGCACTTTAAGTCTTGCGTTGTGGTAAAATGTCATCAATAACTATTTTAACATATAATAGATCTGTTTCGGAAACGTGATAGTCACCACATGCCTAACTAATTGTTATTTACGAATATATTTTTTTGTTAACACCACCTTCTCTACAGAAATGATCCAAATACACAATACATAATATATTAATAATTATTTCTGCTATTTTCTTTCATAGGCTAATGCGGCTCGAGGGGCAGCTATTGAAGATTGGGAATTACCAGCACGTTATTCCCGAAAACGTATCGACCCTGTTGAAATAGAATATATTAATAATGGCAGTCCATTTTAAAATATAAAAAATTATCCTAAAGCTTGTGAGAATGTATATACATAAAAAAAAAGTTAAATAAAAATTTGGTGCATTGGAACATTCATCGGTTGCGTCGACAGTTTCTCTCTTTTACTCTGTGTCAGGCATCACGGTGACCCCCGATATATCAGCGCATACTCTGAAACTGAAGGCGAGCTTGGTGAGGTCCAGCGTTTCTAACGCAACATACTATGCAGCATCGTCTAAACGAATAACGCACAAAGGACGATCGTTCGCACTGGGAATATGGGTAGTTGCTTCAGCCTGCTATTGAAGCCAGCAAAAAATCTTAGGAAAGTGAAATTGGCATATCAGAGAGACTATTCGACGTTTTGCAAACCAATCCTGTTGACTTTGTTGAAGCACTTCCACAACAGACGGTTCTGTGCCCAAAACAACTCGGGTTTCACCTGCAAGGTCTGTTTTTCCGGCGACCTAACCCCCCATAGGTAGCCGGACACCCCCAATCTTATCTCCCCCTGGAAGCAGCAGCTTGCAGCAGGTTTGCTCCTCATTCTTCTGGCCAGGGCGGGCGTCGAGTCCAACTCTGGTCCATAAACCTATTTCTGCTCCATATTCCAGAGAAGGCTGCATCCGAATTCCACTTTTGTGAGGTGTAAGTCGTGCAACGGATGGTGCCATCCTAAGGTCTGCTAAGGCGGTTTTAACGTGCTTCGTAAGGACCGCGAGCGAGATAATAGTGGAGGCTTAGCCTTCATATTGCACAACACAGTGCAGTATCGTCTTATTGATGAAGACGTCGACCCACGGGACAGCACCCTCCAATGTCAGGGTATAGCTGTTCGGTCAGGCGATGTCGAGCTCGAAATTTTTAGCATATATGTACATACCCCCTGTCTCCTGCTGCCAACTGGATATCACCTTGACAGACATAGGTGCGCTCCTCAGTGGTGAAAACCGATTGGTAGTCGGAGACTTCAATGCGTAGGGAAAATATATTGGCAGAGCAGATAGACGACGACATTCTGCACAATGAATGACGACGCCCCCATCAGGATTGTGGGTGGTTGCAGCAGCTCGCCAGATGTAAGAACAGCTGATAAGTAGCATAACGCGACGACCAATGCTATCGCTTGCATCAGACCATCTACCCATAGTCATCTCGATTGACAGACCAGCCGACTATGTCGCCTCGGACCGCCGCACATACGTCGACTTCAAAAAAGCTGACTGGGAAAGGTTCGGGGATTTTACTGAGAGCGCGAGTTACGACTTTGTCGCCTCGGACCGACGCACCTACGTCAGCTTCAAAAAAGCGGACTGGGAACGGTTCGTGGATTTTACTGAGAGCGCGAGTTCCGCATTGTGATGAAGTAAGCCTCAGCCCGTTTCATCCCGTCCGAACTTCCAGGGGGAGCCGGTCACTCTGGCGGACGAACGTGACTACGCCCACCAAATCCATTGGCCCTGACGAGTTAAGCATGTTGATGCTGAAAAAATTGGGCTCTGAAAAGATGCCCAAAATTTGGCGCTTTCAACAGAATAATGATCCTAAGCACTCTGCTGCTGTGACAAAAAAATGGAGATATTCACTTACTTACCCTCTCAGAGCCCAGATCTCAATCCTATTAAGAATTTATGGGAAATTGTGAAGCAGGAGCTCTCTAAAATGCCAAGACCATCTGATAAAATTGATTTATGGCGAAAAATATTGTTGATTTGGCATCCATTCCGAAGGAGCAGTGTGAATGAATCGTCAATTCCATGCCCCGAAGATGCGCCGCTTATATCCAAACTAGAGGATCAACAGTTAATTATTAAAAATCATTGATAAATATCGAACCTTGTTTTAAATTACGTTGTTTTTTTTTTTAAATATTGGAAATAAAATGAAAAGAGCCTATTTTTTGTCAACCTAGTTTGGTACCTTTTGTGTACCATACAAGACGGAGGTAACCAAGGCGAGTTCAATTCACTACTACCAATACAACTTTTCCAGCTTTTACCAACACATTCGCATTTTGATATTTCGCTATTTTCCTAATGTTAGAAGAAACGGCAATATTCCGAATATTACAGCGCACAAATCACGAGTGCTAGCAATGGAATACGCAGCACAATCATGTTTACGAATCGTAAAATACGATCACTTTGTTGTTAAACTTCTTTGGATTTGCGGTAAGTTGCCTTTATTTTAAGTTTATTTAATTAAAATATGTATATTTTGCACTTTAATTTCAACAGAAACAACGCCGAAAGGGTATTTTAACTAATTTTATTCAAACTTACAGGAATTGCGCACCCAAGCGGGCATCAAAGTAAAGTGAATTACTTTTAAGAGCTAGTGAAGTGTAGTGAACATATTTGTTGAATGGAAAGGAAGAATGTCCATATTTAATTAATAACTTTTTTAACCATACATATGTGTACAACATAAAAAAATATTGAAAACTGGTATTAATAACAAATAACAATTTTTTTTCCAGATCACATGTAAACACCAACATGGGCGGTTAACGGGGGAAATGTCGACATGCGAGCAGTTACATCTTTTTAAAATAAAGGTAGGTATGTGGTTTAATTAAGATAAATTTCAAATATTTTACATAGAAGTAATTGGCTTTTCTTTCGATTTAGACTAAAATGCAGTTCCAGTTTTCACCATCCTGACATAATATCTTCACCAGCTTTTCCTGCATGTGAAAGGTAATAAGAACACAAATATTTATTTAGCTTAATTAATTCGGTAGCTTAGTCTTGTTTCTTTTTTCAGGAGGAAGATACCAATCAGTACGAGCAATAATCGACCCAGGGCAACCTTACACGACTATGTCAAAGCCTCTAGTTAGACAACTACGCATCCTCCGTAGCAACGACAGGTCATTTTGTGCATTTACCGTAAAGGGCTGGCAGGAAAGGTTAGTAGTCCGCGCAAAAATAGTACACTATCTGAAAAAGATCACCCCCGAGCGTACCGTCGATGCCCGCATTGTAAACGATTTTGAGACCTCCGGCTAGCAGACCCTAGCTTCTACCGATCGTGCGCGGTGTCAATCATCCTAGGAGCGAATGTATACGGAGAGATTCTGCGCCCGGGGCTAATGCCTGCGACACCTTCCCGTCCAGCAGCGCAGAATACTATCTTCGGTTGGATCATCTCTGGAGCCACTGCTTATTAAAGGATGCGGCATCTGACTTATTTTAAGATTTTGTCATAGGCTAAGAAATATTTTAAGTACAACTTATGAATGAATTTAATGAATTTAATTGCAGTGTCGCTTCAAGGCGGGCGGCATGTTTAAGCATGCAGTCTAATACTAGGCTAAGCACGACAGAACTCGTTACTTCTATTCCTTTGTGACGAGTCCTGTTAACTGATACCGGTGCCAGATTCCACATTCTGTGGAGGCTATAAATGCGGCAACTGCGGAAAAAACGGGCTCTTCTTTTTCTAGTTCGGTCTTCGGTGAACAGCGACATCAGCGGTGAGTAATACATCTTTCAATAATAAAAACGAATTTTTGTACATATATCCAAACTAAAGAGAATTGTTTCTTTCAACAAATATTTGTGAGTGGAAGTTTTGTGAGAGGTAATAGGAGAGTTTCGGCGTCTCAAGGATCAGCTCCCACGTGATCCCCGTTGTCGAAATCCAAGAGGAATTTTGATTATTTTCATTCTCCCACTCGAACACCATCAATGTTAGAGCGAGAGTGGAAAAAGATATGCGTAAATGTCATGAGTAAGAGCAAGTAGGATGACCACACCGACGTGAACCAGGGAGGGGTAATGGTAATCTTGTAGGGTTGTCATAATTATAAACAATAAGCTTTTTTCCAGAACACATATACACCATCATGGAGCAGTATGACGAACACTGAGGAAATGTCCATATACGACCGGTTTCATCGTCGTTAAACTCGCCTTGTCCACTTCTTTTTTACAATTTATTCTCTCCTCTCCTATTCTGAGGGAACTATTGCGTCGCTGAATTATTATTATTATTATTAATTGATAATTTAAGAATTTATTGACCTATTAGTATAAAGATAAGTACATGATTTTGTTGTGCCTACATAAATAAAAAAGGAGAAAGGAGAGCATTTGCTTTTTCGGTGCTACTTTCTATAATATAGAATTCAAAGTTCGGTTTAAATCCAATTATATTGTACCTAATTGCAGTGACCATTATCTATATATTTTAATTATTTTCTTCAAATTTTCAAATTATAGTTGAAAAATTATAAAATTCTTAATTGTTTACATGTAGCCATAATTGGATTCAAAACATCACTAGATCAGCTGATTTGAAGATTGGTTTTGCTTATGTTGGAATAAAGCAAATTCCGATAGAATTTCCGCGACAGGGTAAAATAAACTTAGCCGATCTCGAAAGCGCTCAAAACCTTCTTATCGCTGAACAACATTTTACATTTTTCTGCGTGCGTTTACTTTACAGAGTTGCATGGCTGTCAAATTCGTTTGTAAACAATACAAGGTGAAATTTTCAACGTCGGGTCAATTTATTTATTGGTTTTAAATGATTGTTTTACTCTATGTTACATATTAACTTTTATTAAGACATTAAATATAATCTTGATTTATATGCAACGCTTGCGCACAGGGACTTATTAACAAGTTTGACAATTGATTTGTGTCCTGTTTTATATTTAGAAGCAATAATAATCATAAAAACCATAATCGCAAATACAAATTTACAAAAAGTCTTCATTCAAATTTTTTTTGATAACTTCTTTGCTAATCCAAACAAAAAACCAGTATTTGTTATATTGAAGATAATGCGCATCATCCTCAACGGACGCTGGTCAAAAATTCCAATTTCTGGAATTTATAATGCAGTCACCACATGTGTTTTTTGCTACAGCTGTTTGAAGTTGACACTGTAGCCTGGCAGTGTCGTGGCCATGTGTATTACTACTGTTAAATTATACATTTATTAAATTTTTTTTGTGTTTTGCAAAATTGAGTGTGATTTTGAAGTTATGAAAAACAAGATTTCGATTAAACATGTGTGTGTTTGTCATTTACTTGTGTTAAATGTTGCGATACACACTTACTTGCGTGTTTTATTACTGCTACATAAAATTATAACAAAATGTGTAAAAAACTTGTGACACCAGTAGATCCTGCCAAATAATAGAATAAGGGGATTGTTAGAAGTGTATTGTTTTATATTATTAAAGAAAAAGTTTGGGTATCCTTCAGAATCGTGCTACAGATTGTTTTTTTCCTCGCAGTTTCTTGCCATTTTGCATTTTTACATTCTGACATCATTTTTGAAATCAGCAACCACAAATAGCCCCTTACACTTAATTTCAGTTCTTAAAACAACTTTTTCCGAAAATCCGTCCACTACTTTGGGTCAGCCATTTTGAATTTTTACATTCCGACCTAATTTTTAAAATCAGTGAACCAAAAACCTTCGGAAAATATTGTTGTTGCTTCGTTTCGCCCAGAATTTTCCGATTTCAGACCACTGTGCGGTGGGATAAACGTCAAATTGAAATGTCACGCATAATGTAAATTGGAAGTTAAGTTCCTTTCGCACAGTTCCTTTAATTTCGGTTGCCCGCATACAAGTGGTATGAGCATGAGAAACTTTTGACAGAAATTGGCGGAGTGCGTTTATATTAGGTTAGGCAGTAAAGTTTAAAAAAATTCCTTCAATTTCTTCTATTTTTGTCCATTCTTTGTATGGAGTCGGTGCACTGTACGTCGTATAGATTTTTTCGAAATTACTTGTCACCACCTCAAAAGTAAGTAAGAATAACTAATTTTCTTACAGAACCACAATGAGTGAGAGTGATGGTGAAGTCAAAGCGTGGGTTTCAATCGCAACTATCGATCGAGATTGCGATGCAGCAAACTAAAGATGACGCATTACGGGGTACAGCTAATTTGATTTTGTCGAACTTGGCAGATGATGACGTCAGTACTTTTTGTATTTTTTGTTTGCATATGCTTGTTTGTACTTTAATTGAGTTCAAGGCTTAGGTTTTGCTTTCGCAAATCATAAGAAAACATAGAGAAATATCGGGATGAAACGATAAAACTATAAATGGCCCGCTCTATGTAGAAGTGGCTTAACTCACTGTTTTCCTATTATCTTCTTTTTCTCTCCGGCATCTTCTCTATTAGGCACTGCGCTGACCCAGTATTTTTGAGACTGCGTAATACGTGCAGAGTATATGTACAGCATTTCACATACTTGTAGGTCAAGTATACATTTGACAATATACGAAAACTACAAATTTAAATGCATATTATTAGAAAGAACAATAAATGATCTTTCTGTTCATGTTATTTTCCTTAAAAAATATTAATATTTGGTATGGAAATTTTCAACTCTTGATTTATAACTTTTTTCCTTTTTTTTATATTTTTAGGAAAATAGCGGTTCGGTATGGACTTCTGCAGGTTGAAGGATGACGTTCTTTGGGCACCAACCTCATCGTATATATGGGACTTATGTGTAGATAAATATAAGTTATATAAGTAGAAAATTAATTGTTTTGTATATGTATGTTATTTTGTAAAACTGAAAATGTAAATATTTTAAGTGGTCTAATTAGGATTATTTTCAACTGTTATTAGTTAATTTTTATGCTATTATCTTTGGTATTTTAAGTTGATACATTGTACTTTATATTAAGATATTCTTAATAATTAATATAAGTTTAAATATTGTAACTTGATAAATATTGTAAAATAAAATACTTAATTAAAAAAAAAATAACTTTTTTATATAAAATATTTAGTAAACTATAGGTAACCCAGAATTTTCGGATTTCAGACCACTGTGCGGTGGGATAAACGTCAAATTGAAATGTCACGCATAATGTAAATTGGAAGTTAAGTTCCTTTCGCACAGTTCCTTTAATTTCGGTTGCCCGCATACAAGTGGTATGAGCATGAGAAACTTTTGACAGAAATTGGCGGAGTGCGTTTATATTAGGTTAGGCAGTAAAGTTTAAAAAAATTCCTTCAATTTCTTCTATTTTTGTCCATTCTTTGTATGGAGTCGGTGCACTGTACGTCGTATAGATTTTTTCGAAATTACTTGTCACCACCTCAAAAGTAAGTAAGAATAACTAATTTTCTTACAGAACCACAATTACTGAGAGTGATGGTGAAGCGTGGGTTTCAATCGCAACTAGCGGTTAGCGCTAGCCAGTAGGTAACAAATAGAAGTGGATAGGGGTAAGAAATGAATAAAAATGGTAACCCGACATCTCCACAGAAAACAGCTGATGTCTCAAAATTGATGTCAGAAAATATATTGTCAATGGAGACCGCTTATTTCTTCATGTCAGCCATTTATGTCAGCGTTTATGTCTTGGCATCTATTGTATGAAATAAGCTGTCATTTTGTTACTTTGACTGCTAATTTTTCATTTGGCTGTAAATTTCGTGGCGTGAACATTGAAGATATTTTCATTCAGAAGCAAAAACTGAGTTGTTTTCTATTGCAATTATTAATGTTTACGTATTTAGGTGGTACAGTGGCCGCTGTGGTCGAGTTGGTAGCGGTGCGTGCTATAACTCGATATGCCGGTGAGTTCGAGGTTCGAATCTCAGTCAGGGCAAGCAAAATCTTAATCATAAACAAGTTTTTTCTAATAGTGGTCACCCCTCGGAGGCAATGGCAAAACCTTCGAAGGTATTTCCGCCATGAAAAAGCTTATCATTAAATACATCTGCCGTTCGGAGTCGGCACAAAACTGTAGGTGCCTCCATTTGTGGTATAATATAAAGACGCACACCTCAAATGGTTGGAGAAGATCGGCCAAACACTGAGCTATATAGTGTAAGCGCCAAAGGATTATTATTATTAATCTCCGCTGAAGATCTTCAAGAAGATTTTTCATATATATAAACTCATATATTTGGGATGGATTCAAATTTGAAACAGAATTTCCGGATAGAGACTTAGATTTTACATGCTCCGGCTGAGGTTCCATCCCGGAACTCCGCGGTATGGCGAGTTATAGCTCGCGCCACTAACCACTCGACCATAGCAAATATTGCCGTAAGCAATTGAACTACAACTAAATATCAACTATCTTGAAGATAGTATTTTCAGTTGTTGAAGCTATCGATTATTGAAATTTGATAGTCTGACAGTCAAAAAAGTTCTAACCACGTTCCAATATCCATCAACCAACTACAAATATAGGGTACATTTTCGTTCTCAAAACCAAACCAAACTTGACAAGGTATGACGGAAAATCGTGAGTAAGGTTAATTTAAAAGTGATTTTTAAATGGAAAAAAGTTTACAAAAATGCTCTCCTCGGCAGGCAATGGCAAAACCTCCGAAGGTATTTCTGCCTTGAAAAAAGCTTCTCATAAAATTCATCTGCCATTCGGAGTCGGCACAAAACTTTAGGTCCCTCCATTTGAGGTATAATATAAAGACGCACATCACAACCGGTAGGAGATGCTCGGATAAACTCTGAGCTATATAGTGTAAGCGCCAAAATTAAATTATTATTATATTTGGGTGGAAAGAAAATATATTTCTTGTATTATTTTCAGCATATTTTCGCTTTATTATACGAACTTACTTGTTTGACGCCATCTTACAAATGTTTACTTATGTGAATACATCAAACTGCCCACACATACAAATTGACAAAACATTTTTAATTTTTTCCTGCCAAATTGACAGATGTTAGAACATCAGCTATTTTCTGTGGAGATGTCGGGTAACAGGTAATAGTGTTTAGCAATAACAAATAGTTAACATAATCGGTTACTAATAAAACCGGTACTGCTAACTAACAACTACCAGACTCTGTAACCGTCAATGTTAGAGCGAGAGTAGCAAGTAGGATGACCACACCGACGTGAACCAGGGAGGGGAAATGGTAATTTTTTCCCACGGCTAGAACAAATGTGACTAATTTCCTAACAATCGCACAAGTGAACGCAAACACTTAGCTATTTTGTTTGTTAACCATTACCCGTCTTGTAGGGTAGTCATAATTACAAACAATAATCTTTTTTCCAGACACATACACCATCATGGAGCAGTATAACGAACACTGAGGAAATGTCCATATATGACCGGTTTCATCGTCGTATAATAAAGGTAGGTATGTGGATAAATTAGGACAAATTTGAAATGTTTTATTATTACCATATCTTTCCATTCAGACTGAAATGCTGACCGTGCATGTTAAAGGCAAAAACAGCACACATAATCACTTAGCCTAATTAATTTTTTGTACGTTACATTCTCTTTTAAATTAATTCACATGATTTTTAAAATATTCGTTAGCTTAGTCTTGCTTTTTCAAAAATAATACAAATGTTGTAAATACTAATATTAATTTTTTATTTGTTCTATTCGTTGAAATATTATTTAAATAATAACCATTCTGAGTACAAATTTGGATGTTCTGTATAAACTGTGCATGTACGCGATACGTTTACGAAATTTTACGAAGTTCTAACCGAAGGCTTATTTTTTCACAAGTGTTTGAAAACTGCAAATGGGTGTTATTTTTAGCCTTTACCTCATTTAAAACAAATAATGAAATAAATAAACAGGTCATAAAACAACGGAAGTTGTTATTATTTAAAATAATGATCAATTATTTTTCAGTCCATTGTATTTTTAATTAGCTAATATTTTTTAATAAAAACTGCAACTTTTACAAACTGCCTATTTGCGTGTACCGGATATAATGTTAGTTAAGTATTAAATTTTAAAAAGTTCAACAATTGTTATTATAAGAAAGATTCACGAATTATCTTCTACTCTAATAAATTTTCTTTTAATTAAATTAAAATTTTTTGTAAAAATTGTAACTCTTGAGAGCTGCTACATATATTGCATGCCCAATATACATATATACATACATATACGGCAATTAACATAGTTGGAAGCAAAGTTTAAATTTTCAAAAATGTTCAATAATTTCAATTAGAAATGGATGTTTGTAGATAGATCAATAAATTCATTTTCAGTGTATTTTTTTTTAATGTTTATTAATTACAAATTTAAATGAGTATTATTGGAAAGAATAATCGTTTACCTTTGTGTCCATATTATTTTCTCTTAAAAAATGTAAATTTCACTTTTCTTGTTAGTAAAGTACAAATTTTTAAAAAAAGGTCGATAATTTCAAATAAAAAAGGGGTTTTATTAAAAAGATCAATGAATTATCTTTCAGTCCATTACGTTTTTTTTATTCAATAAATATATTGTATGTCTACATATATAACTGTTTTGGATAACAAGAAGCTAACCACGATCGAGTGAAACAAAGGCTGCGTCATCCGAGAACCACTAGTCCGCTCTTTGTAGATCTGACAGAATCTACCCATTCGTTAACGTAGTAATAGTCTTTTCATGCAATAAGCTGTCTTCAAACGTATAAATTTAAGTGATGAGGCGAGAAGTGTAAGTGTATGACGATAATAGGCCTCATCTTTTGTAAGCGACTTGCAAAAGAACACTAGGTAACATATCGTATAACGTGGAAAGCAACAACAAAAATAATCGAGTTAAGTTTAAATAAGCGGGTTGAAATAAACTCGCTTAAAAAATAGTCGACCTCATTGAAAGTGTTGGAAAGTGAGAAAGTGGTGCTATTGTGAATAATCAGTGGAAAGTACCAAGGAAAAATCGAAAATTTTCACTAAACATTAAAATTAATAAAAAACCAAGATTGAGCAGACGTATGTAAGTAAAATCGCCTCTTATAAGAATTACTCAATTTGTTTTGTTTTGCTAACAAATTTTAGGTCCCTTCATTTGTGGTAGAATATAAAGACGCACACCACAAATGGTAAGAGAAGCTCGGCCAAACACTGAGGTTTATACATAATGTAAGCGCCAAATTATTATTATTATTAATTGATATGATAATTTAAGAATTTATTGACATATAAGTATAAAGATAAATACATATTTTTTTTTGTTTCTACATAATTAAAAAAGGAGAAAGGAGAGCATTTGCTTTTTCGGGCTACTTTCTATAATACAGAATTCAAAGTTCGGTTTATATCCAATTATATTGTACCTAATTGCAGTGACAATTATCTATATATTTTAATTATTTTCTTCAAATTTTCAAATAATAATTGAAAAATTATACAATTCTTAATTGTTTACATGTAGCCATAATTGGATTCAAAACATCTATAGATCAGCTGAATTGAAGATTGGTTTTGCTTATCTTGGAATATGGTATGGTATGGTATGTGTGGCTGTCACCGTTGCTTCAGCGACCCACTTAGGCCATGATTGGAGGCCCGTTGTGATACCACTAGCTAAGTGTTCATTCCCCTTTGCTGAACCATTTTGAGCTCTTGACGAATCTCGCCAAGCATCTTGGGTCTATAGAACCTAATTCTCCGAGGTCTCCAAAAAGTGGTACCCCTAGAAATCGTAGCCTGCTTCTTGCTAGCGCTGGACAATTGCATAGAAGATGGAGAACAGTTTCCTCCGCTTCATAATTTTTGCAGCTTCTACAGCATCTGTGAAAGGGTACACCGAGACGCCCCGCGTGGTTGCCTATGAGGCAGTGCCCCGTAAGGGCTCCAATGACCTGAGATATATCATCCCGTTTTAAGGTGTACAGACCACGCGACCGTTTACGATCCCATCTAGGCCAAGTCTGCCTAGATATCCTACAAGTCGTGGTCTGTGCCCACCTCTCATTCGCACGAGCATAAGCATATTCTTTTGAGAGCAGCCTGCAAGTACCAAAGGGCATACCAATGCGTTCTTTACCAGGAAGAATCTGCTTGGTTGTCCCTTCCCTCGCAAGTTCATCCGCTATACAGTTACCCACGATGTCCCTGTGGCCTGGAACCCAGATGAGGTTTAGTCTGTTCTGCTTAGCCATCTCCTGAAGAGATCGGCGGCAGTCCAGTACAATCTTTGAAGTTATCGCAGCTGAGCTCACTGCTCTAATTGCCGCTTGGCTATCGCTAAATATAAAAATGTTGTTGGCTTTTAAGACGGTTTGCAACCTGTCCACAGCCTCCTTAATGGCTGAAACCTCAGCTTGAAAAACACTACAGTGATCCGGTAGCCTAAAAGAACAGCTCAGAGATAAGACTCGCGAGAAGACCCCTCCTCCCATTCTGCCATTCAGCTTTGAACCATCTGTGAACACCGTAATACTTCCAGGTGGGGTATAGAAATTTTTAGACCACTCCTCTCTACCTGGAATCAACATCGCGAAGTTTCTGTCTGGGACCATGGTATCGACGCAGCGATCAGTGCAGTCCGGAAGGAAGCTATACTTACTCAGTATGCTTGAGTGCCCACATAGGGTAGACTCCCATTGATATGTCTCTCTTAGTCGAAGCGCGGCAAGAGCCGCCATCTGTTGACCCACTAAGTCGAGGGGTAGAAGGTCCAGAAAAACATTCAAGGCGTCGTTTGGTGTTGTTCGTAAAGCTCCGCTAATGCAGATAATACTGGCTCTTTGTACTTTACTAAGTAGATTGAGGTTAGCAGTTTTGCTCAAGGCAGGCCACCATACGATGACTCCATAAAGAAGAATTGGTCTTACTACCGCTGTATAGATCCAGCGGCATACGCTTGGATTTAGACCCCATTTCTTTCCAATGGCCCTTTTGCAGGAGTATAGGGCCACAAAAGCCTTTTGAGTGCGCTGGATAATATTATTTCTCCAGCTTAGTTTCATATCTAGTGTGACGCCAAGAAACTTGGCTTCCTTCTTTAGATTTAAACGAATACCATTCAGTACCGGAGTAATTAACTCCGGTGTCTTATATTTTCTAGTGAAGAGTACCAACTCCACCTTTTCCGAGTTGACGCTAAGACCACATTGCGTGGACCAGTTCCCTACAGCGCGGAGTGTTCCTTGCATCAAATCACACAAGGTCTGCGGGAACTTGCCCATGTATGCTATGGCGATGTCATCTGCATATGCGACAACCCTGGCGGCACCCCATTCCGTCTCCCGCAAGAGTATATTTACAGTTAGATTCCAGAGTAGGGGTGAAAGTACACCACCCTGTGGCGTTCCGCGAGACACATGCCTCGAAACACGGTTTGCGCCGACTTCTGCTGTAATCTTTCTACCTAAGGGAGCCTTCTACACCGAGTCCTCTTAAGGCCTGAGTTATGGCCCCCGGATTAATGTTGTTAAAAGATCCCTCAATGTCAAGAAAAGCTACGAGGCAAAATTCCTGGTAACTAAAAGATCTCTCAATGTAGCTGACTAGGGAATGTAGCGCAGTGTCTGTGGACCTTCCCTTTAGACAAGCATGCTGGTTATTTGACAAAAGTCTTTTATCGATCGTGAAAGAGAGGTGGTTATTAATCAGCCTCTCTAGAGTTTTGAGAACAAAGGATGACAGGCTTATTGGTCTGAGATCCTTCGGGCTCGTTTGTGATACTTTTCCGGCCTTGGGAATGAAGACCACTGAAACAGATCTCCATGCCGTTGGTACGTAGTTTAGTTTAAAGCAGGCCCTAAACATGCTTAGTAGCCAATTCGCAGAAGTTTCGATTGTTGCATCCAGCTGCGCAGGTATGATGCCATCCGGCCCTGCTGTTTTATAAGGTTTAAAGCTTTTTATCGCTGAAATAATACTTTCTCTTGAGATAGGGAGATTAACGATTGCGCCCGAAGGGACGCACTCTACTTCCCTTGATTCTGAGCTTCCAGGAAAGTGTGTGTCGAGAAGCAGCTCGACCGTATCTTTTCCTGTAGCCGTCCAGCAGCCATCCTGTCTCTGTAAAGATCCAATCGGGTTTGTTGTGCCCGACAGAATTCTTCTTAGTCTGGCAGTTTTGTTAACGCCTTCAATGCCAGTACAGAATTTCCTCCATGAGGACCTCTTCGCTTCACGTAGGGCTTTTTTATAGACCCGCAGGAGCGCTTATAAGTCTGCCATTCTAACTCCTGACTCAGCCTTTTCGCCCTGTTAAACTGCCTTCGGCAATCTTTGCGCAGCGAGTTTAAGTCGCGGGACCACCAGTGTGGCCTACGCTTTCCCCAAGTTTTGGGGTCAGGGCAGGCTCTGGCCAGGGCCTGCGAGCAGCTCACAGTAAAAAAGTCCACCATGTCCTCCAGTTTACCGATGGTGTTGGGCTCTACCGGTAATGGATGTGGTAGGTTGCTTTCGAGAATTTCCCTATAGAGAAGCCAGTCAGTGTTTCTCAGGTTCTTACGAACCTTCGGAGCATTGGTGAACAGATCTAGAGTTATCTCAATATATCTATGGTCTGAAAATGAGTGTTCTTCAAGAACTTTCCAATTGGTTACCATATCATATAGCTTTTCACTACATAAAGTGAGGTCTATGACCTCCTGTCGATTTTTGACGATAAAAGTGGGCTCTGTGCCCCTATTGCATATAACTAAGTTAGTGGTTAAGAGGTAATTGAAAAGAGACTCACCTCGATTGTTAACGTCGGTGCTACCCCACTGTACATGGTGGGCGTTAGCGTCGCACCCGATGAGAACTAAACCCTCTGCGTGGTCGTTCACTAGATCGCGGAGTAGATCCTGAGGGGGATTCTCAGCCTCATACGCTATATAAGTGGAGGCCAATAGCAAAGACTTGCCTCCGATCTCGAGCAGTGTTGTCGTCATGTCTCCATTACTATAACAAGGTAAAAGAAAAATGTTTAGATCTTTCTTCGCCATTACGCAGGTTCTTATTTTACCTTTACCACGCTCAACAAGCAGCCTATAGCCCACCGCACCTAGACCACAGACCCCCGAGTTATTAACCCAGGGTTCTTGGATAAGGGCGATGTCTATGTCGTCAACAAGTAGGTGACTCAGGAGAGCAGCGGATGCTGCCCTAGACCGGTGGATGTTGATCTGCAGAGCCCTCATCATTTGAGGTTCCCATCAACTCCTCCACCGCAACGACAGTGACGTCAGCGCTGTCTTCCCCTTCGCTAAGGAGCAGCTCCTCCTCAGCATACGATCTTTGCATCGCCGATGCCAAGTTTGATTGCGAGGAGGCTCCGCTCTCCGCGTCGGAAAAGTCAGCCTCCGGTTCAGGTCCCTCAATGTCCACCTCCATTGAGGCACCCGCTTCGGAGGCACGCTGCGCGTCACCACGGTACACTCGCAGAGTCACCTCGTCAAGGCCGTAGTAAACACGGCCCTGTCTCTTCTCCAGGATCTCCAAAGAGTCCCTGTTCAGAGACAGGACCACTTGCCTTGACGGCCCATCCGGCTCCTCTACTCGTAGGACCTTCCAGTCGCCCGTAGGTATTGTCGGGTTCATCACCTGGAGCATCTTTAAGATGCTCTCCGGGGATGACGGTGTTACAGGCACCCAGGCCCTCGCTCTAGGTCTGACTGGAATATCCTTCCAGTCGACAACCGATAGTTTCGCTCCGGGGTATACAGCCCCTACCTTAGCAACGGCGGCCTTATACAGCGCCGCCGACCTTGCATCATCACATGCCACTACCTTAACGTGGCCCTGGAACCAGCCGGCATCTCTGCACGCAGGAGGGTCTCCAGGGTTCTCTAGCAGAACATCCATGATGACGTTTGCCAGAGCCGCCTTCACCCACCTCCACTGGTTCCTTGGGATCGACCCGTGCTCGTTGCCGCGGTCCAGAACCCCGATAAGGATCCTGTCTTTGGCAACATCCGCAAAACTGGGTCTGGCCACACCGGGTCGGACACACTTCTTTTTAGGAGCAGGTTGTTGCTCCTCCACTGACCTCTGTCTCTTTGTTGGGGGTACTCCATCTTCAGCCGCTACCCCAGCTGTGCTTCGGTAGTTGGGTAGTAGAGCTTTCGCTCTTTCTACCGCCTCCCTTGCACACTGAGGCAACGTTTCCAACGGCACCCCCTTGTACTTTTTGAGCGTTCTGGCAGCCCTACGCTTCTCAACGTGTGTGGACCGCCCGCTCGACCAACCATGAAAGGAATCGCCCGTAGTTGCCATCGCGACGATTCCTTGTTTATAAATTTTTTCGGCTGCTTGCCGCCCATCCCCAGTTGAGCCAGGTCGTGAGACCTTTGCCTTTATGGGTGGAGGCTTCGCAGCCGTGCCGGCGTTTGATGGGCACACTGCGCCAGGGGCCGCGGGTCGACCTGCCGTTTCCAGCATAGCCTTCGCAGCCTTACTGGTGCTTGGCCCCACCATAACGCCCGTAATCACGGGTCGGCTCGGGGTCTCCCCCGGAGCAGAACCGGAAGTGCTCGCTATGCGGCGAAGCGGTGCATTAGGCACATGCGCCTGCACTGTCTTACCCCGTGGAGGGGAAGACGAAGTTTTTTTGTTAATTGGCCTTTCCATGATTAATAGGGTCCCCACTCAAAGCCGCTATCCTCACTCGGTGCTGTAGTCGCTATAGGATCCCATGGTTATCTATGAAGCAGGGAGGCCATGCAAGGGTTGGCACCCACCCTTATGGGGTTAGGTGCTCAGAGCCAGATCCAGCGCAAAAGCGGGAGGGTCGCCTCAACCGCTACCTACAGCCACCAACTAAATGGCGACGAGATTGGAACGTACTTCGAGGCCTGCCAGGGTTTTAACGGGACGGAGGCAGTCACGGCATTAGCCTGAAAGCCATTTCTGCAGGGTTTCACCCCTGCATACTCAGGTAACAGAATACCGCAACCACCAGCTCGGTATCAACGAAACAAATCATTAGGGAGAGGGTAGTCAAGGGACGAAATAAGGTCAGGCCAAGGGGAGGGTTCTCACCTTCCTTTATTTGTTCCCCAGCCGATCCTTAGGTTAACAGTGCTACCAAGCGTGAAGGAAAAGGAGGAGATTGATCGTGAGAGGTGAAAGGCATCACATCCGAAGATCAGCCGTCGCGTTGCACTTCACTACCCTTTAAGCACCTATGTTGGAATAAAGCAAATTCCGATAGAATTTCCGCGACAGGGTAAAATAAACTTACCCGTTCTCGAAAGCCCTCAAAACCTTTAACATTTTTCTGCGTGCGTTTACTTTACAGAGTTGCATGGCTGTCAAATTCGTTTGAAAACAATACAAGGTGAAATTTTCAGCGTTGGATCAATTTATTTATTGGTTTTAATTGATTGTTTTACTTTATGTTACATAGGGACTTATTAACAAGTTTGACAATTGATTTGTTTCCTGTTTTATATTTAGAAGCAATAATAATCATAAAAACCGTAATTGCAAGCACAAATTTACAAAAAGTCTTCATTCAAAATTTGTTTGATAATTTCTTTGCTAATCCAAACAAAAAACCAGTATTCGTTATATTGAAGATAATGCGCATCATCCTCAATGGTGCACGCTGGTCAAAAATTCCAATTTCTGGAATTTATAATGCGGTCACCCACATGTGTTTTTTGCTACAGCTGTTTGAAGTTGACACTGTAGCCTGGCAGTGTCGTTGCCATGTGTATTACTACTGTTAAATTATACATTTATTAAATTTTTTTTTGTGTTTTGCAAAATGGAGTTTGATTTTGAAGTTATGAAAAACAAAATTTCGATTAAACATGTGTGTGTTTGTCATTTACTTGTGTTAAATGTTGCGATACACACTTACTTGCGTGTTTTATTACTGCTACATAAAATTATAACAAAAAGTGTAAAAAACTTGTGACACCAGTAGATCCTGCCAAATAATAGAATAAGGGGATTGTTAGAAGTATATTGTTTTATATTATTAAAGAAAAAGTTTGGGTGTCCTTCAGAATCGTGCTACAGATTGTTTTTTTTCTCGCAGTTTCTTGCCATTTTGCATTTTTACATTCTGACATCATTTTTGAAATCAGCAACCACAAATAGCCCCTTACACTTAATTTCAGTTCTTAAAACAACTTATTCCGAAAATCCGTCCGCTATTTTGGGTCAGCCATTTCGAATTTTTACATTCTGACCTAATTTTTGAAATCAGTGAACCAAAAACCTTCGGAAAATAATGTTGTTGCTTCGTTTCGCCCAGAATTTTCCGATTTCAGACCACAGTGCGGTGGGATAAACGTCAAATCGAAATGTCACGCAAGATGTGAAGTTAAGTTAGCTTTTCCCACAGGTCCTTTAATTTCGGTTGCCCGCATACAAGTGGGAGAGAGCATGAGCATGAGAAACTTTTGACAGAAATTGGCGGAGTGCGTTTATATTAGGTTAGGCAGTAAAGTTTAAAAAAATTCCTTCAATTTATTCTATTTTTGTCCATTCTTTGTATGGAGTCGGTGCACTGTACGTCGTATAGATTTTTTCGAAATTACTTGTCACCACCTCAAAAGTAAGTAAGAATAACTAATTTTCTTACAGAACCACAATGAGTGAGAGTGATGGTGAAGTCAAAGCGTGGGTTTCAATCGCAACTATCGATCGAGATTGCGATGCAGCAAACTAAAGATGACGCATTACGGGGTACAGCTAATTTGGTTTTGTCGAACTTGGCAGATGATGACGTAAGTATTTTTTGTATTTTTTGTTTGCATATGCATGTTTGTACTTTAATTGAGTTCAAGGCTTAGGTTTTGCTTTCGCAAATGATAAGAAAACATAGAGAAATATCGGGATGAAACGATAAAACTATAAATGGCCCGCTCTATGTAGAAGTGGCTTAACTCACTGTTTTCCTATTATCTTCTTTTTCTCTCCGGCATCTTCTCTATTAGGCACTGCGCTGACCCAGTATTTTTGATATTGCGTAATACGTGCAGAGTATATGTACAGCATTTCACATACTTGTAGGTCAAGTATACATTTGACAATATACGAAAACTACAAATTTAAATGCATATTATTAGAAAGAACAATAAATGATCTTTCTGTTCATGTTATTTTCCTTTAAAAATATTAATATTTGGTATGGAAATTTTCAACTCTTGATTTATAACTTTTTTCCTTTTTTTATATTTTTAGGAAAATAGCGGTTCGGTATGGACTTCTGCAGGTTGAAGGATGACGTTCTTTGGGCACCAACCTCATCGTATATATGGGACTTATGTGTAGATAAATAAAAGTTATATAAGTAGAAAATTAATTGTTTTGTATATGTATGTTATTTCGTAACACTGAAAATGTAAATATTTTAAGTGGTCTAATTAGGATTATTTTCAACTGTTATTAGTTAATTTTTATGCTATTATCTTTGGTATTTTAAGTTGATACATTGTACTTTATATTAAGATATTCTTAATAATTAATATAAGTTTAAATATTGTAACTTGATAAATATTGTAAAATAAAATACTTAATTAAAAAAAAAATAATTTTTTTATATAAAATATTTAGTAAACTTAGGTAACGGTTAGCGCTAGCCAGTAGGTAACAAATAGAAGTGGATAGGGGTAACAAATGAATAAAAAGGGTAACCCGACATCTCCACAGAAAATAGCTGATGTCTCAAAATAGATGTCAGAAAATATATTGTCAATGGAGACCGCTTATTTCTTCATGTCAACCATTTATGTCAGCGTTTAGGTCTTGGCATCTATTGTATGAAATAAGCTGTCATTTTGTTACTTTGACTGCTAATTTTTCATTTGGCTGTAAATTTCGTGGCGTGAACATTGAAAATATTTTCATTCAGAAGCAAAAACTGAGTTGTTTTCTATTGCAATTATTAATGTTTACGTATTTAGGTGGTACAGTGGCCGCTGTGGTCGAGTTGGTAGCGGTGCGTGCTATAACTCGATATGCCGGTGAGTTCGAGGTTCGAATCTCAGTCAGGGCAAGCAAAATCTTAATCATAAACAAGTTTTTTCTAATAGTGGTCACCCCTCGGAGGCAATGGCAAAACCTTCGAAGGTATTTCCGCCATGAAAAAGCTTATCATTAAATACATCTGGCGTTCGGAGTCGGCACAAAACTGTAGGTCTCTCCATTTGTGGTATAATATAAAGACGCACACCTCAAATGGTTGGAGAAGCTCGGCCAAACACTGAGCTATATAGTGTAAGCGCCAAAGGATTATTATTATTAATCTCCGCTGAAGATCTTCAAGAAGATTTTTCATATACATATATAAACTCATATATTTGGGATGGAGTCAAATTTGAAACAGAATTTCCGGATAGAGACTTAGATTTTACATGCTCCGGCTGAGGTTCCATCCCGGAACTCCGCGGTATGGCGAGTTATAGCTCGCGCCACTAATCACTCGACCATAGCAATTACTACCGTACAACATCTCGTAAATTCGAAAAAATCTGTAAAATCTTTAAGCAATTGAACTACAACTAAATATCAACTATCTTGATGATAGTATTTTCAGTTGTTGAAGCTATCGATTATTGAAATTTGATAGTCTGACAGTCAAAAAAGTTCTAACCACGTTCCAATATCCATCAAACAACTACAAATATAGGGTACATTTTCGTTCTCAAAACCAAACCAAACTTGACAAGGTATGACGGAAAATCGTGAGTAAGGTTAATTTAAAAGTGATTTTTAAATGGAAAAAAGTTTACAAAAATGCTCTCCTCGGCAGGCAATGGCAAAACCTCCGAAGGTATTTCTGCCTTGAAAAAAGCTTCTCATAAAATTAATCTGCCATTCGGAGTCGGCACAAAACTTTAGGTCCCTCCATTTGTGGTATAATATAAAGACGCACATCACAACCGGTAGGAGATGCTCGGATAAACACTGAGCTATATAGTGTAAGCGCCAAATTAAATTATTATTATATTTGGGTGGAAAGAAAATATATTTCTTGTATTATTTTCAGCATATTTCCGCTTTATTATACGAACTTACTTGTTTGACGCCATCTTACAAATGTTTATGTGAATACATCAAACTGCCCACACATACAAATTGACAAAACATTTTTAATTTTTTCCTGCCAAATTGACAGATGTTAGAACATCAGCTATTTTCTGTGGAGATGTCGGGTAACAAGTAATAGTGTTTAGCAATAACAAATAGTTAACATAATCGGTTACTAATAAAACCGGTACTGCTAACTAACAACTACCAGACTCTGTAACCGTCAATGTTAGAGCGAGAGTAGCAAGTAGGATGACCACACCGACGTGAACCAGGGAGGGGGAAATGGTAATTTTTTCCCACGGCTAGAACAAATGTGACTAATTTCCTAACAATCACACAAGTGAACGCAAACACTTAGCTACTTTGTTTGCTAACCATTATCCGTCTTGTAGGGTAGTCATAATTACAAACAATAATCTTTTTTCCAGACACATATACACCATCATGGAGCAGTATAACGAACACTGAGGAAATGTCCATATATGACCGGTTTCATCGTCGTATAATAAAGGTAGGTATGTGGATAAATTAGGACAAATTGGAAATGTTTTATTATTACCATATCTTTCCATTCAGACTGAAATGCTGACCGTGCATGTTAAAGGCAAAAACAACACACATAATCACTTAGCCTAATTAATTTTTTGTACGTTACATTCTCTTTTAAATTAATTCACATGATTTTTAAAATATTCGTTAGCTTAGTCTTGCTTTTCAAAAATAATACAAATGTTGTAAATACTAATATTAATTTTTTATTTGTTCTATTCGTTGAAATATTATTTAAATAATAACCATTCTGAGTACAAATTTGGATGTTCTGTATAAACTGTGCATGTACGCGATACGTTTACGAAATTTTACGAAGTTCTAACCGAAGGCTTATTTTTTCACAAATGTTTGAAAACTGCAAATGGGTGTTATTTTTAGCCTTTACCTCATTTAAAACAAATAATGAAATAAATAAACAGGTCATAAAACAACGGAAGTTGTTATTATTTAAAATAATGATCAATTATTTTTCAGTCCATTGTATTTTTAATTAGCTAATATTTTTTAATAAAAACTGCAACTTTTACAAACTGCCTATTTGCATGTACGGGATATAATGTTAGTTAAGTATTAAATTTTAAAAAGTTCAACAATTGTTATTATAAGAAAGATTCACGAATTATCTTCTAGTCTAATAAATTTTCTTTTAATTAAATTAAAAATTTTTGTAAAAATTGTAACTCTTGAGAGCTGCTACATACATATATTGCATGCCCAATATACATATATACATACATATACGGCAATTAACATAGTTGGAAGCAAAGTTTAAATTTTCAAAAATGTTCAATAATTTCAATTAGAAATGGATGTTTGTAGATAGATCAATAAATTATTTTTCAGTGTATTTCTTTTTAATGTTTATTAATTACAAATTTAAATGAGTATTATTGGAAAGAATAATCGTTTACCTTTGTGTCCATATTATTTTCTCTTAAAAAATGTAAATTTCACTTTTCTTGTTAGTAAAGTACAAATTTTTAAAAAAAGGTCGATAATTTCAAATAAAAAAGGGGTTTTATTAAAAAGATCAATGAATTATCTTTCAGTCCATTACGTTTTTTTTATTCAATAAATATATTGTATGTCTATATAACTGTTTTGGATAACAAGAAGCTAACCACGATCGAGTGAAACAAAGGCTGCGTCATCCGAGAACCACTAGTCCGCTCTTTGTAGATCTGACAGAATCTACCCATTCGTTAACGTAGTAATAGTCTTTTCATGCAATAAGCTGTCTTCAAACGTATAAATTTAAGTGATGAGGCGAGAAGTGTAAGTGTATGACGATAATAGGCCTCATCTTTTGTAAGCGACTTGCAAAAGAACACTAGGTAACATATCGTATAACGTGGAAAGCAACAACAAAAACAATCGAGTTAAGTTTAAATAAGCGGGTTGAAATAAACTCGCTTAAAAAATAGTCGACCTCATTGAAGGTGTTGGAAAGTGAGAAAGTGGTGCTATTGTGAATAATCATTGGAAAGTACCAAGGAAAAATCGAAAATTTTCACTAAACATCAAAATTAATAAAAAACTAAGATTGAGCAGACGTATGTAAGTAAAATCGCCTCTTATAAGAATTACTCAATTTGTTTTGTTTTGCTAACAAATTTTAGGTCCCTTCATTTGTGGTAGAATATAAAGACGTACACCACAAATGGTAAGAGAAGCTCGGCCAAACACTGAGGTTTATACATAATGTAAGCGCCAAATTATTATTATTATTAATTGATATGATAATTTAAGAATTTATTGACATATAAATATAAAGATAAATACATGATTTTTTTTGTTTCTACATAATTAAAAAAGGAGAAAGGAGAGCATTTGCTTTTTCGGGCTACTTTCTATAATATAGAATTCAAAGTTCGGTTTATATCCAATTATATTGTACCTAATTGCAGTGACCATTATCTATATATTTTAATTATTTTCTTCAAATTTTCAAATAATAATTGAAAAATTATACAATTCTTAATTGTTTACATGTAGCCATAATTGGATTCAAAACATCTATAGATCAGCTGAATTGAAGATTGGTTTTGCTTATGTTGGAATATGGTATGGTATGGTATGTGTGGCTGTGACCGTTGCTTCAGCGACCCACTTAGGCCATGATTGGAGGCCCGTTGTGATACCACTAGCTAAGTGTTCATTCCCCTTTGCTGAACCATTTTGAGCTCTTGACGAATCTCGCCAAGCATCTTGGGTCTATATAACCTAATTCTCCGAGGTCTCCAAAAAGTGGTACCCCTAGAAATCGTAGCCTGCTTCTTGCTAGCGCTGGACAATTGCATAGAAGATGGAGAACAGTTTCCTCCTCTTCATAATTTTTGCAGCTTCTACAGCATCTGTGAAAGGGTACACCGAGACGCCCCGCGTGGTTGCCTATGAGGCAGTGCCCCGTAAGGGCTCCAATGACCTGATATATATCATCCCGTTTTAAGGTGTACAGACCACGCGACCGTTTACGATCCCATCTAGGCCAAGTCTGCCTAGATATCCTACAAGTCGTGGTCTGTGCTCACCTCTCATTCGCACGAGCATAAGCATATTCTTTTGAGAGCAGCCTGCAAGTACCAAAGGGCATATCAATGCGTTCTTTACCAGGAAGAATATGCTTGGTTGTCCCTTCCCTTGCAAGTTCATCCGCTATACAGTTACCCTCGATGTCCCTGTGGCCTGGAACCCAGATGAGGTTTAGTCTGTTCTGCTTAGCCATCTCCTGAAGATATCGGCGGCAGTCCAGTACAATCTTTGAAGTTATCGCAGCTGAGCTCACTGCTCTAATTGCCGCTTGGCTATCGCTAAATATAAAAACGTTGTTGGCTTTTAAGACGGTTTGCAACCTGTCCACAGCCTCCTTAATGGCTGAAACCTCAGCTTGAAAAACACTACAGTGATCCGACAGCCCAAAAGAACA
This sequence comes from Philophylla caesio, assembly GCA_963971545.1. Lineage (NCBI taxonomy): Eukaryota > Metazoa > Arthropoda > Insecta > Diptera > Tephritidae > Philophylla > Philophylla caesio. The sequence goes on from OZ020606.1 coordinate 65,155,597, forward strand.
GCTCAGAGATAAGACTCGCGAGAAGACCCCTCCTCCCACTCTGCCATTCAGCTTCGAACCATCTGTGAACACCGTAATACTTCCAGGTGGGGTATAGAAATTTTTAGACCACTCCTCTCTACCTGGAATCAACATCGCGAAGTTTCTGTCTGGGACCATGGTATCGACGCAGCGATCAGTGCAGTCCGGAAGGAAGGTATACTTACTCAGTATGCTTGAGTGCCCACATAGGGTATACTCCCATTGATATGTCTCTCTTAGTCGAAGCGCGGCTAGAGCCGCCATCTGTAGACCCACTAAGTCGAGGGGTAGAAGGTCCAGAAAAACATTCAAGGCGTCGTTTGGTGTTGTTTGTAAAGCTCCGCTAATGCAGATAATACTGGCTCTTTGTACTTTACTAAGTAGATTGAGGTTAGCAGTTTTGCTCAAGGCAGGCCACCATACGATGACTCCATAAAGAAGAATTGGTCTTACTACCGCTGTATAGATCCAGCGGCATACGCTTGGATTTAGATCCCATTTCTTTCCAATGGCCCTTTTGCAGGAGTATAGGGCCACAGAAGCCTTTTGAGTGCGCTGGATAATATTATTTCTCCAGCTTAGTTTCATATCTAGTGTGACGCCAAGAAACTTGGCTTCCTTCTTTAGATTTAAACGAATACCATTCAGTACCGGAGTAATTAACTCCGGTGTCTTATATTTTCTAGTGAAGAGTACCAACTCCACCTTTTCCGAGTTGACGCTAAGACCACATTGCGTGGACCAGTTCCCTACAGCGCGGAGTGTTCCTTGCATCAAATCACACAAGGTCTGCGGGAACTTGCCCATGTATGCTATGGCGATGTCATCTGCATATGCGACAACCCTGGCGGCACCCCATTCCGTCTCCCGCAAGAGTGAATTTACAGTTAGATTCCAGAGTAGGGGTGAAAGTACACCACCCTGTGGCGTTCCGCGAGACACATGCCTCGAAACACGGTTTGCGCCGACTTCTGCTGTAATCTTTCTACCTAAGAGCATTTGCTCTATAAATTCAACCAGGGAGCCTTCTACACCGAGTCCTCTTAAGGCCTGAGTTATGGCCCCCGGATTAATGTTGTTAAAAGATCCCTCAATGTCAAGAAAAGCTACGAGGCAAAATTCCTGGTAACTAAAAGATCTCTCAATGTAGCTGACTAGGGAATGTAGCGCAGTGTCTGTGGACCTTCCCTTTAGATAAGCATGCTGGTTATTTGACAAAAGTCTTTTATCGATCGTGAAAGAGAGGTGGTTATTAATCAGCCTCTCTAGAGTTTTGAGAACAAAGGATGACAGGCTTATTGGTCTGAGATCCTTCGGGCTCGTTTGTGATACTTTTCCGGCCTTGGGAATGAAGACCACTGAAACAGATCTCCATGCCGTTGGTACGTAGTTTAGTTTAAAGCAGGCCCTAAACATGCTTAGTAGCCAATTCGCAGAAGTTTCGATTGTTGCATCCAGCTGCGCAGGTATGATGCCATCCGGCCCTGCTGTTTTATAAGGTTTAAAGCTTTTTATCGCTGAAATAATACTTTCTCTTGAGATAGGGAGATTAACGATTGCGCCCGAAGGGGCGCACTCTACTTCCCTTGATTCTGAGCTTCCAGGAAAGTGTGTGTCGAGAAGCAGCTCGACCGTATCTTTTCCTGTAGCCGTCCAGCAGCCATCCTGTCTCTGTAAAGATCCAATCGGGTTTGTTGTGCCCGACAGAATTCTTCTTAGTCTGGCAGTTTCGTTGACGCCTTCAATGCCAGTACAGAATTTCCTCCATGATGACCTCTTCGCTTCACGTAGGGCTTTTTTATAGACCCGCAGGAGCTGCTTATAAGTCTGCCATTCTAACTCCTGACTCAGCCTTTTCGCCCTGTTAAACTGCCTTCGGCAATCTTTGCGCAGCGAGTCTAAGTCGCGGGACCACCAGTGTGGCCTACGCTTTCCCCAAGTTTTGGGGTCAGGGCAGGCTCTGGCCAGGGCCTGCGAGCAGCTCACAGTAAAAAAGTCCACCATGTCCTCCAGTTTACCGATGGTGTTGGGCTCTACCGGTAATGGATGTGGTAGGTTGCTTTCGAGAATTTCCCTATAGAGAAGCCAGTCAGTGTTTCTCAGGTTCTTACGAAACTTCGGAGCACTGGTGAACAGATCTAGAGTTATCTCAATATATCTATGGTCTGAAAATGAGTGTTCATCAAGAACTTTCCAATTGGTTATCATATCATATAGGTTCTCACTACATAAAGTGAGGTCTATGACCTCCTGTCGATTTTTGACGATAAAAGTGGGCTCTGTGCCCCTATTGCATATAACTAAGTTAGTGGTTAAGAGGTAATTGAAAAGAGACTCACCTCGATTGTTAACGTCGGTGCTACCCCACTGTACATGGTGGGCGTTAGCGTCGCACCCGATGAGAACTAAACCCTCTGCGTGGTCGTTCACTAGATCGCGGAGTAGATCCTGAGGGGGATTCTCAGCCTCATACGCCATATAAGTGGAGGCCAATAGCAAAGACTTGCCTCCGATCTCCAGCAGTGTTGTCGTCATGTCTCCATTACTATAACAAGGTAAAAGAAAAATGTTTAGATCTTTCTTCGCCATTACGCAGGTTCTTATTTTACCTTTACCACGCTCAACAAGCAGCCTATAGCCGACCGCACCTAGACCACAGACCCCCGAGTTATTAACCCAGGGTTCTTGGATAAGTGCGATGTCTATGTCGTCGCCAAGTAGGCGACTCAGGAGAGCAGCGGATGCTGCCCTAGACCGGTGGAGGTTGATCTGCAGAACCCTCATCATTTGAGGTTCCCATCAACTCCTCCACCGCAACGACAGTGACGTCAGCGCTGTCTTCCCCTTCGCTAAGGAGCAGCTCCTCCTCAGCATACGATCTTTGCATCGCCGATGCCAAGTTTGATTGCGAGGAGGCTCCGCTCTCCGCGTCGGAAAAGTCAGCCTCCGGTTCAGGTCCCTCAATGTCCACCTCCATTGAGGCACCCGCTTCGGAGGCACGCTGCGCGTCACCACGGTACACTCGCAGAGTCACCTCGTCAAGGCCGTAGTAAACACGGCCCTGTCTCTTCTCCAGGATCTCCAAAGAGTCCCTGTTCAGAGACAGGACCACTTGCCTTGACGGCCCATCCGGCTCCTCTACTCGTAGGACCTTCCAGTCGCCCGTAGGTATTGTCGGGTTCATCACCTGGAGCATCTTTAAGATGCTCTCCGGGGATGACGGTGTTACAGGCACCCAGGCCCTCGCTCTAGGTCTGACTGGAATATCCTTCCAGTCGACAACCGATAGTTTCGCTCCGGGGTATACAGCCCCTACCTTAGCAACGGCGGCCTTATACAGCGCCGCCGACCTTGCACCATCACATGCCACATGACTTAACGTGGCCCTGGAACCAGCCGGCATCTCTGCACGCAGGAGGGGCTCCAGGGTTCTCTAGCAGAACATCCATGATGACGTTTGCCAGAGCCGCCTTCACCCACCTCCACTGGTTCCTTGGGATCGACCCGTGCTCGTTGCCGCGGTCCAGAACCCCGATAAGCATCCTGTCTTTGGCAACATCCGCAAAACTGGGTCTGGCCACACCGGGTCGGACACACTTCTTTTTAGGAGCAGGTTGTTGCTCCTCCACTGACCTCTGTCTCTTTGTTGGGGGTACTCCATCTTCAGCCGCTACCCCAGCTGTGCTTCGGTAGTTGGGTAGTAGAGCTTTCGCTCTTTCTACCGCCTCCCTTGCACACTGAGGCAACGTTTCCAACGGCACCCCCTTGTACTTTTTGAGCGTTCTGGCAGCCCTACGCTTCTCGCCCGTAGTTGCCATCGCGACGATTCCTTGTTTATAAATTTTTTCGGCTGCTTGCCGTCCATCCCCAGTTGAGCCAGGTCGTGAGACCTTTGCCTTTATGGGTGGAGGCTTCGCAGCCGTGTCGGCGTTTGATGGGCACACTGCGCCAGGGGCCGCGGGTCGACCTGCCGTTTCCAGCATAGCCTTCGCAGCCTTACTGGTGCTTGGCCCCACCATAACGCCCGTAATCACGGGTCGGCTCGGGGTCTCCCCCGGAGCAGAACCGGAAGTGCTCGCTATGCGGCGAAGCGGTGCATTAGGCGCATGCGCCTGCACTGTCTTACCCCGTGGAGGGGAAGACGAAGTTTTTTTGTTAATTGGCCTTTCCATGATTAATAGGGTCCCCACTCGAAGCCGCTATCCTCACTCGGTGCTGTAGTCGCCCCTTATGGGGTTAGGTGCTCAGAGCCAGATCCAGCGCAAAAGCGGGAGGGTCGCCTCAACCGCTACCTACAGCCACCAACTAAATGGCGACGAGATTGGAACGTACTTCGAGGCCTGCCAGGGTTTTAACGGGACGGAGGCAGTCACGGCATTAGCCTGAAAGCCATTTCTGCAGGGTTTCACCCCTGCATACTCAGGTAACAGAATACCGCAACCACCAGCTCGGTATCAACGAAACAAATCATTAGGGAGAGGGTAGTCAAGGGACGAAATAAGGTCAGGTCAAGGGGAGGGTTCTCACCTTCCTTTATTTGTTCCCCAGCCGAGGCTTAGGTTAACAGTGCTACCAAGCGTGAAGGAAAAGGAGGAGATTGATCGTGAGAGGTGAAAGGCATCACATCCGAAGATCAGCCGTCGCGTTGCACTTCACTACCCTTTAAGCACCTATGTTGGAATAAAGCAAATTCCGATAGAATTTCCGCGACAGGGTAAAATAAACTTACCCGTTCTCGAAAGCCCTCAAAACCTTTAACATTTTTCTGCGTGCGTTTACTTTACAGAGTTGCATGGCTGTCAAATTCGTTTGAAAACAATACAAGGTGAAATTTTCAGCGTTGGATCAATTTATTTATTGGTTTTAAATGATTGTTTTACTTTATGTTACATAGGGACTCATTAACAAGTTTGACAATTGATTTGCTTCCTGTTTTATATTTAGAAGCAATAATAATCATAAAAACCATAATTGCAAGCACAAATTTACAAAAAGTCTTCATTCAAAATTTGTTTGATAATTTCTTTGCTAATCCAAACAAAAAACCAGTATTCGTTATATTGAAGATAATGCGCATCATCCTCAATGGTGCACGCTGGTCAAAAATTCCAATTTCTGGAATTTAAAATGCATGTGTTTTTTGCTACAGCTGTTTGAAGTTGACACTGTAGCCTGGCAGTGTCGTTGCCATGTGTATTACTACTGTTAAATTATACATTTATTAAATTTTTTTTTGTGTTTTGCAAAATGGAGTTTGATTTTGAAGTTATGAAAAACAAAATTTCGATTAAACATGTGTGTGTTTGTCATTTACTTGTGTTAAATTTTGCGATACACACTTACTTGCGTGTTTTATTACTGCTACATAAAATTATAACAAAAAGTGTAAAAAACTTGTGACACCAGTAGATCCTGCCAAATAATAGAATAAGGGGATTGTTAGAAGTATATTGTTTTATATTATTAAAGAAAAAGTTTCGGTATCCTTCAGAATCGTCCTACAGATTGTTTTTTTCCTCGCAGTTTCTTGCCATTTTGCATTTTTACATTCTGACATCATTTTTGAAATCAGCAACCACAAATAGCCCCTTACACTTAATTTCAGTTCTTAAAACAACTTTTTCCGAAAATCCGTCCGCTATTTTGGGTCAGCCATTTCGAATTTTTACATTCTGACCTAATTTTTGAAATCAGTGAACCAAAAACCTTCGGAAAATAATGTTGTTGCTTCGTTTCGCCCAGAATTTTCCGATTTTAGACCACAGTGCGGTGGGATAAACGTCAATTTGAAATGTCACGCAAGATGTGAAGTTAAGTTAGCTTTTCGCACAGGTCCTTTAATTTCGGTTGCCCGCATACAAGTGGGAGAGAGCATGAGCATGAGAAACTTTTGACAGAAATTTGCGGAGTGCGTTTATATTAGGTTAGGCAGTAAAGTTTAAAAAAAATTCCTTCAATTTCTTCTATTTTTGTCCATTCTTTGTATGGAGTCGGTGCACTGTACGTCGTATAGATTTTTTCGAAATTACTTGTCACCACCTCAAAAGTAAGTAAGAATAACTAATTTTCTTACAGAACCACAATGAGTGAGAGTGATGGTGACGTCAAAGCGTGGGTTTCAATCGCAACTATCGATCGAGATTGCGATGCAGCAAACTAAAGATGACGCATTACGGGGTACAGCTAATTTGATTTTGTCGAACTTGGCAGATGATGACGTCAGTCCTTTTTGTATTTTTTGTTTGCATATGCATGTTTGTACTTTAATTGAGTTCAAGGCTTAGGTTTTGCTTTCGCAAATGATAAGAAAACATAGAGAAATATCGGGATGAAACGATAAAACAATAAAACTATAAATGGCCCGCTCTATGTAGAAGTGGCTTAACTCACTGTTTTCCTATTATCTTCTTTTCCTCTCCGGCATCTTCTCTGCGTAATACGTGCAGAGTATATGTACAGCATTCCACATACTTGTAGGTCAAGTATACATTTGACAATATACGAAAACTACAAATTTAAATGCATATTATTAGAAAGAACAATAAATGATCTTTCTGTTTATGTTATTTTCCTTTAAAAATATTAATATTTGGTATGGAAATTTTCAACTCTTGATTTATAACTTTTTTCCTTTTTTTATATTTTTAGGAAAATAGCGGTTCGGTATGGACTTCTGCAGGTTGAAGGATGACGTTCTTTGGGCACCAACCTCATCGTATATATGGGACTTATGTGTAGATAAATATAAGTTATATAAGTAGAAAATTAATTGTTTTGTATATGTATGTTATTTCTTAAAACTGAAAATGTAAATATTTTAAGTGGTCTAATTAGGATTATTTTCAACTGTTATTAGTTAATTTTTATGCTATTATCTTTGGTATTTTAAGTTGATACATTGTACTTTATATTAAGATATTCTTAATAATTAATATAAGTTTAAATATTGTAACTTGATAAATATTGTAAAATAAAATACTTAATTAAAAAAAAAATAATTTTTTTATATAAAATATTTAGTAAACTATAGGTAACCGTTAGGTAACGGTTAGCGCTAGCCAGTAGGTAACAAATAGAAGTGGATAGGGGTAACAAATGAATAAAAAGGGTAACCCGACATCTCCACAGAAAATAGCTGATGTCTCAAAATAGATGTCAGAAAATATATTGTCAATGGAGACCGCTTATTTCTTCATGTCAACCATTTATGTCAGCGTTTAGGTCTTGGCATCTATTGTATGAAATAAGCTGTCATTTTGTTACTTTGACTGCTAATTTTTCATTTGGCTGTAAATTTCGTGGCGTGAACATTGAAAATATTTTCATTCAGAAGCAAAAACTGAGTTGTTTTCTATTGCAATTATTAATGTTTACGTATTTAGGTGGTACAGTGGCCGCTGTGGTCGAGTTGGTAGCGGTGCGTGCTATAACTCGATATGCCGGTGAGTTCGAGGTTCGAATCTCAGTCAGGGCAAGCAAAATCTTAATCATAAAAAAGTTTTTTCTAATAGTGGTCACCCCTCGGAGGCAATGGCAAAACCTTCGAAGGTATTTCCGCCATGAAAAAGCTTATCATTAAATACATCTGCCGTTCGGAGTCGGCACAAAACTGTAGGTCCCTCCATTTGTGGTATAATATAAAGACGCACACCTCAAATGGTTTTAGAAGCTCGGCCAAACACTGAGCTATATAGTGTAAGCGCCAAAGGATTATTATTATTAATCTCCGCTGAAGATCTTCAAGAAGATTTTTCATATATATAAACTCATATATTTGGGATGGATTCAAATTTGAAACAGAATTTCCGGATAGAGACTTAGATTTTACATGCTCCGGCTGAGGTTTCATCCCGGAACTCCGCAGTATGGCGAGTTATAGCTCGCGCCACTAACCACTCGACCATAGCAATTACTGCCGTACAACATCTCGTAAATTCGAAAAAATCTGTAAAATCTTTAAGCAATTGAACTACAACTAAATATCAACTATCTTGAAGATAGTATTTTCAGTTGTTGAAGCTATCGATTATTGAAATTTGATAGTCTGACAGTCAAAAAAGTTCTAACCACGTTCCAATATCCATCAAACAACTACGAATATAGGGTACATTTTCGTTCTCAAAACCAAACCAAACTTGACAAGGTATGAGGAAAATCGTGAGTAAGGTTAATTTAAAAGTGATTTTTAAATGGAAAAAAGTTTACAAAAATGCTCTCCTCGGCAGGCAATGGCAAAACCTCCGAAGGTATTTCTGCCTTGAAAAAAGCTTCTCATAAAATTCATCTGCCATTCGGAGTCGGCACAAAACTTTAGGTCCCTCCATTTGTGGTATAATATAAAGACGCACATCACAACCGGTAGGAGATGCTCGGATAAACACTGAGCTATATAGTGTAAGCGCCAAAATTAAATTATTATTATATTTGGGTGGAAAGAAAATATATTTCTTGTATTATTTTCAGCATATTTTCGCTTTATTATACGAACTTACTTGTTTGACGCCATCTTACAAATGTTTACTTATGTGAATACATCAAACTGCCCACACATACAAATTGACAAAACATTTTTAATTTTTTCCTGCCAAATTGACAGATGTTAGAACATCAGTTATTTTCTGTGGAGATGTCGGGTAACAAGTAATGGTGTTTAGCAATAACAAATAGTTAACATAATCGGTTACTAATAAAACCGGTACTGCTAACTAACAACTACCAGACTCTGTAACCGTCAATGTTAGAGCGAGAGTAGCAAGTAGGATGACCACACCGACGTGAACCAGGGAGGGGAAATGGTAATTTTTTCCCACGGCTAGAACAAATGTGACTAATTTCCTAACAATCGCACAAGTGAACGCAAACACTTAGCTATTTTGTTTGTTAACCATTACCCGTCTTGTAGGGTAGTCATAATTACAAACAATAATCTTTTTTCCAGACACATACACCATCATGGAGCAGTATAACGAACACTGAGGAAATGTCCATATATGACCGGTTTCATCGTCGTATAATAAAGGTAGGTATGTGGATAAATTAGGACAAATTTGAAATGTTTTATTATTACCATATCTTTCCATTCAGACTGAAATGCTGACCGTGCATGTTAAAGGCAAAAACAGCACACATAATCACTTAGCCTAATTAATTTTTTGTACGTTACATTCTCTTTTAAATTAATTCACATGATTTTTAAAATATTCGTTAGCTTAGTCTTGCTTTTTCAAAAATAATACAAATGTTGTAAATACTAATATTAATTTTTTATTTGTTCTATTCGTTGAAATATTATTTAAATAATAACCATTCTGAGTACAAATTTGGATGTTCTGTATAAACTGTGCATGTACGCGATACGTTTACGAAATTTTACGAAGTTCTAAGCGAAGGCTTATTTTTTCACAAATGTTTGTAAACTGCAAATGGGTGTTATTTTTAGCCTTTACCTCATTTAAAACAAATAATGAAATAAATAAACAGGTCATAAAACAACGGAAGTTGTTATTATTTAAAATAATGATCAATTATTTTTCAGTCCATTGTATTTTTAATTAGCTAATATTTTTTAATAAAAACTGCAACTTTTACAAACTGCCTATTTGCATGTACAGGATATAATGTTAGTTAAGTATTAAATTTTAAAAAGTTCAACAATTGTTAATCTAAGAAAGATTCACGAATTATCTTCTAGTCTAATAAATTTTCTTTTAATTAAATTACAATTTTTTGTAAAAATTGTATCTCTTGAGAGCTGCTATATTGCATGCCCAATATACATATATGTATACATACATATACGGCAATTAACATAGTTGGAAGCAAAGTTTAAATTTTCAAAAATGTTCAATAATTTCAATTAGAAATGGATGTTTGTAGATAGATCAATAAATTATTTTTCAGTGTATTTCTTTTTAATGTTTATTAATTACAAATTTAAATGAGTATTATTGGAAAGAATAATCGTTTACCTTTGTGTCCATATTATTTTTTCTTAAAAAATGTAAATTTCACTTTTCTTGTTAGTAAAGTACAAATTTTTAAAAAAAGGTCGATAATTTCAAATAAAAAAGGGGTTTTATTAAAAAGATCAATGAATTATCTTTCAGTCCATTACTTTTTTTTTATTCAATAAATATATTGTATGTCTATATAACTGTTTTGGATAACAAGAAGCTAACCACGATCGAGTGAAACAAAGGCTGCGTCATCCGAGAACCACTAGTCCGCTCTTTGTAGATCTGACAGAATCTACCCATTCGTTAACGTAGTAATAGTCTTTTCATGCAATAAGCTGTCTTCAAACGTATAAATTTAAGTGATGAGGCGAGAAGTGTAAGTGTATGACGATAATAGGCCTCATCTTTTGTAAGCGACTTGCAAAAGAACACTAGGTAACATATCGTATAACGTGGAAAGCAACAACAAAAACAATCGAGTTAAGTTTAAATAAGCGGGTTGAAATAAACTCGCTTAAAAAATAGTCGACCTCATTGAAAGTGTTGGAAAGTGAGAAAGTGGTGCTATTGTGAATAATCATTGGAAAGTACCAAGGAAAAATCGAAAATGTTCACTAAACATCAAAATTAATAAAAAACCAAGATTGAGCAGACGTATGTAAGTAAAATCGCCTCTTATAAGAATTACTCAATTTGTTTTGTTTTGCTAACAAATTTTAGGTCCCTTCATTTGTGGTAGAATATAAAGACGCACACCACAAATGGTAAGAGAAGCTCGGCCAAACACTGAGGTTTATACATAATGTAAGCGCCAAATTATTATTATTATTAATTGATATAATAATTTAAGAATTTATTGACATATAAGTATAAAGATAAATACATGATTTTTTTGTTTCTACATAATTAAAAAAGGAGAAAGGAGAGCATTTGCTTTTTCGGGCTACTTTCTCTAATATAGAATTCAAAGTTCGGTTTATATCCAATTATATTGTACCTAATTGCAGTGACCATTATCTATATATTTTAATTATTTTCTTCAAATTTTCAAACAATAATTGAAAAATTATACAATTCTTAATTGTTTACATGTAGCCATAATTGGATTCAAAACATCTATAGATCAGCTGAATTGAAGATTGGTTTTGCTTATGTTGGAATAAAGCAAATTCCGATAGAATTTCCGCGACAGGGTAAAATAAACTTAGCAGATCTCGAAAGCCCTCAAAACCTTCTTATCGCTGAACAACGTTTTACATTTTTCTGCGTGCGTTTACTTTACAGAGTTGCATGGCTGTCAAATTCGTTTGAAAACAATACAAGGTGAAATTTTCAGCGTTGGAACAATTTATTTATTGGTTTTAAATGATTGTTTTACTTTATGTTACATAGGGACTTATTAACAAGTTTGACAATTGATTTGTTTCCTGTTTTATATTTAGAAGCAATAATAATCATAAAAACCATAATCGCAAGTACAAATTTACAAAAAGTCTTCATTCACAATTTGTTTGATAATTTCTTTGCTAATCCAAACAAAAAACCAGTATTCGTTATATTGAAGATAATGCGCATAATCCTCAATGGTGCACGCTGGTCAAAAATTCCAATTTCTGGAATTTATAATGCGGTCACCCAAATGTGTTTTTTGCTACAGCTGTTTGAAGTTGACACTGTAGCCTGGCAGTGTCGTTGCCATGTGTATTACTACTGTTAAATTATACATTTATTAAATTTTTTTTTGTGTTTTGCAAAATGAAGTTTGATTTTGAAGTTATGAAAAACAAGATTTCGATTAAACATGTGTGTGTTTGTCATTTACTTGTGTTAAATGTTGCGATACACACTTACTTGCGTGTTTTATTACTGCTACATAAAGTTATAACAAGAAGTGTTAAAAACTTGTGACACCAGTAGATCCTGCCAAATAATAGAATAAGGGGATTGTTAGAAGTATATTGTTTTATATTATTAAAGAAAAAGTTTGGGTATCCTTCAGAATCGTGCTACAGATTGTTTTTTTCCTCGCAGTTTCTTGCCATTTTGCAATTTTACATTCTGACGTCATTTTTGAAATCAGCAACCACAAATAGCCTCTTACACTTAATTTCAGTTCTTAAAACAACTTTTTCCGAAAATCCGTCCGCTATTTTGGGTCAGCCATTTCGAATTTTTACATTCTGACCTAATTTTTGAAATCAGTGAACCAAAAACCTTCGGAAAATAATGTTGTTGCTTCGTTTCGCCCAGAATTTTCCGATTTCAGACCACAGTGCGGTGGGATAAACGTCAAATCGAAATGTCACGCAAGATGTGAAGTTAAGTTAGCTTTTCCCACAGGTCCTTTAATTTCGGTTGCCCGCATACAAGTGGGAGAGAGCATGAGCATGAGAAACTTTTGACAGAAATTTGCGGAGTGCGTTTATATTAGGTTAGGCAGTAAAGTTTAAAAAAATTCCTTCAATTTCTTCTATTTTTGTCCATTCTTTGTATGGAGTCGGTGCACTGTACGTCGTATAGATTTTTTCGAAATTACTTGTCACCACCTCAAAAGTAAGTAAGAATAACTAATTTTCTTACAGAACCACAATGAGTGAGAGTGATGGTGAAGTCAAAGCGTGGGTTTCAATCGCAACTATCGATCGAGATTGCGATGCAGCAAACTAAAGATGACGCATTACGGGGTACAGCTAATTTGATTTTGTCGAACTTGGCAGATGATGACGTCAGTACTTTTTGTATTTTTTGTTTGCATATGCATGTTTGTACTTTAATTGAGTTCAAGGCTTAGGTTTTGCTTTCGCAAATGATAAGAAAACATAGAGAAATATCGGGATGAAACGATAAAACTATAAATGGCCCGCTCTATGTAGAAGTGGCTTAACTCACTGTTTTCCTATTATCTTCTTTTTCTCTCCGGCATCTTCTCTATTAGGCACTGCGCTGACCCAGTATTTTTGAAACTGCGTAATACGTGCAGAGTATATGTACAGCATTTCACATACTTGTAGGTCAAGTATACATTTGACAATATACGAAAACTACAAATTTAAATGCATATTATTAGAAAGAACAATAAATGATCTTTCTGTTCATGTTATTTTCCTTTAAAAATATTAATATTTGGTATGGAAATTTTCAACTCTTGATTTATAACTTTTTTCCTTTTTTTATATTTTTAGCAAAATAGCGGTTCGGTATGGACTTCTGCAGGTTGAAGGATGACGTTCTTTGGGCACCAACCTCATCGTATATATGGGACTTATGTGTAGATAAATATAAGTTATATAAGTAGAAAATTAATTGTTTTGTATATGTATGTTATTTCTTAAAACTGAAAATGTAAATATTTTAAGTGGTCTAATTAGGATTGTTATTAGTTAATTTTTATGCTATTATCTTTGGTATTTTAAGTTGATACATTGTACTTTATATTAAGATATTCTTAATAATTAATATAAGTTTAAATATTGTAACTTGATAAATATTGTAAAATAAAATACTTAATTAAAAAAAAATAATTTTTTTATATAAAATATTTAGTAAACTATAGGTAACCGTTAGGTAACGGTTAGCGCTAGCCAGTAGGTAACAAATAGAAGTGGATAGGGGTAACAAATGAATAAAAAGGGTAACCCGACATCTCCACAGAAAATAGCTGATGTCCTAAAATATATGTCAGAAAATATATTGTCAATGGAGACCGCTTATTTCTTCATGTCAGCCATTTATGTCAGCGTTTATGTCTTGGCATCTATTGTATGAAATAAGCTGTCATTTTGTTACTTTGAATGCTAATTTTTCATTTGGCTGTAAATTTCGTGGCGTGAACATTGAAGATATTTTCATTCAGAAGCAAAAACTGAGTTGTTTTCTATTGCAATTATTAATGTTTACGTATTTAGGTGGTACAGTGGCCGCTGTGGTCGAGTTGGTAGCGGTGCGTGCTATAACTCGATATGCCGGTGAGTTCGAGGTTCGAATCTCAGTCAGGGCAAGCAAAATCTTAATCATAAAAAAGTTTTTTCTAATAGTGGTCACCCCTCGGAGGCAATGGCAAAACCTTCGAAGGTATTTCCGCCATGAAAAAGCTTATCATTAAATACATCTGCCGTTCGGAGTCGGCACAAAACTGTAGGTGCCTCCATTTGTGGTATAATATAAAGACGCACACCTCAAATGGTTGGAGAAGCTCGGCCAAACACTGAGCTATATAGTGTAAGCGCCAAAGGATTCAAGAAGATTTTTCATATATATAAACTCATATATTTGGGATGGATTCAAATTTGAAACAGAATTTCCGGATAGGGACTTAGATTTTACATGCTCCGGCTGAGGTTCCATCCCGGAACTCCGCGGTATGGCGAGTTATAGCTCGCGCCACTAACCACTCGACCATAGCAATTACTGCCGTACAACATCTCGTAAATTCGAAAAAATCTGTAAAATTTTTAAGCAATTGAACTACAACTAAATATCAACTATCTTGAAGATAGTATTTTCAGTTGTTGAAGCTATCGATTATTGAAATTTGATAGTCTGACAGTCAAAAAAGTTCTAACCACGTTCCAATATCCATCAAACAACTACAAATATAGGGTACATTTTCGTTCTCAAAACCAAACCAAACTTGACAAGGTATGAGGAAAATCGTGAGTAAGGTTAATTTAAAAGTGATTTTTAAATGGAAAAAAGTTTACAAAAATGCTCTCCTCGGCAGGCAATGGCAAAACCTCCGAAGGTATTTCTGCCTTGAAAAAAGCTTCTCATAAAATTCATCTGCCATTCGGAGTCGGCACAAAACTTTAGGTCCCTCCATTTGTGGTATAATATAAAGACGCACATCACAACCGGTAGGAGATGCTCGGATAAACACTGAGCTATATAGTGTAAGCGCCAAAATTAAATTATTATTATATTTGGGTGGAAAGAAAATATATTTCTTGTATTATTTTCAGCATATTTCCGCTTTATTATACGAACTTACTTGTTTGACGCCATCTTACAAATGTTTATGTGAATACATCGAACTGCCCACACATACAAATTGACAAAACATTTTTAATTTTTTCCTGCCAAATTGACAGATGTTAGAACATCAGCTATTTTCTGTGGAGATGTTGGGTAACAAGTAATAGTGTTTAGCAATAACAAATAGTTAACATAATCGGTTACTAATAAAACCGGTACTGCTAACTAACAACTACCAGACTCTGTAACCGTCAATGTTAGATCGAGAGAAGCAAGTAGGATGACCACACCGACGTGAACCAGAGAGGGGAAATGGTAATTTTTAGCTTAGCTACTTTAAGAGTGTTCGTTTTAAAAACCCAGTAAAAAGGCAGTACCAATTTGTACCAAATCGTGTTCGTTTCGCCAAAAAACTTGCAAAACTTGCAAGGAGAGAGCGCAATTTTGACATTTCTTTTGGAGGGGAAGTTGCTAATTCGTGCTGGGAAAATTTGTCCCAGCACAAATTAGCAAGCAAGAAAGAACAGCTGATTGTAGCATATGGTTGCATTTGAGTCAACAAAACAATTCAACATTTCAAATTATAAATTTGAAAAATCACAATTATGAGTGATTTATTAACAAAAGAAGTAAGTAAATACATATTACAAATAGTAAATACATTATGAAATTTGGTTTCTTAATTTTAATAACGCAATTAAAAAGTTGGCAGATAAAGGCAAATGTGTTAGTTTAAGCGAAAAAATTGTTCAAAACAATCTTTGTTATGACAAAAAACTACCAAAAAACACATATTTATTAGTATTTTTATGGTTTGCTGGCCATGAAGCCTGCAGCTTCCGAGATTTGTCAGATCGCTTCAACCTGTCGATATCAACAATTTCTAAAATAATAAATATTGTGACAATGTTTCTCAGTAATTTAAGTCCGGAAGTTATAAAATGGCCAAATCAGCAGAAGAAGGACGAATCAAGTCAATATTTTGACAATAAGTGTATGTTCTCCAAAGCAATAGATAAGTCGTTACTTAGAATTATTTTAGTTTATTTGTACTAATTATGAATCACATGCTTTTAAGGATGTATTGATGGAACCCACATTGAAATTGTCCCACCAAAAAGGGGAAAAGATGAGTACATTGACAGAAAGGGCACTGTATCGGTTGTTCTGCAAGGAATCTGTAATGAGCAGAAAAAATGTATCAACATATTTTTTGGATACCCGGGTTCCAGTCACGATAGCTGGGTTTTTAAAAATTCTACTATATACGATAAATTACCTTCGTATTGTGGAGGTAGTATTTTATTAAATTTATTCAAAACAGAACATCAATATAATATTTTCCTGATTTCTAGATTACTACCTTTTAGGAGATTCGGCGTATCCTTGCAGTAAATATGTAATTACTCCATATAGAGATAATGGCCACTTGACACGTGCCCAGAAAACGTTTAATGCCAAGTTGAGTTCCGGCCGTGTAATAATCGAACACACATTTGGAATTTTGAAACAAAGATTCAGGCAGTTGTATTATTGCAAATTGAGGGGAATGAAGAAACTCTGCCATTTTGTGAGAGCCTGTTGTGTTTTGCACAACATAGCCAATGAAGACGATTTGGATTTTGCAGAAGAACCAATTACTGAATTGTCTAATGAAATTTCAAGCCATGGCGAGACATCCAGAAAAAATTGCGTGCGGGATCTTATTTGCCAAAACATCCAAAATCGCCTAAATCAAAACATTTAATGAAATTTGTTTCACTAATTATTATACAACAATTCACATATTTAATTTATTTTCATCTTCATTCACTAATATTCAACAGCGGCCAAAATAATAACAAATTTTGTTAAATTTAAAATGTATTTGTTTCTCAAATCTTACTTTTAATTTTTATAACTTTGTAAAAATATTTAATATTACAACAAAAACCAATAAAAATTCTGTAATCTTAGATGCAAACTTTTTAATTCAAATTTTATTAGTAGTTCTTTGAACTTTCTTGTGTCTTAAAACTAGCTTCAATTTTTGATTTTATAATATATATATAATAATAATAACAAAGAATATAAATTATACTATTTTTTAATGAGACCTATCAGCGACTCCAATAAATTTAATTTTTTTTTTTCAATTTCCATTTTCTTTTCCTCATTTACTCGTTTATGGGCCAAGTTTTCCTGCAGCACTTTTTTAATTTCTTCATCCCGCTTCTGGTGACTTTGAGACTCGGTCTCAATCTTCTCCCACAGCAAGTCAAAATTACTCTTTCCTTTTTTTTTGGAGCAGGAAGGCGTTACATCCAGATTTTCTTAAATAAAAGGGAATGTGAACGAGAGTAAATATAAGTGATTTGAAATAAGCTTTCGAGAACTTTTTTCATACCCGGGGTAGCTGGTGCCGAGTCAGCAGTTTCCTCCAAACCTCTACTGCTGCTTTCACTATCAATTAGATAGTCTGGATTTATGGCAACTCTCTCCTGAAGTAGGTCATCTAATTCACTATTGAATAAATCACATATAAATGTTACGTATACTTATTACATACAAATATCGAAAGTTTTTAACTTACATTTGGTAAGGGCAAATTTGTCGACATCGTCCTGTTTTGGAATTGTGCAGCTGAGCTCTTTTGTACTGGCGCTCCAAGCTGAAGAACTTAGTCTCCACTTGTGTCCAATTGAACAGATATCCCTTTTCACGCAGCTCGTCGCTTATTTGATTCCACATTTGCCGTTTGCTTCTCAATTTCGGACTTTTCCCCACTTTCGGTCGCAACTCCTTGACCCTGGCGATGAGAAATCTGATTGGGGCATCCAGCCAAATCATTTTTGTTCTGGCGTTTCGCTACTACAGCCGGGCTCAAAACTGAGAGGCTCCTCTGGATTTCCGCCCGCATCTGATTGTGCCCCACTAGAGGCATCAACGAGGTCACTAGTACCAACATCAGTAGCTGGTGCCTCATTAGTGCCAACAGGTGTGCATATCGGGACAAAATCATTGTCGGCATTTTCAACAGTACCCACATTACACTGGGAAAACTCAATTTCCTCAAAAAAACTATCGCCAGCAGCATCTTGTAGCACTTTATTTCTGTACTCCATATCTGCAATTAGAAAATATGTATTTGTATACGTATGGACATGTATTTTAATTGTTGATATTTTGTTATTGCACTTATTGCAATTTAATATCATTGCTTACCATTTTGGACTTTTTGGAATGTACCTGGAGAACACTGCAAAGTTAATTTCGTCTTATTTTCCATTGCAATATCTAGTTAATGAAAAATATAAATTAGCTATAAAATTATTAGTTTTATTATAATACTTACCAAAAACTTGTAAGCAGAAAACAAAAAACCAACTGTATAAATAAAAGCAACTGTCGACACACACAGATTTAAATGCAACTGTGCAAGCAAACAGCTGTTATTTCAACTTGCTTGCAAGTTTTTACTAAATCCTGTTCGCCAAAAACTCAGTAACTTTCTGCATTTGAGAGAGTAAGACGCCTTACTCTCTGAATTATTTTACTGGCTAATTTTTACTGGGTTTTTAAAACGAACACTTTTTTTGTTTGCTAACCATTACCCGTCTTGTAGGGTAGTCATAATTACAAACAATAATCTTTTTTCCAGAACACATATACACCATCATGGAGCAGTATAACGAACACTGAGGAAATGTCCATATATGACCGGTCTCATCGTCGTATAATAAAGGTACCTACACATGTGGATAAATTAGGACAAATTTGAAATGTTTTATTATTACCATATCTTTCCATTCAGACTGAAATGCTGACCGTGCATGTTAAAGGCAAAAACAGCACACATAATCACTTAGCCTAATTAATTTTTTGTACGTTACATTCTCTTTTAAATTAATTCACATGATTTTTAAAATATTCGTTAGCTTAGTCTTGCTTTTTCAAAAATAATACAAATGTTGTAAATACTAATATTAATTTTTTATTTGTTCTATTCGTTGAAATATTATTTAAATAATAACCATTCTGAGTACAAATTTGGATGTTCTGTATAAACTGTGCATGTACGCGATACGTTTACGAAATTTTACGAAGTTCTAACCGAAGGCTCATTTTTCACAAATGTTTGAAAACTGCAAATGGGTGTTATTTTTAGCCTTTACCTCATTTAAAACAAATAATGAAATAAATAAACAGGTCATAAAACAACGGAAGTTGTTATTATTTAAAATAATGATCAATTATTTTTCAGTCCATTGTATTTTTAATTAGCTAATATTTTTTAATAAAAACTGCAACTTTTACAAACTGCCTATTTGCATGTACAGGATATAATGTTAGTTAAGTGTTAAATTTTAAAAAGTTCAACAATTGTTATTATAAGAAAGATTCACGAATTATCTTCTAGTCTAATAAATTTTCTTTTAATTAAATTAAAATTTTTTGTAAAAATTGTAACTCTTGATAGCTGCTATATTGCATGCCCAATATACATATATACATACATATACGGCAATTAACATAGTTGGAAGCAAAGTTTAAATTTTCAAAAATGTTCAATAATTTCAATTAGAAATGGATGTTTGTAGATAGATCAATAAATTATTTTTCAGTGTATTTTTTTTTAATGTTTATTAATTACAAATTTAAATGAGTATTATTGGAAAGAATAATCGTTTACCTTTGTGTCCATATTATTTTCTCTTAAAAAATGTAAATTTCACTTTTCTTGTTAGTAAAGTACAAATTTTTAAAAAAAGGTCGATAATTTCAAATAAAAAAGGGGTTTTATTAAAAAGATCAATGAATTATCTTTCAGTCCATTACCTTTTGTTTTATTCAATAAATATATTGTATGTCTATATAAGTGTTTTGGATAACAAGAAGCTAACCACGATCGAGTGAAACAAAGGCTGCGTCATCCGAGAACCACTAGTCCGCTCTTTGTAGATCTGACAGAATCTACCCATTCGTTAACGTAGTAATAGTCTTTTCATGCAATAAGCTGTCTTCAAACGTATAAATTTAAGTGATGAGGCGAGAAGTGTAAGTGTATGACGATAATAGGCCTCATCTTTTGTAAGCGACTTGCAAAAGAACACTAGGTAACATATCGTATAACGTGGAAAGCAACAACAAAAATAATCGATTTAAGTTTAAATAAGCGGGTTGAAATAAACTCGCTTAACAAATAGTCGACCTCATTGAAAGTGTTGGAAAGTGAGAAAGTGGTGCTATTGTGAATAATCATTGGAAAGTACCAAGGAAAAATGAAAAATTTTCACTAAACATCAAAATTAATAAAAAACCAAGATTGAGCAGACGTATGTAAGTAAAATCGCCTCTTATAAGAATTACTCAATTTGTTTTGTTTTGCTAACAAATTTTAGGTCCCTTCATTTGTGGTAGAATATAAAGACGCACACCACAAATGGTAAGAGAAGCTCGGCCAAACACTGAGGTTTATACATAATGTAAGCGCCAAATTATTATTATTATTAATTGATATGATAATTTAAGAATTTATTGACATATAAGTATAAAGATAAATACATGATTTTTTTGTTTCTACATAATTAAAAAAGGAGAAAGGAGAGCATTTGCTTTTTCGGGCTACTTTCTATAATATAGAATTCAAAGTTCGGTTTATATCCAATTATATTGTACCTAATTGCAATATTTTAATTATTTTCTTCAAATTTTCAAATAATAATTAAAAAATTATACAATTCTTAATTGTTTACATGTAGCCATAATTGGATTGAAAACATCACTAGATCAGCTGAATTGAAGATTGGTTTTGCTTATGTTGGAATAAAGCAAATTCCGATAGAATTTCCGCGACAGGGTAAAATAAACTTAGCCGATCTCGAAAGCCCTCAAAACATGCATGGCTGTCAAATTCGTTTGAAAACAATACAAGGTGAAATTTGCAGCGTTGGATCAATTTATTTATTGGTTTTAAATGATTGTTTTACTTTATGTTACATAGGGACTTATTAACAAGTTTGACAATTGATTTGTTTCCTGTTTTATATTTAGAAGCAATAATAATCATAAAAACCATAATCGCAAGTACAAATTTACAAAAAGTCCTCATTCAAAATTTGTTTGATAATTTCTTTGCTAATCCAAACAAAAAACCAGTATTCGTTATATTGAAGATAATGCGCATCATCCTCAATGGTGCACGCTGGTCAAAAATTCCAATTTCTGGAATTTATAATGCGGTCATCCACATGTGTTTTTTGCTACAGCTGTTTGAAGTTGACACTGTAGCCTGGCAGTGTCGTTGCCATGTGTATTACTACTGTTAAATTATACATTTATTAAATTTTTTTTTGTGTTTTGCAAAATGGAGTTTGATTTTGAAGTTATGAAAAACAAGATTTCGATTAAACATGTGTGTGTTTGTCATTTACTTGTGTTAAATGTTGCGATACACACTTACTTGCGTGTTTTATTACTGCTACATAAAATTATAACAAAAAGTGTAAAAAACTTGTGACACCAGTAGATCCTGCCAAATAATAGAATAAGGGGATCGTTAGAAGTATATTGTTTTATATTATTAAAGAAAAAGTTTGGGTATCCTTCAGAATCGTGCTACAGATTGTTTTTTTCCTCGCAGTTTCTTGCCATTTTGCATTTTTACATTCTGACATCATTTTTGAAATCAGCAACCACAAATAGCCCCTTACACTTAATTTCAGTTCTTAAAACAACTTTTTCCGAAAATCCGTCCGCTATTTTGGGTCAGCCATTTCGAATTTTTACATTCTGACCTAATTTTTGAAATCAGTGAACCAAAAACCTTCGGAAAATAATGTTGTTGCTTCGTTTCGCCCAGAATTTTCCGATTTCAGACCACAGTGCGGTGGGATAAACGTCAAATCGAAATGTCACGCAAGATGTGAAGTTAAGTTAGCTTTTCGCACAGGTCCTTTAATTTCGGTTGCCCGCATACAAGTGGGAGAGAGCATGAGCATGAGAAACTTTTGACAGAAAATTGCGGAGTGCGTTTATATTAGGTTAGGCAGTAAAGTTTAAAAATTTCCTTCAATTTCTTCTATTTTTGTCCATTCTTTGTATGGAGTCGGTGCACTGTACGTCGTATAGATTTTTTCGAAATTACTTGTCACCACCTCAAAAGTAAGTAAGAATAACTAATTTTCTTACAGAACCACAATGAGTGAGAGTGATGGTGAAGTCAAAGCGTGGGTTTCAATCGCAACTATCGATCGAGATTGCGATGCAGCAAACTAAAGATGACGCATTACGGGGTACAGCTAATTTGATTTTGTCGAACTTGGCAGATGATGACGTCAGTACTTTTTGTATTTTTTGTTTGCATATGCATGTTTGTACTTTAATTGAGTTCAAGGCTTAGGTTTTGCTTTCGCAAATGATAAGAAAACATAGAGAAATATCGGGATGTAGAAGTGGCTTAACTCACTGTTTTCCTATTATCTTCTTTTTCTCTCCGGCATCTTCTCTATTAGGCACTGCGCTGACCCAGTATTTTTGAGACTGCGTAATACGTGCAGAGTATATGTACAGCATTTCACATACTTGTAGGTCAAGTATACATTTGACAATATACGAAAACTACAAATTTAAATGCATATTATTAGAAAGAACAATAAATGATCTTTCTGTTCATGTTATTTTCCTTTAAAAATATTAATATTTGGTATGGAAATTTTCAACTCTTGATTTATAACTTTTTTCCTTTTTTTATATTTTTAGGAAAATAGCGGTTCGGTATGGACTTCTGCAGGTTGAAGGATGACGTTCTTTGGGCACCAACCTCATCGTATATATGGGACTTATGTGTAGATAAATAAGTTATATAAGTAGAAAATTAATTGTTTTGTATATGTATGTTATTTCTTAAAACTGAAAATGTAAATATTTTAAGTGGTCTAATTAGGATTATTTTCAACTGTTATTAGTTAATTTTTATGCTATTATCTTTGGTACTTTAAGTTGATACATTGTACTTTATATTAAGATATTCTTAATAATTAATATAAGTTTAAATATTGTAACTTGATAAATATTGTAAAATAAAATACTTAATTAAAAAAAAAATAATTTTTTTATATAAAATATTTAGTAAACTATAGGTAACCGTTAGGTAACGGTTAGCGCTAGCTCGTAGGTAACAAATAGAAGTGGATAGGGGTAACAAATGAATAAAAAGGGTAACCCGACATCTCCACAGAAAATAGCTGATGTCCTAAAATAGATGTCAGAAAATATATTGTCAATGGAGACCGCTTATTTCTTCATGTCAGCCATTTATGTCAGCGTTTATGTTTTGGCATCTATTGTATGAAATAAGCTGTCATTTTGTTACTTTGACTGCTAATTTTTCATTTGGCTGTAAATTTCGTGGCGTGAACATTGAAGATATTTTCATTCAGAAGCAAAAACTGAGTTGTTTTCTATTGCAATTATTAATGTTTACGTATTTAGGTGGTACAGTGGCCGCTGTGGTCGAGTTGGTAGCGGTGCGTGCTATAACTCGATATGCCGGTGAGTTCGAGGTTCGAATCTCAGTCAGGGCAAGCAAAATCTTAATCATAAAAAAGTTTTTTCTAATAGTGGTCACCCCTCGGAGGCAATGGCAAAACCTTCGAAGGTATTTCCGCCATGAAAAAGCTTATCATTAAATACATCTGCCGTTCGGAGTCGGCACAAAACTGTAGGTCCCTCCATTTGTGGTATAATATAAAGACGCACACCTCAAATGGTTGGAGAAGCTCGGCCAAACACTGAGCTATATAGCATAAGCGCCAAAGGATTATTATTATTAATCTCCGCTGAAGATCTTCAAGAAGATTTTTCATATATATAAACTCATATATTTGGGATGGATTCAAATTTGAAACAGAATTTCCGGATAGAGACTTAGATTTTACATGCTCCGGCTGAGGTTCCATCCCGGAACTCCGCGGTATGGCGAGTTATAGCTCGCGCCACTAACCACGCGACCATAGCAAATACTGCCGTACAACATCTCGTAAATTCGAAAAAATCTGTAAAATCTTTAAGCAATTGAACTACAACTAAATATCAACTATCTTGAAGATAGTATTTTCAGTTGTTGAAGCTATCGATTATTGAAATTTGATAGTCTGACAGTCAAAAAAGTTCTAACCACGTTCCAATATCCATCAAACAACTACAAATATAGGGTACATTTTCGTTCTCAAAACCAAACCAAAATTGACAAGGTATGACGGAAAATCGTGAGTAAGGTTAATTTAAAAGTGATTTTTAAATGGAAAAAAGTTTACAAAAATGCTCTCCTCGGCAGGCAATGGCAAAACCTCCGAAGGCATTTCTGCCTTGAAAAAAGTTTCTCATAAAATTCATCTGCCATTCGGAGTCGGCACAAAACTTTAGGTCCCTCCATTTGTGGTATAATATAAAGACGCATATCACAACCGGTAGGAGATATATATAACCCAACGGAAACCCACTTTCCCGCCCAACCGGCACGAGGGGCTCAATCCGCTTAACGTACGGATGTTTTTTAAATATACAAATCTTAGGTGCCGAGTCGTGACAGAAAAAAGTTTGTTAAGCGTCGAGATCCCAAGCTGATCAGCTACACAATAAGAATTCATCAGCCGAGTACAAAGTTAGAGAAATGCAAAGTAAGAAAATTGGATCGTTAGCTGTTATTAAAAGAGGATAGAATAGTTCTTTTAATTATAAAAAGTGAGTCCGATACATCAAAGGTGCTGGAATGATTGTTAAAGTCTTGGCATAGACCCCGAAACGGTTCATTCAACTCAAAGTTAGTTCTGCATAGTTTCAAGAAAAGTGGTTTAAAGTTTCTCGTTGCACGGGAGGGTACATTAAAATTAATTTGCTCTAGAAGAAATGGACTTGAGATCCATCCATTGACTAATTTTACCAGAAATATTATACCTAACATTTCTCTGCGACTCGAAAGAGTAGGAAGATTAATAAGTTTTAAACGACTAGTGTAAGGGGGAAGATTGTATGGCGAATCCCACCGAAGATTTCTCAAAGCAAAAAGTAAGAATTGTTTTTGTATTGAATCTAGTTGGTCTGAGTGGACCTGATAACGAGGATTCCAAACTATGGAACCATACTCCAGTATTGGTCTTACTAATGAAGTAAAAAGTGTTTTAGTTATATGCGGGTCGCGGAATTCCTTTGACCAACGCTTTACAAAAGCCAGTACACCCCTTGCTTTATTAACTGTGGAACTAATATGAAAATTAAAATTGAGTTTACAATCCATACCAACACCCAGGTCAACAAAACTGTTTACATGTTCTAGGACGTAGTTATTTATTTTGTAGGAGGCCGGCTGAATGGTTCGTCGAGAAAAGCACATGAATTTACATTTGTTAAGGTTAAGCGGCATATAATTAATGGTGCACCAATTGACTATGCTGTCCAAATCTTGCTGTAGCAAGGATCTTTCTTCAGCCGAGGCATAAGTCTTAAAAAGTTTAACATCATCCGCGTACATCAATATTTTAGAATACTTTACTACTGTAGAAATGTCGTTTATGAATAGAAGGAACAGAATCGGTCCGAGGTGGCTGCCCTGAGGAACTCCCGAGGAAACATCGATGATCCCAGAATGAAAATTTTAAAAATGTTTAAAAACTACCTTTGCGTCCTACCGGAGAGATAAGAAGACATCCAACAGAGGATACCAGGTTGAAAACCAAGCAGATCTAGTTTACGGATGAGTAAAGAGTGGCATACTTTGTCAAATGCTTTACTAAAATCGGTACATATAACATCAGTATCAATGCATTCCCTAAACCCATTTGAAACATGGGTGGTAAATTCAAGTAAATTTGTAATGGTTGATTTGCCCTTATAGAAGCCATGTTGGCAATTTGCTATTATTGAGGAAATCGGATAAGTCATTTGATTGGTAACAATAGCTTCAAACAACTTCGGGATAGAAGAGAGTTTAGCTATACCACGATAGTTTTCAATAGAAGACCTGCTTCCAGATTTATGAAGGGGGATTATGTAAGACTGTTTCCATATTGACGGAAAAACTCCTTGCTGGAGGGACAAATTAAACAAGTTCGATAATGGCAGGTACAGGTGCTTTGCACATTTTTTTAGGAAACATGTCGGGATCATATCAGGGCCGTACTTGAATGATTCTTTTAAAGATATTAAATAATGAAAAACATCATCTGATGATATGACTGGAATATTAATAGAGTTATTGGGGCTCAGCTTGTATGGATAGGAAATACAGTTATGTTTAAATTGAGTGGTGTAGTTAGATTTAAAGAACTGGGCAAATAGATTGGCAATAATCTCGTTATCACATAACACAGTATTTTGATATTTCATTGCGGAAGGGAATGCATTTACTCTGCGCTTAGAATTAACGAAACCATAGAAAGCTTTCGGGTCGTGGATAATGTTCATTTTCATTTTATTCAAGTATTTTTCATAACAGCTTTTATTTAATTCTAGATATTTATGTCGCAAGACTGAATAATTAAGATAATCCACATGACGACCAGTACTTTTATATATTTTAAAAGAACGCGATTTTTTATTTTTTAAAGTTCTCAAGTCTTTAGTGAACCATAAAGGGGCTGACTCATCACGAATACAAGAACTTTTAGGTACATGTTTAAGAAATAAGTTGTATAAAGTATTGTTGAAGTCCAAAACATTACGCTCAATATCGCCATTGTAGTAAGGCCAAGTTATTTTAGATAAGTCACAGTTTAATTTTTTAAAATTAGCTTTTCTAAAATCGAAGCTGTCATTAGAATTAAAAGCTTTCGATCCAGAAACCCGCTCTCCGTCTATGATCTCGTATGACAATTCAATCGCAGGATGATATACATCCTCAGGTAAAACCAATGGATAACATCGATTTAAGGAGGCCCTGTACATGTTGTCAACAAAAACCAAATCCAAGACTCTCCCCAACTTGTTTTGTAGGGTATTAACCTGGTTCAGACAAAGTTCAGCCATCCCCTCCAGAAAGGCGTTGTTAATGGAAGGTACGATATAACCATCAATCATATTCCAAGAAATGTTTGGGAGATTAAAATCACCCAACACAATCAATGAGTCGGGAGGCCTAAGCATTGAGTCCACAATCCCAAGTAAAGAAATATGATCACTATATACCGACAAGTCAGACTGAGGAGGTATATAGCAGAGGGCTAAATAAATATAAGACTTGCTTAATTGCACTCGTATGCACTTAAATTCAGTAGACTCAATGATAGGGACGTTAACCACTTCAGATGGTAATGAAGAATGGACAGCAAAAAGAACACCTCCACCGATCCTGCACTCTCGATCATTTCTGTAAATATGATATTCACTGCAAAGAATCTCCGAATCAAAAACGTGAGGTTTAAGCCAAGTTTCAGTGAAAGCTATAATGTTAAAATTACAGTAATAACTCTTCTAAAGCAAGTCAGTTAGTTTTGTATTCAAGCCTCTAACATTTTGGTAATATATATCAAGTTTAGTTTTTATCAGTTTTTTGACTCCGGATTAGGATTAGAGATTTTTGCTAAGTTTTGATTATTTGTGTTGGGTTTAAACTCGAATTCGCGAACAAAAGCCCCAGTCGGCCAAAAAGAGCTATTTAAAAGTATATTAAAGTTTTCGGAAGTTACATCGATTTTAAATGAAGAAATGTTTCTCTTGTAATTAAAGTTAAATTTCCTGATAGTTATGTCATCAGTCTTAACCTTAGATGAAATGTGAAACTTGATATCCTCAACTGTGGTATCACTGGAAAATCTTGATAAAAAAATAGATTTTCTCTGAGGAACCAGAACCAGCCCCCTAGCAGGCGCCACAGAAACCCCAGCAGAATTTTTGCTTTCGCTGCTTTCCTTTTGAACTGATCTCTGTGCAGCAGCTTTTGATGTTGAAGGTTCAACAGCCTGAGGACAAGGTGAGGAGAAACTAATCAACTCCCCTGAGGGAGAAGAAATAATTGTCGTCGGAATAGGATTTGGCTCAGCTTCGTCAGACGGACTCTCAATACGTTTCCGTTTACTATTACGGCTATTAGGAATACTCGTATTCTCTAAGCATTTAAAAGAATTAAATACATTTTCGTAGTGTTTGAATTTTTCGGTAAGAACATTTAGCTCCTTACCAATCTCAGAGAAACCGTTCCTACACTGCCTAAAAAATTTAAAAAGATCAACTTCAGTTGACCTACATTTCAGACAAGACCAGCGGACACCCTTACCATCATCAATCAAATCTAACACTCTACCTGTTGTCAATCCAGCAAACTTCATGTGGGCAAGCCCATCGCAAAGCCAGCAAGACACAAAGCGTTCAGACCCACTCTTAACTTGGCAGTTAGGATAATTACAAGACATGGTATATTATTTAGGAGAAAATTAATTAGAATTAAAATTACAATTTATAGGACTAGCAGAAGAAAGGATCTAACAGTGGTAAGCAGTTTAGCAAAAAAAGCAGTTTAGCAAAAAAAGCAGTTTAGCAAAAAAGCAGTATAGAAGTCGGTAAGGCAGTTAGAACAGTTTGGGATACACAGTTTTATTGACACATAACAAATCACGCAAACAGCTGTGAAAGCTAAAAGGAGTAACAAAGAAGAGTGCGCGCACAAACAGCAACAGCCGCAAATGCAAAAACAAAACAATTGGCAACAACAACTGTACTACAAGAAAAATTATGACTCGGCACACAACACAACAAAGATTTAAATGAGATTTTTTTAAGTTAAAGATTATTAAATGAATATTGCACCAAATCACTTTATACTTAGCTTGAAGTGCACAAAATTGATTTAATCACAATTTAATGAAATTTCTTTTAATTAATTTGATATTTAAATTGTTTCATAACAATATTTGTAAGGGAGCAAAGTAAACACAACCACACAGCTTGACGTTTGCGAAGCAAACACTGAGCTCGGATAAACACTATATAGTGTAAGCGCCAAAATTAAATTATTATTATATTTGGGTGGAAAGAAAATATATTTCTTGTATTATTTTCAGCATATTTCCGCTTTATTATACGAACTTACTTGTTTGACGCCATCTTACAAATGTTTATGTGAATACATCAAACTGCCACACATACAAATTGACAAAACATTTTTAATTTTTTCCTGCCAAATTGACAGATGTTAGAACATCAGCTATTTTCTGTGGAGATGTCGGGTAACAAGTAATAGTGTTTAGCAATAACAAATAGTTAACATAATCGGTTACTAATAAAACCGGTACTGCTAACTAACAACCACCAGACTCTGTAACCGTCAATGTTAGAGCGAGAGTAGCAAGTAGGATGACCACACCGACGTGAACCAGGGAGGGGAAATGGTAATTTTTTCCCAAACAAATGTGACTAATTTCCTAACAATTACACAAGTGAACGCAAACACTTAGCTACTTTGTTTGCTAACCATTACCCGTCTTGTAGGGTAGTCATAATTACAAACAATAATCTTTTTTCCAGAACACATATACACCATCATGGAGCAGTATAACGAACACTGAGGAAATGTCCATATATGACCGGTTTCATCGTCGTATAATAAAGGTAGGTATGTGGATAAATTAGGGCAAATTTGAAATGTTTTATTATTACCATATCTTTCCATTCAGACTGAAATGCTGACCGTGCATGTTAAAGGCAAAAACAGCACACATAATCACTTAGCCTAATTAATTTTTTGTACGTTACATTCTCTTTTAAATTAATTCACATGATTTTTAAAATATTCGTTAGCTTAGTCTTGCTTTTTCAAAAATAATACAAATGTTGTAAATACTAATATTAATTTTTTATTTGTTCTATTCGTTGAAATATTATTTAAATAATAACCATTCTGAGTACAAATTTGGATGTTCTGTATAAACTGTGCATGTACGCGATCCGTTTACGAAATTTTACGAATTTCTAACCGAAGGCTTATTTTTTCACAGATGTTTGAAAACTGCAAATGGGTGTTATTTTTAGCCTTTACCTCATTTAAAACAAATAATGAAATAAATAAACAGGTCATAAAACAACGGAAGTTGTTATTATTTAAAATAATGATCAATTATTTTTCAGTCCATTGTATTTTTAATTAGCTAATATTTTTTAATAAAAACTGCAACTTTTACAAACTGCCTATTTGCATGTACGGGATATAATGTTAGTTAAGTATTAAATTTTAAAAAGTTCAACAATTGTTATTATAAGAAAGATTCACGAATTATCTTCTAGTCTAATAAATTTTCTTTTAATTAAATTAAATTTTTTTGTAAAAATTGTAACTCTTGAGAGCTGCTATATTGCATGCCCAATATACATATATACATACATATACGGCAATTAACATAGTTGGAAGCAAAGTTTAAATTTTCAAAAATGTTCAATAATTTCAATTAGAAATGGATGTTTGTAGATAGATCAATAAATTATTTTTCAGTGTATTTTTTTTTATATTTATTAATTACAAATTTAAATGAGTATTATTGGAAAGAATAATCGTTTACCTTTGTGTCCATATTATTTTCTCTTAAAAAATGTAAATTTCACTTTTCTTGTTAGTAAAGTACAAATTTTTAAAAAAAGGTCGATAATTTCAAATAAAAAAGGGGTTTTATTAAAAAGACCAATAAATTATCTTTCAGTCCATTACGTTTTTTTTTATTCAATAAATATATTGTATGTCTACATATATAACTGTTTTGGATAACAAGAAGCTAACCACGATCGAGTGAAACAAAGGCTGCGTCATCCGAGAACCACTAGTCCGCTCTTTGTAGATCTGACAGAATCTACCCATTCGTTAACGTAGTAATAGTCTTTTCATGCAATAAGCTGTCTTCAAACGTATAAATTTAAGTGATGAGGCGAGAAGTGTAAGTGTATGACGATAATAGGCCTCATCTTTTGTAAGCGACTTGCAAAAGAACACTAGGTAACATATCGTATAACGTGGAAAGCAACAACAAAAATAATCGAGTTAAGTTTAAATAAGCGGGTTGAAATAAACTCGCTTAAAAAATAGTCGACCTCATTGAAAGTGTTGGAAAGTGAGAAAGTGGTGCTATTGTGAATAATCATTGGAAAGTACCAAGGAAAAATCGAAAATTTTCACTAAACATCAAAATTAATGAAAAACCATGATTGAGCAGACGTACATATGTAAGTAAAATCGCCTCTTATAAGAATTACTCAATTTGTTTTGTTTTGCTAACAAATTTTAGGTCCCTTCATTTGTGGTAGAATATAAAGACGCACACCACAAATGGTAGGAGAAGCTCGGCCAAACACTGAGGTTTATACATAATGTAAGCGCCAAATTATTATTATTATTAATTGATATGATAATTTAAGAATTTATTGACATATAAGTATAAAGATAAATACATGATTTTTTTGTTTCTACATAATTAAAAAAGGAGAAAGGAGAGCATTTGCTTTTTCGGGCTACTTTCTATAATATAGAATTCAAAGTTCGGTTTATATCCAATTATATTGTACCTAATTGCAGTGACCATTATCTATATATTTTAATTATTTTCTTCAAATTTTCAAATAATAATTAAAAAATTATACAATTCTTAATTGTTTACATGTAGCCATAATTGGATTCAAAACATCACTAGATCAGCTGAATTGAAGATTGGTTTTGCTTATGTTGGAATAAAGCAAATTCCGATAGAATTTCCGCGACAGGGTAAAATAAACTTAGCCGATCTCGAAAGCCCTCAAAACCTTCTTATCGCTAAACAACGTTTTACATTTTTCTGCGTGCGTTTACTTTACAGAGTTGCATGGCTGTTAAATTCGTTTGAAAACAATACAAGGTGAAATTTTCTGCGTTGGATCAATTTATTTATTGGTTTTAAATGATTGTTTTACTCTATGTTTTATATTAACTTTTATTTAGACATTAAATATAATCTTGATTTATATGCAACGCTTGCGCACAGGGACTTATTAACAAGTTTGACAATTGATTTGTTTCCGGTTTTATATTTAGAAGCAATAATAATCATAAAAACCATAATCGCAAGTACAAATTTACAAAAAGTCTTCATTCAAATTTTTTTTGATAACTTCTTTGCTAATCCAAACAAAAAACCAGTATTTGTTATATTGAAGATAATGCGCATCATCCTCAACGGTGCACGCTGGTCAAAAATTCCAATTTCTGGAATTTATAATGCAGTCACCCACATGTGTTTTTTGCTACAGCTGTTTGAAGTTGACACTGTAGCCTGGCAGTGTCGTTGCCATGTGTATTACTACTGTTAAATTATACATTTATTAAATTTTTTTTGTGTTTTGCAAAATGGAGTGTGATTTTGAAGTTATGAAAAACAAGATTTCGATTAAACATGTGTGTGTTTGTCATTTACTTGTGTTAAATGTTGCGATACACACTTACTTGCGTGTTTTATTACTGCTACATAAAATTATAACAAAAAGTGTAAAAAACTTGTGACACCAGTAGATCCTGCCAAATAATAGAATAAGGGGATTGTTAGAAGTATATTGTTTTATATTATTAAAGAAAAAGTTTGGGTATCCTTCAGAATAGTGCTACAGATTGTTTTTTTCCTCGCAGTTTCTTGCCATTTTGAATTTTTACATTCTGACATCATTTTTGAAATCAGCAACCACAAATAGCCCCTTACATTTAATTTCAGTTCTTAAAACAACTTTTTCCGAAAATCCGTCCGCTATTTTGTGTCAGCCATTTTGAATTTTTACATTCTGACCTAATTTTTGAAATCAGTGAACCAAAAACCTTCGGAAAATAATGTTGTTGCTTCGTTTCGCCCAGAATTTTCCGATTTCAGACCACTGTGCGGTGGGATAAACGTCAAATCGAAAAGTCACGCATAATGTTAATTGGAAGTTAAGGCCCTTATTATGATTCACAACTTAGTTGTCAGTTGAGTTGTAATTGTCAAATCCGCATTATGGTTCACAACTCAACTCAACTTTTTAATCAGCTGTTCACAACTCAAGACAACTCCGATAATCGATAACTTTTTCGCTATTATGATTGACAACTAGTTGTAATTTTACATGATATAGTTGTCAAAACAAGACAACCACTTTTAACTAGTTGTCTTGCCGCTGCACATGTAAAAATGGAGAGAAAAATGTAAGTATTCTAAAATTTAGAGCTAAAAATTGAATAACATGACCATATATATTTTTTCTATTTCAGAAAAGTATCAAGTAAATCACAAATTGATGGAGGAAAACCCACAACATGCGAGGGGCATTGGCCAATTTGGATGTAGCCGGCAGGAAATGGCTGCCACTTGGGTGAATTTTGCAACGGCGCTGAATGCGCTTGGACCCCCAATCAGGAGTGGTGTGGAGTGGCAACGGGTATGTAATAATATTAGGGCGCAATGTATGTATGTAAAGTGAATAATAAGTGCAATTACAGGTATGGGTACACTACAAGGCCAATCTAAAGAGGAAGTTAGCCAAAAACAAAGAATCGTTGTCCGCTACTGGTGGCGGGCCCCTTCAGGAGCTATCCCTATCGCCAACTGAAGAGCGTGTGTTGGAATTGACACACGTTGGAATGTCAATTAATCCAGTTGGGCGTGCTCTCGGGGTTCTGGACCTAGCCGAAGAGGATTCCGGCGATTTTGAGTTACTGGATGGCATACCCAGCACATCAAATGCCACTACGCCACTATCAAGGCGTACGGCTCCGCGAGAAAAAGCGGCTGCCCCTGATAAAGTGCGGGTGGATTTGCTCGCCAAGCAGCTAGCAACGCAGGCCCAGGTTGTGGAGATATTGGAGCGGATGGAAAAAACCCAGTACAAGGGTTACCTGCTTCAGAAGAGGAAGTTGGAGCTGGCAGAGAAATCGCATAAAGAAAAGAGCGAGCTCCGCCAAGTGCAGTTGGCAGGATCAAAATTGCAGCTGCAGCAACTTCAGAAGATGTGATAAGGTAAATATAAATAATATAAGTAATTAGGTATGTAATAATGCGATATATGTTGTTGCTTTGGATGTCAATATTAGACTTGAATCCCCTCCACATGTCGCGTTTAGATGCATACACCACATCCAGCAATGGGTCGGGTGTTCGTCAACCAGGAAAATACATGTATACTTTCTGTCCCAAACAATTTAAAAATATTTTCAGAATAATACGCATAACGAAACCAGCAATGCGAACTCCAATAATCACTCGCACAATCATCAACAGAACAACAACAATAGCAGAAACAGCGGCAAACTCATCGAAGCAAATAGCGTGCAGTGCAAGCAACGCAAACAGCAAATGGACGTACATAAGATATAAACATTGTGATTTAGTTAATACGCAGGTCGTGGTACCATTTAGCAAACTCATCGAAGCAAACAGCGTGCAGTGCAAGCAACGCAAACAGCAAATGGACGTACAGAAGCTATAAACATAAAGTAACTGACATTCCTATTGAAATAAATATATCATATATAGATATGTAAAATAGTCTAAGCCTCTAGTCACTAGCTAAGTCGCTAATTAATTAGTAATGAATTAAAATTAAATTAAATATGTTCTCTAGTCACTACTAAGTCGCTAATTTTAAATTAGTAATGAATAAAAATGAAATAATTTTTTGGTTATACATTTTTAATTTGTTGTTTTTTGGAAATATAACATGAAAACAATACAACAATTTAAATGTCTAATGAACGCATTATATTGTTGCGAATTTGATTTGCTTCAGAGCTTGTTCCGTCAGCATCTTCTCCTCCAAATGATTGCTCCAATTGCTCCAGGTCCTCATATTGTACGGCATCCACCACGACCTTGTAATGCTTGCAAATGTTGTGCATAACACAGCAAGCGTTGACAATGATTGTCGCTTTCGATGCGGAGTAGTGCAGGCCATGTACCGACAGGAGACATCGGAATTTGCCCTTCAGCACTCCAATCGTCCGTTCGACTGCATTCCTGGCTTTAGAGTGAACTTTATTGAACTTCGCTTGCTCCGATCCTTCTACCGTGCTGCGGAATGGCGTTATGAGATTTGGCCGCAGTGGATACCCGGAGTCACCTAAAGCGATAATAAAATAACTAAATTAGTCAAAGATAAGTTACAAAATAACCTAAAATCCATGTATTGCGCGGTAATTTTCGGTCCAGATGCTGCTTTAGAAGGCTCAAATTCCACACATGGGAATCGTGGTTAGAGCCAGGATAACGTGCATCTACGTACCTAATTCTCTGTTTGAAATCACAATACTGAAAAAACAAAATACCAGTTAATTAATTAATGAAACTCAGTTAAATATTTCAGTTACTCACGATCAGCACGTTGAGGCTGTAGTATCCTTTCCTATTTAAGTAAAGGTGTTGCTCCTCCAGTCGTGGTGACACGATTCGCACATGAGTGCCATCCACGAAGCCAATCACACCAGGTAATCCGGTGCGCTCATATACTGCCACCTTCGACTCGGTCATCTCGTCGTCACTCATGGCTGCTTTTATCCACAGTTTTCCCATGTTGTTCTCGAACACGTGGAGCACTTCATCCAAAATGACTGAGAACGTTGGTTGCGCAATACCAACGTTGAAGTCATTCCCACCGCATGTCTGGTAACTTCCAGTGGCCAGGAATCGCAACGTTGCACATATTTTTAAAATCGGCGGAACAGCGGACGACCGTGTCAATTTTTTTAAAAAAGGGGTAATGGCATCCACTAGGTACTTCATTCCCTCTTTTTTGATGCGGAAGTAACTCAAAAATCTGTAATAAAAACGCTTTGCACATGTACTTACATAGACATAATAAATATTTTACCTTGCTTCCGGCAATTCAAACGGGTTGGACGAATCTCTTATTGTCCTCCTGATTTGTCCAATTTGTGTACGGCTTGCATTATCTTCTGATTCTGCAAAAAAAAAATTCGAAGCTCGCTTCCATATTAAATATTTGTATTTTTGATCAGCTGTTTTTAAGTTGTCTTGAAACTTATCGATAACTCAACAATTGACAACTAAATCGAGTTGTCAATCATAATACAAATCAAAAGTTGAGTTGAGTTGTGTCTGAGACAACTCAACTCAGTTGAGTTGTGAATCATAATAAGGGCCTAAGTTCCTTTCGCACAGGTCCTTTAATTTCGGTTGCCCGCATACAAGTGGTATGAGCATGAGAAACTTTTGACAGAAATTGGCGGAGTGCGTTTATATTAGGTTAGGCAGTAAATTTTAAAAATAATTCCATCAATTTCTTCTATTTTTGTCCATTCTTTGTATGGAGTCGGTGCACTGTACGTCGCATAGATTTTTTCGAAATTACTTGTCACCACCTCAAAAGTAAGTAAGAATAGCTAATTTTCTTACAGAACCACAATGAGTGAGAGTGATGGTGACGTCAAAGCGTGGGTTTAAATCGCAACTATCGATCTAGATCGCGATGCAGCAAACTAAAGATGACGCATTACGGGGTACAGCTAATTTGGTTTTTTCGAACTTGGCAGATGATGACGTAAGTACTTTTTGTATTTTTTGTTTGCATATGCATGTTTGTACTTTAATTGAGTTCAAGGCTTAGGTTTTGCTTTCGGAAATGATAAGAAAACATAGAGAAATATCGGGATGAAACGATAAAACTATAAATGGCCCGCTCTATGTAGAAGTGGCTTAACTCACTGTTTTCCTATTATCTTCTTTTTCTCTCCGGCATCTTCTCTATTAGGCACTGCGCTGACCCAGTATTTTTGAGACTGCGTAATACGTGCAGAGTATATGTATGTACAGCATTTCACATACTTGTAGGTCAAGTATACATTTGACAATATACGAAAACTACAAATTTGTATGCATATTATTAGAAAGAACAATAAATGATATTTCTGTTCATGTTATTTTCCTTTAGAAATATTAATATTTTGTATGGAAATTTTCAACTCTTGATTTATAACTTTTTTCCTTTTTCTATATTTTTAGCAAAATAGCGGTTCGGTATGGACTTCTGCAGGTTGAAGGATGACGTTCCTTGGGCACCAACCTCATCGTATATATGGGACTTATGTGTACATAGATAAATATAAGTTATATAAGTAGAAAATTAATTGTTTTGTATATGTATGTTATTTCTTAAAATTGAAAATGTAAATATTTTAAGTGGTCTAATTAGGATTATTTTCAACTGTTAGTGGTTAAGTTTTATGCTATTATCTTTGGTATTTTAAGTTGATACCTTGTACTTTATATTAAGATATTCTTAATAATTAATATAAGTTTAAATATTGTAACTTGATAAATATTGTAAAATAAAATACTTAATTAAAAAAAAAAAAAATTATTTTAATTAAAATATTTAGTAAACTATAGGTAACCGTTACGTAACGGTTAGCGCTAGCCAGTAGGTAACAAATAGAAGTGGATAGGGGTAACAAATGAATAAAAAGGGTAACCCGACATCTCCACAGAAAATAGCTGATGTCCTAAAATAGATTTCAGAAAATATATTGTCAATGGAGACCGCTTATTTCTTCATGTCAGCCATTTATGTCAGCGTTTATGTTTTGGCATCTATTGTATGAAATAAGCTGTCATTTTGTTACTTTGACTGCTAATTTTCCATTTGGCTGTAAATTTCGTGGCGTGAACATTGAAGATATTTTCATTCAGAAGCAAAAACTGAGTTGTTTTCTATCGCAATTATTAATGTTTACGTATTTAGGTGGTACAGTGGCCGCTGTGGTCGAGTTGGTAGCGGTGCGTGCTATAACTCGATATGCCGGTGAGTTCGAGGTTCGAATCTCAGTCAGGGCAAGCAAAATCTTAATCATAAAAAAGTTTTTTCTAATAGTGGTCACCCCTCGGAGGCAATGGCAAAACCTTCGAAGGTATTTCCGCCATGAAAAAGCTTATCATTAAATACATCTGCCGTTCGGAGTCGGCACAAAACTGTAGGTCCCTCCATTTGTGGTATAATATAAAGACGCACACCTCAAATGGTTGGAGAAGCTCGGCCAAACACTGAGCTATATAGCATAAGCGCCAAAGGATTATTATTATTAATCTCCGCTGAAGATCTTCAAGAAGATTTTTCATATATATAAACTCATATATTTGGGATGGATTCAAATTTGAAACAGAATTTCCGGATAGAGACTTAGATTTTACATGCTCCGGCTGAGGTTCCATCCCGGAACTCCGCGGTATGGCGAGTTATAGCTCGCGCCACTAACCACTCGACCATAGCAATTACTGCCGTACAACATCTCGTAAAATCGAAAAAATCTGTAAAATCTTTAAGCAATTGAACTACAACTAAATATCAACTATCTTGAAGATAGTATTTTCAGTTGTTGAAGCTATCGATTATTGAAATTTGATAGTCTGACAGTCAAAAAAGTTCTAAACACGTTCCAATATCCATCAAACAACTACAAATATAGGGTACATTTTCGTTCTCAAAACCAAACCAAACTTGACAAGGTATGACGGAAAATCGTGAGTAAGGTTAATTTGAAAGTGATTTTTAAATGGAAAAAAGTTTACAAAAATGCTCTCCTCGCCGGCAATGACAAAACCTCCGAAGGTATTTCTGCCTTTAAAAAATCTTCTCATAAAATTCATCTGCCATTCGGAGTCGGCACAAAACTTTAGGTCCCTCCATTTGTGGTATAATATAAAGACGCACATCACAACCGGTAGGAGATGCTCGGATAAACACTGAGCTATATAGTGTAAGCGCCAAAATTAAATTATTATTATATTTGGGTGGAAAGAAAATATATTTCTTGTATTATTTTCAGCATATTTCCGCTTTATTATACGAACTTCCCGTTTTGACGCCATCTTACAAATGTTTATGTGAATACATCAAACTGCCCACACATTCAAATTGACAAAACATTTTTAATTTTTTCCTGCCAAACTGACTGATGTTAGAACATCAGCTATTTTCTGTGGAGATGTCGGGTAACAAGTAATAGTGGTTAGCAATAACAAATAGTTAACATAATCGGTTACTAATAAAACCGGTACTGCTAACTAACAACTACCAGACTCTGTAACCGTCAATGTTAGAGCGAGAGTAGCAAGTAGGATGACCACACCGACGCACAGTGGGGCAGAATGACCTAAAAGTTGGCATCAACTAAACGGCTTAAGCTAGGAAGTTGGAAATTGGTACCCTGATTCCTCTTACTAAAGTAAGTATGTGTACCAAATTTCAGAATATTGCACTTACAACCGAAGTTTTTAGACTGTATCAGATTTACCTGAACCGTTCATATAGTGATTGGTGGCGACTGCTTAATTTTTTATTTTATTTTATTTCAATAATAACAATTAAACTATAAAAATAATTTAAAGAATACAAAAGAAATTATTTTAACAAAATAAACAAATTATTTGAAAGTAACTTAGGAAGTATTTAGTTGCTATTGCTACTTTCATCACTAGACCAATTTTCGTTTTGTTGACCGTCATCATCGTAAATATCATCATATTCTTCATCGTTATTAGGAATAAGTGGACATATCAATAATTCCAATACTTCAGTTGGTAACTTTTGGTTATTAGTTCTTTTGAATTTTCTCTTTGAACTTATTACCGGATCAGACCTTAGCATAAATGAATTGAATATGTCAATATTAGTTTCCACACGGCCGCATTTTCTTGAATGGTGTTCGCGATATCTTTTAAAATCCTTGTTGCAAGCCTCTTGTGCTTCTTCCGATAATTGGCCGATTGGTAGTAAAGCGTGAGAAATTATTTCAGGGCCATGTATTAAAAACTTATGCATTGTTGGAGGCATACGATACCAAGGGTATTTATCCACAAAGTACCTAGCAGTGTCCTGGCAATACTTCGTGAACTTTTCAACATTTATTTCATGTCCGCTGGCTACAGTTATTAATATATTGTGCAATCTTTTAATCAAAGTTAAATCCAATTTTTTAATTTCGGCCGAAACCTCTGCCTCCCTAAAGAATCGTCGCGCTGTGTTGCCATCATTAGAATTTCCAAACCCTGGCTTTGGAACATCAACAATCAAACCGCAGCGTTTTTTAAATTCGTTTTGTATTCGTTTTTTATTTTCAGCAACAATATTTTTTTCCAAGTCATTTCGAACTTGCTATTTTTCTACTGGCAGTTTATAAGACAGATGCAAAAGACACTCAAAGGATCTTATCCATCCGTGCAATATTGATAGTCCAAAGCTTAAGTTATCTGTATGTATTTCTCGTTTCACCATTTTGTCAATATTGTTAAAATCTTTTAATGTTGCACTACAAATGTAGCACTTTTGAGTGGATGTCGTCTGGGTTATCGCATTTCAAACTTTCCCATCCACCATAGTAAAAAGTAAAGCGTGCTCAACTTCAATAGATTTTCCATCACATATCGTTTTAGATTTTTTAAGATTTCCAATCTCTTCAGTAACTTAATAAATTCAATTTTCAAAGGCCTGCAATAGCGCGTCGAAGATGGAGCAGGATTTTGCCAAACAACTTTTTCGCCCAACACAATACGAATAGGTACAATACTAGTTATGAAAACAGCAGAATCAGAAGCTTCAATACCATGAAATACTTGCTTATATGAGCTATGGCCTGAGCTACCATCGAATCCCCACTTTGTGTACATACGCAATTTGTGTAAATCCTTTGCGGGAATGGAATCTATTACAGTCCTCTGTGCAATAATCAGACGACATAATGTGTGGTCCAGTAAGGATTGTAAAGTTGCACAGACAAGCGTTTTAGTTGCCTTGATGTGTTCTTTGGAAGGATAATATTTCTTTTTTTCTTCCTGTATTACTTTATAGGAAGGAAATTTATCCCGAGCAGCCAATCTTATTATATTGTACTGATTCCTTGTCAACTTGGCATCTACCACGACAGCCAAAGCATCTTCACCGGACAAACAAGTACTTTCGTAATGGCCTGATGAAGTTTTTGAACACATATTTGCGCTATCATAATTCTGAGATAAGCTTTTCATCAAAAATTTTGATGCCTTCACTTCACCCGATTCCCTTAATTTCATTTGAGTAGCATAACTCAGGACATCAACTGGCGTAGATTCCCTCAAATCTTTTGTTTTCATTCGTTTGGTACGCTCTGAGCTTTCTTCAAAAGATCTCTCAGGCCGACCACCTTTTCGGCTTGAATTTTTCATAAAACAAATTGAACAATCCAGCCATGTTTTATTAATTTCATTAAAAACGTCTATTTTTCGGTACGATTTGTTCCAACGAAGTTTAAATTCAGACTTCAGGCGGTTCAATGTTTTATTCAATTCTTCTTTAGTCACTTGCTGAAATTTTGTTTGTTTTTCCAATTCATTTTAAAAAAAAAATAAACTTTTCATCAGTTGTGATTTTTTCACAACAAAATATTATTTGACTGAGCTCCCTACGATTGACAAAAATTGTTTTTGAACTAACACCTGAAATGAAAAGTTAAATCAACCACTAAAAGATTATAAAATTAAGATAGTATGGCAACACTGGATTCTATTTGACGATTTACAACTAAAATAATAAAGATCAATGCAGTTCACATTTGTACTTGTAGTTGACGTTTGACAAACAAATAATCAAAACAAAGTAAAAAAGCTTCGAACTAAACTACAACAAAATGTAGTACATAGGCACATACATAAATGCCAGCAAATGCCAAAACGCAAAAAATCCGCACAATTTTTTTTTCCAATTAAGTACATAAATATACATATTACAGGATAATTAAAAAATTTCCGGCCGATCATGCCGGGCTCACTAACTTTTCTAATTTTTAAAACTTAAACTGTAGGAAAATAAACTTATTAAGGTAGGTTTCCGAAAAAAAACGACCAAAATGTGAAAATCACAATTACGCACAAAGTGAATATAAATGAATCTTTATAAATACCCGATGTTGATGGTTCCATAATTAAAGTTGCTAAATTATAGTCAGCGACTGGAAAATATATATTCAAACTGTGAATAGAAAATGCACAAAAATCAAACTGCACTTATTGCGAAAATAAGCTCTGTGTTTGTAAGGTATGAAAAGAGAGGTGGTGAAAATGACATTGAAAAACCGTTGGTTTATTGTTGCTAGTATATTCATAAATCCAAAGCAATAAACGAAAAGTGCTACCGGCTATTTTGAAAAAATTAGTTTTTGCCAACTTTTCTGGTCTGCTGCCCCATTGTGCGACGTGAACCAGGGAGGGGAAATGGTAATTTTTTCCCACGGCTAGAACAAATGTGACTAATTTCCTAACAATCACACAAGTGAACGCAAACACTTAGCTACTTTGTTTGCTAACCATTACCCGTCTTGTAGGGTAGTCATAATTACAAACAATAATCTTTTTTCCAGAACACATATACACCATCATGGAGCAGTATAACGAACACTGAGGAAATGTCCATATATGACCGGTTTCATCGTCGTATAATAAAGGTAGGTATGTGGATAAATTAGGACAAATTTGAAATGTTTTATTATTACCATATCTTTCCATTCAGACTGAAATGCTGACCGTGCATGTTAAAGGCAAAAACAACACACATAATCACTTAGCCTAATTAATTTTTTGTAAGTTACATTCTCTTTTAAATTAATTCACATGATTTTTAAAATATTCGTTAGCTTAGTCTGGCTTTTTCAAAAATAATACAAATGTTGTAAATACTAATATTAATTTTTTATTTGTTCTATTCGTTGAAATATTATTTAAATAATAACCATTCTGAGTACAAATTTGGATGTTCTGTATAAACTGTGCATGTACGCGATACGTTTACGAAATTTTACGAAGTTCT
Organism: Philophylla caesio; assembly: GCA_963971545.1. Taxonomy (NCBI): domain Eukaryota; kingdom Metazoa; phylum Arthropoda; class Insecta; order Diptera; family Tephritidae; genus Philophylla; species Philophylla caesio. The sequence continues at coordinate 65,198,337 of OZ020606.1, forward strand.
AACCGAAGGCTTATTTTTTCACAAATGTTTGAAAATTGCAAATGGGTGTTATTTTTAGCCTTTACCTCATTTAAAACAAATAATGAAATAAATAAACAGGTCATAAAACAACGGAAGTTGTTATTATTTAAAATAATGATCAATTATTTTTCAGTCCATTGTATTTTTAATTAGCTAATATTTTTTAATAAAAACTGCAACTTTTACAAACTGCCTATTTGCATGTACAGGATATAATATTAGTTAAGTATTAAATTTTAAAAAGTTCAACAATTGTTATTATAAGAAAGATTCACGAATTATCTTCTAGTCTAATAAATATTCTTTTAATTAAATTAAAATTTTTTGTAAAAATTGTAACTCTTGAGAGCTGCTATATTGCATGCCCAATATACATATATACATACATATACGGCAATTAACATAGTTGGAAGCAAAGTTTAAATTTTCAAAAATGTTCAATAATTTCAATTAGAAATGGATGTTTGTAGATGGATCAATAAATTATTTTTCAGTGTATTTTTTTTTAATGTTTATTAATTACAAATTTAAATGAGTATTATTGGAAAGAATAATCGTTTACCTTTGTGTCCATATTATTTTCTCTTAAAAAATGTAAATTTCACTTTTCTTGTTAGTAAAGTACAAATTTTTAAAAAAAGGTCGATAATTTCAAATAAAAAAGGGGTTTTATTAAAAAGATCAATGAATTATCTTTCAGTCCATTACCTTTTGTTTTATTCAATAAATATATTGTATGTCTATATAACTGTTTTGTATAACAAGAAGCTAACCACGGTCGAGTGAAACAAAGGCTGCGTCATCCGAGAACCACTAGTCCGCTCTTTGTAGATCTGACAGAATCCACCCATTCGTTAACGTAGTAATAGTCTTTTCATGCAATAAGCTGTCTTCAAACGTATAAATTTAAGTGATGAGGCGAGAAGTGTAAGTGTATGACGATAATAGGCCTCATCTTTTGTAAGCGACTTGCAAAAGAACACTAGGTAACATATCGTATAACGTGGAAAGCAACAACAAAAATAATCGAGTTAAGTTTAAATAAGTTGAAATAAACTCGCTTAAAAAATAGTCGACCTCATTGAAAGTGTTGGAAAGTGAGAAAGTGGTGCTATTGTGAATAATCATTGCAAAGTACCAAGGAAAAATCGAAAATTTTCACTAAACATCAAAATTAATAAAAAACCAAGATTGAGCAGACGTATGTAAGTAAAATCGCCTCTTATAAGAATTACTCAATTTGTTTTGTTTTGCTAATAAATTTTAAGTCCCTTCATTTGTGGTAGAATATAAAGACGCACACCACAAATGGTAGGAGAAGCTCGGCCAAACACTGAGGTTTATACATAATGTAAGCGCCAAATTATTATTATTATTAATTGATATGATAATTTAAGAATTTATTGACATATAAGTATAAAGATAAATACATGATTTTTTTGTTTCTACATAATTAAAAAAGGAGAAAGGAGAGCATTTGCTTTTTCGGGCTACTTTCTATAATATAGAATTGAAAGTTCGGTTTATATCCAATTATATTGTACCTAATTGCAGTGACCATTATCTATATATTTTAATTATTTTCTTCAAATTTTCAAATAATAATTGAAAAATTATACAATTCTTAATTGTTTACATGTAGCCATAATTGGATTCAAAACATCACTAGATCAGCTGAATTGAAGATTGGTTTTGCTTATGTTGGAAAAAAGCAAATTCCGATAGAATTTCCGCGACAGGGTAAAATAAACTTAGCCGATCTCGAAAGCCCTCAAAACCTTCTTATCGCTGAACAACGTTTTACATTTTTCTGCGTGCGTTTACTTTACAGAGTAGCCTGGCTGTCAAATTCGTTTGAAAACAATACAAGGTGAAATTTTTAGCGTTGGATCAATTTATATTGGTTTTAAATTATTGTTTTACTTTATGTTACATAGGGACTTATTAACAAGTTTGACAATTGATTTGTTTCCTGTTTTATATTTAGAAGCAATAATAATCATAAAAACCATAATCGCAAGTACAAATTTACAAAAAGTCTTCATTCAAATTTTTTTTGATAACTTCTTTGCTAATCCAAACAAAAAACCAGTATTTGTTATATTGAAGATAATGCGCATCATCCTCAACGGTGCACGCTGGTCAAAAATTCCAATTTCTGGAATTTATAATGCGGTCACCCACATGTGTTTATTGCTACAGCTGTTTGAAGTTGACACTGTAGCCTGGCAGTGTCGTTGCCTAGTGTATTACTACTGTTAAATTATACATTTATTACATTTTTTTTTGTGTTTTGCCAAATGGAGTTTGATTTTGGAGTTATGAAAAATAAGATTTCGATTAAACATGTGTGTGTTTGTCATTTACTTGTGTTAAATGTTGCGATACACACTCTCTTGCGTGTTTTATTACTGCTACATAAAATTATAACAAAAAGTGTAAAAAACTTGTGACACCAGTAGATCCTGCCAAATAATAGAATAAGGGGATAGTTAGAAGTGTATTGTTTTATATTTTTAAAGAAAAAGTTTGGGTATCATTTTTTTCCTCGCAGTTTCTTGCCATTTTGCATTTTTACATTCTGACATCATTTTTAAAATCAGCAACCACAAACAGCCCCTTACACTTAATTTCAGTTCTTAAAACAACTTTTTCCGAAAATCCGTCCGCTATTTTGGGTCAGCCATTTCGAATTTTTACATTCTGACCTAATTTTTGAAATCAGTGAACCAAAAACCTTCGGAAAATAATGTTGTTGCTTCGTTTCGCCCAGAATTTTCCGATTTCAGACCACAGTGCGGTGGGATAAACGTCAAATCGAAATGTCACGCAAGATGTGAATTGGAAGTTAAGTTAGCTTTTCGCACAGGTCCTTTAATTTCGGTTGCCCGCATACAAGTGGGAGAGAGCATGAGCATGAGAAACGTTTGACAGAAATTGGCGGAGTGCGTTTATATTAGGTTAGGCAGTAAAGTTACAAAAAATTCCTTCAACTTCTTCTATTTTTGTCCAATCTTTATATGGAGTCGGTGCACTGTACGTCGTATAGATTTTTTCGAAATTACTTGTCACCACCTCAAAAGTAAGTAAGAATAACTAATTTTCTTACAGAACCACAATGAGTGAGAGTGATGGTGGCGTCAAAGCGTCGGTTTCAATCGCAACTATCGATCGAGATCGCGATGCAGCAAACTAAAGATGACGCATTACGGGGTACCGCTAATTTGATTTTGTCGAACTTGGCAGATGACGACGTCAGTACTTTTTGTAAGCAAGCCATTTCCTTGCATGTGTTTGACATTGTTCAAGTATTTTAAATTGCAAATAGCAATATTTGCTAATTTATTTTTGTGTTTTTTGTTTGCATATGCATGTTTGTACTTTAATTGAGTTCAAGGCTTAGGTTTTGCTTTCGCAAATGATAAGAAAACATAGAGAAATATCGGGATGAAACGATAAAACTATAAATTTTTCTTAAAATATACGAAAACTACAAATTTAAATGCATATTATTAGAAAGAACAATAAATGATCTTTCTGTTCATGTTATTTTCCTTTAAAAATATTAATATTTTGTATGGAAATTTTCAACTCTTGATTTATAACTTTTTTCCTTTTTTTATATTTTTAGCAAAATAGCGGTTCGGTATGGACTACTGCAGGTTGAAGGATGACGTTCCTTGGGCACCAACCTCATCTTATATATGGGACTTATGTGTACATAGATAAATATAAGTTATATAAGTAGAAAATTAATTGTTTTGTATATGTATGTTATTTCTTAAAACTGAAAATGTAAATATTTTAAGTGGTCTAATTAGGATTATTTTCAACTGTTATTAGTTAATTTGTATGCTATTATCTTTGGTATTTTAAGTTGATACATTGTACTTTATATTAAGATATTCTTAATAATTAATATAAGTTTAAATATTGTAACTTGATAAATATTGTAAAATAAAATACTTAATTAAAAAAATAATAATTTTTTTATTTAAAATATTTAGTAAACTATAGGTAACCGTTAGGTAACGGTTAGCGCTAGCCAGTAGGTAACAAATAGAAGTGGATAGGGGTAACAAATGAATAAAAAGGGTAACCCGACATCTCCACAGAAAATAGCTGATGACCTAAAATAGATGTCAGAAAATATATTGTCAATGGAGACCGCTTATTTCTTCATGTCAGCCATTTATGTCAGCGTTTATGTCTTGGCATCTATTGTATGAAATAAGCTGTCATTTTGTTACTTTGACTGCTAATTTTTCATTTGGCTGTAAATTTCGTGGCGTGAACATTGAAGATATTTTCATTCAGAAGCAAAAACTAAGTTGTTTTCTATTGCAATTATTAATGTTTACGTATTTAGGTGGTACAGTGGCCGCTGTGGTCGAGTTGGTAGCGGTGCGTGCTATAACTCGATATGCCGGTGAGTTCGAGGTTCGAATCTCAGTCAAGGCAAGCAAAATCTTAATCATAAACAAGTTTTTTCTAATAGTGGTCACCTCTTGGAGGCAATGGCAAAACCTTCGAAGGTATTTCTGCCATGAAAAAGCTTCTCATTAAATACATCTGCCGTTCGGAGTCGGCACAAAACTGTAGGTGCCTCCATTTGTGGTATAATATAAAGACGCAGACCTCAAATGGTTGGAGAAGATCGGCCAAACACTGAGCTATATAGTGTAAGCGCCAAAGGATTATTATTATTAATCTCCGCTGAAGATCTTCAAGAAGATTTTCCATACATATAAACTCATATATTTGGGATGGATTCAAATTTGAAACAGAATTTCCGGATAGAGACTTAGATTTTACATGCTCCGGCTGAGGTTCCATCCCGGAACTCCGCGGTATGGCGAGTTATAGCTCGCGCCACTAAACACTCGACCATAGCAATTACTGCCGTACAACATCTCGTAAATTCGAAAAAATCTGTAAAATCTTTAAGCAATTGAACTACAACTAAATATCAACTATCTTGAAGATAGTATCTTCAGTTGTTGAAGCTATCGATTATTGAAATTTGATAGTCCGACAGTCAAAAAAGTTCTAAACACGTTCCAATATCCATCAAGCAACTACAAATATAGGGTACATTTTCGTTCTCAAAACCAAACCAAACTTGACAAGGTATGACGGAAAATCGTGAGTAAGGTTAATTTAAAAGTGATTTTTAAATGGAAAAAAGTTTACAAAAATGCTCTCCTCGGCAGGCAATGGCAAAACCTCCGAAGGTATTTCTGCCTTGAAAAAAGCTTCTCATAAAATTAATCTGCCATTCGGAGTCGGCACAAAACTTTAGGTCCCTCCATTTGTGGTATAGTATAAAGACGCACATCACAACCGGTAGGAGATGCTCGGATAAACACTGAGCTATATAGTGTAAGCGCCAAATTAAATTATTATTATATTTGGGTGGAAAGAAAATATATTTCTTGTATTATTTTCAGCATATTTCCGCTTTATTATACGAACTTACTTGTTTGACGCCATCTTACAAATGTTTATGTGAATACATCAAACTGCCCACACATACAAATTGACAAAACATTTTTAATTTTTTCCTGCCGAACTGACAGATGTTAGAACATTAGCTATTTTCTGTGGAAATGTCGGGTAACAAGTAATAGTGGTTAGCAATAACAAATAGTTAACATAATCGGTTACTAATAAAACTGGTACTGCTAACTAACAACTACCAGACTCTGTAACCGTCAATGTTAGAGCGAGAGTAGCAAGTAGGATGACCACACCGACGTGAACCAGGGAGGGGAAATGGTAATATTTTCCCACGGCTAGAACAAATGTGACTAATTTCCTAACAATCGCACAAGTGAACGCAAACACTTAGCTACTTTGTTTGCTAACCATTACCCGTCTTGTAGGGTAGTCATAATTACAAACAATAATCTTTTTTCCAGAACACATACTATACACCATCATGGAGCAGTATGACGAGCACTGAGGAAATGTATATATATGACCGGTTTCATCGTCGTATAATAAAGGTAGGTATGTAGATAAATTAGGACAAATTTAAAATGTTTTATTATTACCATATCTTTCAATTCAGACTGAAATGCTGTACCTGCCTTCACAATCCTGGCAAAAAAATTTTACCAGCTGACCGTGCATGTTAAAGGCAAAAACAACACACATAATCACTTAGCCTAATTAATTTTTAAATTAATTCACATGATTTTTAAAATATTCGTTAGCTTAGTCTTGCTTTTTCAAAAATAATACAAATGTTGTAAATACTAATATTAATTTTTTATTTGTTCTATTCGTTGAAATATTATTTAAATAATAACCATTCTGAGTACAAATTTGGATGTTCTGTATAAACTGTGCATGTACGCGATACGTTTACGAAATTTTACGAAGTTCTAACCGAAGGCTTATTTTTTCACAAATGTTTGAAAACTGCAAATGGGTGTTGTTTTTAGCCTTTAGCTCATTTAAAACAAATAATGAAATAAATAGGTCAAAAAACAATGGAAGATGTTATTATTTAAAATAATGATCAATTATTTTTCAGTCCATTGTATTTTTAATTAGCTAATATTTTTTAATAAAAACTGCAACTTTAACAAACTGCCTATTTGCATGTACAGGATATAATGTTAGTTAAGTATTAAATTTTAAAAAGTTCAACAATTGTTATTATAAGAAAGATTCACGAATAATATACTAGTCTAATATATTTTCTTTTAATTAAATTAACAATTTTTGTAAAAATTGTAACTCTTGAGAGCTGCTATATTGCATGCCCAATATATATACATACATATCCACATACATATACGGCAATTAACATAGTTGGAAGCAAAGTTTAAATTTTCAAAAATGTTCAATAATTTCAATTAGAAATGGATGTTAGTAGATAGATCAATAAATTATTTTTCAGTGTATTTTTTTTTAATGTTTATTAATTTCAAACTTAAATGAGTATTATTGGAAAGAATAATCGTTTATCTTTGTGTCCATATTATTTTCTCTTAAAAAAATTTACATTTTTTGTGAACATTTTCAATTATTAAAATTTGCTTAATTGCTTTTGCCCAGTACATATACGGATTTTCACTTACTTGTTAGTAAAGTACAAATTTTTAAAAAAAAGGTCGATAATTTCAAATAAAAAATGGATTTTATTAAAAAGATCAATGAATTATCTTTCAGTCCATTACCTTTTGTTTTATTCAATAAATATATTGTATGTCTATATAACTGTTTTGGATAACAAGAAGCTAACCACGATCGAGTGAAACAAAGGCTGCGTCATCCGAGAACCAGTAGACCGCTCTTTGTAGATCTGACAGAATCTACCCATTCGTTAACGTAGTAATAGTCTTTTCGTGCAATAAGCTGTCTTCAAACGTATAAATTTAAGTGATGAGGCGAGAAGTGTAAGCGTATGACGATAATAGGCCTCATCTTTTGTAAGCGACTTGCAAAATAACACTAGGTAGCTTATCGTATAGCGTGGAAAGCATCAACAAAAATAATCGAGTTAAGTTTAAATAAGCGGGTTCAAATAAACTCGCTTAAAAAATAGTCGACCTCATTGAAAGTGTTGGAAAGTGAGAAAGTGGTGCTATTGTGAATAATCATTGGAAAGTACCAAGGAAAAATCGAAAATTTTCACTAAACATCAAAATTAATGAAAAACCAAGATTGAGCAGACGTATGTTAGTAAAATCGTTTTGCTAACAAATTTTAGAAACGACCATAAATTTTGAGAGACTAGTGTTGTAAAGTGTATTCAAAATATAAGGGAGTTGATTATAAGCGAGATGGACGTTCTTTTACTAGTCGCTTACAAAAGATGACGACTAATAAATTCATTCATATTTGATAGTTGATTTTTTTACTTGCGGGACATGAGTATGCGTTATTGAATAAACGTGCTAAATTTGATAGCATAATTTTACATCACACATGGCGGCATACAAATATTTCCGTGTGAACCAGCTAATCGACCGTTCGCGTCTTCCACTTCCAAGGCGAATTTAACAAGGTGGTTAAATGATAAACTCGCCTTGTCCACTTCTTTTTTACCATTTATTCTCTCTTCTGCTATTCTGAGGAAACTATTGCGTCACTGAATTTTGCTCGCAGCTCGATTTTCGCAATCTTGTGTTCTAAAGTTTCGTACAAAATTAAACAATGTCTGCCGTTCGGAGTCGGCACAAAACTTTAGGTCCCTTCATTTGTGGTAGAATATAAAGACGCACACCACAAATGGTAGGAGAAGCTCGGCCAAACACTGAGGTTTATACATAATGTAAGCGCCAAATTATTATTATTATTAACTGATATGATAATTTAAGAATTTATTGACATATTAGTATAAAGATAAGTACATGATTTCGTTGTGCCTACATAAATAAAAAAGGAGAAAGGAGAGCATTTGCTTTTTCGGTGCTACTTTCTATAATATAGGATTCAAAGTTCGGTTTATATCCAATTATATTGTACTTAATTGCAGTGACCATTATCTATATATTTTTTTTTTATTATTTTTTTCAAATTTTCAAATTATAGTTGAAAAATTATAAAATTCTTAATTGTTTACATGTAGCCATAATTGGATTCAAAACATCACTAGATCAGCTGATTTGAAGATTGGTTTTGCTTATGTTGGAATAAAGCAAATTCCGATAGAATTTCCGCGACAGGGTAAAATAAACTTAGCCGATCTCGAAAGCCCTCAAAACCTTCTTATCGCTAAACAACGTTTTACATTTTTCTGCGTGCGTTTACTTTACAGAGTTGCATGGCTGTTAAATTCGTTTGAAAACAATACAAGGTGAAATTTTCAGCGTTGGATCAATTTATTTATTGGTTTTAAATGATTGTTTTACTCTATGTTTTATATTAACTTTTATTTAGACATTAAATATAATCTTGATTTATATGCAACGCTTGCGCACAGGGACTTATTAACAAGTTTGACAATTGATTTGTTTCCTGTTTTATATTTAGAAGCAATAATAATCATAAAAACCATAATCGCAAGTACAAATTTACAAAAAGTCTTCATTCAAATTTTTTTTGATAACTTCTTTGCTAATCCAAACAAAAAACCAGTATTTGTTATATTGAAGATAATGCGCATCATCCTCAACGGTGCACGCTGGTCAAAAATTCCAATTTCTGGAATTTATAATGCAGTCACCCACATGTGTTTTTTGCTACAGCTGTTTGAAGTTGACACTGTAGCCTGGCAGTGTCGTTGCCATGTGTATTACTACTGTTAAATTATACATTTATTAAATTTTTTTTGTGTTTTGCAAAATGGAGTGTGATTTTGAAGTTATGAAAAACAAGATTTCGATTAAACATGTGTGTGTTTGTCATTTACTTGTGTTAAATGTTGCGATACACACTTACTTGCGTGTTTTATTACTGCTACATAAAATTATAACAAAAAGTGTAAAAAACTTGTGACACCAGTAGATCCTGCCAAATAATAGAATAAGGGGATTGTTAGAAGTGTATTGTTTTATATTATTAAAGAAAAAGTTTGGGTATCCTTCAGAATCGTGCTACAGATTGTTTTTTTCCTCGCAGTTTCTTGCCATTTTGAATTTTTACATTCTGACATCATTTTTGAAATCAGCAACCACAAATAGCCCCTTACATTTGATTTCAGTTCTTAAAACAACTTTTTCCGAAAATCCGTCCGCTATTTTGTGTCAGCCATTTTGAATTTTTACATTCTGACCTAATTTTTGAAATCAGTGAACCAAAAACCTTCGGAAAATAATGTTGTTGCTTCGTTTCGCCCAGAATTTTCCGATTTCAGACCACTGTGCGGTGGGATAAACGTCAAATCGAAATGTCACGCATAATGTAAATTGGAAGTTAAGGCCCTTATTATGATTCACAACTTAGTTGTCAGTTGAGTTGTAATTGTCAAATCCGCATTATGGTTCACAACTCAACTCAAATTTTTAATCAGCTGTTCACAACTCAAGACAACTCCGATAATCGATAACTTTTTCGCTATTATGATTGACAACTAGTTGTAATTTTACATGATATAGTTGTCAAAACAAGACAACCACTTTTAACTAGTTGTCTTGCCGCTGCACATGTAAAAATGGAGAGTAAAATGTAAGTATTCTAAAATTTAGAGCTAAAAATTGAATAACATGACCATATATGTATATTGTTTCTATTTCAGAAAAGTATCAAGTAAATCACAAATTGATGGAGGAAAACCCACAACATGCGAGGGGCATTGGCCAATTTGGATGTAGCCGGCAGGAAATGGCTGCCACTTGGGTGAATTTTGCAACGGAGCTGAATGCGCTTGGACCCCCAATCAGGAGTGGTGTGGAGTGGCAACGGGTATGTAATAATATTAGGGCGCAATGTATGTATGTAAAGTGAATAATAAGTGCAATTACAGGTATGGGTACACTACAAGGCCAATCTAAAGAGGAAGTTAGCCAAAAACAAAGAATCGTTGTCCGCTACTGGTGGCGGGCCCCTTCAGGAGCTATCCCTATCGCCAACTGAAGAGCGTGTGTTGGAATTGACACACGTTGGAATGTCAATTAATCCAGTTGGGCGTGCTCTCGGGGTTCTGGACCTAGCCGAAGAGGATTCCGGCGATTTTGAGTTACTGGATGGCATACCCAGCACATCAAATGCCACTACGCCACTATCAAGGCGTACGGCTCCGCGAGAAAAAGCGGCTGCCCCTGATAAAGTGCGGGTGGATTTGCTCGCCAAGCAGCTAGCAACGCAGGCCCAGGTTGTGGAGATATTGGAGCGGATGGAAAAAACCCAGTACAAGGGTTACCTGCTTCAGAATAGGAAGTTGGAGCTGGCAGAGAAATCGCATAAAGGAAAGAGCGAGCTCCGCCAAGTGCAGTTGGCAGGATCAAAATTGCAGCTGCAGCAACTTCAGAAGATGTGATAAGGTAAATATAAATAATATAAGTAATTAGGTATGTAATAATGCGATATATGTTGTTGCTTTGGATGTCAATATTAGACTTGAATCCCCTCCACATGTCGCGTTTAGATGCATACACCACATCCAGCAATGGGTCGGGTGTTCGTCAACCAGGAAAATACATGTATACTTTCTGTCCCAAACAATTTAAAAATATTTTCAGAATAATACGCATAACGAAACCAGCAATGCGAACTCCAATAATCACTCGCACAATCATCAACAGAACAACAACAATAGCAGAAACAGCGGCAAACTCATCGAAGCAAATAGCGTGCAGTGCAAGCAACGCAAACAGCAAATGGACGTACATAAGATATAAACATTGTGATTTAGTTAATACGCAGGTCGAGGTACCATTTAGCAAACTCATCGAAGCAAACAGCGTGCAGTGCAAGCAACGCAAACAGCAAATGGACGTACAGAAGCTATAAACATAAAGTAACTGACATTCCTATTGAAATAAATATATCATATATAGATATGTAAAATAGTCTAAGCCTCTAGTCACTAGCTAAGTCGCTAATTAATTAGTAATGAATTAAAATTAAATTAAATATGTTCTCTAGTCACTACTAAGTCGCTAATTTTAAATTAGTAATGAATAAAAATGAAATAATTTTTTGGTTATACATTTTTAATTTGTTGTTTTTTGGAAATATAACATGAAAACAATACAAAAATTTAAATGTCTAATGAACGCATTATATTGTTGCGAATTTGATTTGTTTCAGAGCTTGTTCCGTCAGCATCTTCTCCTCCAAATGATTGCTCCAATTGCTCCAGGTCCTCATATTGTACGGCATCCACCACGACCTTGTAATGCTTGCAAATGTTGTGCATAACACAGCAAGCGTTGACAATGATTGTCGCTTTCGATGCGGAGTAGTGCAGGCCACGTACCGACAGGAGACATCGGAATTTGCCCTTCAGCACTCCAATCGTCCGTTCGACTGCATTCCTGGCTTTAGAGTGAACTTTATTGAACTTCGCTTGCTCCGATCCTTCTACCGTGCTGCGGAATGGTGTTATGAGATTTGGCCGCAGTTGATACCCGGAGTCACCTAAAGCGATAATAAAATAACTAAATTAGTCAAAGATAAGTTACAAAATAACCTAAAATCCATGTATTGCGCGGTAATGTTCGGTCCAGATGCTGCTTTAGAAGGCTCAAATTCCACACATGGGAATCGTGGTTAGAGCCAGGATAACGTGCATCTACGTATCTAATTCTCTGTTTGAAATCACAATACTGAAAAAACAAAATACCAGTTAATTAATTAATGAAACTCAGTTAAATATTTCAGTTACTCACGATCAGCACGTTGAGGCTGTAGTATCCTTTCCTATTTAAGTAAAGGTGTTGCTCCTCCAGTCGTGGTGACACGATTCGCACATGAGTGCCATCCACGAAGCCAATCACACCAGGTAATCCGGTGCGCTCATATACTGCCACCTTCGACTCGGTCATCTCGTCGTCACTCATGGCTGCTTTTATCCACAGTTTTCCCATGTTGTTCTCGAACACGTGGAGCACTTCATCCAAAATGACTGAGAACGTTGGTTGCGCAATACCAACGTTGAAGTCATTCCCACCGCATGTCTGGTAACTTCCAGTGGCCAGGAATCGCAACGTTGCACATATTTTTAAAATCGGCGGAACAGCGGACGACCGTGTCAATTTTTTTAAAAAAGGGGTAATGGCATCCACTAGGTACTTCATTCCCTCTTTGTTGATGCGGAAGTAACTCAAAAATATGTAATAAAAACGCTTTGCACATGTACTTACATAGACATAATAAATATTTTACCTTGCTTCCGGCAATTCAAACGGGTTGGACGAATCTCTTATTGTCCTCCTGATTCGTCCAATTTGTGTACGGCTTGCATTACCTTCTGATTCTGCAAAAAAAAAAATTCGAAGCTCGCTTCCATATTAAATATTTGTATTTTTGATCAGCTGTTTTTAAGTTGTCTTGAAACTTATCGATAACTCAACAATTGACAACTAAATCGAGTTGTCAATCATAATACAAATCAAAAGTTGAGTTGAGTTGTGTCTGAGACAACTCAACTCAGTTGAGTTGTGAATCATAATAAGGGCCTAAGTTCCTTTCGCACAGGTCCTTTAATTTCGGTTGCCCGCATACAAGTGGTATGAGCATGAGAAACTTTTGACAGAAATTGGCGGAGTGCGTTTATATTAGGTTAGGCAGTAAATTTTAAAAAAATTCCTTCAAAATCTTCTATTTTTGTCCATTCTTTGTATGGAGTCGGTGCACTGTACGTCGCATAGATTTTTTCGAAATTACTTGTCACCACCTCAAAAGTAAGTAAGAATAGCTAATTTTCTTACAGAACCACAATGAGTGAGAGTGATGGTGACGTCAAAGCGTGGGTTTAAATCGCAACTATCGATCTAGATCGCGATGCAGCAAACTAAAGATGACGCATTACGGGGTACAGCTAATTTGGTTTTGTCGAACTTGGCAGATGATGACGTCAGTACTTTTTGTATTTTTTGTTTGCATATGCATGTTTGTACTTTAATTGAGTTCAAGGCTTAGGTTTTGCTTTCGGAAATGATAAGAAAACATAGAGAAATATCGGGATGAAACGATAAAACTATAAATGGCCCGCTCTATGTAGAAGTGGCTTAACTCACTGTTTTCCTATTATCTTCTTTTTCTCTCCGGCATCTTCTCTATTAGGCACTACGCTGACCCAGTATTTTTGAGACTGCGTAATACGTGCAGAGTATATGTATGTACAGCATTTCACATACTTGTAGGTCAAGTATACATTTGACAATATACGAAAACTACAAATTTGTATGCATATTATTAGAAAGAACAATAAATGATATTTCTGTTCATGTTATTTTCCTTTAGAAATATTAATATTTTGTATGGAAATTTTCTACTCTTGATTTATAACTTTTTTCCTTTTTTTATATTTTTAGCAAAATAGCGGTTCGGTATGGACTTCTGCAGGTTGAAGGATGACGTTCCTTGGGCACCAACCTCATCGTATATATGGGACTTATGTGTACATAGATAAATATAAGTTATATAAGTAGAAAATTAATTGTTTTGTATATGTATGTTATTTCTTAAAACTGAAAATGTAAATATTTTTAGTGGTCTAATTAGGATTATTTTCAACTGTTATTAGTTAATTTGTATGCTATTATCGTTGGTATTTTAAGTTGATACATTGTACTTTATATTAAGATATTCTTAATAATTAATATAAGTTTAAATATTGTAACTTGATAAATATTGTAAAATAAAATACTTTATTAAAAAAAAAATAATTTTTTTATATAAAATATTTAGTAAACTATAGGTAACAAATGAATAAAAAGGGTAACCCGACATCTCCACAGAAAATAGCTGATGTCCTAAAATAGATGTCAGAAAATATATTGTCAATGGAGACCGCTTATTTCTTCATGTCAGCCATTTATGTCAGCGTTTATGTCTTGGCATCTATTGTATGAAATAAGCTGTCATTTTGTTACTTTGACTGCTAGTTTTTCATTTGGCTGTAAATTTCGTGGCGTGAACATTGAAGATATTTTCATTCAGAAGCAAAAACTGAGTTGTTTTCTATTGCAATTATTAATGTTTACGTATTTAGGTGGTACAGTGGCCGCTGTGGTCGAGTTGGTAGCGGGGCGTGCTATAACTCGATATGCCGGTGAGTTCGAGGTTCGAATCTCAGTCAAGGCAAGCAAAATCTTAATCATAAAAAAGTTTTTTCTAATAGTGGTCACCTCTTGGAGGCAATGGCGAAACCTTCGAAGGTATTTCTGCCATGAAAAAGCTTCTCATTAAATACATCTGCCGTTCGGAGTCGGCACAAAACTGTAGGTGCCTCCATTTGTGGTATAATATAAAGACGCACACCTCAAATGGTTGGAGAAGATCGGCCAAACACTGAGCTATATAGTGTAAGCGCCAAAGGATTATTATTATTAATCTCCGCTGAAGATCTTCAAGAAGATTTTCCATACATATAAACTCATATATTTGGGATGGATTCAAATTTGAAACAGAATTTCCGGATAGAGACTTAGATTTTACATGCTCCGGCTGAGGTTCCATCCCGGAACTCCGCGGTATGGCGAGTTATAGCTCGCGCCACTAAACACTCGACCATAGCAATTACTGCCGTACAACATCTCGTAAATTCGAAAAAATCTGTAAAATCTTTAAGCAATTGAACTACAACTAAATATCAACTATCTTGAAGATAGTATCTTCAGTTGTTGAAGCTATCGATTATTGAAATTTGATAGTCCGACAGTCAAAAAAGTTCTAAACACGTTCCAATATCCATCAAGCAACTACAAATATAGGGTACATTTTCGTTCTCAAAACCAAACCAAACTTGACAAGGTATGACGGAAAATCGTGAGTAAGGTTAATTTAAAAGTGATTTTTAAATGGAAAAAAGTTTACAAAAATGCTCTCCTCGGCAGGCAATGGCAAAACCTCCGAAGGTATTTCTGCCTTGAAAAAAGCTTCTCATAAAATTAATCTGCCATTCGGAGTCGGCACAAAACTTTAGGTCCCTCCATTTGTGGTATAGTATAAAGACGCACATCACAACCGGTAGGAGATGCTCGGATAAACACTGAGCTATATAGTGTAAGCGCCAAATTAAATTATTATTATATTTGGGTGGAAAGAAAATATATTTCTTGTATTATTTTCAGCATATTTCCGCTTTATTATACGAACTTACTTGTTTGACGCCATCTTACAAATGTTTATGTGAATACATCAAACTGCCCACACATACAAATTGACAAAACATTTTTAATTTTTCCTGCCAAACTGACAGATGTTAGAACATTAGCTATTTTCTGTGGAAATGTCGGGTAACAAGTAATAGTGGTTAGCAATAACAAATAGTTAACATAATCGGTTACTAATAAAACTGGTACTGCTAACTAACAACTACCAGACTCTGTAACCGTCAATGTTAGAGCGAGAGTAGCAAGTAGGATGACCACACCGACGTGAACCAGGGAGGGGAAATGGTAATTTTTTCCCACGGCTAGAACAAATGTGACTAATTTCCTAACAATCGCACAAGTGAACGCAAACACTTAGCTACTTTGTTTGCTAACCATTACCCGTCTTGTAGGGTAGTCATAATTACAAACAATAATCTTTTTTCCAGAACACATACTATACACCATCATGGAGCAGTATGACGAGCACTGAGGAAATGTATATATATGACCGGTTTCATCGTCGTATAATAAAGGTAGGTATGTAGATAAATTAGGACAAATTTAAAATGTTTTATTATTACCATATCTTTCAATTCAGACTGAAATGCTGTACCTGCCTTCACAATCCTGGCAAAAAAATTTTACCAGCTGACCGTGCATGTTAAAGGCAAAAACAACACACATAATCACTTAGCCTAATTAATTTTTTGTACGTTCCATTCTCTTTTAAATTAATTCACATGATTTTTAAAATATTCGTTAGCTTAGTCTTGCCTTTTCAAAAATAATACAAATGTTGTAAATACTAATATTAATTTTTTATTTGTTCTATTCGTTGAAATATTATTTAAATAATAACCATTCTGAGTACAAATTTGGATGTTCTGTATAAACTGTGCATGTACGCGATACGTTTACGAAATTTTACGAAGTTCTAACCGAAGGCTTATTTTTTCACAAATGTTTGAAAACTGCAAATGGGTGTTGTTTTTAGCCTTTAGCTCATTTAAAACAAATAATGAAATAAATAGGTCAAAAAACAATGGAAGATGGTATTATTTAAAATAATGATCAATTATTTTTCAGTCCATTGTATTTTTAATTAGCTAATATTTTTTAATAAAAACTGCAACTTTAACAAACTGCCTATTTGCATGTACAGGATATAATGTTAGTTAAGTATTAAATTTTAAAAAGTTCAACAATTGTTATTATAAGAAAGATTCACGAATAATATACTAGTCTAATATATTTTCTTTTAATTAAATTAACAATTTTTGTAAAAATTGTAACTCTTGAGAGCTGCTATATTGCATTCCCAATATATCTGTGGACTTTTGGAAAACCCGCTTAAGTCTATAAACCAAATTTTACAGGAGAGCGAAAAAACACATTTAACTGTTAACAAAACTTTTGTTAATACATATTAAAAAGAAATAGGACCATTACATAAAAGGGTCATGATTTCTTATGATTTTCCAGTTAACTATTCGACTAACCGCAACAGTTTTATTTTAAACCAAGTTTAAAGGAAATAAGTGCTTCTTCCAAACTGATTTTAGAAAAAAGTATCCGCTTATGTCAGGTAAGAGCATTTACAAAAATCACCTGAGACGAAAAATTTCACAAAATTTTTAACCTATTACGACTTAAGTTCCTTTTTCAAACATTTTAATGACACAAACACAAACTTACACCGAGTTAAGTTCTTTCTCCAAAAGCAAAATAAAAAAAAAGCGTCACATCAAGTTGACTTAAGATGGTTTTCTAAACGATAGTTAGAGGTTTATTTAGAATGTTTTTCTCTTATCTATCTTATCTGACTTAAGTTGTTTTCGCAAATGCACTAGGAAAAAATATCGACTTAAGATGCTTTTTCAAAATTCAAATCTCCGTCGCTAATCACCCTATCAGTACGCCGATAAGACAGAAATGACCGTTATGAAAATGTGCTTTTATGATAAAGAAATTGGAAAATTTACTTATCTCGACTTAAGCGGGTTTTCCAAAAGTCCACAGATATATACATACATATACCATACATATACGGCAATTAACATAGTTGCTAGCAAAGTTTAAATTTTCAAAAATGTTCAATAATTTCAATTAGATATGGATGTTAGTAGATAGATCAATAAATTAATTTTCAGTGTATTTTTTTTTTAATTTTTATTAATTTCAAACTTAAATGAGTATTATTGGAAAAAATAATCGTTTATCTTTGTGTCCATATTATTTTCTCTTAAAAAAATTTACATTTTTTGTGAACATTTTCAATTATTAAAATTTGCCTAATTGCTTTTGCCCAGTACATATACGGATTTTCACTTACTTGTTAGTAAAGTACAAATTTTAAAAAAAAGGTCGATAATTTCAAATAAAAAATGGATTTTATTAAAAAGATCAATGAATTATCTTTCAGTCCATTACCTTTTGTTTTATTCAATAAATATTTTGTATGTCTATATAACTGTTTTGGATAACAAGAAGCTAACCACGATCGAGTGAAACAAAGGCTGCGTCATCCGAGAACCACTAGACCGCTCTTTGTAGATCTGACAGAATCTACCCATTCGTTAACGTAGTAATAGTCTTTTCGTGCAATAAGCTGTCTTCAAACGTATAAATTTAAGTGATGAGGCGAGAATAGAAGCGTATGACGATAATAGGCCTCATCTTTTGTAAGCGACTTGCAAAATAACACTAGGTAGCTTATCGTATAGCGTGGAAAGCATCAACAAAAATAATCGAGTTAACTTTAAATAAGCGGGTTGAAATAAACTCGCTTAAAAAATAGTCGACCTCATTGAAAGTGTTGGAAAGTGAGAAAGTTGTGCTATTGTGAATAATCATTGGAAAGTACCAAGGAAAAATCGAAAATTTTCACTAAACATCAAAATTAATGAAAAACCAAGATTGAGCAGACGTATGTTAGTAAAATCGTTTTGCTAACAAATTTTAGAAACGACCATAAATTTTGAGAGACTAGTGTTGTAAAGTGTATTCAAAATATAAGGGAGTTGATTATAAGCGAGATGGACGTTCTTTTACTAGTCGCTTACAAAAGATGACGACTAATAAATTCATTCATATTTGATAGTTGATTTTTTTACTTGCGGGACATGAGTATGCGTTATTGAATAAACGTGCTAAATTTGGATTGCATACTTTTACATCACACATGGCGGCATACAAATATTTCCGTGTCAACCAGCTAATCGACCGTTCGCGTCTTCCACTTCCAAGGCGAATTTGACAAGGTGGTTAAATGATAAACTCGCCTTGTCCACTTCTTTTTTACCATTTATTCTCTCCTCTCCTATTCTGAGCGAACTAATGCGTCACTGAATTTTGCTCGCAGCTCGATTTTCGCAATCTTGTGTTCTAAAGTTTCGTACAAAATTAAACAATACCTGCCGTTCGGAGTCGGCACAAAACTTTAGGTCCCTTCATTTGTGGTAGAATATAAAGACGCACACCACAAATGGTAGGAGAAGCTCGGCCAAACACTGAGGTTTATACATAATGTAAGCGCCAAATTATTATTATTATTAACTGATATGATAATTTAAGAATTTATTGACATATTAGTATAAAGATAAGTACATGATTTTGTTGTGCCTACATAAATAGAAAAGGAGAAAGGAGAGCATTTGCTTTTTCGGTGGTACTTTCTATAATATAGGATTCAAAGTTCGGTTTATATCCAATTATATTGTACTTAATTGCAGTGACCATTATCTATATATTTTTTTTTATTATTTTCTTCAAATTTTCAAATTATAGTTGAAAAATTATAAAATTCTTAATTGTTTACATGTAGCCATAATTGGATTCAAAACATCACTAGATCAGCTGATTTGAAGATTGGTTTTGCTTATGTTGGAATAAAGCAAAATCCGATAGAATTTCCGCGACAGGGTAAAATAAACTTAGCCGATCTCGAAAGCCCTCAAAACCTTCTTATCGCTAAACAACGTTTTACATTTTTCTGCGTGCGTTTACTTTACAGAGTTGCATGGCTGTTAAATTCGTTTGAAAACAATACAAGGTGAAATTTTCAGCGTTGGATCAATTTATTTATTGGTTTTAAATGATTGTTTTACTCTATGTTTTATATTAACTTTTATTTAGACATTAAATATAATCTTGATTTATATGCAACGCTTGCGCACAGGGACTTATTAACAAGTTTGACAATTGATTTGTTTCCTGTTTTATATTTAGAAGCAATAATAATCATAAAAACCATAATCGCAAGTACAAATTTACAAAAAGTCTTCATTCAAAATTTTTTTGAAAACTTCTTTGCTAATCCAAACAAAAAACCAGTATTTGTTATATTGAAGATAATGCGCATCATCCTCAACGGTGCACGCTGGTCAAAAATTCCAATTTCGGGAATTTATAATGCAGTCACCCACATGTGTTTTTTGCTACAGCTGTTTGAAGTTGACACTGTAGCCTGGCAGTGTCGTTGCCATGTGTATTACTACTGTTAAATTATACATTTATTAAATTTTTTTTGTGTTTTGCAAAATGGAGTGTGATTTTGAAGTTATGAAAAACAAGATTTCGATTAAACATGTGTGTGTTTGTCATTTACTTGTGTTAAATTTTGCGATACACCCTTACTTGCGTGTTTTATTACTGCTACATAAAATTATAACAAAAAGTGTAAAAAACTTGTGACACCAGTAGATCCTGCCAAATAATAGAATAAGGGGATTGTTAGAAGTGTATTGTTTTATATTATTAAAGAAAAAGTTTGGGTATCCTTCAGAATCGTGCTACAGATTGTTTTTTTCCTCGCAGTTTCTTGCCATTTTGAATTTTTACATTCTGACATCATTTTTGAAATCAGCAACCACAAATAGCCCCTTACACTTAATTTCAGTTCTTAAAACAACTTTTTCCGAAAATCCGTCCGCTATTTTGTGTCAGCCATTTTGAATTTTTACATTCTGACCTAATTTTTGAAATCAGTGAACCAAAACCTTCGGAAAATAATGTTGTTGCTTCGTTTCGCCAAGAATTTTCCGATTTCAGACCACTGTGCGGTGGGATAAACGTCAAATCGAAATGTCACGCATAATGTAAATTGGAAGTTAAGTTCCTTTAATTTCGGTTGCCCGCATACAAGTGGTATGAGCATGAGAAACGTTTGACAGAAATTGGCGGAGTGCGTTTATATTAGGTTAGGCAGTAAAGTTTAAAAAAATTCCTTCAACTTCTTCTATTTTTGTCCATACTTTGTATGGAGTCGGTGCACTGTACGTCGAATAGATTTTTTCGAAATTATTTGTCACCACCTCAAAAGTAAGTAAGAATAACTAATTTTCTTACAGAACCACAATGAGTGAGAGTGATGGTGACGTCAAAGCGTGGGTTTTAATCGCAACTATCGATCGAGATCGCGATGCAGCAAACTAAAGATGACGCATTACGGGGTACAGCTAATTTGATTTTGTCGAACTTGGCAGATGATGACGTCAGTACTTTTTGTATTTTTTGTTTGCATATGCATGTTTGTACTTTAATTGAGTTCAAGGCTTAGGTTTTGCTTTCGGAAATGATAAGAAAACATAGAGAAATATCGGGATGAAACGATAAAACTATAAATGGCCCGCTCTATGTAGAAGTGGCTTAACTCACTGTTTTCCTATTATCTTCTTTTTCTCTCCGGCATCTTCTCTATTAGGCACTGCGCTGACCCAGTATTTTTGAGACTGCGTAATACGTGCAGAGTATATGTATGTACAGCATTTCACATACTTGTAGGTCAAGTATACATTTGACAATATACGAAAACTACAAATTTGTATGCATATTATTAGAAAGAACAATAAATGATCTTTCTGTTTATGTTATTTTCCTTTAGAAATATTAATATTTTGTATGGAAATTTTCAACTCTTGATTTATAACTTTTTTCCTTTTTTTATATTTTTAGCAAAATAGCGGTTCGGTATGGACTACTGCAGGTTGAAGGATGACGTTCCTTGGGCACCAACCTCATCGTATATATGGGACTTATGTGTACATAGATAAATATAAGTTATATAAGTAGAAAATTAATTGTTTTGTATATGTATGTTATTTCTTAAAACTGAAAATGTAAATATTTTAAGTGGTCTAATTAGGATTATTTTCAACTGTTATTAGTTAATTTTTATGCTATTATCTTTGGTATTTTAAGTTGATACATTGTACTTTATATTAAGATATTCTTAATAATTAATATAAGTTTAAATATTGTAACTTGATAAATATTGTAAAATAAAATACTTAATTAAAAAAAAAATAATTTTTTTATTTATAATATTTAGTAACCTAAAGGTAACCGTTAGGTAACGGTTAGCGCTGGCCAGTAGGTAACAAATAGAAGTGGATAGGGGTAACAAATGAATAATAAAAAGGGTATCCCGACATCTCCACAGAAAATAGCTGATGTCCTAAAATAGATGTCAGAAAATATATTGTCAATGGAGACCGCTTATTTCTTCATGTCAGCCATTTATGTCAGCGTTTATGTTTTGGCATCTATTGTATGAAATAAGCTGTCATTTTGTTACTTTGACTGCTAATTTTTCATTTGGCTGTAAATTTCGTGGCGTGAACATTGAAGATATTTTCATTCAGAAGCAAAAACTGAGTTGTTTTCTATTGCAATTATTAATGTTTACGTATTTAGGTGGTACAGTGGCCGCTGTGGTCGAGTTGGTAGCGGTGCGTGCTATAACTCGATATGCCGGTGAGTTCGAGGTTCGAATCTCAGTCAGGGCAAGCAAAATCTTAATCATAAAAATTTTTTTTTTAATAGTGGTCACCCCTCGGAGGCAATGGCAAAACCTTCGAAGGTATTTCCGCCATGAAAAAGCTTATCATTAAATACATCTGCCGTTCGGAGTCGGCACAAAACTGTAGGTGCCTCCATTTGTGGTATAATATAAAGACGCACACCTCAAATGGTTGGAGAAGATCGGCCAAACACTGAGCTATATAGTGTAAGCGCCAAAGGATTATTATTATTAATCTCCGCTGAAGATCTTCAAGAAGATTTTCCATACATATAAACTCATATATTTGGGATGGATTCAAATTTGAAACAGAATTTCCGGATAGAGACTTAGATTTTACATGCTCCGGCTGAGGTTCCATCCCGGAACTCCGCGGTATGGCGAGTTATATCTCGCGCCACTAACCACTCGACCATAGCAATTACTGCCGTACAACATCTCGTAAATTCGAAAAAATCTGTAAAATCTTTAAGCAATTGAACTACAACTAAATATCAACTATCTTGAAGATAGTATTTTCAGTTGTTGAAGCTATCGATTATTGAAATTTGATAGTCTGACAGTCAAAAAAGTTCTGAACACGTTCCAATATCCATCAAGCAACTACAAATATAGGGTACATTTTCGTTCTCAAAACCAAACCAAACTTGACAAGGTATGACGGAAAATCGTGAGTAAGGTTAATTTAAAAGTGATTTTTAAATGGAAAAAAGTTTACAAAAATGCTCTCCTCGGCAGGCAATCGCAAAACCTCCGAAGGTATTTCTGCCTTGAAAAAAGCTTCTCATAAAATTCATCTGCCATTCGGAGTCGGCACAAAACTTTAGGTCCCTCCATTTGTGGTATAATATAAAGACGCACATCACAACCGGTAGGAGATGCTCGGATAAACACTGAGCTATATAGTGTAAGCGCCAAAATTAAATTATTATTATATTTGGGTGGAAAGAAAATATATTTCTTGTATTATTTTCAGCATATTTCCGCTTTATTATACGAACTTCTCGTTTTGACGCCATCTTACAAATGTTTATGTGAATACATCAAACTGCCCACACATTCAAATTGACAAAACATTTTTAATTTTTTCCTGCCAAACTGACTGATGTTAGAACATCAGCTATTTTCTGTGGAGATGTCGGGTAACAAGTAATAGTGGTTAGCAATAACAAATAGTTAACATAATCGGTTACTAATAAAACCGGTACTGCTAACTAACAACTACCAGACTCTGTAACCGTCAATGTTAGAGCGAGAGTAGCAAGTAGGATGACCACACCGACGTGAACCAGGGAGGGGAAATGGTAATTTTTTCCCACGGCTAATACAAATGTGACTAATTTCCTAACAATCGCACAAGTGAACGCAAACACTTAGCTTATTTGTTTGCTAACCATTACCCGTCTTGTAGGGTAGTCATAATTACAAACAATAATCTTTTTTCCAGAACACATATACACCATCATGGAGCAGTATGACGAACACTGAGGAAATGTCCATATATGACCGGTTTCATCGTCGTATAATAAAGGTAGGTATATGGATAAATTAGGACAAATTTGAAATGTTTTATTATTACCATATCTTTCCATTCAGACTGAAATGCTGTACCTGCCTTCACAATCCTGGCAAAAATTTTTTACCAGCTGACCTTGCATGTTAAGGGCAAAAACAACACACATAATCACTTAGCCTAATTAATTTTTTGTACGTTCCATTCTCTTTTAAATTAATTCACATGATTTTTAAAATATTCGTTAGCTTAGTCTTGCTTTTTCAAAAATAATACAAATGTTGTAAATACTAATATTAATTTTTTATTTGTTCTATTCGTTGAAATATTATTTAAATAATAACCATTCTGAGTACAAATTTGGATGTTCTGTATAAACTGTGCATGTACGCGATACGTTTACGAAATTTTACGAAGTTCTAACCGAAGGCTTATTTTTTCACAAATGTTTGAAAACTGCAAATGGGTGTTGTTTTTAGCCTTTAGCTCATTTAAAACAAATAATGAAATAAATAGGTCAAAAAACAATGGAAGATGTTATTATTTAAAATAATGATCAATTATTTTTCAGTCCATTGTATTTTTAATTAGCTAATATTTTTTAATAAAAACTGCAACTTTAACAAACTGCCTATTTGCATGTACAGGATATAATGTTAGTTAAGTATTAAATTTTAAAAAGTTCAACAATTGTTATTATAAGAAAGATTCACGAATAATATACTAGTCTAATATATTTTCTTTTAATTAAATTAACAATTTTTGTAAAAATTGTAACTCTTGAGAGCTGCTATATTGCATGCCCAATATATATACATACATATCCACATACATATACGGCAATTAACATAGTTGCTAGCAAAGTTTAAATTTTCAAAAATGTTAGTAGATAGATCAATAAATTATTTTTCAGTGTATTTTTTTTTAATGTTTATTAATTTCAAACTTAAATGAGTATTATTGGAAAGAATAATCGTTTATCTTTGTGTCCATATTATTTTCTCTTAAAAAAATTTACATTTTTTGTGAACATTTTCAATTATTAAAATTTGCCTAATTGCTTTTGCCCAGTACATATACGGATTTTCACTTACTTGTTAGTAAAGTACAAATTTTTAAAAAAAGGTCGATAATTTCAAATAAAAAATGGATTTTATTAAAAAGATCAATGAATTATCTTTCAGTCCATTACCTTTTGTTTTATTCAATAAATATATTGTATGTCTATATAACTGTTTTGGATAACAAGAAGCTAACCACGATCGAGTGAAACAAAGGCTGCGTCATCCGAGAACCAGTAGACCGCTCTTTGTAGATCTGACAGAATCTACCCATTCGTTAACGTAGTAATAGTCTTTTCGTGCAATAAGCTGTCTTCAAACGTATAAATTTAAGTGATGAGGCGAGAAGTGTAAGCGTATGACGATAATAGGCCTCATCTTTTGTAAGCGACTTGCAAAATAACACTAGGTAGCTTATCGTTTAGCGTGGAAAGCATCAACAAAAATAATCGAGTTAAGTTTAAATAAGCGGGTTCAAATAAACTCGCTTAAAAAATAGTCGACCTCATTGAAAGTGTTGGAAAGTGAGAAAGTGGTGCTATTGTGAATAATCATTGGAAAGTACCAAGGAAAAATCGAAAATTTTCACTAAACATCAAAATTAATAAAAAACCAAGATTGAGCAGACGTATGTATGTAAGTAAAATCGCCTCTTATAAGAATTACTCAATTTGTTTTGTTTTGCTAACAAATTTTACAAACGACCATAAATTTTAAGAGACTAGTGTTGTAAAGTGTATTCAAAATATAAGGGAGTTGATTATAAGCGATATGGACGTTCTTTTACTAGTCGCTTACAAAAGATGACGACTAATGAATTCATTCATATTTGATAGTTGATTTTTTTACTTGCGGGACATGAGTATGCGTTATTGAATAAACGTACTAAATTTGATAGTATAATTTTACATCACACATGGCGGCATACAAATATTTCCGTGTGAACCAGCTAATCGACCGTTCGCGTCTTCCACTTCCAAGGCGAATTTGACAAGGTGGTTAAATGATAAACTCGCCTTGTCCACTTCTTTTTTACCATTTATTCTCTCTTCTGCTATTCTGAGGAAACTATTGCGTCACTGAATTTTGCTCGCAGCTCGATTTTCGCAATCTTGTGTTCTAAAGTTTCGTACAAAATTAAACAATGTCTGCCGTTCAGAGTCGGCACAAAACTTTAGGTCCCTTCATTTGTGGTAGAATATAAAGACGCACACCACAAATGGTAGGAGAAGCTCGGCCAACCACTGAGGTTTATACATAATGTAAGCGCCAAATTATTATTATTATTAACTGATATGATAATTTAAGAATTTATTGACATATTAGTATAAAGATAAGTATATGATTTTGTTGTGCTTACATAAATAAAAAAGGAGTAAGGAGAGCATTTGCTTTTTCGGTGCTACTTTCTATAATATAGAATTCAAAGTTCGGTTTATATAAAATTATATTGTACCTAATTGCAGTGACCATTATCTATATTTTTTAATTATTTTCTTCAAATTTTCAAATTATATTGTTGTTTTTTAATGTTTATTAATTACAAACTTAAATGAGTATTATTGGAAAGAATAATCGTTTATCTTTGTGTCCATATTATTTTCTCTTAAAAAAATTTACATTTTTTGTGAACATTTTCAATTATTAAAATTTGCCTAATTGCATTTGCCCAGTACATATACGGATTTTCACTTACTTGTTAGTAAAGTACAAATTTTTAAAAAAAGGTCGATAATTTCAAATAAAAAGTGGATTTTATTAAAAAGATCAATGAATTATCTCTCAGTCCATTACCTTTTGTTTTATTCAATAAATATATTGTATGTCTATATAACTGTTTTGGATAGCAAGAAGCTAACCACGATCGAGTGAAACAAGGGCTGCGTCATCCGAGAACCACTAGACCGCTCTTTGTAGATCTGACAGAATCTACCCATTCGTTAACGTAGTAATAGTCTTTTCGTGCAATAAACTGTCTTCAAACGTATAAATTTAAGTGATGAGGCGAGAAGTGTAAGCGTATGACGATAATAGGCCTCATCTTTTGTAAGCGACTTGCAAAAGAACACTAGGTAGCTTATCGTATAGCGTGGAAAGCATCAACAAAAATAATCGAGTTAAGTTTAAATAAGCGGGTCGAAATAAACTCGCTTAAAAAATAGTCGACCTCATTGAAAGTGTTGGAAAGTGAGAAAGTGGTGCTATTGGGAATAATCATTGGAAAGTACCAAGGAAAATTCGAAAATTTTCACTAAACATCAAAATTAATAAAAAACCAAGATTGAGCAGACGTATGTAAGTAAAATCGTTTTGCTAACAAATTTTACAAACGACCATAAATTTTGAGAGACTAGTGTTGTAAAGTGTATTCAAAATATAAGGGAGTTGATTATAAGCGAGATGGACGTTCATTTACTAGTCGCTTACAAAAGATGACGACTAAGAAATTCATTCATATTTGATAGTTGATTTTTTTACTTGCGGGACATGAGTATGCGTTATTGAATAAACGTGCTAAATTTGGATTGCATACTTTTACATCACACATGGCAGCATACAAATATTTCCGTGTGAACCAGCTAATCGACCGTTCGCGTCTTCTACTTCCAAGGCGAATTTAACAAGGTGGTTAAATGATAAACTCGCCTTGTCCACTTCTTTTTTACCATTTATTCTCTCCTCTCCTATTCTGAGGGAACTATTGCGTCACTGAATTTTGCTCGCAGCTCGATTTTCACAATCTTGTATTCTAAAGTTTCGTACAAAATTAAACAATATCTGCCGTTCGGAATCGGCACAAAACTTTAGGTCCCTTCATTTGTGGTATATTCTACCACAGACGCACACCACAAATGGTAGGAGAAGCCGGGCCAAACACTGAGGTTTATACATAATGTAAGCGCCAAATTATTATTATTATTAATTGATATGATAATTTAAGAATTTATTGACATATTAGTATAAAGATAAGTATATGATTTTGTTGTGCCTACATAAATAAAAAAGGAGTAAGGAGAGCATTTGCTTTTTCGGTGCTACTTTCTATAATATAGAATTCAAAGTTCGGTTTATATAAAATTATATTGTACCTAATTGCAGTGACCATTATCTATATATTTTAATTATTTTTTTCAAATTTTCAAATTATAGTCGAAAAATTATAAAATTCTTAATTGTTTACTGTAGCCATTATTGGATTCAAAACATCACTAGATCAGCTGATTTGAAGATTGGTTTTGCTTATGTTGGGATAAAGCAAACATTCTTATTGCTGAACAACATTTTACATTTTTCTGCGTGCGTTTACTTTACAGAGTTGCATGGCTGTCAAATTCGTTTGAAAACAATACAAGGTGAAATTTTCAGCGTTGGATCAATTTATTTATTGGTTCTAAATGATTGTTTTACTCTATGTTACATATTAACTTTTATTTAGACATTAAATATAATCTTGATTTATATGCAACGCTTCCGCACAGGGGCTTATTAACAAGTTTGACAATTGATTTGTTTCCTGTTTTATATTTAGAAGCAATAATAATCATAAAAACCATAATCGCAAGTACAAATTTACAAAAAGTCTTCATTCAAAATTTTTTTTGATAACTTCTTTGCTAATCCAAACAAAAAACCAGTATTTGTTATATTAGGTCCGTTGCTTATCTCCCAGAAATAGTCAGAAATAGTCCGAAGTAGTCAGATTTAGTACAAAAAGCGTTCCTTAACTTGAAAATCCTGTAGATGAGAGCAAAAATGAGAGAGTAAAATGTGACTCTCTTTTGTCAGAAGTTGCAAGATTTAGTCCGAAGAATTTTTGCTGGCAAAATCATGAAAAGTGTCAAACTCAACTGACAGCTGACTTTTGTTAGAAAATATACATACACAAAAAGTGAAAATAATCTAAAAACCTTAAAATGTACATAAATTGAAATGGAAGGTTGCAAGAAAATAATTGAAATCGTAAGTGTTTATCGTGGTTGTGCTTGTATGCATGTATTTTATACATACATTTGTCAATATTTCTTGCAGATTAGTGATGAAAGAGTTTGAGGTGCTTCTGGTGCCAATTTGAATGCGCCTAGAAACTTACTGGTGAACATTTAACATTAATCGGTAAATTATTAATTATTATTTTTAAAAAGGTTCCAAATCTGCACTACGATCAAAACAAAATGACAGTTTTATTTGACATTAGTTTTGTTGTTGTCATTCTTCGGACCAAAAATTGGGTTTTTGCGTTCCTTTACTTTTTCTTGTTATTCTCATTTAGTGAGCGGATTTTGCTTACGCTCTTGCATTTTGACACTTTTCAGATTTTAGTCAGAAAAGATAAGGAACGGACCTATTAAAGATAATGCGCATCATCCTCAACGGTGCACGCTGGTCAAAAATTCCAATTTCTGGAATTTATAATGCAGTACCCACATGTGTGTTTTGAAGTTGACACTGTAGCCTGGCAGTGTCGTTGCCATGTGTATTACTACTGTTAAATTATACATTTATTAAATTTTTTTTTGTGTTTTGCAAAATGGAGTGTGATTTTGAAGTTATGAAAAACAAGATTTCGATTAAACATGTGTGTGTTTGTCATTTACTTGTGTTAAATGTTGCGATACACACTTACTTGCGTGTTTTATTACTGCTACATAAAATTATAACAAAAAGTGTAAAAAACTTGGGACACCAGTAGATCCTGCCAAATAATAGAATAAAGGGATAGTTAGAAGTGTATTGTTTTATATTATTAAAGAAAAAGTTTGGGTATCCTTCAGAATCGTGCTACAGATTGTTTTTTTCCTCGCAGTTTCTTGCCATTTTGAATTTTTACATTCTGACATCATTTTTGAAATCAGCAACCACAAATAGCCCCTTACACTTAATTTCAGTTCTAAAAACAACTTTTTCCGAAAATCCGTCCGCTATTTTGTGTCAGCCATTTTGAATTTTTACACTTTGACCTAATTTTTGAAATCAGTGAACCAAAAACCTTCGGAAAATAATGTTGTTGCTTCGTTTCGCCCAGAATTTTCCGATTTCAGACCACAGTGCGGTGGGATAAACGTCAAATCGAAATGTCACGCAAGATGTGAATTGGAAGTTAAGTTAGCTTTTCCCACAGGTCCTTTAATTTCGGTTGCCCGCATACAAGTGGGAGAGAGCATGAGCATGAGAAACGTTTGACAGAAATTGGCGGAGTGCGTTTATATTAGGTTAGGCAGTAAAGTTTAAAAAAATTCCTTCAACTTCTTCTATTTTTGTCCATTCTTTGTATGGAGTCGGTGCACTGTACGTCGTATAGATTTTTTCGCAATTACTTGTCACCACCTCAAAAGTAAGTAAGAATAACTAATTTTCTTACAGAACCACAATGAGTGAGAGTGATGGTGACGTCAAAGCGTGGGTTTTAATCGCAACTATCGATCGAGATCGCGATGCAGCAAACTAAAGATGACGCATTACGGGGTACAGCGAATTTGATTTTGTCGAACTTGGCAGATGATGACGTCGGTACTTTTTGTATTTTTTGTTTGTATATGCATGTTTGTACTTTAATTGAGTTCAAGGCTTAGGTTTTGCTTTCGCAAATGATAAGAAAACATAGAGAAATATCGGGATGAAACGATAAAACTATAAATGGCCCCCTCTATGTAGAAGTGGCTTAACTCACTGTTTTCCTATTATCTTCTTTTTCTCTCCGGCATCTTCTCTATTTTTGAGACTGCGTAATACGTGCAGAGTATATGTACAGCATTTCACATATGTACTTGTAAGTCAAGTATACATTTTTCGAAAATATACGAAAACTACACATTTAAATGCATATTATTAGAAAGAACAATAAATTTTCTTTCTGTTCATGTTATTTTCTTTTAAAACTATTAATATTTTGTATGGAAATTTTCAACTTGTGAAAATTGCTTTATTGCATGTGCAGTGTACATATACGGCATTTCACATACAGTTGCAAAAGAAAAACCTGACGCTTTTATAATTTCCAAGAAATGTGAAACGTCCTATGCCGATATACTTCGGAAAATAAAATCTGAGCCTAGCTTATCCGAGTTCGGAAATCTCGTCACCCGTATCCGCAAAACACAAAAAGGAGAGATGTTGCTACAGGGGGGAGGCAGGTAGGTCCCAATACAAAGACCAGATTAAAAATGTGCTTAACGACGAAGCTGAAGTGAGAGACCTCACACACGAGATAACCGTTGAGTGCAAAGACCTGAACGAAATATCTGACAGAGAAGACGTTGTGCAGGCAATTAACGAGCAATTTGCGTCCATAAATGTAGATGTCTCGGCAGTGAAAAGTCTTCGCAAGGCATATGGCAGCACACAAATCTCCACGCTAAGTGTGCCTGCGAATACCGCAAAAACCCTTCTGTCGAAAGTTAAGGTGAAAGTAGGCTGGGTTGTGTGCCGTTTACGAAAGGTGTTGCAGCCAACACGCTGCTTCCGATGCTGGTCGTTTGGCCACATTTCAAACGAATGTACAAGTTGCGATAGATCCGAGCTGTGCAAAAGATGCGGTGGCGCAGAGCACGCAGCGAAGGACTGCGTAAATACACCTAAGTGCCTGCTATGCCAGCACGGAAAAGAAGAACCGTCTGACCATGTCTCGGGAGGTAACAGGTGCCCGTCATACAAACGAGCAATAGCCAAAATGCTAAAATGAAGCTTATACAAATAAACTTAAATCATTGCCAAGCTGCTCAGGACCTACTGAAGCAAACGATGCCAGAGACGCGGACGGACGTGGCTATTATATCAGAGCCATACAAAATATCCACAGCTTATGGGTGGGTTGTCGATGCAACCAAAGGAACACCAATATGGGAATGTGGAAACTTCCCCATACAAAGTGCGCATCCTAAGTTTACAGGTAAGGGGTTTGTTTGGGCGGTTATCAAAGGTTACCACATTTGCAGTTGTTATGCACCACCAAGCTGGACGCAGCAGGGCTTTCAGGAGTTACTGAACAAAATAGTTGAGACAGTATCCGGTTGACATCCTTTAATAATCGCTGGTGACTCTAAGGCCTGGGCTACAGAATGGGGTAGCAGAAGAACAAATCCAAGGGGTGCAGCCCTGCTAGAAACCGACACCTTGGGTAAGGTTCTGGGGAAAGTCATATCTAACCGATTGTTATGGTTCTCTGAAGACGAAATGGGATTATCACCACGTCAGTACGGCCTCCGTAATCGTAGGTCAACCATAGATGCAATACAGGAAGTAGTCTCAATTGCCACAAATGCAATTGCTGGTAGAAGATGGAGAGGGGGCGATAAATATTACTGTGCCACAGTAACACTCGATATTAAAAACGCCTTCAACTTTGCAAACTGGGAACACGTCCTAACAGCACTCCTAAAACTACAGGTTCTGGCATACATTATTAATATCATTAGAAGCTACCTGGAAGATCGAGCTTTGGAATATTCTACCAACGCTGGAACTAAAAAGTATACCGTTACTGCCCACGATTTTCAGCAGTTACGATTAACATAAGTACTCTATCTGCCGATCCGCTTAGTCCAGATAATATAATCGATACTGGGAAGCAATAAGTGGCGCTATAGCAGAAATACACAAAAAGCTAAGGTACGCGGAGTGGCCCCGAAAAAACCGGTGAGATTTCTACCACTTACACATCGTACTGCATCATTCGATTTTGCTCGGAACCACGTCCGTTCCGACAGAAACGATCGCTAGGGAGATTTTAAGTAATTTACATCGTCAAGGTGTGAATAATTCACGGGTTGGAACCGAACGCACTCCTCCCGTGCAATCA
Source organism: Philophylla caesio (assembly GCA_963971545.1). NCBI lineage: Eukaryota > Metazoa > Arthropoda > Insecta > Diptera > Tephritidae > Philophylla > Philophylla caesio. The sequence continues at coordinate 65,231,245 of OZ020606.1, forward strand.
AGGCGGATCTGGATCTCGTTCGCCGGACCATCCAAACGAAGTTTAGCCACGTTAGATGTCGCTCGGAACCTCGTCCGTTCCGACAGCTACTATTGAAGACATGCTCTGCGAATAACCAGCAAAACTTCATCCGAGTCCCTCTACCTGCTGAACCGATGCTGCTGTAGAAATTGCCCACCAGGATCTACGGCTGCACAGCATACACCATAATGGGTGCCGCTTGGAAGCAACGGTTTCGCCAAGTTGTGGACGGTAAGTTAAAGTGAGAAGAAAACACGGGTTGGAACCGAACGCTCTCCTCCAGCAAACACGGTGCGGACCTGGATTTCGTTCGTTGGACCACCCACACAAAGCTTAGTTCCGCTAGATGTTGCTCGGAATCTCGTCCGTTCCGACAAATATGACTGGATACAAGCTCTACGTTTGAGTAGGTAATCTTAAGCGTCAAAGTGAGGAAATTATCAGGCTGGAACCAAACGCTCTTCAGCTGCAGTTTATTGCGGCTCTTGGTATTCGTTTGCTGGACCACCTCGGTCATGCTACTCGCTGAGTCTGTGCAGCAAAGGGAACTTGTCCATCAGGCTAGTTTGATCTGCAGAGTTCATAGCCGGGCAAGAAGCCGCTCGGAACCAAGACCGTTCCGACGGCCTCGGCTTACTATATCGCTCTTATAGTGTCAGCAATGCTGAGTAGGTGGAAATCAACTAACCTGTGAAATTGGCTGCTCGGATTCCCGTCCATTCCGACAGCCTCAATGAAGTTCAACTTCGAATTATATAGATAATAAAATTAACTTAGAACATTTAAGTAGTGTCAGATGTCAGGCATATAAACGCGATTAGGCGGACATTACATAAGTGGGCGGGGACGACGGACCCGACACGGGTGGGCTAGTTAGACCAACAGAGGTGGTTCCAAGTAGATGCAACTTCCACGGACTGCATCAAGACCGTAACGGACTTAGAGCTTAGTGCTCAAACTGCCTCCCGACGAAATACTTGACGGTAGTACCGGGAGGGGAACGGAACGTGACAGTAGGAGGTTTAGTGCAGGTTAAAGTCCCACACTGACGGGGTGAAGGCTTTCGATGCTTACTCCTCGTAAAACAAAAAAAAAAATACTTGTAAGTCAAGTATAAATTTTGTAACTTGTACTTGTAAGAAAAGTGTAAATATTTCAACAATGTTCAAGAATTGCAAATTTAAATGAATATTATTAGAAAGAATAATCAATTATCTTTCTGTTCATGTTATTTTCTTTTCAAAAATTAATTTTGTACACAAAAATTCTCAACTTTTGATCTATGACTTTTTTCCTTTTTTATATTTTTTTCAAAATAGCGGTTCGGTATGGACTTCTGCAGGTTGAAGGATGACGTTCTTTGGGCACCAACCTCATCGTATATATGGGACTTATGTGTAGATAAATATAAGTTATATAAGTAGAAAATTAATTGTTTTGTATATGTATGTTATTTCTTAAAACTAAAAATTTAAATATTTTAAGTGGTTTAATTAGGGTTTGTTTCAACTGTTATTAGTTAATTTGTATGCTATTATCTTTGGTATTTTAAGTTGATACATTGTACTTTATATTAAGAAATTATTAATAATTAATAGAAGTTTAAATATTGCAACTTGATAAATATTGTAAAATAAAATATTTAATTTAAAAATGTAATAATTTTTTAATATCAAAAAGTTTAGTAAACTATAGCTTAGGTAACGGTTAGCGCTAACCAGTAGGTAACAAATAGAAGTGGATAGGGGTAACAAATGAATAATAAAAAGGGTAACCCGACATCTCCACAGAAAATAGCTGATGTCCTAAAATAGATGTCAGAAAATATATTGTCAATGGAGACCGCTGATTTCTTCATGTCAGCCATTTATGTCAGCGTTTATGTCATGGCATCTATTGTATGAAATAAGTTGTCACTTTGTTACTATGACTGCTAATTTTTAATTTGGCTGTAAATTTCGTGGGGTGAACGTCGAAGATATTTTCATTCAGAAGCAAAAACTAAGTTGTTTTCTATTGTAATTATTAATGTTTACGTATTTGGGTGGTACAGTGGCCGCTGTGGTCGCGTTGGTAGCGGTGCGTGCTATAACTCGATATGCCGGTGAGTTCGAGGTTCGAATCTCAGTCAGAGCAAGCAAAATCTCAAACATAAAAAAGTTGTATCTAATAGTGGTCACCCCTCGGCAGGCAATAGCAAAAGATCCGAAGGTATTTCTGCCATGAAAAAAGCTTCTCATAAAATACATCTGCCGTTCGGAGTCGCACAAAACTGTAGGTCCCTCCGTTTGTGGTATAATATAAAGACGCACGTCACAAATGGTAGAAGAAGCTCGGCCAAACACTGAGCTATTAAGTGTAAGCGCCACAATTATATTATTATTATATTTGGGTGGACATAAAATATATTTCTTTTATTATTTTCAGCATATTTCCGCTTTATTATACGAACTTACTTGTTTGACGCCATCTTACAAATGTTTATGTGAAGGCATCAAACTACCCACACATACAAATTGACAAAACATTTTTAATTTTTTCCTGCCAAATTGACAGATGTTAGAACATCAGCTACTTTCTGTCGAGATGTCGGGTAACAAGTAATAGTGGTTAGCAATAACAAATAGATAACACAGTCGGTAACTAATGAAACTGGTACTGCTAACTAACAACTACCAGACTCTGTAACCGTCAATGTTAGAGCGAGAGTAGAAAGTAGGATGACCACACCGACGTGAACCAGGGAGGGGAAATGGTAATTTTTTTCCCACGGCTAGAACTAATGTGACTAATTTCCTAACAATCGGGCAAGTGAACGCAAACACTTAGCTACTTTGTTTGCTAACCATTACCCGTCTTGTAGGGTACTCATATTTACAAACAATAATATTTTTTCCTGAGGAAATGTCCATATATGACCGGTTTCTTAGTCTTGCCTTTTCAAAAATAATACAAATGTTGTAAATACTAATATTATTTTTTTATTTGTTCTATTCGTTGAAATATTATTTAAATAATAACCATTCTGAGTACAAATTTGGATGTTCTGTATTAGCTATGCATGTACGCGATACGTATACGAAATTTTACGAAGTTCTAACCGAAGGCTTATATTTTCACAAATGTTTGAAAACTGCAAATTGGTGTTGTTGTTGTTGGCCTTTAGCTCATTTAAAACAAATAATGAAATAAATAAACAGGTCAAAAAACAACGGAAGTTGTTATTATTTGAAAGAATGATCAATTATTTTTCAGTCCATTGTATTTTTTTTTTGAATTTGCTAATATTTATTAATAAAAACTGCAACTTTTACAAACTGCCTATGTGCATGTACAGGATATAATGTTAGTTAAGTATTAAATTTTAAAAAGTTCAACAATTGTTATTATAAGAAAGATTCACGAATAATATACTAGTCTAATATATTTTCTTTTAATTAAATTAACTATTTTTGTAAAAATTGTAACTCTGCTATATTGCATGCCCAATATATATACATACATATCCACATACATAGTTGCTAGCAAAGTTTAAATTTTCAAAAATGTTCAATAATTTCAATTAGAAATGGATGTTATTAGATAGATCAATAAATTATTTTTCCGTGTATTTTTTTTTAATGTTTATTAATTTCAAACTTAAATGAGTATTATTGGAAAGAATAAACGTTTATCTTTGTGTCCATATTATTTTCTCTTAAAAAAATTTACATTTTTTGTGAACATTTTCAATTATTAAAATTTGCCTAATTGCTTTTGCCCAGTACATATACGGATTTTCACTTACTTGTTAGTAAAGTACAAATTTTAAAAAAAAGGTCGATAATTTCAAATAAAAAATGGATTTTATTAAAAAGATCAATGAATTATCTTTCAGTCCATTACCTTTCGTTTTATTCAATAAATATATTGTATGTCTATATAACTGTTTTGGATAGCAAGAAGATAACCACGATCGAGTGAAACAAAGGCTGCGTCATCCGAGAACCACTAGACCGCTCTTTGTAGATCTGACATAATCTACCCATTCGTTAACGTAGTAATAGTCTTTTCGTGCAACAAGCTGTCTTCAAACGTATAAATTTAAGTGATGAGGCGAGAAGTGTAAGCGTATGACGATAAAAGGCCTCATCTTTTGTAAGCGACTTGCAAAAGAACACTAGGTAACTTATCGTATAGCGTGGAAAGCAACAGCAAAAATAATCGAGTTAAGTTTAAATAAGCGGGTTGAAATAAACTCGCTTAAAAAATAGTCGACCTCATTGAAAGTGTTGGAAAGTGGTGTAATTGTGAATAATCATTGGAAAGTACCAAGGAAAATTCGAAAATTTTCACTAAACATCAAAATTAATAAAAAACCAAAATTGAGCAGTCGTATGTAAGTAAAATCGCCTCTTATAAGAATTACTCAATTTGTTTTGTTTTGCTAACAAATTTTACAAACGACCATACATTTTGTGAGACTAGTGTTGTAAAGTGTATTCAAAATATAAGGGAGTTGATTACAAGCGAGATGGACGTTCTTTTACTAGTCGCTTACAAAAGATGACGACTAGTGAATTTATTCATATTTGATAGTTGATTTTTTTACTTGCGGGACATGAGTATGCGTTATTGAATAAACGTGCTAAATTTGGATCGCATACTTTTACATCACACATGGCGGCATACAAATATTTCCCTGTGAACCAGCTAATCGACCGTCCGCGTCTTCCACTTCCAAGGCGAATTTAACCCTACGATTCATAACCAGCAAAACTCCTTTAATTTCATAACCAGGTACCCGGGTACCCGAAGTAGGTTGTTTTGCGTTTATTGAAATAAAATAATATTTTCCTGGAAATATTTTTGTTGTTGATTATATTTTGCGTTCTCAACTGTACAAATTTGATATTTGGAAAAAAAAACTGGTTTCTGTTCGTATATAAGTACCTAAAGCGACACAAGTAGGCAGAAACTGGTTTTATGTAAGGGTTGTTTATTTGCTTAGTTTGCTTATTTTCGGTACCTAGTTGCTTAATTGCTTTTGAATTAGATAGCAGATGTTCATTTGTGTCGTAAAATTTAAATATTTCATTTGCTTCGTCATTCTGTGTTGAATATTTGAACAGTGAAGTTGGTGAAAAATGAGCCGCAACGACCGATATTTGTCTACAAGCGAATACTGGAATTTGAGTGATGAAGCAAGAAGCACATATATTCAACGTTTATTTGAGGAAGTGACTCAAGATGAGGACCTTGAAGTGGACCCTGTGGAAGGCCAAAATGAAGGAAATGTGTCCTATACTGGCGAAGTTTCGGAATAAGAGAATGAAGATTTGAATGTTGACAACGCAAACGAAATTGCAGCTGCTATTGACGCACCAGAGGAAATTTTCTTTGATGACGAAAGTGAAGATGATGATATGCAAGAAGATGCACCAACAACAAACCCGGCAGACTACATGACTGCACGTGACGGCACACAATGGCAGCGAACACCACGTAATTGCCAACAAGTGAGAAGCCACAATATATTCAGAGACCGCTGTGGTCCAGCGCGGATTACTGAAAATATGACGCCTTTGCAGTGTTTCAAATCATACCTCACAGTGGAAATGGTGGATGTAATAGTGCGCGACACAAATAGAAAAGCGCATGCCACATATAATGCGTACAATGAAGCGAATCCCAATAGACGTCAGTTGAAGTGGAAAGACACGACAATCAACGAAATTTATGCGTTCATTGGAATGATTTTGATGGCTGGCACAAATCATTCTAATGACGAAAACGCAAGAGATTTGTGGACGTCACAGGCTCACCCAATATTCCGCGCCACCATGGGAATAAACAGATTTTTCGATTTGCTGCGTTTTATGCGGTTTGACGACCCCAGAACACGGGTAGAGCGGCAGCGTCAAGACAAAGCGGCGCCAATTCGCGATATTTGGATAATGCTCAATGGAAATCTTGCCAGATATTATGTGCCATCAGAATATTTGACCATTGATGAACAATTATATCCATACCGTGGTAGAACCAAATTCACACAATATATACCCTCGAAGCCAGCAAAATATGGTATAAAAGTATGGTGGATTTGCGATGCCAAAAACTCATATCCACTTCATGGCCAAATATATACTGGCAAACAAGAAACTGGTCGTGAAGTTGGTGTTGGCGAAAGAGTGGTGAGAGATTTAGTTGGGCCATACTACGGTAGCGGACGAAATATCACAATGGATAATTTTTTTACGACGCTGCCGTTTGCTAGGCAACTAAAAGTAGAAAAGCTCAGCATTGTGGGTGCACTCCGCCGCAACAAAGCTTACATCCCTGCGGAGATGAAAGAAGACAAAAAAAAAGACGTTGGTTCAAGTTTATTTGGCTTCCACGACAACGTAACACTGCTCTCATATAATCAGCGGAAGTCCAACTCGGTCATCCTTCTTTCTAGTATGCATGATGATGCACAAATTGACGAGAATGGGAAACCAGAAATTATAAATTTTTACAACCAAACAAAAGGTGGGGTGGACGTTATGGACCAAACGCTCCAAGAATACACGACCCAGCGACAAACAAGAAGATGGCCGATGACATTTTTCTATAACATCATTGATGTGAGCGCATTTGCATCACACATCATATATTATGGAAATAATCCAACTGCACGATACACCACGACGCGCAGGAAGAATTTCCTGCGTCAACTGGCAGAAAGCCTGTGCATTCCTGTTATAGAAAATAGAATTTCAAATGTGCAAAGCGTGCGCCAATTTTCAACAAAAAATGCAATTGAAAGCATCATTGGAAGGCCGTTGGAGCGTGTGCTTTGTGCTGCAGATCCGTCAACATCTCCGTCAGCACGACAAAGGGGCAGAAAAGCACATACGGGCGTGTGCTACATGTGCAACCTTCTTCCAAATAAGCGCAGAAGAAAAACTAGAAAAAATTGCAGCATATGTAGCACGCCGATATGCGATGAGCACGCCATAACAATTACTAAATGCTACAATTGCCACAATAACAACGATAGTGATTCGGATGAATTATAATATAATATATGTATATAAAATATGATAAAATAAATAAAAAAGACATTTATTTCCAATAAAAACAACACAAAAAACCATGTCAGGCATTTACATAGGAATTGCATTAGGGTACCCGGGGACCCGGTTGTGTGTTTATGGGGGTAAAACATTTAAAATAATTTTTTAAAGAAAATATTGAAAATATTTTGAATTTTTTGGTATTTAAATCTTAGTTTAGCCAAAATCTCTGATGATTCGGAGTTTTATGTCCATATCTCAAAAATTATAGGCACAGCAGCACTTTAAATTCAAAAAAGGTACACGGGTACCCGGTTATGAATCGTAGGGTTAACAAGGTGGTTAAATGTTAAACTCGCCTTGTCCACTTCTTTTTTACAATTTATTCTCTCCTCTCCTTCTTCAATGAAGTTAATGAACAGTTTATCAAAATACGAACACAGATTAATAAGTATCATTCTGAGATAATTAAAGATATTAACCGACATAAAATGGCTATACAATTTTAATTATTGGTAACGCAAATCACCATTCTTATGATATTATGATAAAGCATACAAAGGTGTACTACTGCATTGTTGATCGATTTAAATCATGGAATAATTAATCCAGCACTTTTAACTCCCACGCAATTAATTAAAGAATTGATGCTTATCAAGGAAAAAGTACCTGCAAAGCTTCAAATTCCTGGGAAACAAAGCGACAATCAGTTACATTATGTGTATAACTTAATGAAAGCAAATGGTCTATTAATCGAAGACAAATTAGTAATCAAGACAAGTCATCTAAGGTTTTAAGACTAATTGCAATTCCGTTCGAGCATAAAGGAAGAGTGTTAAAGGCTACATTAAGAAGTGACTTTTTAGTGTACAACTTCGGGCTTAACTCTAAAGGGCTAGTTATACTAAAATTGCAAGGCAGGGCATAGCAAAGCAGTGCATGTAAAGAGAGGCGCGATTATACAAACATAGAGCAAGCACGTCAACTGTCGGTCTCAGCTGTTCGAAAAATATAACACAGGGTTTTACAGGTTTAATCATTTTAATATACATAAATATCATACCAGCATGCTTGGAGATGGAGACATTGATAAAAACTTTCTTGATTTGGTGTTCTTTCTTGATTTGTGTCGTCTACGAAACCAACGAGCAAAATCAAGACGCCTACGTCGCTGGGGGGTTCATCCGATTAACAGGGATCGAAAGCCAAACGGATACTTTAAGATAGTGTTTTTGAAATCTAAATCCGATTAAAACAAGCTTTCCAATCTCACCAGAATGAACCGTAGCATCTACGATACATTGCTGAATCTCATGCACCCCTTCTTGGAAAGACACAGGCAGCAAATCGGTTTAGAAGAGCGACTTGCGATAACTTTAATGTACAAGTTAAGCCACAATAGTCCAGCAGCCTCCCTCGTAATCATTTCTGTTCTTCACTAACACCTAACAGCATCGCCAACACTTGCAAAGCAAGAGTAAGTTGATTGCTGGGAGAGCGATCTGTCTGTATGACAACGTAGAGCCAACAAGTAACTTTATTCTTAAGCTAATAATGAAGTTTAACATTTGCGGTTAACAAGTGAGAGAGTTCTTTGACTGGTATGTTGAGCAGAGTCGGATAACGTAACTTCTGAGTTACTCTGGAAGAGCAAGGAACGATCACCTGATTCTTATTGGAATTGAATAAGTAACTACAGTTGCGAATAACACAGGAGACTCAGTAAGCGGTATGACTATTCTTGTTGGAGGTTTTTCTAATTAGAAAAGCGTTGCAATTGGATCACGAAGGTCGTACTACGAGAAGTACTTAGCGACACCAGTATATGTGATTAATAAATTAAATTAATATTAATAAAAAGTTTAAGACTTTTATTCACTGGCGCCCAACGTGGGGCACGGGAAGTTAAGAATAATTGAAATTAATATTCTCGTCGGAAAACACATCCAAGAACTTGTTAAATCAGACTGAACGCTGCAAACTTAAATAAAATAATAGCTTCTGACCTTTGCTGACATTATAAAAAAGGGACTTTGGAGAATCACCAGGCAATGGTGGTTAATTAATCAACACGTCTACCAACTATATCGAAGAACAAAACTTAAACAACGGAAATTATCACTACATATTTTGTGCTATTGTAAATAAAATCGGTGGAGTACAGCACTTTAACCTGAGATCGAACGGTGTAACCTTGGTTGATATCTAAAGGGCATATTAACTACTCATATAAAAAACCACATTTAACTGAATACAACATTAACAAACAAAAAAATAGTTAATTAAAAAAGGAGATTTAATATGTAAGTGATATGCTCAGTTATTTTACGAAATACTAAAATAATTCAAAAAATCATTAGCCTATTTCAATACATATATTTGTGAATTTTTGGTGAATCTTCTCCCTTCTTGAACTGTTTTCCCAGTTATTTTTCTATTAAGCCTGTTAAGAATTCGCTTATACAAAGGAAACCCTTTTGAAACCGCGTGTTATATTTTAAGTTTATGTGCGACCTTGAATTAGCTAACCTTTTTGATACGCTAGTTTTAGAAGGCGAAAGCGAAGTAAGTATGAACTCTAATGAGTTGACGGCTATAGTTGCTGCAGCGATGTCGGCTGCACTAAAATCACAAAAAGAAGATTTTGATGCAAAATTAGAACAAATCACAAAAAAGTTTGCTACTACATAGTCTGAAAACGTAGAACCATTTGAAGAGGTTAGAATTGTAGGAAATGTCCCATGTAACGAAACCCTTGACCTTGCCAAATCGTTGCCCGAATTTGACGGCAAACAAGAGCATTATGTTTCATGGAGGCAGGCTGCGCACACGGCCTACAAACTCTATGAGAGGTATGAAGGAAGCGCAAAGCACTATCAAGCGGTGGCAATAATTCGGAACAAAATTAGGGGTCCGGCAGACAATGTTCTAGCTTCCTTCAACACCGTGCTAAATTTCAAGGCCATTATAGCTAGGCTAGATTTTACCTATGCAGATAAGCGACCTATTTATTTGATTGAGCAGGAGCTTAGTACTTTAAGGCAGGGGAATCTTACGGTTATACAATTTTATGATGAAGTGGAGAGAAAGCTCACACTTCTTACTAATAAAACCATAATGACCTACGAGGGCAATTTAGCGAACTCCATAAATGAAAAATACAGAACGGATGCGTTACGCGTCTTTATTTCTGGCCTCAGAAAACCCCTTTGTGACATTTTATTTTCTTCAAGGCCAACTGACTTGCCGTCCTCTTTGGCCCTTGCCCAGGAGCTAGAAGCGAATCATGAACGCTACACCTTCGCGACATTTTTTTCAAAGCGTTTTGATGATAATAGCAGGAACCAACCTTCTGACAGAAGGTCAACAAAAACGTAGTTTTACTCAAAACGGTACGCAGGAAAGACCTGAACCAATGGAAATAGATCCGTCAACGTCTCGCTTTCGTCCTCCATCAAACTTTAAGCTCAAAAATTCGCCGAATGATACTTTAGATCAAACCAAAGCCAATAATTTTCAAGGGTCTAGGCAAAGACAGTTTCCTCAAAATACTGGTAACCTAGGACAACAACCTAAGCGTCGCTCTGATTTTGAAAGGAATACCGGGCCTAAAATGCAAAGAATTAACCATATTACCCAAGATAGGGCCGATAAATTTTCTTACGATGACTTGGTAAAGAGCGAAGTTGAGGATATTGAGGACGAGATAAATTTTTTAGGGAAAGGTCACTGCTGCCTTGGGTTAGCAGAACAATAGGAGATGAGAAAAGAATTATAAAAATTTTAATAGATACAGGGGCTTCAAAAGGTTATATAAGGCCCTTTAAGGAGCTAAAAGGAATCGTACCTTTAGCCAAACCATTTTTAGTTAAGTCAATTCATGGCGAAACTAAAGTAAGTGAAAAATGTAAAGTACATTTATTTGGAATAAATTCCGATTTTGTTATTTTGCCAACATTAATAAATTTTGATGCGATAATTGGGCTTGACCTGAAAAAAGGTATTGTTACCCACGATTTTGGGATAGAAAAGTTATTATTTAGTGAATGTGAAAACATAAATATTATACAAATTAAACATGAAAGCGTACCCCTCGCAGTGAAAGATGAGTTTTTAAAAATGATACGTAAACGATCAAATGCGTTTGCTGATCCAAATGAGTCTTTACCATATAACACTAATATAGTCGCAACCATTCGTACAAAACATGAAGAGCCCATATACTCTAGGTTATACCCTTATCCACTAGGCGTAGCAGATTTTGTGAAAAATGAAATAAAAGAACTTTTGCATAATGGCATTATTAGACCCTCTAGATCTCCCTATAATAATCCAATTTGGGTGGTAGACAAGAAAGGCTTCGATGAGTTAGGGAACAGGAAAAAACGCCTGGTGGCAGACTTCCGAAAGTTAAATGAAGTTACCATCGATGACAAGTATCCAATACCTAATGTAACGTCGATCTTGTCTAACATAGGTCAGTCGCAATACTTTTCAACACTTGACTTAAAATCGGGCTTTCACCAGATCGAACTCGCAGAGCGAGACAGGGAAAAAACAGCGTTTTCCGTAAGCAATGGCAAATATGAATTTTGCAGACTGCCATTCGGTTTAAAAAACGCTCCTAGCATATTTCAGAGGGCCATAGACGACGTACTAAGGGAACGAATAGGCAAAAGCTGTTATGTTTACGTAGACGACGTAATAATATTTTCGCAAACAAAAGAGCAACATATTGAGGACGTAAACTGGGTTTTAAAGAGCCTATATGATGCCAATATGAGGGTATCAGTAGAAAAGTCTCATTTCTTTAAAAACGAAATCGAGTATCTCGGGTTTATCGTTTCAAGAGGAGGTATTAAAACGTGCCCAGACAATGCTGAACTTCCCAGCCCCCGAAAATGTATACTCTCTTAGATCATTTTTGGGACTGGCAAGCTATTATAGATGTTTCATCAAAGACTTTGCCAGCATAGCCAAACCTTTGAACGACATTCTAAAAGGTGAGAATAGAAAAGTCAGCGCTAATCAGTCGAAGAAAGTAAAAGTAACATTAGATTCAAGGCAATACCAAGCTTTTGATACTTTGAAAAGTATTTTAATATCCGAAGATGTAATGCTCGCCTACCCTGATTTCAAAAAACCTTTTGATTTGACAACCGATGCCTCTAACCATGGCCTGGGTGCTGTTTTGTCTCAGGATGGCAGGCCAATCACCATGATATCTAGGACCTTGAAAGGTAATGAGCTTAATTTTGCAACAAACGAAAGGGAGCTCCTGGCCATAGTATGGGCATTAAAAAATCTCAGAAACTATCTCTATGGTGTAAAGCACTTGAACATATTCACAGACCACCAACCACTAACATTTGTAGTTTCCGATAGAAACCCGAATGCAAAACTCAAGCGTTGGAGGGCATTTATTGATGAGCATAACGCAAAATTGCACTACAAACCGGGAAAGGAGAACAATGTCGCAGATGCTTTGTCGCGACAGCAGGTTAACTTGGTGGAACAGGATTCGAATTCCGATTGTGCAACAATTCATAGTGAACGGTCTTTGACGTATACCATACAGGCAGTTGAAAAACCCATAAATTGTTTCAAAAACCAGATTATTATTGAAGAAGCTGAGAACCCATCTAAACGAACTTTTATTGTATTTGGAAATAGGACAAGACATGTTATTCATTTTCGTGACAAAAACACTCTGTTAGGAACTATTCAAGACCTTGTAAACACAAACGTAGTGAATGCAATTCATTGCAGCTTGCCTATTCTAGCCCATATCCAACATGATCTTGTACAATTATTTCCAAATACCAAGTTTAAATATGCTAAGAAATTTGTGACCGATATCTTTGATCCAAATGATCAGATGGAAATAATAATAACAGAACATAATCGCGCTCACCGCGCAGTACAAGAAAATGTAAAACAAATTTTAAACGATTACTTTTTTCCAAAACTGGAAAAGAAAGCAAAAGAAGCGGTAGGAAACTGCAAAATCTGCTCAAAATCAAAATATAATAGACATCATCAACGGCATAAAATAGCTGAAACACCAATCCCCTCATATTTAGGAGAAATATTGCAGTTGTGCAAACTATACAATCTAGAACTATTGTGGATATTAAGCCCCAGCTCATGTAACTTTTGAACATATTCCCTAATGCTAAGACCATTTATTGTGATAATGAGAAGTCATTTAATTCCAATACTGTCACATATCTCCTTGCCAACAGTTTAGGTATTGAAATTGTTAATGCTCCACCTCTGCACAGTGCATCTAACGGGTAGGTGGAACGGTTCCACAGCACATTGATAGAGATTGCTAGATGCATTAAATTGGAAAGGGGCATTGAGGACACGCGGGATTTAATTTTGTTGGCGACTATCGAATACAATAAAACAATTCATTCGGTAACCAACCAAAGGCCAATTGATATATTTCGACCTATGAATGAAAATACAAATATAAGAACGGAAATACCGGCACGATTAAAGCATGGACAGCATTTAGAGCTAAATACTCATAACAAAAAAAGAATAGAACGTAAATTTCATCCAGGCGAAAAGGTACTGGTAAAAAGAAACACCAGACTTGGTAATAAATTAACCCCCCTTTACGCTGAACAGATAATAGAAAGAGACTTGGGAACTACAGTTCTTATTAAAGGGAGGGTGGTTCACAAAGATAATTTGAAATAGGTATAAATCTTACCTCAATCAGAAACACAAAATTTGTCTTTATTGTTAAATTATTAAGATAAGTGTGCTTTATCCGGTCTAAAGCCACAAAGTAAAATTAAAATCAACGGCACAAAGCTGAGCATTTCACATTTTTGTTTTCATTTTAAAATCATTTAGTATTTCATTGAAAAGAGTTTAATACATATTTGGTACTCAACAATTCTGTTATTCAACAAATAGTGTAAGGTTTATGTAATCTAGAAGGTAAGGAAAATTGTATGAAACCTCTACCGCTTACTCCACTCACTTATGATTTAAAGCAATGTACTCAATGCATACGGGTATATCATTAAGAGATCTCACGGCGTGACGTAGGAAACTTTGTTAGCTCTGCATCCAGTTTTATTGGCCACATTGAGCTGCTACTCCCTCATATGCATTGGAGGCAATATGTCCTATCAGATTGTGGATTTAAATTTTTGCAACACAATTAAACTATGTCGCAATAAATACATTATTTGTAAACACAAATCAACACACAAGATATCCAGGACCGAGGACGTCCCTCTTTAAGAAGGGGAGGAGTTAAGCCACAATAGTCCAGCAGGCACCCTCGTAATCATTTCTGTTCTTCACTAACACCTAACAGCATCGCCAACACTTGCAAAGCAAGAGTAAGTTAATTGCTGGGAGAGCGATCTGTCTGTATGACAACGTAGAGCCAACAAGTAACTTTATTCTTAAGCTAATAATGAAGTTTAACATTTGCGGTTAACAAGTGAGAGAGTTCTTTGACTGGTATGTTGAGCAGAGTCGGATAACGTAACTTCTGAGTTACTCTGGAAGAGCAAGGAACGATCACCTGATTCTTATTGGAATTGAATAAGTAACTACAGTTGCGAATAACACAGGAGACTGAGTAAGCGGTATGACTATTCTTGTTGGAGGTTTTTCTAATTAGAATAGCGTTGCAATTGGATCACGAAGGTCGTACTACGAGAAGTACTTAGCCTGGTGTCGCTATCGATATGTGATTAATAAATTAAATTAATATTAATAAAAAGTTTAAGACTTTTATTCACTTACATACTATGTCAAAGACCAAAATTATAGTTTTTATAGACATTGTAGTTATGTACTTTGTCTTTAAGGTACCTCGCGCACGGTACATCGTTCGAAATCGTCGCTTCTATACACAAGTTGGGCAAAACTACGGTTCGCAAAATTGTTTTACAGACGTGTGAAATATTATGGACCGAATTGTCTCCAATATACCTCAGCGAACCCAATTTGTCACAATACAGAGACATCGCTGAGAGATTTTTTAAGCTTTGGAATATGCCAAATTGTGTTGGTGCTATAGATGGCAAGCACATTGTCATTGCGTGTCCAAAAACTTCAGGTTCCCTGTATTTAAAATATAAAAAGTTTTATAGTATTGTTTTGATGGCAATCTGCGATACCAATTATACGTTTACGTCAGCTAGCATTGGAAGTTATGGAGGACAAACGCGTTTATGCAGAGAGACGTCAGAAGTAGGGCGATGCGGCATTCCCATTAAAGGAAAATTTAATACGACCGTACCCTGGCTCTCAACTTCCGCGATACAAAGCAGTTTTCAATTATCGGTTGTCGAGAGCTCGCCGGGTAATTGAAAACAGCTTCGGTATTTTAACAGCCCGCTGGCGCGTCCTTCGCAAAGTTATAGATTGTAGACCGGAAAACTGCGAAAATATCGTTTTAGTATGCTTAGTTCTACACAACTTTGTTATGCTGCACGATCTAAAACGTTGTTACTGCCCAGACAATTTCGTAGACAGAGACGACACTGAACAAGGAACGGTTAATGGAGAATGGCGTAATTATTTTGATAACCTTGGAGGTCTATTGCCTTCTATATCATCATATAGGCGCAACGCAAGTCAATCTGCGTATCGTTTAAGAGACACATTAGCAGATTATTTCTTAAATCAAGGAGCGGTCCCGTTTTAGTAGCATTATAGTATAAGCAAAATTATCTCGACAGGAATAAATGTTGCACAGCAATGCGTTTATGTACTTATGTACATATATATAAATAAACATATACACGTGTATGTGGTATTCAAGCAATTAATTAGCAAAAATTCACCTTTAATAAACTCGAGCATATACGTACATCACCATTTAACTTCATTTAACATTTTTCAATCAAAAATAAACCTCAAATGATGAAAAACAGAAAGAGCCGATAGGATAACACACAAAAAATAACACTAAACATACCTTTCAGAGTGTTATTGAAATACGAAAATTTAACATGTGAAACAATAACAAGTTAAAGCCAAGATTGATATATAAGAGATTGCGCGGAAAGCGAACAAAAATAATTTACGATATGCGCATGTACGTCACACCTGCAATAACGTATTCTCATTTTGATTGGAGAATTGCTTTATAAGTTCAAATAATATAATAAAATCGCGTTGCACTTCACAAAAAACTTTAATTAAACCTTTAAAATTATATTCACTTCACTCGTGTTGGAATTTTAAAGAAACTTTGCCGATGTGACGTCATTTTGAGCAGCTGAATGCCAATAGCGAAACCGTTTCGTTCTGCTGTAAACTTGCTACTACTCACACGCTCGAACAGAGTTCAAAAGTCACATAAAACTTTTCTTTTACTTAAATAATTTTGCTCATATAATTTTGTTTATTCTTATACATATACGATTTATTAAACATAAACTTGTAATTTCATTTTATTTATATGAATTTGTCTTATTTGTTATTTTGTTAATTTAAAAAAATTTTACTAAGCTTATGAGTTTTTAAATGTTGTATTATTGTTATACTGCATTGGCCACTTAAAATTTATTTACGATGAAAGCGAAAGCATGTATGCAAATCGTCATTACCCAGTCAATCCATATATTAAACGGCTGAAACTGGGGGCCCTTACTTACTCAGCTATTAAATTATTTCAAGACATTATGACACACATTAATATATACATACATAGTTAGAAAAATTAGAATTTGAAATTTTATATAAGAACAAAATATTGAATAAAGAATCAGATTCAATCTGAGTCTCACCTAACCAACTCATTTTTACTTTTAACTAACCTCTTACTTTACGAAGCTCTGCTTACCCCCACCAGCGGTAAGGAGTAGAGAATATTAATTTAGGTGTAAATTTCAGCAAATGTAATTTACTATCACTCGTTACCCCCCACCCGACGTAAGGAACGAGTGACACAGCATTAGGTTAGACGTTTAATTCAATCAAAATATTTTTGGCCTAACATGCGTAAAGAAATTACTAGTTGGACTTCCGCATATATAAACTGTCAAAAATCAAAAATTTCAAAACATACTAAAACACCAGTACAAAATATTAATATACCATCTGTGCGATTTGAACATACATATACATATGGATCTTGTTGGTCCATTACCTGCTTCAAAAGAAAATCTTTACATTTTGGTCTGCAACAAAAATGCCCTCTGGATATTTCCAACTGATTTCTATGTAAGTATTTAGGTGTTCTGAAAACTTAAAAAATACTCAAAAATTCCCGAACGTAAGGTTATTTTACGAAACACAAAATTTTATTATAAAATAGGGTTTTTTGGGGCTAACTTGTACGCATTAATAATAGGTATAATTTTATTTTAATTAGTGTTATTAAATGTTTACCATAACTATCATTCATTTCTAAATAAGGAACACCCGGTGTGAGCTGCATTAACAAACATAAACATGTTGTAACCTGAACTCGTCGACCCAGCAGAGTGGCGTATTTTATAGATTCTTCAAAAAGAAGCCTTAAAGCAGTTCTGCTTCGCAGCGGCGTTTCTATACTTCTATTCCTGTATGTCATTCCGTACACCTCAAGGAAACCTACAAGAACTTGGAATTGATTCTAAAGACCACGGTTGGCAAGTGTGCGGTGATTTCAAAATGTTTGGCATGGCGCTGCGACAACAATCTGGGTTTACCAAATTCCCTTGCTTTTTGTGTCTATGGGATAGTAGAGTCCGAACAAATCACTGGACCAAAAAGTGTTGGCCTCCGAGGGAGCTTAAAGTTGGCGAAGAGAATAGCCTGCATGAAACTTTGGTGCTTCCTTATAAAGTTCTTCTACCACCGCTTCAAATAAAGCTGGCATTGATGAAGCAATTTGTAAAGTCACTTTCAAGAGATGAAAATTGCTTCAAATACTTAATATCAAAGTTTCCAGCCCTCTCGGAGGCAAAGTTGAAGGAAGGTGTTTTCGTTGGACCAGATATTAGACGGCTTACGGCTGATCCACTATTCATCACAACCATGACGGATCCTCAAAGAGAAGGGTGGATTGCCTTTAAAGAGGTCATAAAGAAATTTTTAGGCAATAACAAAGATCCTAGCTTCAAATAAATCGTCAAAAGAATGTTAAAAGCATTTCAAGCTTTAGGTTGCTTGATGAGTTTATTAGTACATTTTCTTCATTCCTACCTCGACTACTTTCCAGAAAATTTAGGAGACGTGAGTGAAGAGCTCTCAATTATATTTTTTTTGCAGACTTGTGTAATTGCCGGGATCAATCGAAAGTAGGGTGTGGATGAAGCGCAACACAGCTCACGGGTTAACCCTTGTGCACAGCCTATCCCATACCAAGACCAAAGTGCACGATGAAAAATCGTTTCCTTCAAGAGGTGACCCTGTTTCCACCGAACACTATGAATGTAGACCTGAAGGGTGTCGAACTACCCTCCCCTTCTAATCCAGGGTGTCATGCGTCACCGTGCCTATGGATGGGGGCTTTCCGACTGTATTCGAACGGCGCCTCCCGGACACTGCTCCGCCTCCGGGAGTAACGGTGGACTTTGCGACGGTGCCGAAAGAGCCTTCACGGCCAACAACACAATCTCGGTCCTCCGCAGCATACGCAGGTCTAGCCACGCTCCTAAAGGGTTAGCTACTCCGGGAATAAACCGTAAGTACTAAACCCCTCGAGGGAAAGTCCCTTCCGGTGGAAAAGCTGAGGGCGACCAACCTCCACAGGCTCGTCAAGGCCTCTCCACTTCTGCTTAGCGTAGTGGCCAAACCAAAGTGCTCTAAGGAAAAAAAAGCGGATACCGCTAAGCAGACCACTGGCAGGAAGGAAATGGCCAAGGCACTGGACCAGCGTCCCGGCCCCTCAAAGCCATGTCAGGGCCCAACCTGACAGTAGGGCAGCCCCGAAAGTCATTATAAAGCTGGGGGTCATACCTTATGACCAACTGACAAAGGTACAAAAGGCTTCTCTCGAGTGGGCAAAGGGTGTCATGGCTGACAGCGAAAAACTCTCCTCCAGGAAAGGTGGCACCGACAAACTACCCACTCGTACACCCCACAGGATGGAACTTGCCTCTAAGAGACAAAGATCTCTAGACGACACCTCGAGTGGATCAAAGAGGCATAGGTCCTATTCTCCCTTCAACCGGCGGTCGATGGCCATTCCCGCAAAGCCGTTTCGCGAGGCTGGAAAAGAGTATCTGACGCTGGCTGTACTGGATAAGAGCCATCCCGACGGGCACATCTGGAAGTCCGTGCTAGTGGGTCTCTGCAGGGTTTACAAGGGTATACTCCGGAAGTATCCCGGCCCTGCACCAGATGCCGGTTGGCATCAAGGACGAATTAAGCTCATGTCTTGTGCGGACACAGTCATACCCGCTGCCGAGAGGGAAGCAATGGACTTTGCAGAATCTACGGATGGTCCGTATTCTGCAAATTAATCTTCACCACACCAAGCCAGCCTCGGCGGCCCTGCTTCTTCGTCTCTGCGAAAATGATGACGACGTAATTTTTGTCCAAGAACCATGGATCGTAAGAAACAGGGTTTGCGGACTCAACTCTCAACGCTGGACTCATCGTCTAAAATTGGTGAAACGGTACAACTAGTGACCAACGCCTGAAACTCTGCCTTTAAGATTTCTTGCCCTAAAACTCTCCAGAAGGGCAAAAATAAACCTAGGTGGTGAAATCCAGAGATTTCATCCCTTAGGAAGGATAGCAGGAGACTCTTCGATCAAGCCAAGAGGACAGGTCTATGGCAACCATACAACGCTCTTAGTATTTTCAAGAAGGCCATAAAGAAGGCACAACGAGAGTCATGGCAAAATTTCGGCAATAATATAGAAGATAACTCCGAAGCCAATAGGCTGAGAAAGATTATTTCGAAAAATGCTCCAAACATGAACTCCATTCAGAAACAAAACGGGGACTGGACATCCACGTGTAGTGAAATGTTGGAGCTAGTAATGTCTTTACACTTTCCCGGGTGTTCTGACTAACATCAAACGTGACCACATCACTAACTCTCTCCAAATGAACTCCGCCCGGGACATAGTGAGTTCTGATAAGGTGGAATGGGCAATAATGCCCTTCCAACCCTACAAATCTCCAGGACTAGACGGAATATTTCCCGCACAGTTACAAGCACTAGGCATATTTTATGTCCTCTGCTCACCCAAATCTATACTGCCTGCCTTACATATGTACACCCACATCCCACATAAATGGACAAAAGCAAAGGTGGTTTTTCTACCAAAAGGAGGCAGGGCCTGCCACGCGAAACCGAAAGATTTCAGGCCAATAAGCCTTACCTCTCTCCCCCTCAAAACTCTTGAGAGGCTCATAGATGAATATATTCGGCGGAATATAAGAAATGAGACCTCTTCCCCAAACCAGCATGCATACCTCAAAGGCAAATCTGTGGAAACTGCCCTCCACGACATCGTCTCAACGATCGAAAAAGATATTTCACTTAATATAACAGTAGATCAATGATCACAATTTACATCAAAATTATTTACTGAATTAACAAAATTTATAAGATCTTACAAAATTCATACATCTCCTTATCATCGCCAATCAAATGGGATGATTGAAAGATTTCATAGAACATTAAAAACTGCTATAACCGCATCAAACGATTCTATTCACTGGTCTGAAACTCTACCTTGGATTTTATTAGGACTTCGTATATCTATTAAGGATGATTTAAAATCTTCTTCAGCGGAATTAGTTTACCGACAAACACTAAGATTACCTTGAGAATTAACGTTTCAAATTATAATAATAACAATACTGAATGTGATAATACAATTGAAACACTTTCTAAACTGAGAGAACATTTTTCACACGTTCGTTCAAAAATTGTGCATCATAAGAAAGAAGATTGTTTTGTCCCAAAAATTTAGATACTTGTCAATGTGCGTTTGTTAAAGTTATTCATATGTAAGTAAAATATACAACCACCTTATTTTTTTGTTTTTAATTTTCAAATATTTTCAATATTTTTCCAATAATTATTATTTAATTTTTCGTGATAAGTATATAAAAACTTAATGTACATTTTTATTAAAAATAAAATATATAAAATAGAATAAAATATATTTTAAAAACAGCAGAATATTATCTATGTCTTGAGAATTTGCTGCCGTAATACAGGATCTGCATTCAGTTTAAACACAAGCGAAAATCCTTTGAGTTCAATTCAACAGTTATAAGACTGGTGAGAATTTCAGCTCATTCATTTTGTTTTTTTGGATAATGAAAAGGGCGATCAAGCAGCATAATCTTCCCGAAGGGATGTAATACTTCAATTTAAAAAGGATTGGTCACCTTTCCAAGTTTAAACGCTCAATATTTAAAGCATGTTAAGTAGATATGCCGTTGAGGTCGAAGTTTCGAACCGCAGCCGGGGCATGCATAGAAAAAGTTTTTTATACCTTCGGCAGACAATGTCTTACCTTCAATGTTATTTCTGCCATGAACAGGCATTTATTATATTATTACAACAATGAATTGCCAATATGTATGTTTTTAAAAATTTTTAATGAATTATTATTCTTCTATGAAGAAGAGATTACCAATTCATGGAAATTTCATTAAAAAAAAAGTTTTCTTGTTACCTCGACTAGGCTTTAAACTATAGTACCCGGTTATAAAAAATGCAACACTAACATAGGGAATAGTGGTCCCATACCCACTGGTTTTACCATACCGACCACCCAATGTTTCTCAATGATGGCGTTGCTAGCCGAATTGTTGGTAACGTCGGTGAAACGCTATAACACAGACATTTTGAACATAGATAGCCTTCTTGACTTCTTCTTTTTCGCTGCGAGTTTTACATATGTATATTTTATTTCAAAACTTCTGAGATTTATTTTCGTGCTCTACAAACTTAAGCTAAAAGTGTTTTTATCATCGCATTAAGATCGGACGGTAAGTTATTCTGAATTTTTATAGTCCTGGCTTTCATGCCACTTGGCGCAGCAATTTCTAGATCAATATTACTACTGCATTGCAGAAATAATAAAAATACAACACCAGAAGGAATTGCAACAGCAGAACGTCTGGAGAAGTAAATGTCAACAATATAAAAATTGTGACAAAGGACTTCAAAACGGTAAGGTTCAAATTATGTTTTAATCGCCGAACCTAAAAAATTCAGGGTTGGCATTGTTCTTTCCATATCCTCTTCGGTTTTGGACCTCCACTTTTGAGTATGTCCAAAATGTGGACTTTCATATTTGCCTGAATATCTAACAATTCAAAGCACCTACGAACCTTACTAATCGATAAGAAATGTAGTCAACTGATCCCTCTACAAAGTAAGTTTTTAAACTGAACAGAAAATTGATTTTTCTCACCTTTATTACCTTTGCCTTTATGGGGTCGGTATGGGACCACTTTCTTCTACACTTTATATTGGTTAACCAAGACTGGACGGAACACCAGAGTTATTGTACACTTAAAAAAAAATTTCATAAATTTATAGGTCATTTATAATTATACTTACGCTGCGACTATAAAATACATGTCAATTCTGTAGTATAAAATAAGCAAGCGGGACTTGTTAAATCAAAGATAACTATTTTAAGCATATGCATAGCTGATAATTATTAATTATAGTTTATTTTAATTAAAATATTACATTAATGTACCTGCTCTTTATATATTTAATTTTTTGCTCTAATATTTGCTTTAAAATAAATAATATTTTTATAAGATTATTGTTATTATAATTATAAAATAAATATATTATGAAGCATTTAATTACACAGGTATGCATAATTAGTTCATATAATGTTTCACTTTGAAGTTTGATGTTTTCCGACTGTATAACTGTGATTCGTTAATAAATTTAACGGCATTCCCAAACTTTTACAGTCTGATCCACGCTGCCCGAAATAACATATGGATGAAATTTGTGAAAATCTGAAAAAACAAAATTAAATGAAAGCAAGATATACTACGAGTATATTAATAAAGATTGTGTTAATGTTAATTTGTTTATATATGTAGGTACTTTGATATTCAAAAGATCAAGATATTTTAACTGAATATGTATATCTAAGGATGTAAATTTTGGGCATTTTGTTGATCCAGGGATTTTCGAGATCTGAAAACGAAATCCCGGGACAATCCCGGTATCCCGAATTTCACGAAATTTTGATTCGTAATTTTTAATTTGCTAAAAAATGTAACACGTCGTAATTGTTTTATTATAGACATATAGAAAATAAAACGATTTGTTGTAAATCGTGTATGTATGTATTTATTGGCCTTTTGAAGGAAAAAAGTAAATAAACGTAAACTTTGACACACATACAAAAAAATGTATACTCCAAGTACAAATATACATACATATTTGGAACGGAAGCAAATGCACCTACATAAAGTAAAATTATTTTTGATCACTGTTTGAGACCAATATTATGTATTAATATATTACCTTTCAGTAAGAAAAAGAAATATATCAAGTAAAAATTAAATACATCAACCATTCAATTTTGAGCGAGGCAGAATTATTTCTTATTTTGAACAAAATGCAATCTAAAGAAATAAAAGCCTTAAGTGTGTTATCCTCAAACCTCAACCTAAATTTATTGCATTTAAAATCTGCAGTGGAGAAGAACTGCTGGGCCTCAACACTTGTTGGTTAGATTGTCGACAATAAGTATAATGCTCTCGGTACGACATAGCCTTTATCGCCTCATTACAAAAACTATCAATATCTTTTACCAAGCCTTCTGATAAATTTTATGTCTTTCGATTACACTAGTTTACAGAATTTGACTTTGGTGAATGTACCTCGATAAAACATAAATTTTTAGGCTAATTAAGGGTCGCTGAATCCGAAACTAACACTCGTTTATTTTTCTTAAGAAGCGTTTGCGAAATTTTTGTAAAAAACATGTTTTTTAGGCCGTTTTTGCATATTGTCAAAACTAACTAGGCAGATTGATTTCACTAACCTTTTATGTAAATCAATTTGAAGGAAATGACTTCGTCTTCACAACGATATATAATATGTATCAATTAAATTGGTATTCTTTGTGTAACAGCCGTTAATATCCTAAAAAAAGAAAATTTTTCAAGCTGTTTTGAAAATTTTTCAATTTCATTGTTATTTTTCTATGCAACGACATCCGGCCCAATGCTTATTCAGCAGTTGTGACTGGAGTCGTATGGTGGTCAATAGCCTAGCATTCGTTGACTTTAGTTAACTACTCCCCTTTCAAGTTTGAGGCCGCCCTCGGCCAACCCAAGTTCAGCAATCACCTCCCTTACTTGGCCCGCAGATTTCCTTGCCTTGACAATCCGCCAAACTACAAGTCCCACGCAGATGATTGCGCAGCATAATGCTCCGAAGATAAATGATAGACGATACAACCGGTCAACATCGATCTCTTCCTTAAACTGTTGGATTGCCTCCAGATTATGTTCATTTAAACGATGAAGATAAGGGAGACTGAGGACATCGTGGCTGGCCGTGATGTTTAACAGAGGAGGGTTAGCGATTCCGGGGACCTTATTCTGTATGTTATTGTGGTTGATGAACAGAGTCCCATTTATTGTGGCCTGTTTATTAAAGGTGATCAGGTGTGTACCACGCACCCACGTTTCTGAGATGTTGTCTATTTGCACCTTCGCTGGCCGGTCGTTGATTATGAGTATACCGTCATCTACCAGCGTGACAGGGCCCAGGTGGCTTGGCTGTATTTCGCAGTGAGCCACACCACCAGAATGGAGCTCTCCAGCGCACGAGCTTTCCAATGATAATTGACAAAATACAGCGCCCGGAGAAGCGATGCAATCCTTGAGGGTGTGTGTCTTTCCTTCACACTCCGCTATGATGTTGTTAGGCATCCGCAAGACGAAGTTCTCGTGAGCGACGGGGAAGATGGTGATCTTTTTACACGCTAATTTAATTTTAGGAAACTTAATGACGAAGTTTATTTCGTTAGGGGATTGGAGTACTTTAACGGACGACACGGACATAAGATCGCCTATGGGGGTGTTGGTGGGTTCCTCTAGCCAAACGGATTTCAAGTCTGTGTGATCTAAAATATTTGGGCTAACAACATTTACCTTTACGAGCGCTACAGCAAGCATAAGATTTTGCACCTCCATCATTATCATTATATTTCTGGCCAATAATGTTCCATACAAATGGCCTGTGTCTATTTGTGTATCTTTAGCTGCTTTGAGAATCTGGTTGACGGTAGAGGTTAGTTGATTTATCTGATCCTGAACTTTTGTGTTAATTTCTATCGGTCTATTGTTTAAATTTATTAGTTGAGCCTCTGTAATTTTAATATTCTCCAAATCTTTAGAGTCTGGTGTACCCGCCACCACCTTTAACATGGTCCCTAGGAAATCTAAGCTCCTAGCCATCCTGTGGTGTGCGCCTAGTGCTTTCACTAAGTCCCGCATATGAGCAGTATCCACGCTCAACAACTTCTTCATGTGTGATTGCGGGAACATGTCGAACAGCTTGACCGAATGCTTGACATAGGCAAACTCCTCCCACACCAGGACCCGACCATCCACAATAGGAATGTACTTGGCGTGCGAATAGTCAGTGATGTGCGCACGGGCCAATGACAAGGATAAGAGGAAGATGATTCCAGACCTGCGGAATGAAATATTTACTAACTTTTTTCGTTAAAAGGCATCCCACCACCGTAATATGAACTTAAGTGAAGGTATGACGCAAAGGCCTCTTATGATTAATTAAACCTATGCCAAGTGGCTGAAAGTTATATCTAATAAAAATGTGCCAAAGGGCTAAATAAAAAAGAATAATCGAAATGTTGTTACTTAAGGTTGTCCTTATGGACCACCCTCCCTTTAATGAGGACCGTGGTCCCCAGGCCCGCTTCCACAGCTCGCTCTTCACATAAAGACGTGAGCTTGTTGCCAAGCCTTCTGTTGGACTTAACCAAAACTTTTTCGCCAACGTCAAAGACTCGATTCTGCCGGGAAGCATCTTCCCTAGCTCTCTGTGCAGTCTGGGTCTGTCTGATCCTGTCATGGATTTCTTTACTATCCTGAAGTTGATCAGAGCTTACTTGTACCACGTCTACTGGTCTTTTGTCGATAACCGAGTGTATTGATTTGTTGTACTCAACAGTGGCCAACAATATGACTTCCACAGTGTCGCTTATGCGCTTGTTTATTTTGAGACACCTGGCGAGTTCTAGTAGAGTACTATGAAAGCGTTCTACCTGTCCATTAGAGACACTATGCAGAGGGGGTGCGTTTGAAATACTGACACCGAAATTGTTTGTTAGCATGGTCTTGATAGTATGGGAATTCAGTGACGGCTCATTGTCCCAATAGACCGATTTTGCCTTCGGGAAGATATTCATAATCTGAAGCAAGGCAGGCTATAAGAAAGAATTTCCTATCAGTAAAAAAAATGTCAATGTGCAGCATTTCTCCCATACATGAATGGATTGGTGTTTCACCAATTACCTGTTTTCTTGGGTGTCTGTCGTACTTAGCCCTAGCGCATGTCTTGCAGTTTTGGACAATTTCATTTGCCAATTTGGTCATCTTCGGGAAATAGTACTCCGAAAGTACCTGCTTGACATTTTCTTGGGCCGACCTGTGGGCTCTATTGTGTTCAGTAGTGAGGATTTAAGTCCTCTCCCCAGCCGCGAATATGTCCACCACTCGATTTTTGCAGTGCCAAAACTTTGTAGCTGGGAATCTCCGAACTACTTCGTCCTGTATCATTGCAAGTGTGTGTAAATCACAATGCAAGGCGTTTACTCCTGTAGGTATAATTATATCCACCAGCTCGCCTAAAAGGGAGTCCTTGGAGGTGAAGCTAATTGAATGCTGTCTCTTATTTCCAAATAATATGAAACTGCGTTTCAATGGGAATCGCGCTTCTTCTAGTATTATCTGGTTTTGAAAACAATTTAAAGGCTTGTTCGTTGTTTCAATAGTGTGCGTGAGTGACAGCTCACTATGACTTGTTGCGGCACAGGACTCAGCTTCTTGTTCTTCACGAGCGTTAAGCTGCTGTCTGGACAAGGCATCTGCAACCAGATTCTCTTTGCCCGGTTTATAGAAGATTCGTGCATTAGACTCGTCAATACGCGCTTTCCATCTTTTAATCTTAGCATTGGGATTCGATTCCGCTACTGCAAAGGTTAAAGGTTGGTGATCGGTAAAGATATTTATATCTTTAAGCCCATATAGATAGTGCCGTAGTTTAGCCAGTGCCCATATGATAGCCAATAGTTCCCTTTCATTGGTAGCATAATTGACTTCTCTGTCTTTCAATGATCTTGATATCATTGTGATTGGGCGTCCTTTTTGGGACAAGACTGCCCCTATACCATAGGCTGAAGCGTCGGTCGTTAGATCGCACGGCTTCTTAAAGTCAGGGTAACTGAGCATGACGTCCTCAGATGCTAAAATATTGCGAAGCTTTTGAAAAGCTTGTCGTTGAGTTTCAGAAAATTGTACTGGAATATTTCGCGATCTGTGTCTACTGACAGTACCATTCTCACCTTTTAGTATTTCTAAGATGGGTCTCGCTATTGTCGCAAAATCGTTGATAAAACATCTATAGTAACTAGCGAGGCCCAGAAATTACCTAACTTCAAATACTGTTTTAGGTTCTGGAAATTCTTGTATGGCTTTGACTTTGTCCGGATCTGTTGTTGCACCAGATCTAGTGACTATGAATCCTAGAAAGTTCACGCTTTTCTTAAAAAAAAACGTGATTTTTCTGCAGACACCCTCATATTTGCTTCATACAGGTTCCTTAGAACCCAGTCTACATGCTTTACATGGGACTCTTCGCTTTCGGAGAATATGATTACGTCATCAACGTAAACATAGCAACACTTGCCGATCTGCTCCCTGAGAATATCGTCGATAGTCCTCTGGAAGATGCTGGCTGCGTTTTTAAGGCCAAACGGGAGTCTTCGAAATTCATACTTCCCTCCGTTCACCGAAAAGGAAGTTTTCTCTCGGTCACGGTCTGCTAGTATGATCTGATGGTACCCAGACTTAAGGTCTAGCGTTGAGAAATATTTGGCCTTGTCAAGGTTACCCAATATCATTGAAATATTTGGCATGGGGTACTTATCAGGAACTGTGCGCTCGTTTAACTTGCAAAAGTCGATAACTAGGCGCTTATTCAGATTACCTGCTTCGTCAGTGCCTTTCTTATCGACAACCCATAATGGGTTGTTATACGGGGAGACTGACTTTTGGATTATGCCATTTTTAAGAATATTTTGAATCTCTTTATTGACGAAATCGGCTGCTCCCATGGGATATGGGTACAATTTTGTATAAATGGGTTCCTCATTTACTGTACGGATTGTTGCTACAACCGAGGTGTTGTAGGGTAGGGCTTCGTTGGGGCTCGCGAAGGCTTTCTTCCTGCCAGTGAGCATTTTTAAAAAGGTACTCTTAATAGCAGGGGGTGCATCCGAGCAATCTACGTTAGTGAAATTGACATCTGCACAAGTGTGGAAAGAAATTTTTTTCAATTCTTGAGCCCCATTTCAGTTGGCCAGTTGCCAAACAAAGTGATGCCCCTGCCTGTGTTAACAGGTCGAGGCCTATTATTCCGTCGAACGTTGACAGATCTGACAGAATGAAGAATGTAGCTTTTTTATTGAACATTGGCACAAAGCATTTCTTTGTGATTCTAGTTGTGCCATGAATTGAATGAATGGAAAATGGAGATTCTACTGATCGGACGCCTTTTAACCCCTTATACGGTCGGGTGAAGTTCTTAGACGCGCCCGTATCAATTAGGAATTTCATTATTGTCCCCGCTACTCTTCGTCTGATGACCGGCAGCAGGGACTTGCCCCTAAAAAATTTATGGCGTCAGAACCATCACTACCGGTATCGTCATCGATTTGCGCTACTGCAGCAGCCGCAGCACCAACGTAATCATTTCCCCTTTGGCCAGCATCCTGAGTGACATGGTTCACCCTTTGCTGTTTGTTCTGGCCGCCTGTGCGATCAGAAGTGGCTGTCCTATTATTCCTGTAGGTTGGGGTTTGGTTGCTTAAACGGAACTTTGAAGTTGAAGGATCAACTTCCATGGGGACCTGCATGTTGCTGGTATTTTGCTGCTTGCCACTACGCTGGTCGAACTGACCCTGCTGCTTGCTAAAGTGTGGATTTTTCACACCAGCCAATTGTGCAATGGTTTGTGGAAAACTCTTATCTTGTTGTCGGCCTTGAGCTTTGGGATTAGGCCTACGTTCCCTCTCTTCCTGGCTTTTTGCAAAATTGGCCGCGAACCTTTCATGGTTAGCTTCAACTTCTTGCGCAAGGGCAAGGGCTGAAGGCAAGTCTTTGGGCTTTGCTGCGAATAGCACGTCAGTAAGGCGACAGAGCGTCATCTCGAAATTTTGTGCACAGGCCTTTGGCCATTGCTGGTTCATATGACATGTTGACTTTGTTCGTCAACAATGTGAGTTTTTGTTCAACGTCATCATAGTACTGCAATAAAGGCAGGGTACCTTGCCTTAGGATTCCCAATTCCTGTTCTATGACATGAATAGGGCGTTTGTCACTGTAAGTGAAATCAATACGGCTTATTGTTGCGTCAAAGTTCAGTACAGTACGAAACGACGCGAGCACGGCATCCGCTGGACTCCTAATTTTACTTCTTATAATTATCACTGCCTGGTAGTGGCGTGAGCTGCCATTGCGTGGTTTAAAAATGTGATATGCGGCCGATGCCGCTTGCCTCGAAGAGACGTTAGATTCTTGTGCGCCATGGAACTCAGGCAAACATTTGACGGCATCAAGTGGCTCGTCACAACGAATATCATTTCTTATTTCTATTGCGGTGTACACTTGCACTTCTGGAGTGGCGATGTGTGTTGAAGTAATCTGTTCAGACAATTCGTTTATTTTCTGAACTAACGCTTGCTCTCTTTGTCGGTTTGCGGCCGCCTGCTCAGCTAATGCGCTGGTTACAGCCGCCTGCACTATCACTCTAAGTTGTATTGCATCCATTCTAGTGGCTGCGCGGGTAGTTGTAAGTGCACGTCTCGGTGCTGGTATCTGATGCCGACTATCGGAGTCTGACTCTGAATCACTATAATGACGGCGAGGGCCTCTATACCGTAAGGATCGGTCTCACATGAGCTATAGATAGCTAACACAAAAACAAATTCGAGTGCTAACAAAAACAATGACGTTTAAAACTCAGCCGATCGTATTACGCCTCAGCGCTGAAGGGCAACACAAAATAAGGGACAAAAGTAAAATAAACAATAAACTCAAGCGCAAAAGCTATGTGTGCTTGATATGAATATAACCGTCTAAATGCTACTGTTTAGATTAATCTAGTGTCAACCATAATTCACAAAGACAGCATTAAAAAAAAACTTTCAGTTGCTTTTTATTATTATTTTTGATAGCGATTGCCGATCGCAACGCTCGCAAAGGTAAAAAAAAAACTGTTATATACCAACACTTGAAATTCGTTTGTACTAAAGAAATGCCCACTTACATGATTTGTAAATGTGTGTTTTCTTATACTATCCCTCGCTGCAGTTAATTGGTGCTCCAACGTCGCAGTCTCCGCTGTCCAAATCAAGCTTCGGTGGATGTGTTAGATTGCTTAGTGCTTCTGTTTTCCGGAAAGTTGTTTGCCGCACTGCACAGCTCTGTTGCGTGGCTGTGTTCAAATTTTTGTACTTAAAAAAATAGCTTTACTTCCACTGGGTTAGAACCACTTATTGGGCGCCAATTATATTATTTCTTATTGAGTTTTAAATGAAAGCTTTATTATAGCGAAGAACGATGGCGTTCAGTCGCTCGCAATTATCAAACTGAATTTTACATTTCTACATATGCTTAAGCTACCGAAAAGCGAAACATAAAGTTTCGCAATTCGTTTCATAGCGGCAAAGCAAATATGCTGTGTTTGCCTTCTATTCAACGACATCCGGCCCAATGCTTATTCAGCAGTTGTGACTGGAGTCGTATGGTGGTCAATAGCCTAGCATTCGTTGACTTTAGTTAACTTATACATATATATATATAAATTACTAGAACGAGAAGAATAATCGATTAGGTTAGGGCCACTGTCTGTCTGTCCGTCCGTCCGTCCGTCAGTCAGACATTATTACACTTCAGGCCGAAAATATATTTTTTCACTTAAACTCCTTCGTTTATGTTGCGTTGAATCTTCACGAAGTTGCATCCAGCAATAGGTTAGGTTAGGTTAGGGTGGCTGCCACCGCACAGGAGCACGGTGGCACACGTAGGCTGTAAGTAGCCCATTGTGACACCACTGGCTTAAGCCATGCATTCCCTTCCACCCTTCTTTCAGAAGGTGAACCATCCTGTGCGCTTAATGTAGAGTAGAAAGTTGGAAATGTTTGCCGAGTTTAAGTCAGCTAAACAGTCCAGAAAGTAACTTTTAAAAGCTTTACTGCGCGTCTTGGCCAAGCCGGGGCAGTGGCAGAGATAGTGCTCAATACTCTCCACCTCCTCCTCGTTTCGGCAACTGCGGCAAAAATCGTTTGTTGGGTAACCTAGCCTTTCCCCATGCGTGCCCATGAGGCAGTGTCCGGTTATCACCCCAACTACTATTCTGAGAGAGGAGCGGCCAAGCATAGTGAGAGCTTTAGAGCGCTTCTCGGCTTCTGGCCAGATTTGTCTGGTAATGTGGCAGGTGGGCTCCGATGCCCACCTTGAATTTACCTTACCCATAAGCTCAGCTCTTAATCAGCATCCAGCAATAGTCACCCGTAAAAAAATATGTACACGTCTCGAAAAGCATTCCCAGCAAGCACGTCAGTGTCATGCACATCGCTTTTACAGTAACGATCATTTTCTACTCGAGCAGGATATTCTCCAGCTCATTTATAATGGCAAGGGCAAACTAAAGCCTTTAGGGAGTTAACAAGCCGTGTTATTTGTCGATTGTGAACTTTCTGAATGCTTTATTTTGCCCATGAAAGGGGAATTTTTAAGAATGATACACAATTTAAAAAATAAATGGCTATTAAATTCACTTTTATTTGAATAGACTTATGCAGGGATATTCAGGAGTTAACACAAAACCCTGAATCATTTTATGATTTCGTTAACTCGAAGCGCAGAGTGAAATGGTTTTTCGTCTGCTATGAAATATCAAAACAGCGTGTCTTTTGACTGCCAATCAATTTCCAAATTGTTTGCCCAATTCTTCAGGTCAAATTATTCCATTAACTCGCCTCTAAGCAAAGCTTATCCATATAAACTCTGTCCCTTCACCTCTGCTATTATGCAGGCAATATCTTCTGAGGAAATTATTTATTATTTAAGTAACTTAAAGGAATCCTTTAAGGCTGGCCCCGAATTGATCCCGACTTGGTTCCTCAAAAACTGCGCTAAACATATTTATGACCCTTAACGAATTTATTTAAATTTTCTGTTAAGCTTCGTGTTTTCCCTTCAGCTTGGAAAAAATCATTTATTATACCACATCAAAACCGGGAGTAAGTAGGTCCTCTATAGAATATTATCGGGGTATTGCTAATCTTTCTGGTATTCCAAAACTATTTGAAGCTATTGTTGTTGACCGTTAAACGTATTTCATATCCTCTACAATTTCTAGCACACAACTTGAGTTCTCTAAAGAGAAATCTACCGTTACAAACTTACTTAAGATTACAACTCATATTTCAAATAGATTGAGAACGAGAACGAAAAATTACACTGAAGATGGCACAACGCCGAAACCGGTTTGTCTCCAAACCAAATTTGACAAGGGATGACGGAAATTCGTTCCAAAATACAGCGTATAATTACCCTGTCGGAAACCACAACAACCAAAAAGAATAGATTGAGAGAATTTATGTATACTGATGTTATATACAACGATTTTAGTAAAGCATTCGACAGAGTAAGTTACTCTTTACTCATCCATTAACTCGATCTTCTCGGTTTTCAACCTAATCTTCTTCGTTGGATATCTTTTTACCTCATTGATAGAGCACAACAAGTCCTTTTTAAAAATAGTTCCTCAAACATTATTCATGTTTTTTCAGGGGTCCCGCAAGGAAGTCACCTTGGTACGATTATGTTTTTACTTTTAAAAAATGACATACCTTCTGTAATAAATTATTCAAAAATTTATTGTATGCTGATTATGTAAAACTTTTTAGATCGTATCATTCTGGAAAGGTCCTTACTAAAGGCATATTTTAATAGCATGGCTAACTGGTGTGAAGTAAATTACATGTTACTAAACCTTCAAAAATTTAAAGTAATGTGCTTTTCTCGTAGGGCGGTTCAACCAGCTTCTTATGACATATGGACCTGAAATTTAATATAAATCTTCACATAAATGTTACAGGTAACAAAGCCAAAGGTGCTTTTGCATTTGTAAAACGATGGTCAAAAGAATTCAATGACCCTTAAATTTTTTCAATTTTTCGTAATCAAACCCCTTTTCTTTCGGGTTGAAGTTTTTGCTATATTTTGCAAGCATAAGGCTTTTCATTCGGCAAACGCAGCCTACAGCGTGCTTTGTGTGTGTGCGTGTGCCTTTATCGTTTGTGGCACGCCAAGATTGATAAATAAGAGATTGCGCCTTGCGCAGGTCCGTTACTTTTTTGCTTTATGATACTGGCATTCAGCTGCTCAAAATGACGTCACATTGGCAAAGTTTATTTAAAACTCCAACACGAGTGAAGTGAATATTTGGTGTTCTTTAATTGTAAAGGTTTAATTAAAGTTTTTTAAGTGTAACGCGATTTTATTATATTATTCGAACTTATAAAGCAATTCTCCAGTCAAAATGAGAATACGTTATTGATGGTGTGACGTACATGCGCAGATCGTAAACAATGTTTGTTAGTTGTCGGCGCAATCTCTTCTATATCAATATTGGTGACACGCACTCTCTCTCTCTCTCTTCAATCTCTTCACATCTTTTACTGTATAACTTAGGGCCAGTTTTTCAGTGCAAGTTGAACTTGTTTGAACTAAGTTTAAACTCGGTTTGCAGTTTTTCAGTCAACTTTAAACGGAGTAAAAATTAAGTTTAAACGGCCAAACTGGCACGGTTAAACTTAGTTTAACTTATCAGCTGATTTCTCAGTACTCTGAGTTTAACTAAACTAAGGTTAAACTAAGGATAAACCAGCACTAAAAAACTGGCCCTTAATGAAGTAAAGTACATACATATGTATGAATATTGCTAAGAGAGTAAAACAACAAAGCAAAAACTTTGAATTGCGTGTACAAATGAAGTCAGAACAAGTGAATTAGCGCTAAATAGCGTACTTTTTCTGCTGCACAATACTCATATAAATTGCCGTATGTATGCATGTCTATTATAGTGGGTAAATTTTTTTCTCGACAAAGCGGTTATCAAAATCGTAAACTACGATGAATTCTAAGAAAATTTGCCCAAGAAACCATGGGTCTAAAATCAATATCGAGCTTCCGGTTTTTAACGTGAAACTTTTCGTATTTTGTATTTTGTAAAAATCAATCCAATTTCTTTTACACTGTCGATTGTTTGTTTGATTTCCACTTGCTTTTTTTTTTTAATTTTATTTGTTTGCTATGATTTTATCATAATAAAACAATTGTTTCCAAAAGCATGGTTTTGAATTATTTGAATACAATATTGCAGTTAGAAGTTTTTACTCAATAAAGAAGCGTGTGTCTCTGATTTTCGCGATTCTAACATTTTAAAGCAAAATTTAAGCTTCTTTTAATTATGGAGTCATCTGCCATATCAATTAGTTCTTCTGCTAATGATGTTACATTATCAAATCACTCGGAATCAAATTTGGTACATATGCCAGATACAGATTTGTGTGCTTTCGGTTTGCCAAGTGATTTACACGAACTAAATTTGCCCAGTTGCCGCGAAGTTTTAAAAATATTTTTTTTTCGATTGATCGGTCTAAAAATGGAAATAAAATGTTTTCGTACGCATATTTTACTCCACAAGTGGCGGATAAATTGATTGAAATTTGGAGGAAATTTAATATTGACGAAGAAAATAATGACGAAGAAAACCATAATAAACAAGCTGAAAACCTTGCTAAATAAATATTCTAAAGAAACAAAAGGCACGTCTACATCTGAAAAATACACCGCATTTATCAAGACTATGAACAACTTATTCTATATTGGAAAATGCAAGTGCAATTTACAAAGCAATTGTTGCTCATGTGGTTTGATGCCTGATCATTTACACGAATTTTTGACTGATCAACATACTGCAAAAAAACTGACAATTCCAGCAGTTCTGGTGGAGATTGTTGATTTGGATTTGGCCCCGACAGCTACTGAATATTCATCTTACCGGCCTAACTCATCAGATATGGACGTTGATGAAGATTTTGTGTTCAAAACCCCAAATGCAGAAAGGTCAATTGTTCTTAAGCGCGGTTCGTATACGAAAAGGCTTGATACCCCCAATTATGCTAAGATGTGCGACAGATTTGGTGTGTCAGACAGAGTTGCTGAGTGTTTGGCTACTGCACTTTTTAAAGATATAGATTTCTAATTTTTAAAGAAAAATTTCAGGGATTCTGTGCGTCAAAAACAATGCAGGGATTCCAGCGTGCTGGCATTCCCATTTGATGGCAGAAAGGATGAATCATTGACAGTGAAGAAGATTAATCATTAGCTTCACCCGAGAATGGTTAAAGAATGTTACATCGTGGTTGTGCGAGAACCTAAAACCGTGCTCTTGGGTCATTTAACACTCAATGCTGATGACGCTGGTACAAAACAAAAGCTGCTGTATGACTTCTTTGTTAAAAATACTGGCACGGAAAAAATCATGTTAGACAGAGCACTGGTTTGTTTGCTTGTTACATCTTAATGAGTTACCTTTTCGCCACTTATTTTGGGCGCTGGAAAAATCGATTAAAAGTGGACCGCGAACTGACAGTGGAGCTCTGACAAAATTAATGGAAACCTGTGAACATATTCAGGTAAGCAATGCATTAGTACTTTAATAAAGATCAATATTTTTGGTTCTAAATAAGTAACTTGTCCTTTTTGTAGGTTGTACCCGGCTTTCAGCGTACTTTCCTGGGGAATATGCCTTCTTCCTTGTCGTCAGAACAAGAAAAAAATCTTTCAACGGACGTTAAATACTTGCATCGGATAGCCAACGCGATTCATAGCAGTTGCTGTCCAGAAGATTTAGGCAACATGAAACCTGGACCCATCGTTCATTCTCGTTGGTTAACCAAAGCTAGTAGACTTCTGCGATTGTACGTAACAACAAATTCACCATCCGAAAATTTAAGAATTTTGGCAACGTTTGTCAAGAAAGTTTACGTACCTATGTACATTCATGTTAAGTATAACAACTCGGTTATAAATGGCAGTTCACTTTTATGTAAATTTATTTGTTCAACGCAATATTTACCAAAAAATCTGCGCGAAATTGTAAATAATGTTGTTCAAAATAACTCATATTTTGCACATTCAGAAAATGTGCTACTAACGATAATGACAGAAAGGAAGTGCGCCAGAGGGCTTGAAAAAAATTTTGTACTATCGTGAAAAACTATACGACTCAACAAAATTAAGAGCTTACAAAAAACCCACTATAAATTTTGACTGCACTAATTATGTTGAGATGATAAACTTAGATAATAACAGCATTTTGTCGGAGCCGCCCTTCACTGCAAACATACCCTATGACCATTTGCTCGAATACATAAAATTTGACAATCCTCCGCTTCCGGATCCACAAATTCCTCCACATATTCAAGGAACCGAGCGAGAGGTATATTATTTTTTGTTTGGCCCTTAACAGCTAAGTTTTTGTTTTGTATTTAGATATAAAATTATATTGTTTACTACAATACGATTTGGCGGAAGATGAAAGCTATTTAAGTTTGAAATCTAGAAACCAGCGCAAAATTGTTTATTTTAATTTTTATGGATGGATACGTAACATAAAAAGCATTCAAATTTTTTTGATTATAATGTTTAAACTCTTCAATGGCATTTATTGAATCAGCCCTATTCTGTATTTCGACTCGGATCGAAATTTTCTACGATTGGCTACTTTGGCATTCTGTGTTCCGTTCCCGTTCGATCGAACTTCGAATCTTTCGATTTTGCCTATTCTGCATTTCGATCGTAGCTCCGTTTTGTTAAGTTGCAATTTTGGTGGCGGAGGAAATTCAATTTTTTAATTTTACGGTCGTAAAGAGTATAATATTCATAAAAATGTAAGTAAAACTGTTTTTGATAATTGTAAAAGTGACCATGATGATTTTTTTTTGTTTTTTCTGTGCTTTAATGACTTTTTATGTGTTTGCAGGTCAAAAACAACAACACCAGACCAATATGAAAAATTGTATTGTAATGATGGCTACCAAAAGAGACATCGCGCAGGGCTTCCAAAAGCGACCGAAGGAAGAAGTACAGGAGTTTTGGGAGGGGGTTGCATGAAAGTATAATTCATACCACCATAGCATTGATGCTAAAAAATCCTTTTCGATTATAGTATAAAAACCCCTCTTCTGACGGCTTGATTATCCTTATATGCGTACCATCAACGCACATGATGACTCCTGGGAAGCCTGCCTTCGCATAAAACTCCTGTTTTGCTTGCGTTTTTTCCTCCTCAGTCTGGTCAAAATGTATCCATTCACGGCAAAGCTGGTGTTCCATGATGTCGAGAAAGTTTGAAAGTGTCTTTGAAACTGTTGACTGACCCATTCCAACGTTGTAGTCCGCACCAACTCCATGTTGATAACTGCCTTCGGCAAAAAATCTCAATGCAGCTACTACACGATTGAGCGGAGACAACGTCGTTGAAGGACTTGCTGGAGCTTCTACCACAAAAGTATCTAGGACATACTTGAAAGCGTCCTTGTTAAGTCTAAAGTTTTTTTTGAATCTTAATAAGCAAATAAGTTATTTTAATTAATAATTTTAACCAGTTTCAACTAAACTTCTTACAATTCGTCACTCATCTCAAAAGGATTGCACATATCTCGCAATCTTCTTCTTTCAATCCTTGCCACAGCATTATCGGATGCATTGCCCTCCTCCTCAATTAAAAACGCTGCAGCTATTGAGTCCATTTTAGTTATATATTTTATTTAAAACACCGTATAATTGTTTTATTTTCTGTAATTTTGCTTTGTTGTGTTTCAATTTCACCCGTTTCAAGGCAAACAGCTGATTTTCGAAAGAATTACAGCCCTTCCTCTTCTTCTTTCGATTCAATCGTAAAGCAGAATACCAACTTTCGAACATGGCGGAGCGTAGAGCGGGAACGTAATCGAAATGCAGAATAGGGCTGATTATTTTGAATATATTTGCTTATTAGTTTTTCTTTTTCATCATATTTTGTTTTTAATTTTAAATCAGAGCTTCTAAATACTAACATTTTATAAACATTTAATTTATTTTTGAGGGTCACAACGGTTTATTTCTTAAAATTACAAAAACCATGAGCTTTTACATTTCTTGTGTACCATTTATTGATGATTTAATGGCCAATTTCATAATGAACTTTTTTAACATTAACCTAAACATTAAAATTAGTCCGTTATCTATACAGCTTTCGAAAGTTCATGAAATTTCCTTTCAAACAAACCCAAACATAAACACTTTTGTTAGTTTTTTTAAAAGATTCAAAGCTGGAGAAAACACCTCTTCTTGGTTGACTTAATGATCTGCTTTAATTTTATGCGTTAAGCCCTGTAGTGCATTTGTAGTTCCGCATAATTTGCGTTTTTTCTGGCCCTTTGGTAGTCGCGCCTTGCTCTATTGCATTGTTGACGAATATCTGCTATCTGCGAATTCCACAGTATTTAATAGCACTACCTCCAGGGTGGAAAAAGCTGGCATCCTCTTCCACCTGTCCTGTGCTTTACGTCCGTCAAGTTTTTCCTCGCGCAGATAGCACACCTCATTTCTTTCTTGCAGTCACGGTCCATATGACTTGAGTCACCGCAGTTGAAACACGATCCTTTCATATCATATGGGGATCTACAGTTACGTGCTACGCGTCCAAACTCGAAGCATTTAAAGCATTGCGTCGGTTGTGTTTTTTGTCGGATTCGGCAAACCACCCATCCTACACGAGTTTTCCCTGCTGCTATTACTTTATTTGTAGATGCAGCTGGGAGGAGTAGCGTCGCTATCTTTGTAACACTGTATGCCTTTCGCATAGATTTCACTGAGTCTTCTTTTAACTTGATCACCTCGAACTCTTTTTCAAAAGCGGCGCAAATCTCTTCTTTCGTTGATACTTCATCCAGATCTTTAACCTCTAACGCTATTTGCGAGGTGAGTCTGGACAGACACGTTTTCGCCAAGCGCTTCTTCGACAGCTCGCTGTACCTCGGAAGTGTGCGAGTCTGTTGGTTTCTCCAGCTAAATGAGTAAGTCCCCATTGGTGGTTTTCCTTATTTTTGTTACCATCTCTCCTACATGTTTCAGCTTTGGTTCGTTCCTGACAGCCCGAAAAATTTCTGCGTATGACCTTCCCCCACGATCCTTGGTGTGTGTGTGTGTATATGTGTCCCCTGCGGAACTATCAATTCCGATATTACCTCGCAGGGCAGGCACTGGACGATATTCTTCGTCTTCACTCAGCATGCGTTATAATTCTGCGCGGTTCGCGGTTCGCGTTTCGCTCGTCTATTCGAAGTCTTTTCATTACTCCCGTGATGGTGTCTACACATTTGTGTCAAATATTTTTATCAGACAGCATAACCTTCAGCAAGCCTTCCGGAGACACTGCTTTTCCCATATATCGTTCTAGATCGTTGCGTTCTGTCGAATTTGTGGCAGTCCATCAGTATGTGTTCTGTGCTTTCAATTTTGCCATCGCAGTGTAGGCAGAAGGGGTGATCAACGTCCTTGTATTTATGTAAATATTGTCGGAAGCAGCCATGCCCGGTAAGGAACTGGGTAAGGTAGAAGTTTGTTTCTCCGTGTTTTCTCTTAATTCACTCGTCTACCCTTGGGATCAATCTCTTTGTCCAAAGTCTTTTTGGGGACGAGTCCCACCTTTGTTGGCACTCGTCGATGCTTTGTTGGAGTATCTTGCTGCGTTCGCTTGGGCTTTGCTTTATTGCTGCCGCCGTTCTTGCAGCTATGTCTACCGGGAATCTTCCAGCCAGCAAGTTTGAGGCCTCGTCTGACACAGCATACTCTAAGGGATGATAATCTGTGCACCGAGGCTGGCTTCTCATGAATGAGGTTATAGGAGTCGCGCTTGCCCAGATTAGTGCCGCGTACAGCGTGACAACAGCGCAGTACTGTTTTGTTCCTTCGAACCATCTTTTGGCCTCGAGTGCTTTTCGCGCTATATCGCAGACCGACACAATATAATCGATATTTGACCGCATTTTTCGGAAGCCGTATTGTTGACTCGAGAGTCCCCTGTCACCCTCCGTGATCTCTTAGAGTCGCGCGCATATAATTGCTTTCAGTACTTTTCCTGCTTCATCTAACATGCACAGAGGCCTATATGATGACGGCTCTTCTGGGGGCTTATTACCTTTGGGTAGTAAAACTAGCCGTTGACGCTTTCATTTCTTTGGAAAGGTGCCTTCTTGAATACACTGCGTGTACAGTTTGCTAAAGGTTTCAGTCTTTTTCTTAATAATGTACTTCAGAATGCTATTTGTATACCGTCCATGCCTGGGGACTTATTGCTTTTGATTTTTCCTGCAGCGGCGAGCACTTCGGTATTTGTTACTAGAGGAATCTCGTTGGGCTCTACTCATAGCTCTCTTGGTGCGCTACATGCTTCTTATAGTTTTTTCAGGGCGATGTGATATCCGCTGTCTCAGGGGTTGTCGTCCACGTCTTTAATAAGTTCCATAAAGGCCTCGCGCCTGCTTTTTTGGATTTCTTTTCGCAGTCTTGGAAGTATTGGTACTCGGAATTGTTCCTCGCCCTCTGCCTTTGGTATTGTCGCCGCAGTCTTAAACATTTCCCTCGCAGCTCCGCTTTTTCCTTTGTCCACCAGTAAGCGGATGTTCTCTCCTTTCCTTTTCCGGTGCCCAGCTTAACTAGTGTATTAGCGCATGTATTAGGGATTATCATAACTTTCGACCCTTTTTCCTATTCGAAGAGTTTTGGTGCGAGTTTATGTTAAATTAAATGGTTGCAGAATGTAAATTCATCGAAAACATCCCATGTTATGTAATTATATATTGCAGAACTGCTAAAGGTCAGGGCAATTATTGAACCCGCGTTGCCCTTTTGGAATGTGTTTTTCCTTCCGTTATTGACCCCATTCGACCACCCACGCGTTGAAGGCTCCAGATATTATGAGATGTGTTTTTTACGACGCGTATGCTACCAGACGACTTACCATGTTTTTATAAGCATCTAACGGTTCACTTAGTGGCGCGTATCCGCTGTAAAAGTGGGTTTTGCCAATTTTTGAGTAGATAAAAGCCTGCTGTTGGTTGTTGTCCATGGATTCAATGGGGAAGTCTCCGCATGCCCATACTGCAGTTGTTTTCCCTTTGTCTTGCAGCCAACTTTCTTCCACTGAGGGTTCTTTGTCCTGCTCGCTGATGAGCGCAGTATCAATCTTTTGTTCGTAGACTGCTTGCTTAGAAGGTCTTGTGCAGCCTTGCAGTGATTTAAATTAATCTGTATGCACTTAAGCATTGTTTTATCTCGCCTATGCGAATTCGTCCCGCCTCTACCAAAGTTTTTGCGTCTCGTAATGAAAGGCTTATGAGCGCAGTTTGCGTTCCATTTCTTACTGTTTTTATGGATTTGGCTGAAACCGGATTCCCATAATTTACTTTGGGGAATTGGTGCTTGATTGCATCGCTAACCTCTTATTTTGTTGTTGCAGCATCCATGTCGCGAATCTCTACATTTAGTGTGTGGATCAGGACTTTTACATTTGCAACGTTTTTTAGTACCTCGTTGCCGCACTCCCTGAACTTGCTTGCCACGTTGCCGGTTTTGTCGCGTAGTTGGGACTAGTAAGTCTCCCCTAGATGTGGTGACAATTTTGTTGACGCTTTGCCCTAGTTCTTGCATTGCGGGTTGCTTCTTCATTTGCTTGATTATGTCCGCATATGAGGTTTCGCCTGTTTTTGAGATTATCACCGCATCAGGCTTCGTCGCTTTCCCTGCGGTTTTGCTCAATTTTTTCTGGTTTTGCACCAGGGTCCATTTGTTAGCTGGGGTTTCTGCCCTGCGGCCGCCTTGTTTATTATCTTTGCATCAGTGTTTCTTTTAGTCGATTCGGCCTGCATTTGGCTCCCGTTTACTGTCGGCTTGTTAAACTTTCGGTCGCTTGACGTTTGGACGTATTGCTCTCTGGTAATCTTATATCTTTTGTTGCTTACGCCTGCGTTCTGCACTTCTGTTGCCTGTTTGTGCAACTTCGCAATTTCCCGGACTATATCGCGCATGGGTTGGTGAATGGATCTTCTGCCTCCGCCTATCATGCTTAAGAGCTCATTTTTCTTGGAGCCCAACTCTTTCATAGGACTTTCAACGTTTGCTGAAAAGTTTTTGGACATCGGGGCTACCCCGCGGCTGATATCCGGTGGTGAGGAGCGCGAACGTAATTTTTCTGCAGCCTTCTCAACATTTATGTTGTGACGTCTTTCCGCATTAGGAGAACATTTAGTTGGAACTTTATCGCTTAAATCGGCTTTTTGGCTTCTTGGCATCCGTCTTCTTCTGTAGCGGGCGCACTTCTTTTTTGGACTTCGGCTTTTTCGGCCTCATTCCTTTCTTTTACTCTCGGAGGGGAGTGCATTATGCCTAAACTCCGCCTAAATGGGTTTTCGGCGAATTTGGCCATCTTCCATTTGTTGA
Source organism: Philophylla caesio (assembly GCA_963971545.1). Taxonomy (NCBI): domain Eukaryota; kingdom Metazoa; phylum Arthropoda; class Insecta; order Diptera; family Tephritidae; genus Philophylla; species Philophylla caesio. Next base: position 65,274,105 of record OZ020606.1, read on the forward strand.
AATTTGGTCCGCTGCTAATTTTATGCACGCTGCTGTATTAGGAGTGATCGCTGCATATACTGGTTTATCGATGTATGGTTTGTGTCCTTGCTATTCGGAGGAAAACTTGGACTTGGAGGTTTGCACAGGGTGGTGCTTATCGACGAAAGTCACTGCTTTATCACTATAACTCTTTCCAGCTGTTTTGCAGCTTGAGGTTGAACGCACACTTTGAATCAGCTGTTTAGTGCGCCAAAAGTAATTTTATTTGCTATTGGTATTGGTTTTGTTTTCTTTATGAAAAACCAAAACAAAACGTAGGCTGAAAAAAAAGGTTTTTAAATTACTCACAAATGATGATACTTATCTGGATTCCGTTTGTGTCGCTGCTTTTCACTGCTCCAAGGAAGCGGTATTTTTAACAACCGCCCTGTACACTCTTTTTTCGGAAACATCGCCACTTTTCACTATACATTTTTTATAATTTTTTTTTTTCCACGGGAGTTCGTGATGAGAAAACTCTCATGAGTACTGCTTCCCATAGCAGCATGCACGATTTGCAGTCTCTTGACTACACCTACGTTACAAAAGAGGTATTACCTCATGGGGCTGGTTAGCTTACTCGCTCTAGCTACGTCTTGCCATCTCTGCACGCCTAAGATCTATGTGAATGCGCGATACGAGAGCGCATATTTTTTTCCACCTTCGCTTGACTGGAGCATGAAGTCAATGATGTTTACTCCGTCTAAGATTGTGCGAACTTGAGGAGCGTAACGTGGACATTGGAACATAATGGGTTCTAAGTCTTCTTCGCTGTCTTTACATGTTGGGCAGCGAGGGGAACTATCATGGCCAAATTTAGTTAAATACTTGGGGTATCCATGTCCCGAGAGGAACTGTGTAAGGTGAAAGTTTGTGTCACCATGGTTTCTCTCCATCCATTTGCTGATATTTGGTATTACCTTATATGTCCACCGGCCTTTAGGGGAGCTATTCCAACGATTCTGCCAGGTGTTCATTGATTACCATACTTTTTCCTCTTTTAATTCGTTTGGATTTATTGTTCCGTTACTCCCGGAAAGCCTTTCATAAATTCGTTTCATTTCATGAGCCATAATATCTACTAGAATTTGTCCAGCTATAACATAAGATGCTTCGTCTGAAATTGTACAGAATCCACAAACCGCTCGTAAGGCGCTAAGCCGATAGACAGTTGTTATCTTTTTCGCGTAGCTTTTCGCAAGTAGCGCGTCGGCCCAGATTGGGGCCGCATACACTAGATGATTTCTTTGAGACGTACTCCAAATGAAGCTGAGTCGGGAGTCTGTCATCACACCCAAATATTTGATAACAGGCTCGGATGTGATTACCTCTGTCCCCACGCGAATATTCAGAAACTCAACTGCCTTTCTGCTGCTTATTAAAAGTGCCTCGGTCTTATAGTCGACCAGCGTTAGATGCATTGATTGAAGCCATGTTTTGATTTTAAGTAAAGCGTCGCCAGCTGCTGTTTCAATTTGTTGCAAATATTTTGCAACAATTACAACCGCGATATCATCGCCAAAGCAATGACTTTTTTGCGTGGAGGAATTTTTAGGTTTAAGACGCCGTCGTACATAAGGTTCTACAAAAGTGGTCCAAGGACTGTTTCTTGTGGGACCCCTGCTTTTACATCATACACCTCTGGGCCGTTATCGCTTTGTAGAGGAGTTTGCGATGCGAAAAATAGCTTCCTATAATTTTGAGGATATAGCTTGGAGTGCCTTTTCTTAATAATGTATCCATGATGCTTCGCCAGCTAGCGGTATTGAAAGCATTTTTAACGTCTAATGTTACTATGGCGCAGTATTATTCTTTCACGCCACGCACCTTGTGCCTTCTATTGCTTTAGCCGCAACGTCAACTACTGTTTTGATTGCATCTATCGTGGATTTTCTGAAACCGAACTGGTTTATCGACAGGAACCCATTTTCTTCGGCGAACGACGTAAGTCTGTTGCATATTATGCTTTCAAGAGTTTTTCCAAGCGTGTCTAGTAAACATATCGGACGGTACGACGACGGCTCCTCTGGGGGCTTGTTGCCTTTAGGTAGCAGCACTAATGTTTGCTCCTTCCATGTTGCTGGGAAACAGCCTTCAAAAAGGCACGCGTTGAATGCATGCACAAATTTTTCTGGGCGCTTTATGATTTAGGATTTCACTTGTTTCATAACGTCGAAGACATCCCCGCTTTGAGGAAAAAGGGTTGTTATGATATTTCTCAACATTACTGGGCAAGTAATGTTTGGTGACTTTACGCCTTTTGCTTTTGATAGCACTACTCTATAAGCGGTGCCCCAGGGATTGATGGCTGCTTTTTCTAAAATGTTCCTATTTGCTTGCTTTTATGGCTTCTTTAAGGCCTTTCCTTGCCTTCCTCAGAACAGCTAGGTTTTCGGGAAATTCAGAACTTCCTCTGCTGCGTTGCATTTTACGTCTTGCACTATATTCCTGTTCCTGGGCAAATGTTTCCAGCAGCATTTCACCTCTCTTATTTGTTACTCTACTGCCCCATTCGATTGCCCAGGCATTGAAGTCCCCTGCGATGATTAATGGAGACTTGCCGCGAGCTTCCAGGGCAATATCGCGCAAAAGTTTTTGGTACTCAGTTTTTGAGAGGCTTGGCCTTGCATAGCAACTGATGATGTGTGTCCCATTTATTTTGCAACGCACGAATCCTTCTTCCGCGCTAAGCATCTCTTGGTATGCATATGCACCGCAAAGCCAGATAGCTGTGCTTTGTTTCTTGTCGCTGGCCCAAGCTCCATCATCTTTGCACTTGTACAGTTCGCTGATGATTGCAAAGTCAGCTCTTATATTTTTAGATCTTGCGCAGCTTCGCAGTGATTTTAATTTATTTGGATAATTCTTATATGCGTCGGTTAGTTACGGCGTTCCTGAAAGCAGCGAATTTATCCCTATTATTTGATTTGCACAAGACGCAGTGTGGGTTGTTTTTGCAGTCTTTGGCGAAATGTCCCTCGACGCCGCATTTTCTGCATTGCTTCGATCTATCTATCTCGCTAGTGCAGTTTCGAGACACGTGACCATACTCCAGGCATTTAAAGCACTTTTGCAAGAGCACACGTTCACGTATATGGCAGATGACCAACCCTATTTTAATTTTGCCAACCTGGAGAAGCTTCGGGGCTGTTTGAGCTGGCAAGCTAAGGGTACCTGTTTGAGTTCCAGCATATGCAGCCCTTAGCCCCACGATGTCTGATATATTAATATCTTCTGGCCCTGGGAGGGCTTTTATAGCGCAGTGTACCTCATCTTTAGTAGTAACCTCGTCTCTATCCTTGCACTCCAGTGTTATGCGGTGCGTGAGTGCTTTGACCGAGGCCTCGCCTCATATCGCCGCGCCTACGATAGTTTTTAAGTCAGTTGAATTTTGGCAGGCTTTTGTTAGGTCCATCAGAAGTTCCTCCCTTCTGTGTGCGTCTGATTTTGGACATTCAGTCAGCGTATCCCTTGAACTTGTCGTCACTTTTAATTTTTTTAAGTATGTCAGCATACGAAGTCTGTCCTGTTTTTTCAATGACAATCGCATCAGGTCTGGATTTTTTAATGGTATTTGCTCTACCAACTTTTTGTCGTTCTTGGCCTTCTTCTTTACTTCAACCCATTCGTTGAGCTTTATTTTCTTTGGTGGCTGTACCGTAGCCTGGGCAGTGACTTCTCTTTTCGAGATTGCCTGGGGTTGGATCTTAGGGCAGTGCTTAGTCCGTTTACTTACAGGCTAGTATTTATCTCGACCCCAAGGTTGCAAAAAGCGCTTTCTCTTTTGTTGGTTGACGTTCCAGCCTGGATTTTGGCTGAATCAGTCTCCTTCGTACCTTGCGCCGTCTCGAAAAAGGCTGCTCCTCCCATGGGAGTTAGCGGCAGATAATGCGCAATCCTTGCACTTCTCTTAAATGGGTCAGTGCCCTTTCTACGTTTTCCACCCTTTTCGTCGTTTCGGGTGTATTAGAAGTAGTATCCGCTTCGTTTGTGTTAATCGGCGTTATTTTTTTATCTGGTTCCATTTTTTCTTAGGGGTCCCCACTCACACCCGTTATCTGTAACCGTATGTGCAGTTACCTATGTCATCCCAAGGTTATCTTTGTGAACAGGGAGGCCATGCATGGGTTGACGCCATACTTCATGAGGTATTGCGTTAAGAGCCAGATCGGTTTTAGTCAGGATTTTCTCAACTGAGCCTGCGCAACCAACTTAATGGTGACGGGTAAAGAGCGTTTTCTGAGGCCTGCTAGGGTTTTAACGGTACGGAGATGGTACTGACATTAGCCCGAAAGCCATTTCTGCATGATGTCACTCCTGCATACTCAGTAACAGAATGCCAGTACCACCAGCTCGAAGCGAACATATCCAACTTATGTAGTTTCCAGTATGCCATAAGCTGAAACTTTACTGGGCTGGGTTTCAGTCTGAAAATCCGATTCGATTTTGATTGTTATTATTTCGCTTACTTTAGGGCGATTCTGGTTTGTGTTTCCTACTGGGGTGAGCCCTCAGCTGAACAGCTGTGCCCACCCGCATGGATACAGTCGCAAACACACGCACGTATGCACGCCAGCATAAAGGCGTTCAGTGCTTTTACGCTATTGGCGCCCTCGTGCACGCAGAGCCCCGTTCGCGCGCTTTTCTATCAGTTCTTAGAGACTAGATTGAAGTTTAATTTAAGTACAGTTTGAGTTTAAGAAATTAAGTAAATATGCAAATAATGAAAATGGTACAGCAAAAGGTGAAATGTGGGTTGATTTAGTTTTATTAAGGGTGACACCTGCTGGCCGGTAGTTGCGTGCGCCCATTTAACATCAGACTTTGTTTTTTTTTCTGTGTGTGTGTGTATATGTGTGTGGGTGGGTGTGTTTTTTTTTCAAGGCGGTTAGTCGCCGCTGCTACGCTGTTGTCTGTTGAGAGTCCTCAACCTCTTAATTTCTTCTGCTATTGCATCACAAGCTTTCTTCCATTTTTCGCTACTGCTAAAGGAGGCCGTCGGAACGGACGAGGTTCCAAGTAGTATCCTCCTTGGGTTATCTGGGTGCTGTCGAAATGGACGAGATTCCGAGCTTAATGGTTCGCACGCCGCTGTCTCTCCAGACCTGTTTGCAGTTCTTATTTTGTTTAGAAACGGTTAATTTCCACTGCTACGCCGCTGCTGCTCTAATATTCTAAGCTGCTTCAAAATCGTGGCAATTATGTCGCTTATTGCCGTCCATTCCCTTTCTCCTTTAAGCATACAGTGTACTACCGAAGGTGGTGAAAAGTTTTGCTCCGTAGCTTTCAATTTATCTCTTTGTCGTATGAACCTTGGGCATTCGAAGAATGCGTGGTATACATCTTCATCAACACCGTCTCCGCAATCATCGCAGTAGGGGTCGACATCGTGCTTAAACTTGACTTAAAGCATCCGTGCCCACTTAGAAATTAGCATAGGTAAAAATCTACTTCACCATGTTTTCTTTTTATCCATGTATCAAGTTTTTGTATACGTCTATGTGTCCAGCGCCCTTTCGACGCATTATCCCAGTGGTTTTGCCAATCAGCTATATAGCTCTCCCTTGCCAGCTTTCTGTCGCTTCTGTAGGTGTGTGTTCTTTTTTTTTTTCAGGGGCGTTGTGGTAGCACACTACCCTAAAGTGGCCCTTTGAAACTAGGATAAACCTGTTTTTTTTTCGTCGAACTCTCCACCCCACGGAACTACCGTCAAGCATTACATCATGGGGGGGAAAGGCGGTTAGTCGCCGCTTTCGAGGGTTCTCAACCTGTTCATTCCTTCTGCTATTGCATCACTAGCTGTCTACCATTTTTCACTGTAGCATGGACGCTACTAGCGATTCGGGTGTACAAATTACCCCGGTTATGTTGCGAATTTTCCGTGAGATGTCATCAAATCGCGTGCACTCGAAGAATACGTGGTGGACGCTTTCTGTTACGTCTCCTCCACAGTAATCGCACATCGGGTCCGGTTCGTGTTTGAAGTGGTAGAGATATGCTTTAAAGCACCCGTGTCCCGTCAGGAACTGTGGTAAGTAGAAGTATACTTCGCCGTGCTTTCTGGTCAAGCAGCTTTTTAATTCTGGAATACAGCGGTATGTCCAGCGACCCTTTGTTGCGATACTCCATCTGTCCTGCCAGGTATGCGTGCTGGCCACTCTTGCAAGGGATCGCTCCATTTTGTTATCCGCAATTGTTGCCGCTTCGTTCACCAGTATATCGATAGGATACATCCCCGCGAAAGATAGTGCTGCTTCGTCGGAAACCGTTTTAAAAGAGCAGCACACGCGGAGCGCGCATAGGCGGTATGTTGCCTTTATGCCACGCATGTACGATGAGCACTTTGATGCCGAGTGCCAGACTGGAGCGCCGTATAATATTTGCTCTTTACTGTGCCTGGAATTAATTGGCGTCGTCGTTGCTTTGGACCGCGTGCATTTAGCATTATCCGCGATAGTGCTGTTACCGTGGTTGACGCCCTTTCGATGACGTATTCGAGGTACGATTTGAACGATAGCCTCCTATCAATCATTATTCCCAGGTACTTAACTGCTGGCAGTGTTGTTATATCGTGGTCGCCAACTTTTACTGTGACTGACTCCACCTCTTTCCTGCTGGATATGAGCACTGACTCTGTTTTCTGCTCCGCCAGTTTAAGTCCATTTTGCGCCAGCCAAGACTGAACTAATGCTATAGCTCCATTCGTGGTGTCGCAAATTTCGCTCAGGTGTTTACCCGTAGTAATCAAGGCGATGTCGTCTGCGAATCCGATTATTTTTGCCTCGTTTGGCAGTTTTATACGCAGGACCCCGTCGTACATGACGTTCCAGAGGAATGGTCCGAGTACGAAACCTTGGGGAACACCGCCTGTGACTTTCAAGTTTCTCGCGCCCGCTGATGTTGCGTACTCCAAAACGCGTCCTTCAAAATAGCTGTGCATGGTTTCTCGTAAGTAGCTGGATATTCCAATACGGTCCAGCGCATCAAGAGTTTTAGCCCAGTTGGCTGTGTTGAAGGCATTTTTAACATCAAGAGTCACCATTATGCAGTATTTTTTAGATCCCTCAAGCCATCGAGTACCACTAATCGCCTCTTGTGCTATTTTCGTAGCCAAGTTTACGGCGTCGACAGTGGGACTTCCTTTTCTGAACCCGAACTGGGTTTCAGATAAACCGGTTGTATATTATACGCTCTAGGATTTTATCTGCAGAGTCGAGCAAGCATATTGGTCTGTAGCTAGATGGCTCCGTAAGGGGTTTACCTGGTTTGGGCAAAAGTACCAGCGTTTGTCTCTTCCATATCGATGGGAACGTTGCCTCCGCCAAGCAGGTATTAAATATATCTACTACTGTTGAAGTCACGTGGGTGAAGGCCAGTCTAAGCACCTAATTTGGAACTCCGTCGGGACCCGGAGACGTTTTGTCGTCGAGTTTCTTTAGTGCTTGAATAACTTTTTCAGCGGTAACCTTGCGGAAAACGTGCTCTCTAGTTTTTGGGGTACATGAGACCAGCTTTCTTTGCTCTGGAAAAAGTATGTTCACTGCTGTACCCATGGATTATTCTCAACTACATCACAGAGTTCAAGGAAGCATTGACGCTTGCTTTTTTTAATTGCAATCTTCAGTACGCGTTATTCTGTACATTTCTCTGAAGTCTGTGAAGTGTGGTCTTCCTTTTGCTCTTTGGAAGCGTCTTCTGGACTTGATACACTCTTCTCTAAGGTTTTGTTTGTCCTCGTTGCACAAATAAACCGGAGAGTGTTGCTTGGTGGCAGTCTTGCGAGACATCGACGGATTGCATGCTGTTCGAATATTATTCATAAATTTTATGCACTTGTTGTGCGCACACCCCGTGTATTCTGTAGTTTGTAGCATTTCTTTGAACACCTCTTGGTGGAGGGTGCTGATTTTCCACCCTTAGCGCTTTAGTCGCTGTTGTCGTTTAACAGGTTTGCTACTGTTTAATTTTATATCGCATATAATAGCTAAGTGATCGCTTTGAGTGTAGCATGCGCTTGTACTTTATTTGGACCGCGTGTAAAGGTTGGAGCTTACGAGTGTGATGTCTATGACGGAGCCGAAGCCATTTCTCGAAAAGTTGTGTTCTGCGCCGGTGTTCAGTATCGCCACATCGAAGCAGGATCTTCCCTTTGGAGTCGTTCGCTGTGAGCCCCACTCTGTGGCCCAGGCATTAAAGTTGCCTGCAATTATGAACCGCTGTTGGGGTACTTGGCGGAATGTTGCAGCTGTATATATAAACATCGTCTATTTTACCGCGTATGAAACCTCTTTCACTCAGTACATTTCCTATATATGGAGATTTTGTCTACAATACCATATTGCGGCTTTCCCACCGAAGTCCTGAGTCCAATTGACCAACTTTCTCTTGTAAGGCTCGCTCAGTACTGCTATGTCGACCTTTAGGTTGGTTCTTATCAATAATTTAATCTAATCTAGTTTTGACATTTAACAAAAAACGCTCTTACAATTATTCAGCATAGGTAAGAAGTAGTATATAATTATAAACGAAAAAAAATACATATGTAGTAGTTTTTTAAAACTTAGAGTGAGAACATTGAATAAATAGCCAGTTTGAAGTGCTTAAGATTTATTTCTAATTTTAATTTATTAGGTAAAGAGTTCCACAGCTGAACAGATCTAACGAAGAACATTCTAGAAGTGTGCGAATGCCTAAAGTGTGGTACTATGAGATTGCTTGTGCGAGTTGACTGAGCAAATGTTAATTTCGAAAAAAGATAGTTAGGGCAACGGGTGTGGATGTGTTTGTGCATAAATAGCAATAGGCGACAGTCAAAATATTCAGCCTCAATACAAAATATGACTTACTTATTGACGCATTTACATGGTCGACGCATGATAGAGACGTATTGAGTTTGAGGCCCAGGGTTTTAACCACTTTCTCATATTTCACAATAGTTCCATTCAATATGATAGGAGAAACAGCATCCATGCTGTAAGAGCATTGAGATAGGGCAATTGCTTAAGTTTTGGTTGCATTCAAATTAAGCCTGTTAAGTTTTGACCACAAATAAATAGATTGTATATCTTCATTGATCCTAAATACTAAATCCTCTGTAAGACCTAAGGGTGCTGAGAGATAAATCTGCGCATCATCAGCGTAAAGGTGAATAGACACATTTCTACAGCACTTTTCAATATCATTGATATACATACAAAACAGAACCGGACCAAGAATTGAACCTTGCGGTACTCCCGCTGTAATAGGCAATAATGCAGAGCAGTTATTTTTTGATGTAACCCGTTGTCTTCTGTTTGTAAGATAGCTTGTTATTAACCTAACTGCATCATTGCTGAAACCGAAATATGCGTAAAGTTTTTGGAGAAGGATTTTGTGGCAAACAGTGTCAAATGCTTTGGAAAAATCTAGTAATGAAACAATGGTGTGGTCTCCCTTATCATGGAATGGTCGTATATCCTCCAATATCTTCAGCACAGCAGTTGAACAGCAATGCCCCCTTCGATAACCAGATTGATATTCGGACATGAGACCACTTTCTGTTAGGTATTCTATCATTTAATTTAACATCAACCGTTCAAAAACCTTTGACAGTGCCGGAAGAATGCTTATTGGGCGAAAGTCGCAAGGTTGAGTGGCATTACATTTTTTGCCAATTGGTATAATATTGGCCACTTTCCAAGAATCAGGAAATCTTGATGTTGTTAATGAAAAATTGATAATGTGCGTCATTGGAGATATAATGTAGGGCAAAATTAACTTTATAAATCGTATACCAATTTTATCTTCACCTACCGCATTTGATCTAATAGGGTATTATTTCAGATTCAGTGACATTGGTAAATCTAAATTTACTGGCAAAATCATGTAACAGGTCACAATCAAGCTTAAAAGCAACACTTTCTATCGGTGGTTTCACTGAGAAATACTCATTCATACTGTCGGCATCAACCATGCACTCAGACTTCGACTCATGTTGCACCACAAGATTTTTTAAATTATTCCACAGCACTTTGGATGGAAGGTCAGAATTGAGCTTTCTCTGAAAATATAATTTCTTAGCTTTGCGCGTGGCTTCAGTAGCTCTATTTCGCATAAGTTTAAACACAATCCAATTTTCGTCGGTACTGTTGTTTCCTAGCTCTATTTATTTTTATTTTCACTTTCTTTAGAGGAATATATTTATTTAAAAGGTAGTTAACTAACGGAGAAAAATTATCTACCTTTTCATTAATGTCAACCAAGAACCAACAGTCGTTCCAAGGTAAGATGGAAGCTTCAGCAGCTAAATTTTGTATTTCAACCGCGTTGAAATCTCGATAATACAAGAAATTAGGTGGCATATTTGCAGGAGCACTTAACCGTATTCTATAACTTTGGAAAATTAAATCGTGGTCACTAACACTACTTAGAGAAAGTTGGTGTGAAACACAGGACATATCCGAAAGACAAAATAAATCCAGTAAACTGGGCTTACATTTGGGACCAAAACGAGTAGGCAAACCATTTATAACATTTAAACCAACACTTGACATATCATCAAACAAATTATTAGGACGTTCGTTTTTTAATACCAAATCAATGTTTAAGTCGCCACATAATATAATATGTTCATAATTTACACTAAATTTATTAATTTGTTGAAATAAATTACTTAAATCAATTGACCTACGCGGATTGTACACGCATATCAAAAGACAACATTGGGAATTACTGTTTGCGGCCGGAGGTCTTGCGCGGCTTCGCAGTGTTTAAGATTTAGATGCAATAATCTCATAGTGGTTTTAATTTTTGGATCGCTTCTTTATATGCTGGACATTTAATGCCACCACTAGAGTGGTCAGTGCGTATTTCTCGTCTCTTTTCGCACAATAAACATTTTGGGGGATTTGTGCACGTCCTCGCTACATGGCGAAGTCTAGGCATTTAAAGCAGCGTTTAGGCTGCATTTTTGCGCGAATCCGGACTTTGCCGCTTGCTAAGAGCGTTCTCGTTACTTCAGTGGGCAGAGAAACCGTTGCTGTCTGCGTTGCACTGTATGCTTTCCGCATTGATTTGATGCTCGAGGGCTTTACATTGAAGCTAGGAAACTGAGAGTTTAGTGCCAGGCACATCTCCGCGAGGGTGGTTATTTCGTCCATATCGTGTATTTCCACGACTGACTCTTCCCTGAGGCATTTCACTTCTGCTTTTCCTGCGAGAACTTGCCCCACCGCTACTCTTAATTTCGCTATGTTCTCATCGGATTGCTTAGCAAGTTTAAAAAGGAGATCACCGTTCGCAGTTTTCGGGATTTTACGAACCATCGTGTTCATTCCACTCAGGGATTCTTCTCTTTTAACAGCCTTCAAAATGTCCGCGTATGAACATTCGCCCGTACTTTTCACGATAAGGGCATCTGGCCGTACTGACTTGTGTTTATGGTTTATTGTTCTAGCTCCTCCAGCGACCGGCTTTTCAGCAGCAATGACATTGTTTGTTTTGTTTATAAAAACCCCTTTTTTCTTTTTAGCTGGGCCCTGTGGAGGAGATGATTCACTTGCGCATTTATCGACGACACCAACCTTCTTGCAGTATGGACACGCACCCGTACCGAGGAAAGTAAGGGTAGTTCACAATTGTGCTGAATAAGATCAGCTGATTTGTGCTGAATAGGCCATAAAATTTGCGGGAGCGCGATAGTATTTGGCGCTCACTAACCCACTTTTGTTCCTTTTTATTTTGTTTATTATTTTAAACACTTAGATTTTGTCCTGTGTCCCTGGTAGCGCTCTCGCTGTTGTATGAAACGAAGCACTACACTTTTGCACTCTACACTGGTTTAGGTGTGTGTGTGTGGGTGCGTGTGCATGCAAACTGCTTACTAGGGTGGTACACGTTGTTTGTTGGTCGAAGGAGGGTGGCGATGCTATTTTGACTGGAAGCCTAAACAGTGTTAAATAATCTGAACTCTTTTGATGATGTTGAAACACCTCAAACAGTTGCAGAAGCATTGCAGAGCCAATATGCAACAAATTGGCAAGCGTCAATGCAATCAGAGTACAATACACTTCTAGCAAATAACACTTGGTAGTTGTTTGATTTTTCTACTGGTGCAAAAACAATTGGTTTGAAATGGGTATTTAGATTGAAGAGAAATCGAGATGGCAAAATTAAAAAGTTCAAATCCAGATTGGTTGCAAAGGGTTGCGGACAGCAATTGGGAATCAATTACAGTGAAACCTTCTAATCTGTAATACGCTACGAAATCACTCGTATGCTAATCGCCATAGCTGCAGAAAAACAGCTATACATGCATCAGGCAGACATCTCCAACGCATATCTAAATAGCAAATTTAATGAAGTCGTATAAATCCAGCAGCCACAAAATTTCGTAAGCGGAGCAAATCCTACCAAAGTTTTAAGGCTCAATAAAGCTATATACGGCCTTAAGCAATTCGGTCGCGTATGGAACCAGACGCTAGTTGAAGTACTACAAAATACTGGCTTCAAACAGAGCAAGCACGAGGCTTGTCTTTACTTCAAGCATAATTAACATCAAAGCAGCTATATCGCTGTTTACGTGGACGATTATTTATTAATCATCTCACCCAGCGAGAACGAGATCCGCGCGATTAAGAAGATAGCATCAGAATTCGAGATGCATGCGGATTACCAACCTAGACCTGGACTAGAAATACAACGAGACGGCGATCGAGGTTTAATATCACTTTGCCAAAATAAATATATAAAAAATCTTTTAGACGAATATGTTATCAAAATTTCGTGCAGCTGCAACACCGCTCGACCTAGGTTTTCAAATGGGTTGCAAAGATGATAGTTGTATTAAGGTAAATACAAATCAATACCAATCACTAATAGTCTCATTGATGTACCTAGCAATTTTGAGCAGGTAATTTGCTCGCTGTAAGCAAATTGTCGCAACGCAGTACAAACCCGCACGCGAAGCTCGAAGCTGCCGCTAAGCTCGCCCTGCGATATCTCTCTTGTACCATAAATCTGAGTATCGTATACCGAAAGATTGCCGCACCCGTGCAAGGCTTTGCAGATGATTGGGGAAACGATAGAAAATCCTACTCTGGATATGCATTCCTTTTAGGTGGAAGCATTTTTTTCTTGGTCTTCAGGTCCAGACTGTTGTTGCCTTAAGCTGCACAGAAGCGGAGTATGTTGTTCTAACTGCAGCCGCAAAAGAAGCAATATACCTACGCAATCTCCTGACCGAAATAAGACGGTCAAAGCTGGAACCCATTATTATCTGCGGAGATATTTTAAGCGCTCAACAGATTTCCAAAAATCCTGTATACCATAAGCGTACAAAACATCTCGACAATAAATTTCATTTTATACGAGCGAAAATTGCAAGTCATGAAATGGTATTAAAATATGTTTCTTCTGATAAAAACATGCTGATAAATTTACCAAAAATGTATGTAAGCAAAAATACCGTAACTTTACAAAACTACTTAGTTTGAATTAAAATTTATTAAAATTATATATGCACATAATCTCGGAGGTTGCAAACTGTAGGTTTTGTGGCTTAGATGCGGAGACCTTTGAGCATATACTGTGTGAATGCCCGAGCATAAGTAGACTTAGAGTTATACACCTTGGAGAGCGACTGTTATCTCCATCCAGAATATGGAGAATCACACCTTCCAAAGTGCCTTTCATAAATAGCCTACGGATGGAGTGACAACTTAAAGAGTCAGCACAATAGATTTTTTCTTTAGGTCGCAGCACTACTATGCCCTAATAATAATAATAATAATAATAATATATTCACATATTAGCTTTAAAAGAAGTGTTGAAATTGTATCAGATAAGCAAGCTAAATATCTATAACTTTTGCATAAGTCATGCAAAACTGTGATGAGAGATTTGTATTACAGTTGAACACATTGTTTCTTGTGTCAAAATTTGTGAAGTGGACCACTTTTTTGTGTTATGCGCGTTTTATTGTCGATGCCTCGTCCGGAGTAGAAGAGAAAGCGGCATACATGCGGCACGCGGCGTGCTGCTGCTTGCCGAAACCTGCAGCAGTTGACGCCGTTTTGACTTATTTTAAAACTTTATTAGCAATAACTTTAAAAAAACATCGAATTTTGCAAACCCCTTTTACGGTAATTCTAATGATGTACTATAATCCATAATAAACTGAGACCCCCCAAAAAAGTGGCTAACTTCACAAATTTCGACACTTTTTACATTGTTTTTTGCAGTCGACTGGCTACTCGGTCGGTTATTTGCAGTCTACTTGTAATACTTAACTTTCTGTTCGCTGTACAACTAACATTATTATATTTCACGATAATTCATATAAATAAATCCGTTTTTGTTAAAAACTGTAATCTTTCATTTATCCCTACATCTTGTAATTAAGTTTTTGGGTGATCTTGTCCATTTTAATCGTCAGTTCCAGGTAATTTATTGTTCCCTCGTTTTCCATTTTCATCGTAAACGTTATACACTCAGGTACTCCAGAATCTGCCTTTCACTGTCCTAGGTGATAACTATCTCCATCAAATTTATACAAACATATGTAGGTCTCTTTGGCTGTAAAATTAATGCGCTCCTGAGGTCCTCAAGCCAGTCCACTCCGTCGGTGGCGCTATAAAAAATCAAGCAAGCCTACCTTACTGGTGTATTTTGGCTCTGGTTAGAAGTAATTTAAATAATCATGAGCTAAATTAAAAAAAGATTAGGAATGATATAAATGTAATCAATTGTTTAAGGGCTAATGCGGTATTGTGAATCTAGCGACGTAATTTCACTGTGTGCCTATTCCCTCCGTTTAACGTCACGTACACCAGATAAAATCAGTAAGAAATGTATCCTATGTTAGCACAGATAGCATCAATAGAATATGCATTATGGTACATTTCACTTTCCACATAAATATTGAACAGAATATACAACGGCACACAAAAACAGCCCTAAAGAAAAACACATTTTCCCGAATGCGCACAAATAATGAAATGAAATGAAAAGTTTACACAAACTAGCTATTATTAGAGCGAAGCAAGCACTCTTACTAGTTCCAAGCAATATTACCTGTTATGTATGAAATTAAGTGGCAACATACGACTTTAATTATTTGGTTTATTTGGCAACTTGTGCTATATAGCGTAATCGATAAATTACACAAGTCTGCAAAAAAAAAAAATTTAGAGCTGTTTTGGTTTTTTGTGTAATTCTTATGTTTTTAGGTGTGCTGAATCCGAAAATAACTTTAATTTTGTCATAGAACGTCACGTTTTCTGATAATGTAGGTGTCTATGTTAAACAAGTTATCATCTTAAAATAAAATATAAAAGATTAAACAACTTTTTTTAAATTTATAATTGCGTAACAAAACTAATTTATTTATGTAAAATACATTAATTAGTAAGCAATAAACACATTTCTTTTTCTCAGTGAGACTCCTTTTTGTACATATTCGCTTGTGGGAAGCATCGGGAAGGTCTTTTTGAAGCGTCCAACAGTAGTCTGCCATCGTTGAAACGCTCCATCTTCCCTGGTATCTTTTTTCCATCTCATTAATATCTTGGTGAAATCGTTCACCTTGCTCTTCACTCACGTCTCGTAAGTTTTCTGGAAAGTAGTCGAGGAGGGAATGAAGAAAATGTACTTTTAAACTCATCAAGCAACCTAAAGCTTGCAATGCTTTTAACATTTTTTTGACGATTTATTTGTAGTTAGGATCTTTGTTATTGCCTTAAAATTTCTATATGACCTCTTTAAAGGCAATCCACCCTTCTCTTTGAGGATCCGTCATGGTTGTTATGAATAGTGGATCAGCCGTAAGCCGTCTAATATCTGGTCCAACGAAAACACCTTCCTTGAACTTTGCCTCCGACAGGGCTGGAAACTTTGATATTAAGTATTTAAAGCAATTTCCATCTCTTGGAAGTGACTTTACAAATTGCTTCATCAATCCCAGCTTCATGTGAAGCAGTGGTAGAAGAACTTTATGAGGAGGCACCAAAGTTGCATGCAGGACATTCTTTTTGCCAACTTTAAGCTCTCTCGGAGGCCAACACTATTTGGTCCATTGATTTGTTCGGTCTCTACTATCCCATAGACACAAAAAGCAAGGGAATTTGGTAAACCCTGATTGTTGTCCGAAAGCCATGCCCAAGATTTTGAAATCACCGCACACTTGCCAATCGTGGTCTTTATATTTTAATTTGCAAAGAATCAATTCCAAGTTCTTGTAGGTTTCCTTGAGGTCAACGGAATGACCGACAGGAATGGAACCTTCAATATTGGTACAATAAACCAACTCGTCCTCTTGGGCAAAGTAGGAAGTAAACTGCTTCTCACGATATCTAAACCAGGAGGAAGACACTCCCGGCAAAAGTAAGATCCTTATTTTGAAATTAAAAATAGTTATGGTAAAGATTTAAAAACAGTAATCAAAATAAAATAATACCTATTATTAATGCCTACAAGTTAGCTTAAAAAAACCCTTTTTATAATAAATTTTTGCGTTTTGTAAAATAACTTTACGTTCTTGAATTTTTTGAGTATTTTTTTTAGTTTTCAGAACACCTAAATGCATAGCAATCAGTTGGAAATATCCAGACAGCGTTATTTCTATTATTAGTTATAATCTCATCACAAATAGTGATTCTAAGCCATATAATTTCATTTTACCAGTATGTTACCTAAGAATTCTACATATTGACAATATGAAGCGCCATCTTCCAAATGAAGTGCGAACTTAAAAATCGACTCTTCTTTCTCCTACTTCTTTTTTCGATATGTGCTACTTTAAGCATTTTTATTTCGCGAACCCTTCATAATGGCGAATTAAAACGGCTTATATTTCTTTGCAGTTGAGCGAGTCCGATGCTTACGGACTAACAAGAGTTTGGGCACAGCATTGAGCTTTGCTTCCATGTGTACGCGTAATAATCCTACACTCTGGATTAATTATACTGAACGGTTTAGGTAACGCTTTGGTAAATTCATTTGCTACAGCAATTCGTGAGGTGTAAGACTAATATCACTGTCCAACAAATGAAAACTTTTTGAATGGAACAGAATAGCGACCCTATAATTCTGAAAGGGTGTGTTGAGTAGATCATTTTTGTAGAACAAACTTATGGTCCAGCACGTCTGAGTTTTTTTTTACAGTGGGTCAAAGTTTTCATTTTTTGGTCGAAGGGAGCATTATACTATATGAAAAAAATGTTGTAAGTTAATGTCTGAGAGTGGAATTGTATGAGGATTATTTTTGTGGAAGATCTTAACCCTCTAACTGGTCTCTTTATGGGTCAATTTGACCCTTTTTTTCGAGAAAATCAAAAAATATGCTTTAAAAAAGGACATTTAAGGATTAAAATATTCTACGAAAATGTTTGCCGGAAAATTTCAGTGGGGTTCACCAAAGACACAATTGTTGTAAATAAAGCTCTTTACGATTAATTGGCAAAATTACACGCAAACATATACAAAGCAGGTGAAAACGTCGTCAAGTTCGGCCGGGCCAAACACTGAGTTCTCGCGTCTAGTCAGCTGTGACTTACAAATCAGCTGTGACTTACAAATCGGGTGTGATAAAATTAAGCATAATTGAGCTTATTAATATAAAAAAAGAACAATTAAAGCTTAAATAAGCATGGCGGATTCTTTTTGCAAATTAAGAGATTGGTTTTGTTTTATTTGTGGACATTTTACGCACCATCAAAGCAGAAGAAAGATATTCCCTACTATTTAAGAACCATATTTTCTTTTCTTTGGAATACAATTTTTATGTGGATACCAAAAACTGTATGTACTACTTGCGAAAGTGGTCTTTTGACCTGGTACAAAGGCGATATTAAGGCGCTGCCATTTTCTGCGCCTATTATATGGATTGAACCTGAAGATCACAAATCAGATACATGCTATTTCTGCGTAAATTACAAATTTGGTAGAAGCCAAAGGCACTACGCGATATGACATCCCCAAAACAGAAATAACAGCGGCGGTTGAAAACATATCAGATATAAGTTACTTGCCTCCTGATGGTTTAAACATATGTCCTAATTTGATAGACCAAGCTTATTTTGAAGATCTTGTAAGAGATTTAGGACTAACAAAAGAGAAAGCTAAAATATTATGTTCCAGATTGAAAAACAGGAATTTGATAAAAGCCGATGTAAAAGTTACATCGCCAAGAAAAAGACACGCCAATCTGGAAAGTTATTTTAAAAAATCAGAAGAACTTGTATACTGTTGCAGTATTGAAGAGGTTCTAAAATATCTAAAGCTTCCACTGGACTCTTCCGCTTGGCGAATATTTATAGATAGTTCAAAACACAGCTTAAAAGCAGTTTTACTGCACAATGGAAATCAGCATCCATCAATACCGGTTGCGTATTCCACAAAAAAGGAGGAAACATACGCAAATATTTTAAATCTCTTAAATAAAATTGGATACAATAAATATAAATGGGAATTATGCGCAGACTTCAAAATGATTGCAATATTGACTGGAATGCAAACAGGATACACAAAATTTATGTGCTTTCTATGTAAATGGGATTCACGTGCTAACAGCAGCCATTATCATATTAAATATTTCGAAGAACGTAAAGCAAATATTATTGGTGACTTAAATGTAATCCATGAATCCCTTGTCCCAAAAGATAAGGTCATACTTCCACCGCTGCATATTAAGCTGGGCGTGGTGAAAAATTTTATTAAAAGCTTAAATGCACAAGGAAATGCTTTCAAACGCATTCAAACAATTTTCCCCAGATTATCTGCAGCAAAATTTCTAGGAATGCTCGTTGGACCCGATATAAGAAAATTATTACAAGATGAAGAATTTTATGGTCATCTGTCGGATATGCAAAAGACAGCATTTGACTTTATGCAGCTGGTTATTTCAGAATTCCTTGGAAACTATGCAGAAAATATTGAAAGCATGCTAATCGGTTTTAACAATATTGGCTTTAAGATGTCACTAAAGCTGCATTTTCTGCACTCTCATCTCAATTTTTTTAAAGAAAACCTTGGAGCGGTTTCAGATGAACACGGTGAAAGGTTTCATTAGGATATAAAAGTATTGGAAGAAAGATTCAAAGGGAAATCCCAAAGTGTAATGCTTGCTGAATACGTATGGGGCTTGTACAGAAACCTTGACACATCGGAACATTCACGTCAAGCTAAATACAGGAAAGCATATTAAGTTTAATCTTTAATCCATTGTCATACTACTGCTGAAGCAAAAAAAGAAATATGTGCATACTATAATAAACCACTATTAAAACAAAATTATAATTTTTTTATAGAAGTTGGCGTGTAATTTTGCCAATTAATCGTAAAGAGCTTTATTTACAACAATTGTGTCTTTGGTGACCCCCACTGACATTTTCGTAGAATATTTTAATCCTTAATTTTTTAAAGGATATTTTTTGATTTTCTCGAAAAAAGGGTCAAATTTACCCATAAAGAGACCAGTTAGAGGGTTAAGATCTTTCTCAAAAATAATCCTCATACAATTCCATAAGAATTCTCTCAGACATTAACTTACAACATTTTTTTCATATAGTATAATGCTCCCTTCGACCAAAAAATGAAAACTTTGACCCACTGTAAAAAAAAACTCAGACGTGCTGGACCATAAGTTTGTTCTACAAAAATGATCTACTCAACATACCCTTTCAGAATTATAGGGTCGCTATTCTGTTGTAAAAATGCTGTTGGACAGTGTATTTAAAACGCCTTTTTTAACGGCACTTTTGTATATAAATGTTTATTTAATTGATTAATTACTAATGAAAAGTGTGTATAGTGAGGACCACACACAAAGCTCGTGAAGTGTAATTCAATACAGTTCTGTCGAAACTTTGTTCATGTAAATAACAACTTTAACGAACAAAGTTTAATCGAGCATAAAGCTGTATAAAGTTCTAAGGAATATCTTTACAAAGCCGTTGTCTGTGTGAGTTGATATAATAGGTAGTTTCTAAACTAATATCCCGTTGCATATGATTTGTTTTAAATTTTCAATTTATTTTCTTTTAAATTGATCTTAAAATGCTGCTTAAGGTCTAACGCATGTTATTTTTTTTTGTCATAATTAGAATGCAAATTAATTCGCAAAAATATTGCACGCTACACGGTCAAGAAATAACACGATACTTGGATCACGTCAATAAATACTGAACGTGTGACAATGCCCAATGGTAGAAAACCGCAGCATCGTGATATGTATTGTTAGTATATATGTATATATTTATGTTTTTACACTTTTTAATTTATGGACTTCGTAATTTTGTATTTTTGTACATGAACATTGAGCTACACATCCTTCGATGTAAATTCTAAGGTCTTGAAGTATCAAAAGTCCTTCTACTTCATTTTATATGTAGATGTATGTAGTTTCGCTTGCGCTCCATGAGAGGCAGTTATATCCTTCTAGTAAAAATGCTGAAAAGTTTACTACCCAGGGTTGCTTTTTTTATTGTACACGTTGGCTGTAGAGGAATTGTGATGAGCCGTTGAACAATTATTGAAATATGCAAATAACAACAGTCGTCACATATTTTCGCTTTAAATTTTGCGCTTTAAGTAATAATTGTTAAGTTTATTATAAAATATCATTGCGAAAAAAATCGAATCACTGAGAAGGACTTCACCTCATCTTTTCTACTGTATATACTGTGAACAAACTCCGACAGTATGCATTCGGATCTGATCTCTATTGCTGTGTAATCTCCTTGAAAAAGATGAAGTCACTCTTTACTGATCCATAAACTCGATCTCCTTGGTTTTCAACCTAATCTCCTTCGTTGGATATATTCTTACCTCATTGACAGAACACAACGAGTTCCTTTTAAAAATAGTTCCCCAAAAATTACTTATGTTTCTTCAGGGGGCCCGCAAGGAAGTCACCTTGGTCCGATTCTGTTTTTACTTTGTATAAATGACTTACCTTCTGTAATAAATTATTCAAAAATTTTATTATATGCTGATGATGAAACGCTTTTTAGATCGTATCATTCTGTTGAGGAAAGGGCCTTACAACTAGCGGATTTAAATAGCATGACTAACTGGTGTGAAGTAAATTACATGCCACTAAACCTTAAAAAATTTAAAGTAATGTACTTTTCTCGAAGGGCAGTTCATCCACCTTCTTATGACACATGTAACCATAACCTCGAACAAGTGTTTAACTTTGTCGATATTGGAATTACAATTGACCCGAAATTTAATTTTAATCTTCACATAAATGTTATAGTTAACAAGGCCAAAGCTGTAAAACGATTGTCAAAATAATTCAATGACCCTTACATTACGAAGGTTATTTTCACAACGTTAGTAAGGCCAATACTGGAATATGGGTCTGTTGTTTGAAACCGGCGCAATCAAGTTTATTTCGACCGGATAGAGACAATTCACAAACAATTTCTGCTTTAAGAAATATTCTCTGGGATTCTCAGTACAACCTGTCGCCATACATACATATATAAGTCGTTTAAAACTCATAAATCTTCCTACACTTGCTAGACGCAGAGAAATTCTAGGCATAGTATTTTTGGTCAATTAATAGACAGGATTGATTTCTAGCCCTTTTTTTCTTGGCGAAATAAAGCTAAACGTTCCCTCCCAAGTTTGAAGACATTTTCGGCCTCTTTTTCTGAAGCCATGAAAAAGTAATTTTGAATTAAACGAGCCAATCCGTAGTTTATATTAGGGTTTTAACACTCACTTCGGTTCTTTTGATATTTCGACTTACTTTTTTACGTAAAGAAAACTATACTCAATACTCTCAATACTCTCAACAAATGATACATACATACATATATTTTATTATTTAACCAGCTGATGAGCAGTTGTTCTGTAGTTGAACAGTTTTAGATCTCGACACTTAAATAACTTCTGCCTTTCATGACTAGGCGCAGCATATAAATAGAGTTTTTGTAGACATGTGGTTTTTAAGAAGAAACAAAACGCATATAATTTAATGCTATGGCCAAGAATTTATACTAAAGATAAGGGTTTGCCATTATGTTTTAAAAATTATTTCGGGCAAGTGAATAAATTCCAGCCGAGAGGCCCAATCTGCGACCAGTTTTTGCAGCAATTAGGGCCATATGTCAGCAATAACGCGCCGAATATTTTCTTCCAAGGCGTCTTAAAATGGCAAACCAAACTGAGTATAAATCAAGTAACAGCTTTTAAAAAGACCAACTACAATCAAAGAATTGCTTCATTGAAAACCACACTGTGCGGCATGCGGATGCGCCCCTCGCGTCGGTCGGGCGGGTATGGAGGGATGAAACCGTTAGGATTATTATTATTATAACCGGAGACTGGTAAATATGATGGAGGAGCGGGGGCAGACATTGCGCAAGGTTTTCCAAAAACCCTAAAGAAAATGAGCATAGTTTTTGAGAGGAATTTGCCGTGCCTTAGGCGTCAGGTTAAAGATACGACTTTTGTAGTAAACTTATTCAGTAAATAAATGCACAAGTGCTGTTTATTTGAATTGAATGTTTCGTATTAAACACAAGTATAAAGCGCCAAAGGAAGCAATGGAACCTATTTAATTTTTTTCGTTTTTAAATAATTATTGTAAATTTTGCATGTAAAAATAAATGAAAAGATTTGTAAGCACTCATTCGAACATAGCGTCACAGTAAGCAACACTAACTACGAAAACGTCGGAATTGCTGATAGCATTTTTTCCGAATTCGTGACGGGAATTTTTTTCACAACATTGGGCTGTAAGTAAATTCACTACTGAAACAGAAAGCGGGAAGCAACTAGTTTTCCTAGACTTGGAAATACATAGAACTGAATCACCTTTGGTATCAAAAAAGGAAAACAACAATTATCTTTATAAATAAAAATTACTCGCTCAGTTACCAGGAGTTCGGAAATGAGAATACCAAAAAATAATCAAAAACATATTGCAAAAAAATGGATACCCTAATGAACCTATAAACCAATTCTTAGCAACTGCGAATAACAAAAAGATATTACGAAATACACAGGTGTCACATACATACCAGGAATAACGGACACAAAAATATTAAGCACAAAACAGTAAAATTGCCTTTGCTTCACACGCGTAACACAATATTTACGAAGATAAATGACAAAATTTAAAAAGAACAACAACACAGGCACAACAAAACGGGCGCTAGGAATCCGAATCAACGAACAAAAATAGATGCGAAACGAAATAAGACAACAACAGCACTGGCACAACACAAGAATATTTGACGAAGAGAAAAAAGAGAGGACAATATTAACATTAGAATCCTTACGCATACAAAAAAAAATAATGTATTGTATAAATATTAGAAGATTTCTCAGCATCCCCCACAGAAAGTTTTAGGTCTAAACCATTGCAGACGCTAGGTACATACAAATAAGCAATATATTAAATATGTATACATTTATGATTTTTAAATCTATTTAATAGAAAAACCTCAAGTCATATCGTGGCAGAAGTATACCCCAGCCATTTTTCAAAAACCACTTCACATCATTCTATAGCCCGACGATGGGGATGATATTGCCTCAAAAAGGCAAAAAAAAGGACGAAATGCACATGAAATACATTTCGGAAGAACATGAGTTAGTACGAAATAACTTAATATGGAAAACCACCACAGCTTCGAAGTTCATGAAAAAATGGCGAATAAATCTTTAGGACGGAAAAATGTTTATGTAAACGCGTTACCACTTCATCACATAATCTACATAATTACTTATAAGAATAATGAAGCTCTTTATTAATCGACGTTCGAAATCTTAAACCCACATAAATGTGAAAAGCATGCTGGAAGCCACGCGTATTAATTATATTAAATTTATTGAAAGCAAAGATTTATATTAGTATTTAAAAGCTTTACCACTTCGTATCATGAAAAAAAGGACAGCGTAAGAGAAAATTCCCTAACAGTAAATTAGAAATATTTCATTCACCAGTGTTTTCATTTCTGTGAAACATAGTAAAAGATTATTATGTTATATTCTGATTTATTTATTTTTTATTACAAATTTTGTATATCTAATTCTGGCCAAATGCAGACCATTTGTTTCGAAAATTGTTGATGCCTTTTGCCACTTTTTGGCTGCCTTCATCTCTCGCTTAAAGATGCTGCCTTCAGGGCCACGTTGCGATCGGGCGCAACGCGAGCCTTACGGGAGAGATATCGTGAGTTGAAGAAGGAAGCGAGACGCATTTTTCGAGAGAAGAAGAGAAAGGCCGAAATGCGTGAGTGCGAAGAGCTTGCAATGCTGGCCGACAGGAAAAGCGCCCGAAAATTCTTTCAGAAAGTACGACGGCTAACAGAAGGTTTTAAGACCGGGGCGAATTCCTGTAAGAACGACAACGGCGACCTGGTAACTGACGTTCAGAATATACTTAGTTTATGGAGGGAGCACTTCTCCACACTACTTAGTGGTAGTGACAGAGACTACCTTGGAGAAGATGATGATCCCGAAACCCCAATCGCTGACGACGGAATTCATGTTCCGTTACCCGACTGCGATGAAATCCGTATAGCAATAGCACGGCTAAAGAACAACAAAGCGCCCGGAGTTGACGGGCTGACAGATGAGTTATTCAAATACGGTGGAGAAGAGTTGGTAAAGCGCATGCACCAGCTAATCGGTAGAGTATGGTCGGACGAATGCATGCCTACTGATTGGAATTTAAGTGTACTTTGCCCAATCCATAAGAAGGGTGATACTGCAATTCGCGCCAACTATCGTGGTATCAGCCTTCTTAACATTGGATATAAGGTTCTGTCGAGCGTATTGTGTGAGAGATTAAAGCCCACCGTCAATGAACTGATTGGACCTTATCAGTGTGGCTTTAGACCTGGTAAATCTACTATCGACCAGATATTCACAGTGCGCCAGATCTTGGAAAAGACCCAAGAAAGAAGAATTGACACGCACCACCTTTTTGTCGACTTCAAAGCCGCTTTCGACAGCACAAAAAGAAGTTGCTTTTATGCATCAATGTCTGAATTTGGTATCCCCGCAAAACTTATACGGCTATGTAAAATGACGTTGAGCAACACCACCAGCTCCGTCAGGATTGGGAAGGACCTCTCCGAGCCGTTTGATACCAAACGAGGTGTCGTGTGACTTTTTTAACCTTATGCTGGAGAAGATAATTCGAGCCGCAGAACTAAATCGGTCAGGCACTATCTTTTATAAGAGTGTGCAGCTGCTGGCGTACGGCGATGACATTGACATCATCGGCCTTAACAACCACGCAGTTAGTTCTGCCTTCTCCAAACTGGATAGAGAAGCAAAGCGAATGGGTCTGGAGGTGAACGAGGGCAAGACGCAGTATCTCCTGTCATCAAATAAACAGTCGGCACATTCACGACTGGGATCAAGCATCACTGTTGACAGTTATAACTTTGAAAAAGTAGAAGACTTTGTTTACTTACCAGCATTAACATCAATAATAATGTCAGCCTCGAAATCCAAAGGAGGATCACTCTTGCCAACAAGAGCTACTTCGGACTGAGTAGGCAACTGACAGTAAAGTCCTCTCTCGACGGACAAAAATCACGCTCTATAAGTCTCTCATTATGCCCGTCCTAATGTATGGCGCAGAAGCATGGATGAGAAGGCTCTAGGAGTGTTCGAGAGAAAGATTCTCCGAAAGATTTATGGGCCTTGACGCCTTTGCGATGGCGAATACCGTAGAAGATGAAACGATGAGCTGTACGAGCTTTATAACGAGATAAATATAGAGCAGCGAATTAAGATCCAGCGGCTTCGGTGGCTAGGTCATGTCGTCCGAATGGATGAAAGCGCTTCAGCTCGGAAAGTATTCGACGCGGTACCCGCCGGTGGTAGCAGAGGAAAAGGGAGGCCTCCTCTGCGTTGGAAAGACCAGGCGGTAAAGGACTTGGGTACGCTTGGTATTTCCAACTGGCGCCAGTTAGCGAAAGAGAGAAATAACTGGCGTGCTAAGCTCGACCAAAATCGCGTAGGCGGTTATCAAGCCAATGAAAGAAGAAAGAAGAAGAGGGAGGCATGCTTCTAGTGTATTAGATACATATATATGTGCAGGAACCGTGCAGCTAAAATACACTCGTAATTGTCTTGTCGCAACCAAGATCCGCATACGCTTCAGTGCATCAAAAAATGTGTGCATAATACCATAAGGAATGCGTCGAAAAGCTGCAATCATAACATATAGCCATTAATTTGCTCAAGGAACGTATATAATAAAGAAGATTCAAGGCATACCGTTTCCTGTGGCAAGTAACATCGGCTTATTTCGCCACGCCGAAATCCAAATAGAACGAATTACAATCTGATTTCAATCAAATTAGATCGAATTCGTTCGGGTACGATACTCGCATCTGCTCTGTAATATACGTTCTTTGAACTTGGTCCAAAAGAACGAGAGTGGAAGCCATTCCTAAGAATTAGAATCAATGGAACAATATTTCCGAGCAATATTACCACTTTTTACAATCCGCTGAAGAATCCGTTGGAGTACAGCGATCGCGATATAGCCATTGGTACGACTAGAAACGCCAAGCCGGTAAGGAACGAAAAGACGCAGCCCATACGACCCCGCATCAATCGGGCGCATCGCCAGCTGTGCCGGAGATATATCGTGAGTTGTGGAAAGAAACAAGATGTAAATTTTCGTGCCAAAAGGGATGGTCGGAATGCGTGAGCGCTAAGAATTTGAGATGCTGGCTGAAAGGAAAAGCACCCGAAAAATTTTATAGAAAGCTTACAACGGGGCGAATTCCTGTAAGAACGAGCATACTGAAACTATGGAGGGAACACTTATCTACACAGCTTAAGAGTAGCAGCTGCGACCACTATAGAGAAGAACACGAACCCAAATCCCCAATCAATAACGACGGAATTAACTTACTGGCACCCGACTGTAAATTAATTCGAAGAACGTCTAGGACAAAACAAAGCTACAGGGCTGAGGAGTTGCCAGCTGAATTATGGCGGCGAGAGTTCTAGTGAAGTGTTTGAATAAGCTCATTGCCAGAATATGGTCGGACGAATGCATGCTTGCTGATTGGAACTTAAGTGCACTCTGTCCAATCCCCAGGAGTTATCTTGGGGTTTGCGCTTACAATATTCTTAGCGAACAAGGTTCTATGGTGCGCATTATGTAAAAAATTAAGTCATAGTTCTGACTGGACCTTTTTAGTGTGTGTAGTAAATATATCCTCAACAATATATTGTCAGTGAGTTTATATTTTATGAAAAGAAATTTATTTCTCAGCGGCGGTATGTAGACAGCGAGAAATATAGTTCCACTGCTCGGAAATACCATTCTGTTGATCATTGCTCTTAGAGAGCAGGAGTGCAAGTCCGGTGGCGAAGTGTGTGGCTGTCTGTTGCGATTGCACCTTTTCGACGTTCAGCTTTCCTTTTGCTGCCACAAGATAATGATCGTGCGCACATCGTGGTTGCGTGTTTTACTATCTGGAGACAGCCACGTAGCTTGGTATATATTTTTATGCTGGAACTTGGTGCTACAGGCTACCGTTGAAGTCGATCAATTTTCATCCGTAACCGGACGTTTCGTGGTAGAGGCTAAATTTGCCAACTATGGAACCAAGGATCTCTTCTTGCCCACCTTGCCATTACAATCTCCAAGCACGAGTCTTATATCGTGGCGGAGGCACCGCTCGTACGTGCGGCTAAGGAGATCGTAGTAGCGATATTTGGTCCCATCGTCCTGATGCGATTTGTGGCGAGACGTTCGTCCACCGCAGTGAACGACAGTACCTCACGGCAGAGGCACCCTCCCAATTAAGGGTCCGGACATTCCAAGTACATACTACGCTAAAAAGTAAATCACACCAATAACGGGTTATTTTGAGTTTAATGATGCTGTCGCATTCATAGCGGTTGCAACCTATACTTATACGTTTAACGTTATTGTGCGTATGCATACATCAGAGAAGTCGCGTTTGGTTTACTGCGACGCCTTCATAATCATAATTTATGGATGACTTGGAGTAACGAATAAGCGATTCATTGCATATCTCTGGTAACGGTGACATTAGTATGTATCTATAAGTTGTGTTTCTGTCAAGTGCTGTCCTTTTTTATATTGTGAGGGCCAAACGAGCATTCTAACCGGATATTTTCCGGACTATTGTAGAAAAATGAAAAATCGAACATGCAATCACGTTTCTACACGACCGCTTGTGATAGGGTTTTTTAGTATTTCTTAATGCAAGCATTACCAGAAAAATTCTTCCACTATTGAATCGCCCAAAATCAGAAATCTTCAGTGTCGAAATCGCCTTTTATAAAAAAAAAATAAGTATGCATTCAAATTTTGGTTACACATATTTAAAGTCAATCTAATTTTATTTTATCATTTTAGACATTTGCTTAAAAACAATAGTATTTAAATCCATTAGACTTCGGTAAAGGTTGTTTTTGAAAATATTTATACATTAAAGTTTTTCTTATTTCATGATTGTATTTTTTTAAGGTTCCTAATTTAATAATAGTATTTTTGAATATGTATATACATACATCTACCTACATATATATATATAAACATATATATTCTGAAAAGATGTGCTTAGTTTGACTAACCTACAACAGCTACAGAGATGAAATATACATATGTATGTATATCAAATGAAAATTTGCATAAAATTATCATTAGCGGAAAGATATACGATATACAAATTTTCATCTTGCTTTATAATATTTAAAAAGAAAGATTGGTATTGTTCTTAACAAAAAAAAAATCATTAAGTGAAGGACACTCGATTATCGGGGATTAAATACTAAAATAAGTATAATTCATTAAAAGTTCATCACATATTAATTTTTTTTAACTATCTTTGCATAATTATTCTATTAAATATGGTTTATTCTAATTATTATTTGAAAATAGTTACTTTAAATATTGCTCACTTTAGTTATTATTTTTCATATGCAATAAATCTCATTTTCTTTTAATTTTGACATACGAGTACCACTTTTCTTTTATAACTTCAACTTGCTATAACAAAGCAAAATACCTTTTCTATTTTATTTAGTAGAAAATGTTTATTTTGCAACGTTCCGCATTATCTCTAGCAATCCTGTTCCTATCGGATACCTGAAGGCTGAGTCTGGAGAATAGGCGCTCATTTTCCTGAAAACCCCGCGCCGAGTATAGCTACCGATATGTATCTCGGTGGCATCTCGGTCTCCTCCAGTAAACTAATGGAGGGGCGTCGCCTGCTCTGGGCCCTGGACTCTTTCAAACCCTTCAAGTCACCGGGATCGACGGTATTATACCCGCGCAACTACAGAGGGCGAGAGATATTTACTGTCGGTGGCTTGTCCCCATCTACGCGAACTGCGCTGACAGGAGGTGTGGAATGCATTTTATCCCCAAAGCGGGCAAGAGCTCTCCCGTGTCGCTCAAGAACTTCAGACCAATCAGCCTCTCGTCTTTCCTCCTGAAGACACTCGAGACCTAACGTTCTGCAATAATCAGAAATTAAATAGCTCAAGAAACTGATGATAATATTTCGTATTGAATTGGTAGTCCATATATTTTCAAAAAAATTATAAACAAGAAGAAATGAATGCATTAGTTTAGAGCCGAACTGTACTAGAAAAAATATTTTGCTAACTGCTCTAGCACCGAGTTGCTCTGAATACAGAAGTTTATGTTCAAAACATTTATTTAAGTTTCACGTTTCGAAATGCGAGTATTCTATCATTCGGCGTTGTATATCTTTACCGGTTGTAAATTTTTATAAACACTCCCGAAAGATGCCCCTGTAGGCAAACCATTTCCTGACTCTGCAAGGCATTGTAGTATGCACATACATAACTGATACACACACACAATACACATTGCGCACAATATAACAAACATACAGACATACAAACATACACAATGCACATAGCACATAATGAAACATACTGACACACACACACGTATAATGTACACTGCACGCGCGCAAGACCTTCACACAAAGTGCAACATAAAACCAAATGTCTGGGCGCAGAACAGCGAGCTCATTACACAACAAGTGCAAGTACTTTTGGTGATTGACCGCTTAGCAAAAACACATAAGGCATTCCGGCATCAAATTGCTGTCATTGCATTTCGGCAATTTGAAGGCCAATAAATAAAACAAATACTAAGTGCATTTTACCCTAATCATATTTTATTTAGTACCGTGTGAAATCAATGCGTGAGAAAGTATTTGAAACTTTGTGTTGATTTCCCATTGGTTAATTAAGAATTATGAATAAGTTTCCTCTGTGAGGAAATTAGTATATAAGAACAACATTTTTTAAAATAAAGTCAATGATAATTTACAAGCTTAACCGTTTGGACATTATTATTCATAAGAGCGGCCTGGTGGCCTACAACATATAGCGTGTCGCGCTTTGTACGATAAATGTTAGGGAAACAAATTTCTGACCAACAACAAATATTACATGGCGATCCTGCCAAACTCCTTTAACTAAAGGAGTAGGACCATAATAATTTAAAAAGAGAAAAGAATTCTGAAATGAAAATTTCGAAAATTTAGAACTAAAATTACTGCAGTCACTAGTTGAAATGAAAATTATATAAAGATTCCACATAGGAAATAAGCATAAGAGACGTTTAAAATTTCGTTAGAAACAGAGCATTTTAACTAGAGATGAGAAAGCTAGTCAGTTGCTATCGCTTGCAGATGTGGATAGAAATTTCCCAATCATTGGACATAGGAAGATATCTGAATGGAAATTAATACACTTTGCTAAAGTAGTTAAAGCTGATTGTGTAGTAAGTTCACTAAACGAAATCATCATCCCTTAAACAAATAAAAAAAAAAAAAAATAAAAATGTGCGGCCCGAAGCAGAAA
Organism: Philophylla caesio; assembly: GCA_963971545.1. Classification (NCBI taxonomy): domain Eukaryota; kingdom Metazoa; phylum Arthropoda; class Insecta; order Diptera; family Tephritidae; genus Philophylla; species Philophylla caesio. Next base: position 65,304,972 of record OZ020606.1, read on the forward strand.
CAGCAGGGACCAACAGAAGTAATAAATAACAACATAAATGACAGCGTAATAACAAAAGAAGACCACAATATCACATATTTGATATACCTAATATTAATTATTATAATATTATACGGTTTATTTAGATTAAATATGTATTATAAAAACTATGTAAAAACGCAGATTCCTAATTCAGTAGCTAATATAACAGCTTAAAATAAATATTTTTACATGCTTAAAATAAGTACTTGGAAAAATTAAACAACATTTTATCCAATTTAAAAAAAAAGAATCCAACTAGGACATATTCAGATACATATATTGAACATACAAAAAGTAAAATCAAAATGTATTCACTACTAAAGAACAAAATGGCAAGCTTTGATATTTCAACTGCCTCTAAGATAATCCCCGAATTCGGAGGAGAACATTATCTTCTTACAAAATTTTTAGACACCATTGAGTTTTATGCAAATACACTCAATGATGCACAAAAGAATATGCTATTAAAATATATGTATATTAGCAGGAAAAATTGCACAAAAAGTAAAAAACAGACTTTTAGCAGAAACAGAGCCAACCACTATTGATCAGCTCAAAGAAACTCTTGAAAAACTATATAAATTAAATAAAAATCCGCTGAAGCTACAAAACACGCTTAGTGTGATAAAACAAAATAACTTACCATTGCAAAATTTTGCATAAAAAATTGAGAGCATAACAGCCTCACTTAATGAAATTCAAATATCGCAGCAAGGCTCAGAATCTAAATCGATAATTATCAAGTTCAATGACCAATTGGCATTAAACGCTTTTAAAAATGGTGTAAATGAACCATTAAAATCAATTGTTTTCGCGGCTAGACCAAAGACTTTTTCTGAAGCACTGCAAACAGCTCAAGAAGCAGATGTACCAACTAACAACTCGAACATATATCGGACAAGAAATAACAATAATAACTATAATAATAACACGCGTCAACCATTTAATACAAGAAATAATAATGGAAACAGAAGGTATGACGATCGCAACCGTGTTTCTAATAATACAAATAATAACAGAAATTATAATAACAACAATAGGAATTATAACAATAACAATAACAACAGAAGTTATAATAACAACAACAGAAATAATAATAATAACAGTAGAAATTATTCTAATGACAACGGAAACAACCGACGTCCCCAAAATTCTGATCAGAACAGAACAAATACTAATAGTCAAAGACAAAATTCTCAGGAAAACTAGGACGTCCCCAGATGAAAGAAGCTGGGGCTATAACTAAAAAACTAAATACGTATAGTATAGCACAAAAAGATACAAATTACGTTATACTTAAATCAAGCACAATACGAAAACCAATAGCATTTTTAATAGACACAGGTGCAGACATTTATATTATTAAAAAATCATCAATAGACAACAGTCTAATAACAAATTGTCAACAATATAACATAAATGGACTTAGTAAAAATTTATTAACAACAAATTCAAAAACTAAACTTTCACTTCAATCTGATGAACTTAATATTGAACGTACATTTTATATTTTTGATAATATTAACATATCTACAGACGGAATTATAGGCAGAGATTTCTTGACTAAATATAATTGTAAAATAGATTACGAAACTTTCGTAATCACAATTATGTATGAAGAACAACAAATAATCTTGCCAATGTACATGAAACTCAGCACATTACCAAGTATTCATTTACCACCCCGAACAGAAATTATAAAAGAAGTAGACGTTGATTTAAATGAAGACAGTTTAGTATGCGCTAGTGAAATAACACCAGGCATATTTATAGCTAACACAATAATTCCAAAGAAAGGTCACAAACATATAAAGTTCATAAATATAAATGAGTGTGACATAACAATTAAAGATATTCCTTTACACATACAACCAATAAAAAAATTTTCAATATTGAAATATGACACAAAATTTAATTCAAAACAACGAATAGATTTTATTAAAAATACTATAAATTTTGAAAACCTAGATCCAGAAGCAAAAGAATCCATAATAAATATTTGTATCAAATACAATGAAATATTTCATCTAAAAGGAGATATTTTAACAAAAAACAATTTTTATACACAGAATATTTCTGTACATGACAAAACTCCAGTTTATATAAAAAACTACAGATTACCAAATGCACATGTTGAAGAGATTAACCAACAAGTTGACAAATTAATTAAAGAGGACATTGTTGAACATTCGACCAGTCCATATAACTCACCATTATTAATTCTGCCAAAGAAAAGCACAAATGATGAAACTAAATGGAGATTAGTAGTTGACTACAGACAACTAAACAACAAAATTGTAAATGATAAATTCCCATTAACAAGACTAGAAGATGTGTTAGACAAATTAGGAAAAGCCAAATATTTTTCAATCTTGGACATGACCAGCTCATTCCATCAAATACCTTTAGATAAGCAATCCAGACCGCTTACAGCTTTTTCGACTAATAAAGGACATTATCAGTTCAAAAGGCTACCTTTTGGTTTAAAAATTGCGACTAATAGTTTTCAACGCATGATGACTATAGCTTTGAGTGGACTCCAAGAAGCTGCATTTTTATATGTAGACGACGTAATAATTTTTGGTTCAACTCTAAAAGAACACAATGAAAATTTAATAAATGTATTCGAAAGACTGAAACAATATGATTTAAAACTAAATCCAGACAAATGTAACTTCTTAAAAACAGAAGTAGTTTATTTAGGTCACCTTATAACAGCAGAAGGTATCACGACTGATCCAAATAAGTATGACACTATAACTAATTTTCCATGTCCTAAAGATGCAGACGAGGTACGCAGATTTGTAGCATTTTGCAACTACTATAGACGTTTTATAGAAAATTTTGCGCAAATAGCTAAACCGTTAAATGAATTATTAAAGAAAAACAAACTATTTATATGGTCAAAAGAATGTGAAATAGCTTTCAAAACTCTAAAGTCAAAACTAATGACACCACCTGTTTTGAAATATCCCGATTTCTCCAAAACTTTTATTTTGACTACTGATGCATCAAACTATGCCTTAGGAGCAGTTTTATCTCAAGGGACGCCTGGAGAAGACACTCCAATAGCATATGCGAGTAAATCTTTGAACAAACATGAAGTCAACAAACCAATAATAGAAAAGGAGTTATTAGCCATTCATTGGGGAATAAATTATTTCAGACCTTACCTATTCGGTAGAAAATTCATGGTATACACTGACCATAGACCATTAGTAAGTTTATTCACACATAAAAACCCGTCATCAAAGTTAACAAGAATACGAGTAGATCTTATGGATTATGATTTTGAAATAATTTTCAAACAAGGAAAGATGAATACAAATGCAGACGCACTATCTAGAATAAAAATTACATCAAAACAATTAAGAAAATTGATACCATCATATGATATGCTTACAATTACAAGAGCGGTTAGTAAAAAATTAGAAAATGAAAAATTAAATGGCATAGAAAGCGGAAAGCTAAATGAAAAATTAAATGGCAAAGAAAGCAAAAAGCTAAATGAAGATATAAATGACATAGCAAGAAAACAACTTGCAAAAAGAACTAGTGCTGCAACTCAAGAGAAGCTTGATCACCTTCACATTTGGGAAGCAACGTCATTATCTGACGTCACGCATATAAAGAAATTGCAATTTCAGTTCAAAAAGAATATTATGTATAATGAAAAGGCCAATATAGTAGCACAAAAGAAAAATATTGTTGTTGAATATAGCGATAAATCGTTATCAACTATGACGTTGATTCTGAGGAAGCTAGGATTATTCGTAGAACAACAGGAAATAGCTAAATTAGCAGTCTCTGCAGAAGACAAAATTTTCCAGTATATAAGCATGCAAGAATTTAAAGAAAAATGGAATAAGCTACAAAAAGAAATGAAAACTAATACAGCCATTATAGTTTATACACCGCCAAAAGAAATAAAGAATATTAAAGAAATGAAGCGTCTAGTAAGCAAATATCAAGATGAGGAATTAGGAGGACATATAGGAATCTCCAGATGCATTAAAAAATTAAAACAAAGATATGTTTGGAAAAACATGAGTAACATGGTAAAGAATTATATTAATAACTGCAAATTATGCAATGAAATAAAAGTAACTAAATACACAAAAGAAAAAATTACCATGACAGACACTCCAACAACTTCATTTGAAACAATTACAGTTGACACAGTAGGCCCTTTACGTCCATCAAACGGATACAGATACATTCTGACTTTTCAATGTGAACTTACAAAATATATAGCAGCATTTCCAATGCAAAGTAAAGATGCAGTTACTGTAGCAAGAACAATTATTGAAGGATTCATATTAAAATATGGATGTTTTAAAACCATAAAAACTGACAAAGGTACAGAATTTACAAACGAATTACTTACCAACATATGTAAACTATTAAACATAGACAAAAAGGTTTCAGCACCATTCCACCATGAGACATAAGGAGCATTAGAACGAAACCATAGAGTATTAAATGACTACCTACGAGCACTTCAAAAGGAAGACAATTGGGGAGACTTATTACCCTATTACGTGTACTGCTACAACACAACGCCAAACTGTACGACACACTATTCTCCACATGAGCTAGTGTTTGGAAAAATCAGCAGTCTACCCTGCGAAATACTTAAATCTAAAAACAAATTATACAATATTGATGATTATCTGACAGAGCTCAAACTGAAACTTATACATGCTCATAATATGGCTCATCAATCTCTAATACAAAATAAGATTGATAGAATTAAGAAACAAACAAACAATAATATAAGTAATTTCAAAAATAATGATTTAGTTTATATTAAAGTAGGAAATAAGAAAAAATTTGATAAAATTTTTAAAGGCCCTTACAAAGTCATTAGACAAGAAGGCGTCAATAGCTTTATACAAATAGAAAATAAATTAGTTAAAATACACAATAACAATATAATTAAAGCTAGAAACATATAATTAATTGTAAACTATAATATATTAATATACATAAATTGTAACATAATATGCACATTTGTCTAACTTTTAAGAAACTACAGCAATTGTACATTTAACTAAAGGGGTAGGATGTAGCATGCACATACATAACTGATACACACACTCAATACACATTGCGCACAATATAACAAACATACAGGCATACAAATATACACAATGCACATAGCACATAATGAAACATACTGACACACACACACGTATAATGTACACTGCACGCGCGCAAGACACCACACACAAAGTGCAACATAAAACCAAATGTCTGGGCGCAGAACAGCGAGCTCATTACACAACAAGTGCAAGTACTTTTGGTGATTGACCGCTTAGCAAAAACACATAAGGCATTCCGGCATCAAATTGCTGTCATTGCATTTCGGCAATTTGAAGGCCAATAAATAAAACAAATACTAAGTGCATTTTACCCTAATCATATTTTATTTAGTACCGTGTGAAATCAATGCGTGAGAAAGTATTTGAAACTTTGTGTTGATTTCCCATTGGTTAATTAAGAATTATGAATAAGTTTCCTCTGTGAGGAAATTAGTATATAAGAACAACATTTTTTAAAATAAAGTCAATGATAATTTACAAGCTTAACCGTTTGGACATTATTATTCATAAGAGCGGCCTGGTGGCCTACAACATATAGCGTGTCGCGCTTTGTACGATAAATGTTAGGGAAACAAATTTCTGACCAACAACAAATATTACAGCATATTTAAAATGCAATGTCAATTATAATAAAATTATAATAATATTGTTATGAGGGAAATGTAAATTTTATATTTCTCACAAAAATATATGCAAAGATAAATAGGAACAAAAGCATGTAAGCAATGTTAATGTAATTAAATATATTAACGAAATGTTCAAAACTAGTATTTGCTTAATAAATTTATATCAGAGAATTCATCTATTACATATATAATACATTTACATTAAATCTTAAATGCGAATCCAAATCCATACAAGTTGGCATTTCTGAAAAGACTCGTTTCAAGACTCGAACGCATTAAAAAATAACAGCACTCACAAACGATTTGGCTTATTGCTGACTCTGACAATTGACATTCAACACAATTAATAAAAGGAGGTTCGACAAGCCAGTGAATAAAAATAAATTTTTTTTGAAAAAAAAAAGACTATTCCTCAACATAATCTCTTTTTAACTCTTCGCAATTATATAAAAGCTTTTCTCAACACTCTCAAAATAGGCTATTGTTTCTGTGATGACCTCTTTATTTCACCTAAACCTCTTACCCAGCCATTGCTTCAAGTTTGGAAATTGGAAATAGTTGCATAGTGCTAAACCTGGGGGATATTCTAAATGCCGCAGCAATTCATAGCCCAATTCATGGATTTTTACCATTATGACAACGCCAAATGCACCCGCGCTTATGGTCGAGTGTGAGCAATCGCGGCATCCATCGCGAGTATAGCTTTTCATATCCAAATACTCGGGTTAAATGTGATATACCCACTCAGTTGAGATGCCTACAGCCTGTGCCACCTAACGCACCCTCATTTTTACCTCTCTGAACTTGACTTTTGACAGCAAAAAAGCGGCAAATTACTGTGCAAGAAAAATATCCCTAACTTATTTCCTTCATACTTTTCATACTTCAGCTGATGTTAGCAGTGCATCCAATAGATAATTTTTCCTTAAGTAAAAGTTGGCTTGCCAACTTCAGAGATGTTTCATTTTCTGGTCATTCAATATCATTTCATGGATTTTATCGACGCTGATACGACCACAACGGAACTCAGTAAACCACTACTGAAATTGATTTTTCAGTGCCTTTTCTTGGTTTCAGTGATGGTTTTTACGCCAAAAATAATGCCACACAAAATTCACTTTTTTCTATTTATGTTAAAAGTCTAGAGGTTTTCTGCTTTCAATGACTGTCAACCAAAAACTAAATGACTCAGCTTGCTCAAAATTTGATAGTAGAATAATATAAGGCAATTAAGGGCAGCAGTGATGCATTTAAAGTTTCTGCAGCGAAATAGGAGCAATTGCCGCGTATACAATGATCAACGGTGTATCGCAAACTGCTTGTGAGAACTAAGTATTTGACAAAATTTGCAGCGCTGCTCTACGAGTCTGCTTTTCCTGTTCGTGGTAATATTTTTGTGTGGTTGCAAACAAATGAAGAGCCCACAGAGGTGAGCGGCATTAAAGACGTTGAACAGCAGAAAAAGAATATGAAATTGTAGGTTGTTGTTACAACTGTATGTAACGGGTGTTTTTTTAGACGTGTGGTTTTCAATGAGGTAATACTTTTTTCGGAGTTGGTCTTTTTGGCAGCTGTTACTTGATTTATACTCAGTTTGGTTGGTATTTCAAGTATTGAAGCCGAACGACATATCAAACGCGTCGCATGTTCGGTGAATGGGCCAAAAACGAGATGACCACCGATCCCTATTTTCAAAAGAAAATTTTGTTCAGCGATGAAGCTCACTTTTGGTTGAATAGGTACGTTAATAAACAATATTGTCGCATTTTACTTGTTACTGTTTGGCATATAACTACTTATTTTAAATTTTTTTGAGCTTAAGGCCGATTGGTTAATTGGGAAAATTATTAGGAAAAAACAACTATACTCAAAGCGGTAGAAGTTAAAGTATTATTTCGGAAATCACTCGCATTTGGAGTGATGATAATCCACAAGCCATTGTTGAGACGCCGTTACATCCTCTATGTGCTCTATAGGCAGAGGGAATTATTGGTCCATATTTCTTAAAAAATGAAGCCGGCCATAATGTTACAGTCAAAGGAACGCTAAAGAGCCATGATTAATGACCATACAGCCAACGAAACAATCAATTTATTGAATGAAACTTTTGGTGAGCGAATTATCTCGCGTCGTGGCTCTGTGGTGTGGCCTCCACACGGGTTATGTGAAGTCGCTTATCTACGTATATAAGCCCGAGACGATTGACGCCTTGAAGGAGAATATTCGGTGCGTTATTGCTGACATACAGCCCTAATTGCTGCAAAAAGTGGTCGAAAATTGGCCCTCTCGGCTGAAATTTATTAACAACGACATACAAAATTTATAAACACTCGTGTACCGTATGGAAGTACCAATGAAATATTTGTATATTTAGCTGGATTTTAAGTTGTCATCGCTCGGAAGAAGAATGTAATAAACTTGAATAAATATTCACAGATTTATGTGACTTAATATTAAGAGCGCTGTTTTTAATAACAAAACCTATAAGTAATGAATTATAAAAAAAACCCAGTATTATCATTAATTTATCTATGCGTAATTTCGCACAAACATTTTAGCGCCCAACGTGAGGCTAGATTTAATTCATCAATCAATCCGTTTAAAGTGAAATTAGTGATTCAAGCTTATAAGTTAATATTCTAACTAATTTATTTCAAACAAAAACATTGTGCATCCAAATCACAAGAACTGAAACGTTTAAATCATTGCATAAATATTTCTGCCCGTGCGCCTGTGCCCACAGCACCACACATCAAGGGTACGGTCGAAAGCAGTGATCAAACAACAAACGCAATTGAATACTTAGATTCTTAGTCCCTTATGCTAACGCTAACTCCAAGGTAAGTATCATAAACGGAAGGAAAGGTGTACATATTTGGTGATTGTTTCTAACGGCGTTAAACAACCAGCATTGACAAAATCATCAAATAAGCCCAAGTTATTCGTACACTCGTCACACTCAACATGCACATTCCCTAACCATTGCTTAACATACATAATTAGTGTAAAATGATCATTCACATCACGCCACCAGTGTAGTTTTTAACTGCAAACATCTACAAAAACAGGTGCGTTCCCAAACTTATGAAAAAAGTAACAATAGGGTAAGTGGGTGCAATTAAGTTCGTTCTTTTTTTTTGTGGTTGGAGTAGCTTTAGCTCAACTTTCAAGTGAAGACCCTGCGAGGGTGCAAATTAATCGTCGGGAGGAAATAAAAAAGATATTTTCTAATTTTAACAAGGATTTAACTGTGCGAAAAACGAACTTCGATTGAAAAAACTCACACAATTATATAGAGAATTTCAAAATACACATACTGAAATTGTTACAGGCGGCATCGATTCTAAGCACATATATCATGCAGATGAAGTTAACTCAGCATTCCACGAAGCATATGTATATGGAAATATTTTGCGCAATCAGCAATCGCAATGACGAGTTGTTTTCATCATGATGTAAAGCCCATACCTAATCCGCCCAAATTATCTAGTATTTCGTCGATTTCAATGCCGCATTTGGCATACCCTACATTTTGCGGAAAATTTACCGATTGGCCATCATTTAACGATGCGTTCAATAGGTTAATAGATACTAATCTTGAATTAAATGATCTTCAAAAAATTAATTTTTTGAAAAGGTGTCCTCTTCCAAGTGATCACGACATTCATTTACATTAAATGTCACTTACCGAATCCAATTACAAAACAGCTTGGAAGAGGATCGTACAGCGATACAATCTCATTCACCCATCATATGAATGTACTGTATAACCTACCATAGCTGAACAAGGAGCGGGCAAATGACATTAAGTTCATGTTTAGCGCTGCAAATGTATGTATCAATAACACAGTGTGACACTCAAAAATACCTGGGAAGTGATGTTATTTTTCTTGTAGGTCTTATCGAGTACAACGAGAATCCAATTTTGGAATTTGTCAAACACCCCCAAAATCTCGACTTAACCTTAAAAACCCGATTTTTCGTGCTTTTGCGCACTTCTTAGCCCATATCTTAGCTAATTAACAACCGACTTTCAGTCTAAGAACGGTTTAGGAAAGAAGAAACTCAGACCTTTTGAAAGATATATAGACGTCTTAAAAAAGCTAAAGAAATTTACTTGTTTTTGCACAACAAATTTTGCTACCCTTTTTCTTCTTTTTTTGACTTTAGCGATACTTTCACACACTATTTTATAAAAACACAAAATGAGTTTTGATTAGATTCAAAGAGTACGTTTAATACCGAGTTCAACGAATGTTTCTTTTAAAAAATCGGCTAAAAAGTGCTTTTTTGACCGTTTTTTACTTAGCTCAGCATCGACATTTTCGCGTTTTACTGACCAGCAATATTCTGCCATCATATTTATTTTGTTTTTTCCTTCGAAACGTTTTTCGATCGTAGCCATTTCTTGGTGTTCGCCTTGTTCATCACTGAACTGGCCCAGATTATGTGGGAAGAAGTCCAAATGTGAATGCAAGAAATGAATTTTTATCGACATGTTGTAACCCATTTCACCATATACACTTTAAAATTCGTTTACAACCGTGATGTAGTCGTCGCTTCTGTTGTTCCCAAGGAAATTATCACATAGCGCTACAAAACTCTTGTATGCAAGTTTCTCAACACAGCTTAACTTGTTCATAAAGGTAACGTCGCTCATAATTTTGCGAATTTGAGGTCCAATGAAAATACCTATATACACATATTATAAAAAAAATAAAAAACAAGTAGGTATGAAAATAAATAAATAGTTTTAAGATGAAGAAAAGCTTCGCTATTAACACCCAATTTCTTTACAAATTATTTCATGTATCCCAGCTTTAAGGGTAGTGGTGGTAAGATAACATCGTCAGATTTTACCAATGGGAGGCTTAAAACGTTTTTCCTTCCTATTTGATGTGACTCTCGAGATGGCCATGCTTTGCGATCATAGCGATTGGATGCCCGACTATCCCATTCACAGGGTACATACTTTTACACGATCTATCAATGAAAAGTCGCCATTCATCTGCATTATAATTATAATTTAAAGCAGAAAATAATTTGGGTACATTTACACAATGTTTGTACTAGATCACAGTCATTGCCATCAGTTTTAAAACTTTTTCTAAGTATCAAAATGCGGTCGCTTTTTCTACCCGATGTTATTTGAAAATATTTTTCCACTAAATTTCCCTGCTTTAGTCGTAAACCGAGGACTTCAGATTCTCGTTTCGATAAATACAAATTACGCAAGAGATCGGCGAAATCAGAATTTGAAACCAAATGCCTTTCCGTTGATTTTGATTTACAAGGAAGGAATTCTTCCTCTACTAAATATGTTTCGCCAGCATCAATTGACTCACTTTTTGTAGGCACTTCGGCATTTAAGTATTTTGGTTTTGTAACCGTAACAACATTCGCATACTTTACGTTTTTCCGCGATTTAAAATTGTGACCTGAAACGTTTGTTTGCAAAAATAGCAATTGTCTTGTTTATGATATGCCTGATGATGCCAAGTCATAGGCACAGAAAAGGGCAAAGTAATTGATTGTGGAACTTTAAATTTTTTTAATCTTGTGCAGCAATATTTACAAATAAATTCTGGCTCGTACCAGCGACTCGCACTATATAACCTTTCGAAAATCTTGTTATATATTTTTACAACACCAATATTATTTTTAAAATCACGGCGATGACTTGTATCCGTAAATAAGCCAAAAAATATAGCACAACTTATTACGCTTGTCGCACATTTTAGTTTTACTTTACCACGATTTTTATCCAATTATACAGCAAACACAACAAAAGATAAACAACACGTGCAGTTCAGTATAACGGAAATTTATAAAGACTTTAAAATTGAGTAAAAACTCAAAAATTAAGTGATAATTTCCTTGGGAACAACAGAAGCAAATTTTTGCAAAAATTTCGTTCTTATACAAAGTAAAATAACTCAGTCACTTTTTAGCCGATTTTTTAAAAGAAACATTCGTTGAACTCGGTATTAAACGTACTCTTTGAATCTAATCAAAACTCATTTTGTGTTTTTATAAAATAGTGTGTGAAAATATCACCAAAGTCAAAAAAAAAAAGAAAAAGGGTAGCAACATTTAAGTTTGTTGTGCAAAACCAAGTAAATTTCTTCAGCTTTATTAAGACGTATGTATATCTTTCAAAAGGTCTCAGTTTCTTCTTTCTTAAACCGTTCTTAGAATGAATCGGTTGTTAATTAGCTAAGATATGGGCTAAGAAGTGCGCAAAAGCACGAAAAATCGAGTTTTTAAGGTTAAGTCGAGATTTTGGGGGTGTTTGACAAATTCCAAAATTGGATTCTCGTTCTACTCGATAAGACCTACAAGGAAAATAGCATCACTTCCCAGGTATTTCGACTTCATTTATTTTTGTAGCACTGTGTAATATAAAATGTCTGCAAATATTTATATATGACAAGCCAGTTTTGGGTCGTACATCATCTTGTCACAAGGTTACAAAAGGAAACTCATTCAGGGACCTTGAAGAGTTCATGTACCCACGGCTTCACCACATTAGACGCAATCAAAAATTGTTCTGAGGTTGCAACATCCTTAGACATCAGGAGCCTCTTTCTAAACGCCCACAGCAATACACATCCGTAAGTTTCAAATCGTTTCATACACAACACAATTTAGTAATAATACTGCCAAGGCTGCTCACTGGTCAAATGCATATTCGACGCAGGTGTTCAACGTTCCTCAGCAAAAGCTGCCTTGAAAGAAAGTATGTCCTGGATTATCAGTAGGAAGTTTGTTTAACTGCTCGAACGTGCACGCGGGTCATCACCCAAACATAAGTAACCAAGTAGCCAACGAAGCTCACACTGCAGTTCCGACAACGTCCCAGCCGAATTCCGCAAACGTTTTCGTCACTCAACCAGGCCCAAATCACAATCACCAACTAATCGCAGCCCTCAACGTAAGTTGTTATTGGCAACTGCGATTGTGAAATTACAAAACGTCGAAAATGTTGAGTTTACAGTGATGAGAGCTTTATAGGACCAAGGTTCCGAGGGAACAATAATCTTCGAAAATGCGGTGCAAGCTTTGCAGTTAAAAAAAATTCAAATGCAATTGGAATCTAGGCGTAGGTACTCACTCCGGCAACCGTTCTCGTGTCACGGTATGATTCTATTTCTGCACACTTGCAAAAAATAAATTCAACACTTAAGTTGATGTTGCTTACGTTTGAAACTGAACTTGCCAACAAATAATATATTGCCTCAAGCATGGCCACACCAGTATGGTCTTTCTTTGGCAGACCCTTCAAGCGATAAATGCGGTAAGGTTGGTTTGTTTATTGAGGCCGATCTATTCGATCAAATTATTTTACCGGGATTACGGCATGGCTCACATGGCCAACCAATTGCAAAAGTACTCAATTGGGTTGGATTCTCTTCGGCAATATAGCTCGCCCATCTGCACCACGAACCCAATTGGGTGCTGTCATTCCAAATCAGTCATTAGGTCGGTCAAGGCAAATCGCTTTAAATCGTTACTTTCAGCTCGAGCGTCGCCTAACTGGTAATTCGGAATATCGCCACAGATATTGCAACGCCATTCAGGATTTCTTAAACCCATCAGCAAATAACTCTAGCACTTTCCACCGAAGACCAACATTAAGTACTTTTATCCACAGGCAAATCAACATTCACACAACACGCAGTTATTAAAGCAAAAAGCTCTTCCACGAAGTTGCGAGTTGTTTACGAAGACTCACCGAATACATCAAACGGCAAATCGATGAACGAGTTGCTTTGTGTTACACCACGTCTGCTTAATGACTTATCAGCTGTAATACTCAATTGGAGAATGCACAAATTTATATGTTTTTACAGCAGACATTCATATGCACCCTGATTATGCGCACTATTTATTAGCTAGTCTTCATTCTATGAAGACGTGAGAATGGTCAAATTCAAGAACATTGTTTAACAACAGTTACCTTTGTCACTGCATATGCGCCATTTACCGCCATCGAGTACTACTTCAAATTACGATAGAAGAAAGGCAGCGATTTCCCTGGTGAGAAAATGTACTACGACACGACATGAACGTATACGCAAAAGCATTGAAAATTCGCGAACACTTCAAATGTGCTCTTCTATCAGCTGGTATGCAGCTCCGAAAATGGGCAAGCAGCAGTAGGGCAGTACTCCATTCCATCAGAGCATCGATCCAATCAAGGACCGTAGCAACTCAATGCTAATGAAGCCATTAAGACACTTGGTCTGTTTTGGCCCCTTAAATAGGTAACTCAATTTTAAGATGAAATCGGATTTTGACTATAAACCAACCAAACGGTGCATTCTTTCAGATATCGCAAGGCTATTTGATCCGCTTGGATTCATAGCTCTAAGAACACTATGCAACATCAAAAAAAAAACCGATATCCCGAGCGGTGATTCGTATTAGGTATACTTAGTAAACAATAGAAAACAAATTCGTATTTTGATATCACGTCCTAAAACATAAATAACGGTAATCTTACTTTATTTACTTTTCGTTACACTTAGTTGAGGGCAGCTATAAAATTATATCATTTTTTGAAAAATGTTATGAAGCTTATTTTAAAATTGCCATTAAAAATCAAGACAAATTATGGGTGCCGAAAGTGTCTTGTTTAAAATGTTATAAATATTTGAAGGGTTGGTAGAAGGGTTATATTAAACAGATGCCTTTTGGTGTACCAATACATTAGCGTTAACCCAAGAATGACGTAGACAACCGTTACTTCTGTTTAACAACTGTGAATGGTTTTTCAAAAAAATTAAAACACTCGGTGAAGTATGCTATGCCGCTACCACATTCTCCAGACATTCCAGTACCGTAAAGATTTTGTATTTCGTCAATTGTATCGAGTCCTTTCGTTGAAGAAGATGAAGCAGGCCCTTCTAATAGCGAAGTGGTATTTATAGATGAAAAAAAACAGAACCACATTTGATTAGTCAATCAGAACTAAATGACCTTGTTAGAGATTTAGATATAACCAAAGAAAAATCTGAAATATTAGGCTCGAGATTAAAACAATGAAATATATTGCAAACTGGAGTTAAAATACAGCAAAACATGGGCTCAGTAAGTGATGTTAACGGTGAAAGATTTCATCAAGAATTAGCAGAGTATGAGAAGCGTTATCAAGGTAGATGGGAGCCAGCAATGCTGCACACTATTGTTGGAGCCTCCAGAGAGATGAGGAAAGCCAATCGTTCAAAAAAAACAGTTTTTTTAATGTAGAATAACAATTTATGGCACCGCTTCATATAATTTTAAGTAAAATCAATATATCCGTTTCACTACTAAACTTGACGTGATAGTCGTAGAACAATTTTATTTCAATATTTCAAATAGTTTTAAGGTGGCGAATCATAATAACATATATACTGTGAACCCAGTACACATTTTTTTTTTTATTTTGTTGCATAGGGTAATAGTATCGTCGAAAATCATATTGAAGCTTGTGTGGAACACGAAAGTAGATCGCTCGAACGGTTACAGTGTTTCTGGCGTGTGCACTGACATTTCCAAATTTAACACTGTTATTGGCGCTATAGAGTCGAATATGTTAGCACAAATTTCTGACGCAATTTTAAACCCTCCCGAGAGTGGCAGATACAACAATATTAAGCAACGCATAATTGATCATTATGCGAGAGTGAACAGAAGAAAACGCAAAAGCTGCTTTAAGAAATAGATTAGGGAGATAAGCGACCAACTCAACTTTTCAGCGAATTAAGCGGCCTTGCAAAATAAAAAGTCTCTAGTGAATTTCTAAAATCACTCTGTTTACCGTAAAAAGCCACAGTCTTATTAATGATATGCAGAAGACCTGCAGGTAAATCATGGGGATGTAACCTTGATACCGCTCGCTAGATGTATATCATGTTGATGAGACCTATCATCACATATGGCAGTGTAGCGTATTCTAAGAGAGTTGAGCTCAAGACAGCAAAAGCAGCCCTGAGCAAAATTCCCTGCCTAGCGTGCCTAATTATAACGGGGGCCTTGTGCACCTGTCCAACGGCGGCAATGGAAGTAATGCTAGATCTAACTCCTTTACATGTAGTGGTACATGAATCTGCTAGGAAATAATTAAGCAGGGTTCTAGAAGTAATTCCTGGAGAATCTAGTCTCACCCATATAATATGGGGCAAGGACCCATGTAGGAATTACTCTACAATGGAATCAATAAAGGACTTCATGCCAAAGAGATTCAACTTTAACCAACAGTTTCAAAGTAGACTAAGTAACAAAAAAGAGTTTAAAAACCTGTCTGAAACGTATCACATTGGGGAAGACACTCTTGTGTGGTATACAGATGAGTCCACAACTGCAGGAGTAACTGGGGCTGGAGTCTTTGGATCAAAAACCAAATATTGGAAAGATGCACCCAGTACAACATTGACAGGAAGTACTGCGGGAAAAACATCGCTATACTATCCGATGTTCAAGCTGCGATTAAAAGCTTATTCTCACTCGTTGTGAAGTCTAAGTTAGTTTGGGACTGCATACAGAAATTAAACACTCTTTGCGAGTAAAAAATAAACTATCCCCATTGTGCCTTGCTAGAAGGCGGCTGCCTCTCCATTCAATGGTCCTGAGCCCTTCTGTGGGCTATCCTGTGTGATATGAAATATATGTTTATAAAGAAGTGTTTCATTACATACATACATATATACATATGAATGCTTTGCCTACGTCTATGAATAAATCTTACGCGAATGTTTCATACAACCCTTACGTTCATATATGAATGCGAACAGCAGAAATGAACGTTTGTGGACGGTTTGATGAAACGCCTAGCTTCATTTATAAACGCACGATGTTTGATTCTCCTTCACATAGATACATATGTGTACAATAACACAATTTTTTCTACCTAACATACGTGAACGAATGGGATTTGCTTTCTGGTTCTCGAAAGAGAACGTCTTAAAATTTTTGTGTCATATAGAAATTTGCGAATAACATGCAAAATTCAGTTGTTGACCTCTATTGCACAAGATAGTGACTACTTGAGAGCTCAGTCTCTGGATAAATGACTTCAGATCAATGGATCTAATCGATCTCTGTTGATTTCTACCATAGAGTTCATCAGTTTGATAAAATACCGTCAGTTCTTTGTTTCTTTTGTACAACTTTGTAACGTCTTACCTCAGGAAATCACTTACTCCTTGCCTAAGAAAGACATTGGAATATTTTTTCAAAAATCTCCACCTTATGTCTTCCTCTTTATCTGGGCAATTTTTGATTCTTATCTCTACATCTTGATATTCTTCTTGTTCCGAATCTCTTATACTCTATACGCACAAACAACAAGCAACGTTATATGAATGTCAACCTTAAATACATATGTACATATTTAGTTAAGATCTCGTTTCTTGTAAAACAATAGAGATTGTAGTTAAATGCAGTTATGTATGTATCAGGCCCAGACGTCACCTGATGAATGAACATTTTTCTAATGAAATTTCCGTATCTTGCTTACTTCAACAGTATATGTGTTTTAGAATATTCGCTACCAAATTAATAATAGTAAAATAAAGTTCGCTTTTAAAATTTGTTAAGGTCATCGCATTTTAATTTATAGTCCATTTATTAATCTACATAAAAAATTGGTATTTCGAGCCATATCTTCCTCGCGATTGGTGGAATTTCTTAAATACGCTGAAAAAAAGATTGAAGGCGAAGCGATCCATGGTAGTCATAATATCATAACTGGTGTTATTGATTGTCCTTACTTGCTGGAAAGGATTCGATTTAATGTTCCTCAGCGTTCTCTGCGAAATTTCTACCTGTTTTATGGTGACAATTTTAAAACTAATTACGCCAGTAATGCGCCCATTACTCGTGCTACACGTAAATTAAATTCCATTAATAATAATGTTGATCTTGATTTTTCCCTTTCAAGGGCTGCTTTTTTGAATATTTTGAATTCTGTCTTATAGTTAGTATATTATTTTAAGCTACTTTTGTTAATTTAAGTTCCTTTTGTTCGTAGTCTGTAAGAATTTAAATTCAAAGACGAAATAAATAAATAAAAAGGAACAGTTACACGCATTATAAATTTTGTGATTAATGCGGAGCTTACTCTGAGCTGAAGACGTTTTGGCGGAGATCGAAGCAGACGTCGAAGAATTCGAGGAAAGGGAGCTCAACATAAAACGCAAGCTTCGTTTATTTATCGTTGAAAAATCACACGTGGCAGGTGCTTCCAATGACTCTACGAGAGGCATGTATATGTGGCCGTTTCAACAAGCTGGATGTTATTGCTAATACACAAGTTTCAAAGTTCCTTAATATGAGAGATTTGGGTACTCAGTTTGCCACTTCTATGCGTAAACTGGCCAATGAGGTTATCCGGGGAGTTGCGCGCTTTGGGTGAACTAGCAGGAAAACGAGACATCTGGCAAATTCGAATCAACAACTGGCGGGCAAACCAACGGAAACCGCTTTATACCAACTGACAGATGTAAAAAAATATTTCAAAATTTTTTTTTTACAAAATTTATTATAGAACAAAAAGGTTTGTACACTCATATTGTCATAATCTGAATAACAACGAAAAATATTAATTTAGTTCGAATACTTTTTAATCTTTGAATTTGGCAAACTTTACATCATTCTTCGAAAAAGTAATATAACTTGAAACTAAATCTACCCAGCTTTCGAGATATGGAGAAAATTAGTTATAATTGTAGAAAAATCCGCAACACAACTGTAAAAGTGTGTTCGTTATGTTACGGAAATCGACTACAGTTGTACAAAAAGTTCAGTAATTACAAGTTCTTTACTTGTAACTACAAGTTGCTTTGTGTTACAAAATATCTACAACTGTTTAATTTATTTGAACACTTGCAGGACTTGAAGCGCTTGTGTTACAGGCCACTGGTCATAGCATCGGCTTACTTCCCAGGAGATAATAACACTATTTCGGTAGAGGTCATAAATTTAGCACAGTACTCTTGTGGGTTGTGATGCAAATGCCCACAACGTCAGGAGTGACACGAACAAAAGAGGTTAATCAGTCTTAGATTTCCTTCTATCACTTAACTTATGAACAACACCAACACCTATGTTTAGGAATGTAGTTAGAGAAGAGGTTATTGATCTGCTTTCTGTAGTCCAAGATTAACGGACTTTGTTATCGATTGGAAAGTTACAAATGAACCTTCTCTGTCAGATCATAATTTAATGGATTTTGGCATTAGAGGAGTAATCTTAAACAGCAATGAATACAGAAATCTCAGACACACTCACTGGGAAAAGTATGTTAATTCAATCGCCGCACAGTTATCCTCCTCAAATATGACTGGAGTATATAAAAATCCTGTTGACTTGAAAGATGAAGTGAATGATCTTAATGACATCATCATGGAATCTAATAATTCTTCTTGTTCATTAAGGAAAAGGGGAAATAAAAAAGAGATATCTGGTGGAATTCTAGTCTAGCCAACAAGCGAACCACTGTGCGTAGGCTATTTAATATAGCTAAGCGTACTGGAGACTGGGAGGAATATAGAAAAGAGTTGACGATCTACAACAAAGACATCAGAAAATCGAAAAGGAGTAGTTTTAGATCCTTTTGTGAAGACATCAAGTCGACTCCTGAAATTGCAAAACTTCACAAAGCTCTTGCGAAGGACATGGTTGACTTGAACCTGGCGCTGAAATCAGAAGACGGGACGTACGTTGGTAATGAAGAGGAACGCACTCTTCTACGAGTACTGCTGCGCACACACTTTCCTGAATGTTTAGTCCAGTGTTCAACATCTTCACTGATGACTGATTCTCATCATCGAGCAATAAAGTGGGTTGGCAATTAGCCAAGAGCGTTTTCAGCGCAGAAAGGCTAAAGTGGGCAATTAACACCTTTCAGTCGTATAACCCACCGAGAGTAGATGGCATTTTCCAATCCTTTTTCAAGAGGGCTCTGGGGTGGTAGTCCGACAACTGGTAAATATCGCCAGGGCAAGCCTTGCTGTCGCAGATTAAAATTTAGGAAATGACAGTTACTTTTTATATTCAAAACTTTTCTAAACTTGTACACACTTTTTTAAGTTTTTAAATGCAACTCTGATTTAAAACTTAACGAAGCGTTCTAGAATTTTCGATAAACGAGTAATAGTCTCATTGTCATAGTGAAATCTGTTAGAAGAAGACGAATAAGTAAGAGAGGAGAAATAATTTATTATAAAAATTGTATTGAAATTAATTTATTTTCACAGATATTAAAACGATTAAAGCGTTTAAAACGATTCATCCAACGATTCAATTCGCAAACTATATTTTTAAATAAACCCAATCTGTTTTGATATATTCGCCTATTTTCTTTCACGGAAGGACAATACTTGCTTTATGGTAAATACCGGAATCATGGTATACGGCCAAATAGGAAAAAGGGATATGGAAAGCCCCAAATCTTTTCGGTCTATTAGTTTGACATCCTTTGTTTTAAAGGCAATGGAGAAAGTTATCACCGTACATCTCCTTGAGAATGCCGTGAAGAGATTTCCATTATATCCATGTCAGTATGCATATATGGCGGGTAAATCAACGGAAACTGCCCTATACCAACTGCCAGATTTTATCCAGACAGCTCTGGATAAAAAGGAAAACGCGATATGCGTGTTTCTAGATATTGAGGGGGCTTTTGATAACACTCCTTATGAACAAGTAATAAGAGCCCTGGAAAATAGGGCAGTGGACAATACCACTTTGAATTTGATAGGGGCATTACTAAACTCTATGTAGATTGACAAAGGCTAAAGCGGGAAATAAAACTGTTAAAGTCAGGTAACTAGTGGAGACCTTCTGGTCATACTTTCTATCTATGCATATAATGCCAAGGATATGAGGACGACTATGACGAAATTCGGAAAGCGATAGCACGGCTGAAGAACAACAAAGCCCCCAGGTCCGACGGGTTACCACCTGAGTTATTTTAGTACGGTGGAGAGGAGCTGGTTAAGTGCATGCAAGAGCTCATCTCTAGAAAATGGTCGGAAGAACGCAAGCCTACTGATTGGAACTTAAGTGTGCTCTGTCCAATCCACAAAAAGGGTGATCCTGCAGTTTGCGCCAATTATCGCGGGATTAGTCTTCTTAACATCGCATATAAGGTTCTATCGAGTGTATTGTGTGAAAGACTTAAGCCCACCGTCAATGAACTGATTGGACCTTATCTGTGTGGCTTTAGACCTGGTAAATCTACCACCGACCAGATATTCACAATACGCCAGATCTTGGAAAAGACCCGAGAAAGAAGAATCGACACACACCATATTTTTGTCGACTTCAAAGCCGCCTTCGACAGCACGAAAAGAAGTTTCCATATGCCGCAATGTCTGACTTTGGTATCCCGGCAAAATTTATACGGCTATGTAAAATGACGTTGAGCAACACGGAGCTGGTAAAGACCTCTCCGAGCAGTTTGATACCAAACGAGGTTTCAGACAGGGTGACTCTTTGTCGTGCGATTGCTTTAACCTGATGCTGGAGACGATGATTCGAGCCGCAGAATTAAATCGGTCAGGCACCATCTTTTATAAGAGTGTGCAATTGCTGGCGTACGCCGATGACATTGACATCGTCTGCCTTAACAACCGCGCAGTTAGTTATGCCTTCTCCAAACTGGATAGAGAAGCGAAGCGAATAGGTGTGGAGGTGAACGAGGGCAAGACTAGCTACCTCCAGTCATCAAAAAGACAGTCGGCGCATTCACGACTGGGATCAAACATCACTGTTGACAGTTATAACTTTGAAAAAGTTATAACACTTCGTTTACTTAGGAACCAGCATTAACACCAATAACAGAGTGAAAGGGCTCTTGGAGTGTTCGAGAGAAAGATTCTTCGAAAGATTTGTGGACTATGCGTCTTTGCGACGGCGATTACCGCGTACGATGGAAAGATGAGCTGTACGAGCTGTACAAGGACATAGACATAGTGCAGCGGATTAAGAACCAGCGGCTCAGGTGGCTAGGTCACGTCGTTCGAATGAATGAAATAGCTCCAGCCCTGAAGGTTTATGACGCGGTAGCCGCTGGTGGTAGCAGAGGAAAAGGAAGACCTCCTCTGCGTTGGAAAGACCAAGTGGAAAAAGACTTGGCTACACTTGGGATTTCCAATTGACGCCAGTTAGCAAAAGATAGGGACCCCCGGCGTGCTTTGTTGACCTCGGCCAAAATCGCTTAGGCGGTTGATGCGCCAATTTAGTAAGTAAGTAATATACGGACGATGTCGTGATTATGGCTAGGGGAAAATCAGACTGGGGAATGGTGCGAAGAGACGGGTTTGTGAATTAATGCCTCAAAAACCTCTCGAATAGGTGGCATGCTGAGTACCTTACGAGTCTACAATTACGTAAAAGATGGAGAAATGGAAAGCTAAACGTTAAGCTACACGATATCATAATTGTTCGAGAGCCTAATATGCCGAAGGTCACTAGACGATTGCATAGATTGTGAAGTTTCACTCCGGCATCGATCGGATGTTCCGAAACTAAATTAACAATGAGCACCCTAGCATTCTCTTAAACTGGGCAGCGTATGATCTCTTATAATGTATACGTAAAATTAACAATTATTTAGTAAAGATCTCGTTTCTTGTAATAGAATAGGAGTAATGCAGCAATGTATCAGGCTTTGAAGCCATATGATGTATGAATATTTTTTATGTTGACTTTCCCGTGCCTTGTTAACCTCAACAGTAGACGTGTTTTATAATATTCGCTACCAAATTAATAAGAATAAAACAAAGATCGCTCTGTAGGTTCGTTAAGATCAATGAGGACATTACTTTACTTTCTTCAGATAGTTGAAGACACTGTCTACACAGGTACTGGTATATTGCAGCTTACAGCCATGTCAAATGATCTAAAGTTCCAATCCCGCTTTCTCTAGAGCCTTACGTTATAGACTTCGGATTCAGCACTAAAAACTACTTCGAAATTGATATTTCAATCTCTAATGCAATATACCGTAGGATGTGCGGGAGTGATTTGTCAATAGAAGCATTTAGAGGGAGAATATGCAGAAATACAAGTTTATGGTGTATGGGAGCTACCATACAATACACAAAATTTATATTCTATCAATTTTTGGTTTCAAATTAATTTACACAGTTGTACCCAATGTTCGTTTACAATACAAAACTTACTAGTTGCTGAACACAAGAAGCTTCATAAGGCAACAAAAAAAATCACATCAAATTGTTTTATTTTCAGGCTTGCAGTTCAAGAAACGGTCTTTAGGTGTGAAACTCTGTGCCAAAATAAAAAAAAATACCCATATTAACTTTCCCAAAGATAATAGCAGAAACCATTAGCTTGCAATGGCTCTATAGTCGGTGCACGCTGTCGGACACAAATACTTAGTTTATTGGAATACAACTTTTGAATAAAATATGTAAGCAATAGTTGATTAAATATTTAGCAGAAAAGGCTCTCAAATAAAAAATCGCATAATAACTGAATTTAACTGCCTTCTGGAGCACAATTTGGAAGTCAAGTTACATGTAATGAAAACCGAATTGATAAGAGATTTATTAAATTAATTTAAAAAAATAAAAATGAATTGATAAACAACTTATGCTTAACGAATGATAACGTAAATACCAAAATGTCATATGCTCAAGCCGCGAAGACAACTACATATAAGATAGGAGCAAAAAGTCGAATGAAACAAAAGAAACACTAAAAAAGTATTTGAACCCACCGCAGGCCTGGTGAAAAACGTAAAAGAAATAAATATTAAAAAATTAAGACGCTTGCGAGAAAGTGATGCAGATAGTGACCATAACTGAAAAAATAATTAATGAGCGTCTAATAGCATGTTTAATAAAACAAAATGAAGTATTCGCTGGAAAGAAATTTGTGACTAGCTATGAAAATGCTATATAGCATTAGTGGAAAGTGATGTCGTAACTTACGTAAATGTGTTGCAACAAAAAAGGATATTTATTGAGACACTTGTATCATGTTATCATGTATGAACTTTTAAATGTTTTTTTATGCTTTGATAATAATAAAGGGTGTTTTTTAGACGTGTGGTTTTCAATGAGGCAATACTTTTTCGGAGTTGGTCTTTTTGGCAGCTGTTACTTGATTTATACTCAGTTTGGTTTACCATTTCATAATGAACAGACTTACTCCGGAACAATGCTTGCAAACGTTCGGTGAATAGGCCCAAAAAGAGATGCCCATCGACCCCGATTTTTGTTCAGCGATGATGCTCATTTTTGGTTGAATGGGTACGTTAATAAACAACATTGTCGCATTTGGAGTGATGATAATCCACAAGCCATTGTTGAGACGCCGTTACATCCTCAAAAAGTCCCTGTTTGGTTTGCTCTAAGGGCAGAAGGAATCATTGGTCCATATTTCTTCAAAAATTAAGCCGGTCATAATGTTACAGTCAAAAGGAACGCTAAAGAGCAATGATTAATGACTTTTTCGTGCATGAATTGGAGGATGTTGATGTAGACGACCTTTGGTTCCAAGAAAAAGGCGCTACATGCCATACGACCAACGAAACAATTAATTTATTGAAGGAAAATATTTTGGTGAGCACATTATCTCGCGTCGTATGATCGTGCGATTTAACACCGCTGGACTATTTTTAGTGGGGTTATGTGCAGTCGCTTGTCAACGCAGATAAGCCTTAGACGATTGACGGCCCCAATTGCTGCAAAAAATGGTCGAAAATTGGACCTCTCGGATGGAATTTATTCGAGCCACCCGCGGCGGTCTCTTGCCCGAAATCATTTTTAAAACGTAATGGCAAACCCTTATCTTTATAATAAAACTAAGTTCTTGGCCATAGCGTTTTATTTCTTCTTAAAAACCACATGTCTGAAAGAAACACCCTTTTATATGCTTTTAGTAGAGACGAAAATAGGAATCAAGCAAGGAACCAAACTGTGGCCAAGTGGCCGCTGTGGTCGAATTGGTAGCGGTGCGTGCTATAACTTGATGTGCCGATGAGATCGAGGTTCGAATCTTAGTCAGGGCAAGCAAAATCTTAATAATAGAAAAAGTTTTTTTCTAATAGCCGTCACCCCTCGGCAGGCAATGGCAAACCACCGAGGGTATTTCTGCTATGAAAAAGCTTCTCATTAAATACATCTGTCGTTCGGAGTCGGCAAAAAAATTATAGGTTCCTCATTTTGTGGTATAATATAAAGACGCACACCACAAATGGTTGGAGAAGCTCGGCCAAACACTGAGCTATATAGTGTAAGCGCCAAATTATTATTATTATTAAGGAACCAAACTGTATTTATGTACGTAAACATCAATAGTATCGTCGGTACCAAGTGTGAACTAGCGCGAATTGTGTTTTAGTATATGTACACGCCTTTATCGAATATGGAACAAGTAACAACTATGCTTCTTATAAAAATGTTTGGTGTACAACAATAAAAATTATAAAAATATATCTCCACAACACCAAAATGGAGTTCTCAAATGGATCAATACACTGCGTTACAAACACCGAGTTACACACATTCTGTCTGTATGTGTATGTACATACATAAGTGCGGACGTGACATTTTTGCGCTAGTGAAAAACTTTAAGTTTGTGGTGAAAAAAGTGTGTACAAAAAGGAAAATTGTGTCTGTGAGGACCAAAGGCTGGCCTATATCCAAAGGAAGTGGTTTGTATGGTAAACCACCAAGCAGGTATGTTTTATTTTCTTTAAAGAGTTTCATATTTAGAAAAAAAATACAAAAACAAATCGGTTGCTTACTTTGGCAAGAAATCCATGTACACTTTTGGCGCCAATTAAACAGCTGAGTTTTACATTGGAATAAAGCTGATAGATTTATCAGACACCAAAGCTGCTGAAAGCTTTTAGCATAGAAAATCGTCAATTTAAGCTTGAAGGCTTCTAAAAGCTCAGCTTAAAAGCTTTCTGCGTGAAGACTTCCGGTTAGAAAGCAAGGAGGGCAATAAATAAGAAATATGGGGGAAAACGAGGGTTTGCCTGATCCTTTTAAGGCAAGTGGCAAAATGCAGAGGACACCGTCCACGAACATAAATATGGCGGAGCGAAATTTTTTAACATCCGATACTCTGTCGGTAGTGCGAGTCCGATCATCTCCGCCGGATCTGACAAAGGAAGGCAATGAGCAATCAAACGTGCTGCTCCTTTTAGGCAATAAATTGAGCAGTTTTGTCGACTTGATGGCGCCGCCAAGCCGCTCCATTCATCAACCGATACGGGATTTGGTTGATGAGATTGTTGAAATTTATGAAGAACTAAGGATTTCGAAAGGCGTATGTGCAGTAAAGGAGAGGTCGCATTGTTGTAAATGCACGCAAACCTCGCCTCCTTTAAAAAAAACTAAGGTTACATTAAAAAGAGTCATAGAAGAATCCATTACAAATAAGACGAACCCGCCCAAACGGCCCAGTATGGCGGTAATCTCAAAAGATGGCAAAGGGCGAAAAACGCGGTCTTATAGGGAGGCTCTGATAAGCTCAAATAAGGACCCTGAAGGCGAATAGATAGTACAAACGAGAGCTAAGAAGATCGTATAGGGCCACAGAAGCCTTTTGAGTGCGCTGGACAATGTTATTTCTCCAGCTTAGTTTCGTATCTAGTGTGACGCCAAGAAACTTGACTTCCTTCTTTAGATTTAGACGAATACCATTCAGTACCGGAGTAATTAACTCCGGTGTCTTATATTTTCTAGTGAAGAGTACCAACTCCACTTTTTCCGAGTTGACGCTAAGACCACATCGCGTGAAACAGTTCCCTATAGCGCGGAGTGTTCCTTGCATCAAATCACACAAGGTTTGCGGGAACTTGCCCATGTATGCTATGGCGATGTCATCTGCATATGCGACAACCCTGGCGGCACCCCGTCTCCCGCAAGAGTGAATTTACAGTTAGATTCCAGAGTAGGGGTGAAATATGAAGATACTGCAGCTGAATTTAAATCACTGTGCAGCTGCTCAGCAGCTATTGGATCAAACAATAATCGAAGAAAAAATTGATATTGAAATTTTGAGCGAGCAGTATAAGAAGTCTGGGAACTGAACTTGGATTCCTGATAACAAAGGCAAAGCATCAATATGGGTGTGTGAGCAAAAATGCATTACCGAAAAGCCTTCCAGCCATGAGTTCTTTGTAAGGGCCAAAATTGACGGAACTTATATATACAGCTGTTATGCACCTCCTAGTCTTAGCCAGAAAGAATTTGAACTTCTGCTGGATAGACTCGTTGAAGATGCGGTTTTGTGCTCTCCCAAAATAATAGCCGGAGATTTTAACGCATGGGCTCTAGAAGGGGCAGCAGCAGGACAAAGCAGCGAGGACGCGCTCTTCTTAAAGCCTTTGCACCATTAGACTTGCTTCTATTGAATAGAGGGAACAAAAATACTTTCGAAAAAAATGGAAGAGGTTCCATTATCGATATTGCTTTCTGTAGTGAATCAATGATGACAAAAGTTTCCTGGCAATTAAGCGATATTTACACACATAGCGATCACTTGGCTGTAATAATCGATGTTGATTACATGAGAAGTAGGTCTCGTGGATATGTGAAGAACGACGCAAATGCCTGGTGCACTAATTCATTTTATCTCGATATGTTTAAGTTGGTACTGGATGGTATGAAAAGCGTAACACAAATGCGGGGCAATGCAGAAAGTCTATCCGATGAACTTTATAAAGTACTAGCTTGGGCTTCTGATGCATCTATGAATAGAAAAGTGCGCAAAAATAGCCGCAACCCTGTTTATTGGTGGAATGCTGAAATCTTGTGGTCTGAATGCAACAAAGCCAGAAGAAAATACCAAAGAAACAGATCTGATATTCTGAGAGATGAATTTAAATGCTTGCGTAAGCAATTAAAAAATGCAATAAAGGCAAGCAAAAAATCTTGTTTCAAAGAGCTTTGTAGTGAGATTGACGAGTACCCTTGGGGTGGCGCCTACAAAATTGTTATGAAAAAGTTTAAAATTAGCCAAAAGCAGATGCCAACATGTCCCACTCTACTCAAGCAAATATCCGAAACGCTTTTTCTCAAAGATAGCCCCCAAATGAGGCCTGTGAATAACAATACATTGACAATTTGTCCACCTGTTATACCGGATAAAAATCTAGCTGCAGCTGAACGGCTAAAGAACGGCAAGGCTCCGGTATACCGAACATTGCCATCAGAGCGACAGTAGCTGATTCCCCTATGGCCTTCTCACATGTCGTTAATATATGCCTGCAAACTGGCGTTTTCCCGAGGAGGTGGAAAAAGCAGAAGTTAGTGTTGCTTCCAAAGCCCAACAAGCCTCCAGGTGATTCAGGTTCTTACAGCCCACTTTGTATAATAGAGTCGTTAGGCAAATTGTTGGAACGGGTAATTTGCCATCGGTTATTGACACACATTGACACCTATCAATGTTTGTCGGAAGCCCAGTACGGGGTTTGGAAAGGGAAGATCCACAGTCGATGATATTTGTCGCGTCACTGAAATAGCGGATGAAGCAATATCAGGCAAGCGCTGGAAGTACGGTTCGAAAGAATACTGCGCAGTAGTAACCTAAGACTTTAAAAACGCGTTTAACTCATTAAAGTGGTCGCACATTATTAATGCATTAAAGGCAATAAATACTCCACCTTATCTTATAAATAATAGCTATCTTACTGATAGAGTTCTGTTTTATAATACTGATCTAGGTAGAAATAGATATGACGTCAGCAGAGGAGTTTCCCAAGGCTCAGTTCTCGGCCCAGTTTTTTCGATTATTGCTTACGATGGAGTCCTGCGTCTACCTGTTCCAAAAGGAGTGAAGGTAATCGGATACGCAGACACAGAAAAAATTCAATTGACCACGAAAGACACGGCTATATTAATCGATGACTGGCTCAAGACCAAAGGACTCCAATTCGCAGCTCATAAAACCGAAGGGGTGCTTATAACAAGCAGAAAGAAAAAGGAAACTACACGTCTAGACATCAATGGGTATGTATTCGAAACTATGCCTGCAGTACGGTATTTAGGTGTTATGATAGATGCCAGGCGCTTTCCGCACTGTTTCATATGAGGCGGCCTGTGTAATTGTTGGCATAATGCCTGCCGACCTGCTGGCTAACGAAATCCAGCGAACCTATCAGACGGCCCGAGATAAAGGCACAGCCCTCTCAGTACAAGAGACAGAGGCCGAACGCCATAAATGCCTAACCCAATGGCAACAACGTTGGGCCACGTCGACAAAGGGACGCTGGACTTCCCGACTCATCCCGAGTATCGAGGCTTGGCTTGGAAGATCGCATGGCGAAATAGACTTTTGTATGACCCAGTTGTTAAGTGGGCACGGCCGTTTCGAAGAATACTTATGTAAATATGGTCATGATAATACAATGGTTTGTGCCTCGTGTGAGACTGTGGCGGAGAACGCAGAACACATGCTGTTTTCTTGTCTTTGGTTTTCATTTGAGCGGGAGAAATTAAGAATCGTCATGAAGGTAGATCCAAGGCCAGAAAATCTGATATCCTATATGATTAATGATAAAGCAGTTTGGCAGTAAAAAACATCTGTAAGGAAATAATGACTGAGCTCAGAATACGCGAACAACGCCGTCGTTTAGCAACGCGATTAGTCATGAATATGTTTAATCTTGTATCTTTCACAGGCGAAGTCGTAGCAGGACGCTCTTGAACCCCTAATCACCTTACGTGGATGGGGGACTATTTTTATTTTTTCTCCCCTTTTCCGAAAAAGTATATTTAGAAGAAATTTTAAATAATAATTGTACCAGTAACGACAATGTAGCCTCCATTGAGGATTTTAATAAAAGTTTGTATAGGAAGGAGTTAGTTGATTTTTTTGATCTTTCAAAAAATTGGAAAGGCGATAATACAGAAACAAAGATTGATGACATACATATGTATCAACAAGCAGGGAATCTGTTTCTTGTGAAAGATTGGATGAACATCGGATTCGAATCATGAAAATATTTTGTTTAAAATTTATTTATTTATTTATTGAGTCTATTGAACATATAAAAGTTTCCTTACAGATTAATAACAATATTATGCTTAATAACTAAGAAAAGAAAATTTCAAAATCTAAAAAGTTTAATCCAAAAGATTTTTAAAAACATTTTATTATATATCATATTAAATTCACCAATGGTACGGGCAATAGGGGTATTACGACCATATTCAGTTTTGTAATTAACACCATAAACCGGCAAAAGTGTCGTAAACTTCGCTAAGGAATGTTAACATTAAGTTTTACTAATTGCGCCATTACCCAAATTAAATAATAAAAGACAAAGAGAGTATATTTCTAGAATCCAACGATTTCAAATTTATTAAAAGTAGGCGTAAACTATACGAAGGTACTGTTTCCGAAAAATTTAAAGAGCGTAAAGCAAACTTAAGGAAAACTTTTTGGACACGTTCAACACACGATCGTTGCATATTCTAAGTTAGAGCGTACAAAAGTTGACAATATTGTTTCAATTAATAGCAAGACAAATTATAACATCTTGGGAACACTATACTCTATGTTCGATCATTAATCTATCTCTTTCTACTGGTGTGTTTATAAATCGATGGAAGGTCGCCTCCATTACCCCTATTTATAAATCAGGAAGTAGGAATGACATAAACAATTATAGACCAATTTCTAAGTTAACAGTTTTTTCAAAGCTTTTCGAACAGGTGGTTAAAGAAAAAATTACTTTCGCTACAAAATCCATTTTAGAGCCGCATCAACATGGATTTGTTAGTGGGCGTTCTTCCGTCAGTAACTTAGCCATTTTCTCTCAATACTGCATCTCAGCATTTAAATGTGGGTTACAAATAGACACCATTTACACAGACTTCTCTAAAGCCTTTGATAGAGTTTCCCATGCAATTTTATTGCATAAACTCAAATGTATTGGTTTCCACTCTGTTTTTTTGGCTTGGCTAAAAACTTTTCTATCGAATCGGTTGTTATTTGTTGAAATAGAAAATTGCAAGTCACATTCTTTTGATGCGTCCTCGGGTGTCCCACAAGGTAGCATTCTTGGCCCAATTTTATTTATTCTCTTCATTAATGACATTGGTTCATGTTTTAAAAGCTCAAATTTTTTGCTTTATGCTGATGATTTGAAGTTTTTTCGTAGTATAACCTGCGAGACTGATTCTCATCTCCTACAACAGGACTTAAATAATCTTGTCGAATGGAGTCGCAGGAATAAACTTTCATTGAATATTAATAAATGTTTCCATATGTCTATTTCTAAATCTCCGGAGTTTCGGCAATCGTGCTATTTTATTTTTAATCACCAACTTATTTCAGTTAAAGATTTTGTCGATCTTGGAGTTGTGTTCGATAACCGTTTTACTTTCAGAAATCACATCTGTTATGTCCTACCTAAGGTTTACAGTAATCTTGCTTTTTTACGCCGCTACTCTAAAGATTTTAAAGATCCGTATACTAGGAAACTTCTCTACAGTAGCTTTGTTCGTTCAAAGCTTGAGTATACCGCTATTATATGGAATCCGATTTATAATTGCCATGCTACTCGAATTGAAAGGGTGCAACGTAAGTTCATTCGCTTTGCCCTTCAATCGATAAAATTTGAAGAGCCGCTGCCCCCATATAGTGCTCGCTGTATGTTAATAAGCTTGAAATCACTTGAGAGTAGAAGAATAATCCAGTCTCTAATGTTTGTATATGATGTAATTAATAGTTTCGTTGACTGTTCCGAATTACTCGAGCTGATCAGTTTTAATATACCCAGCAAAGCTCTTCGTTTTCAAAAACCATTTTATCTTCATGTGATCACAGCCAATTATTTTCTTCATGCACCAATATTTAGGGCGCTTTTAGAGTTTAATAAAATTTCAAAGAGATTAAATATTGATTTTTCATCACCGAGATCTGTTTTTAAATCAGCCATTGACGATCTGTATCGTTAGTTTTAAGAAAATTGTATATGTAAATACCTCTAGTCTGTAAGATATACTATGTCATAGACTGAATAAACAAATAAATAAATAAATATTATCTCCTCAACACATTTCTATTCAAAATAAAGATATATTCTTGTATAATACGGTATGAAATGCTATGATACTCTGACATACTCGAAAGAAATTAGCTTGAAGTTGATGAATAAATGGTACGATTTTGAGCTACGAGTAGACGTAGATTAATTAAGCTTAAAAAAGCCAAATACATGGAGCATAAAATTACGTGTAATAATGGGAACAACAAGGCTATGTAAACACCTTGTGTCCAACGATAATAATGTCAACAATAAAATAATGATAAAAGTGAAACCTGTAGTGTGGAATAATAGTTCCAGCGCTGGTAGTTCCGATTTATATCTCGTTTAGATTTTGAGCAGGTCACAGACTATAAGCATCTCGAAGCGATTTTAGACGAACATCGAAACTGTCCTTTAAATGGCTGTTCAGATCACAAGTTTTTGTTTCTAAAGATAATTATCGCACTGGGAAAGAATATATTGCTGACCCCTATCGAGAATATTAAAGGAAACTGTTAGTGTTGCATTTTGGTTGGCAAAAATCTTCCGCTGAACCCTCCGCGAGGGATAATGGACACCACAGATTTGGGTGTTCTGTGCGATGCCAGAATGGGTGCCCAGCGAAGATCAGGAATCCGTGCCATGTGCCTAAGCTTCTCAATAGTTAAGCAGATGGAAATGGCTCATGATCGTGGTATGGTGGCGGTGTCACCGAGGATCGTCCAGGCTGGGGCCCCTAAATAGTCCAGTCACGATTGTGTAACTGAGGTCTTACCCCGGGTATTGCGGATCTCTGCCCGGGGGGACGAACCCTTCTCCGCTACACCTGGGACTTAAAAGATGTATAGAACAACAACAACCAAAACAGAGTCCGGGCCTCTTAAAGAGTCGGAAGTGCAACTACCCAAAAACCTTAGGGCCTATGCAATTGCTGTTTAGCTGCTAAAATCATCGCCTTTTATTTTAAATGGGCTTAAAATTTCACCTATCGACCAGACTAGAGTTCCAGTCTTGCCATGTCAGGCAAATCAAAGCCATTCAACCAACTTCGACAGCAACTTCAGAAAAAGTTACAGAAGCAGTTGCCCATGTTTATCGAAACGATGAGCGGACATTTAACATCAACTATGAGAATATAGCAGTCTGAACAGTAAAGGAAAATACAAGAGTTTAGGAGTGAGCTGAAATTGCTTACCGAAGGCTTCGCAGCGTAATTTTCAACGCTGCAGTCTACTGTCATTCGCCATTCTACCGGAAGCACATCGATTTTGAAGTAATCCAATTTTCAACAGAACCAGTACCCAATTATAGTCAATCAGCGTATGATCATTTACCTGCAATCAATTATACTCGTATTCATGTACGCTTGATTTCAGTAGTTACCGCTGCCCCATCGTGTAGGAAAAAGTAGTTTTCACCAAACTTTCTTAGTAGTTGACTCACATACGCCCGCGATATTGGGGCTAAAGCTATTATCGGCACAGCAAGCAAGCGTTAGTCTTCGTGATTTTCGGCTGAAAACCAAAAGTCACTTGACACATTTAGTCAAACCGTCGTTAACCGAAGAAGAAAATGTGATTTTGCGGACAGAAGTGTTCCTATCACACCGCTCCCTTCCCGCATAACGTATATCGTTTCGAGAATCGTTTCGTAAGTTAACTGAAGTCAATTCATTCATTTCTTCGAGTCATGGTACAACATTAGTACCTATTCGGCAAACAAAGAATCATTAGCAAAGCGAGGCGTAGTGGCTGGTTTGGTAGACGATCATTTTTGTGAGGATAAAGCATGGCTCAGTGTGAAATATTCATTTCGGGAACCAAACGAGTGTAGAATTTTCGCTGTATTATTTACATATTACCTCTCCATTTAGATATTTCATCAACAGGTACTATATTCATGCGTGGGAAACGTTTAAGAATACCTGTATCACTTACAGAAAGGGTAATTGTACTCGCACGCGAAGGGAATCGAAGGGAGTCGACGATGAAGACAGCTAATGGCGAACGTTTCGTAGCCTGTAATCGACAGTGAGGTTCAGGGCTTCGTCAAATGTTGACATTGTATTTTCGATTGCATTGGATGTGTTAGTACTTGTTTGTGAAATATAATCCCATCGGGCAATGGGCGGGCCCTTGGAGTGTTCGAGAGAAAGATTCTTTGAAAGATTTATAGGCCTTTACTACATTGCGACGGCGATTACAGTATACGATGGAACGATGAGATTGACGAGTTTTATAACGACGTAGATATAGCGCAGCGAATTAAGTTTCAGCGGATTCGCTGGCTAGATCATGTCGTTTGAATGGATGAAAGCACTCCAGCCCTGGAAGTATTCGACGTGGTAGCAGAAGAAAAGGGAGGCCTCCTCTGCGTTGAAAAGACCAAGCGGTAAAGGACTTGGGTACCCTTAGTATTTCCAATTGGGGACAGTTAGCGAAAGATACTAATAACTGGCATGCTGTGCTGAGCTCGGCCAAAATCGCCTAGGAGGTTATAGAGCCAATTAAAAAAGAAATTAATTGGCATTTTAGGAAACTTTGATCATTTAACTCCATTTATTCGGGTATTTTTTAAATTCTAAATTTTACAAATGCTTTATTTGTAAAAGCAAAATTATTAATGAAATTATTATTAGCTCAGAACCTGATGACAATGCAATACTAATGTAGATTAAACGGGTTAAAAGCCATAGGAATCGACATATGCGTAATACCGGCATTTATATTTCGATTTTAGACCATATTTATCTGTACAGCCCCCAAAATAAGAGTAATTTTACACAAATGATATTTCAGTTGGGAAATTCCTAAAACCCGCATTTTCGCCGATGTTTTAGTTTATTTTAATCGAGACAATAATATATAAAAATATGAAAATCATTTATTTATTAATCTCAATTGAAGCATTTTTTCAAACAAAAGTTAAAAATAGTAAATAACATAGAAATTTTGATTTTAATGTCTTAATAGTTTTTATAAAAAATGTATAAGACTGAAAACAGTTAACGGGGCGCGGTGAAAATTTATGAAATTGGCAAGTTGAGTAGAATATGTGTATTTGTACGGTGAACGTTCGTTCAATTCCCTTTTTTTGCAACCCAATGAGTCTCATACAGCATTAATGCATGATGGTTTACAGAGAAGATACATTTTAACGCGTAGCGTGTTCACAAAATATAGTCAAACCATACATTTTGGCAACTTATGTATAATTATTTTTCAACATTCTCTAACAAAAAAAAACTGTATACCAAATGTATATGTAAGGAACTAAAAAATTCATCATAGCTTACAAAATTGCATTAATACTCGTATTTAATTTTTTTTTACTAACGCTCTTTTGCAATTTTCTCCATATGAAAATATCGCGGTTTCGGATTATATACAGGAAATATTGATTAATTTAAAGAAACAAAAATTATCCAAATATGTGGTTGTGTTATAGTTTGTGAACAGAGGACAGAACTTTAAATAACCACTTCTTTGAAACGTTATTGAAATTGCTTTTATAAGTACATAAATAGTAGCTGAAAAACATGTATTAAGTATAAAATCTTACCAATAGAAGTGCAGAAATGCTGATGTGCATACAACGTTTTCATACATCGTTTATTGCGTAAATCCCAAACCCTAATGGTTTTGTCATCACTTGCGGATATAAGATATTTACCGCCTGGATGAAAAGACAATCCTCTGACCCAATTGTCATGACCATTGAGTGTAAATAGGCAAACACCAACGCTCACGTCCCAAATCTGTAAAAACACAATCTTGATTATATAGAGAACGATTTTTAATTTAAGCAAATGAGTAGTATAAACACCCAACACGACAGTGGGACTTTCATAATTAACCAAGCCTTTGGGCGGCAGTGCAATCAGTTCGCATTTTGGTTTGTCTATTAAAATAATTTGGTTCATTTATCTTTAAAAACCTCTTTTAAATGAAAATTAGGTAAGTTGTGGATTCAATGTGCAAGTTCCAAAATTAAGTTATTTTATTATAATAACAACATTTTGGAGCTTACACTTTATAGCTCAGTACTTGGCAGTGCTTCTCCATTTGTGGTGTGCGTCTTTATGTTATACCGCATATGGAGGGACCTACAGTTTTGCGCTGACTCCGTACGGCATATGTATTTTATGAGACCGCTATTAGAAAAGAAATTGTCTATGATTTACATTCCACTTGCCTTGGCTGAGATCGACCACATCGGTCACATTTATTTATTTAATTTTAAATAACTTTGGAACCTTGAAGTAAGGAGAACAAGTTTTGACTTAAAATTTTTTAGAGGATACACGAGGGTGGTCTGGAAAGTTTCCAACCTAACAGTTAAATAAGACATTTTATTTTAATTTTAAGAAGCGAAAAATACCGACTTTGGGAGAACGAGTTTGAAAACGTCATTTTTAGAGATGAAAAAAAGTTTAATTTAGATGGTCCAGATAGCCATCACAAAATCTCATATATGCTTTCTATATCCGACTTGTACACAAGGGTATTATAACTTTGTTCGCATAACGGTTGTTTGTAACAGCAATAAATAATCGAGATAGATATAGACATATATATACTAAAATTACCAGAAAGATAAGAGGAATCGATTTAGCCCGGACTGTCTGTGCGTCCGTCCGTCCGCCTGTCTGTTCGTGGTTACAATAAGTTGAGTAAAAATTGAGATATCTCAATGAAATTTAGTACATAGATTGCTCTTTGAATAGGGTAGGTATTGAAAATGGTCAAAACCGGTTAATACCTACGCCCACCTCCCATATAACGGAAGTTTTCGATAAATGCAAAAACTCCGTTTTTTCGGTATCTATTACAGCAAATTGAGTGAAATTTGGTATTTGGAGCGATTTTGAACTAAGAAATTAGGTATTTATGAAATATTGAAAAATGGGAGTTGCCACGCCCACTTATGAAAAAGTTTCCGTATTATAATAACAATGTTAGGTATCGTCACACAATTTGTTAGAAACGTTTTTCTTGATATTGCTATAATTGTCGTAGAAAAGTTTTGAATTCGGATTATAACCACGCCCACCTCCCATATAACGGAAGTTTTGGAAAATGCAAAAACTCCGTTTTTACGGTATCTATTACAGCAAATTGACTGAAATTTAGTATTTGGAGCGCTTTTGAACTAAGAAACTAGGTATTTGTGAAATGTTGAACAATGGGCGTTGCCACCCCCACTTATGAAAAAATGTCTGTATCTTAATAACGGTGTAAGGTATCGTCACAAAATTTGGGGAACAAATTTTCCTCAATATCGCTGTTATCGTCGTTAAAAATTTTGAAATCCGACCATAACCTCGTCCACCTCCCATATAACTATGGCTACCAGACGTCGCGGTTTACCCGGACACGTCCCGGTTTTATACTATTTGTCCCGGTGTCCCGGTCCAACCTTAAAATTCCCGGTTTTCGTCTTAGTGTCCCAGTTTCAGATTTAATTGCACAAATATGAAGAAAAGTTCAAAACTCACTACCGGTTTCATTTGTGATATAGTTACATCTCCCAATATTGGCAATAGTTGAACTTTGCATAATAAATATGTATCGATAACACTGTGTAACACTGAAAATGAACTTTGAAAG
The DNA here is from genome assembly GCA_963971545.1 of Philophylla caesio. Lineage (NCBI taxonomy): Eukaryota > Metazoa > Arthropoda > Insecta > Diptera > Tephritidae > Philophylla > Philophylla caesio. Next base: position 65,342,341 of record OZ020606.1, read on the forward strand.
AGACCTAGCCTAGGCGTTAGGCCTTATAAAACTAAGAAAAACTGTATACTTGAAATTTGCGAAACACCCCCAAAATCTCATTTTAGGGCCAAAAAACGGTTTTTGAGGTCATTCGCTGTCAATCATCAATATCTTTGCGAATTTTCATCCGATTCAAAAGTTGTTTATATATTTTGAAAGGTGACAAATTACTATTTTAATGGCGTATAACTCATCAAAATCAAACGAGAACTGACGAAGCTACAGAGAAAAAAAATCGTAACTTAATAAAAAAAAATTAATTTTGAAACTTTGACTACGATTTTACGATAGACAATATTATTAAAGTGAATTTAGTACTGCGTCGATTAAGCTATTTCAATCGAAAATCGGTTGGAAATTGACAGAGTTATTACTATTTAAATTATTTTAGATGATGACCATATTTAAAAATTCATACATTTTGATTATCTTTCAACTTCAAATTTTTATTGTGACTGAAAATAAAAAAAAATTAATCATTAAAATGCTAAATAACTTTATAGCTAAAAATGTTTGCTTGATCTTCTGCGTTTATAAGACGAGTCATCTGTTTCACGTTTGAGTGACCAGCAGTAATTAGCTATCATCCTAACTTGGTTCTTTCCTGTAAACCGTTTTTTAATGTTGGAGATTTCTTGGTGAAATCTTTCACCTTGTTCGTCGCTGAATTGACCAAGATTATCCGGGAAAAATTCCAAATGAGAATGCAAAAAGTGAATTTTTATAGACATGTTGCATCCCATTTCTCCATAAGCTTCCAAAAATTAATGGACCACCTCAACGTAATTTGAACTTCTCGTGTTTCCAAGAAAGTTTCGGCACAAAGAAATGAAACTCAGCCATGCTCTTTTCTCTACTGGGTTAAATTTTTTTATGAATCATCAGTCATAATCTTACGAATCTGCGGTCCAACAAAAACGCCTGTAATTCATGATCAAAATGTAAAAATAAATTAGGATGAATTCTTTTTGAAGAATTCTTGTTGGGAAATTTTTATAAGTACCTTCTTTAATCTTGGCGTCACTCAACTTGGGGAATACAAGTTTCAGTGTAGAAAAGCCTCGCTGTTTTTTTCGAGTCGTTTAACAAACTGTTTCATGTACCCCAATTTTAAATGCAATGGCGGCAAAATTATATCATCAGGCTTAACTAATGCAATATTGAGAACATTATTTTTGCCAATTTGAAACTTTCTCGGTGGCCATATGTTACACTTGTAATGATTTTTGGCACGACTGTCCCATTCACAAAAGTAACAAGGATATTTAGTGTAGCCACCTTGCATACCAAGTAGAATTTAGGACTTTAAGGTCCGAGACAATCTGCCAGCGAAATTTATTGTATTTAAGCAATCGTAGAATTTTTTCCATCGTTTGATAAGTCTCTTTCATATCAGTAGCGTATGCCACTGGATCTGATGGCAATTCATTTCTGTTGTGCAGCAATACTGCTTTCAGACCTACGATGTTAGTCAATTGAAAATGAATTGATAAATTGTATTCAAATTTAGTTCTCTCACACTCATAACACATTAAATACTTACTTTTGCAAGAACCGTCTAGAAATAATCGCCAATCTTGTGGACAGTGCACGTGATCGAGTGCAGCAAACAATTCATCCACATCAACGCAATAAACTAGTTTGTTATTGGTGTCATCAGCTTTGAAAATGTGTTCGAACGAAGATAGGTCTCTGTCTCGTGCAGACGTTACTTTAAAGTTACTGTCTACTATATTCCACTGCTTTAATCTGGAGGCCAGAATCTCTGTCTGTCTTATAGACAGATCCATATCCCGCACAAGATCACAATAATCGTGATTTGACCCGAAATGACGTTCCGTTTCTATTGCTTTGGTTGGAAGGTACGGTTCGTCATTTACCTCATTAGAAGATTTGTGGCTTGAATCAGGAAATGTAGCTGGATTTTTGTCTTTAGTTCGCTGATCTTGTTTTCCTCTTGGAATCGGTTTCGATACAGTCAACACATATTCTATGAGGTGGCGACTTTTATAGTGGTGACCAGTGATTTTTGTTTGGCAAAAGTAGCAATCCTCCGGCTTGTGATATATTTGATAATGCCAAGCCATAGGAGTCACAAACGGCAGACGCTGGTCATCGCATTTACCGGTTTTCCATTGTTTTAATGTTGTACAGCACATCGAACAAATATATTCGGGTTCATACCAAGCACTTTCCACGTATGAGCAACTGAAAAAGAGGTTGAATGCTTCAACCACAGCTTTATTTGTTCTTAAATCGAACCGATATTTCTTATCAACAAATAGACCGCAGGCGTAACAAAATTTGTTGCGCCTATCACACATTTTACCACACTTATTACACAATATAATTGCGAAGCGGTCGCAAGGTTGAATTGACGGCGTAAATTTATTAGATGACCACTCAAAATTTTTGGAAATGAATGTGTTTAAAATAATTCCTCATACTTGCTATGTTTCTAGTAAAATAACGCAATGAAATGCGGTCAAAGTAGAAAAATTAAAAAAAAAAAAACTTTTCGCAAGGTAAATTTATTTAATAGCAGAAAAAATTTAATAGCTTCGTCAATTTTTGTCCGATTTCATTGCATGAGCACTCAAAATTTTTGGACATGAATGTACTTTCAAAATAATTCCTCATACTTGATATATTTTTAGTAAAATACTGCAATAAAATGCGGTCAAAGTAGAAACGAAGAACGGTTTTTTAACGGTAAAGCAAGATTTTGAGAGTGTTACAAATTTTCCAAAAACCGTTTTGAGTTATATTCGACCAGGTGAACCATTTCCAATATGTCACTTTAAAAGTTCATTAAATTTTTTCCATTTTGTAACACTGTGTAATCGATATAAAGTGCCCATACTAATCACCAGCAGCTGTTTTCGATTTGTTTAACTTCTTTGGTTTTTGTGGTGGTTTTTTGAGTTTGTTTTTTGTGCATGCTTTTACATCCAATGTAAGTTTTCGCCACAAAGTTTATACAGTATATAGTATGTGTTTAAAGTGTTTATTATTACCCTTAGAAAATGCCAAAGAGGAAGTGCAAATTCCTTCCCGCTTACACAGAAGAGTGGGCGTTCATCAAATGAGGAAGAAGTGTGCCCGAATCTTTGTGTGCATTTTGCAATTCCAATATATCCATCAGCCACGGTGAACTGTCAAATATTATTGACCATATCGCAAGTGTCAAACATAAATCGAACCTTTGCGAGGCTTCAACGTCAAAAGATATTTCTTCGTTTTTTGTAAAACAAAAGACAGCACAATGTCATCTGATCTCCGCCGATGAGTTAACGACTGCTTTTAAAATTATAAATCACCATCAATCATTCAGCTCCGTAGATTGTACTACTAAACTAAATGCACTTTGGTGGAAGGGAAAGGCGGGGACTAAATAACATTTTTTATAAATTAAAAGAAATTTCCGGAAAAAGCATTGAAGGAATAAGTTGCCCCGCTCATATACTTCACAACACAGTTTCAAGCGCAGTGGATGCGATGTCAATCGATGTGGAATCTGTGGTATTTAAAATATATAAATACTTTTCTATATTCACTGTAAGAACGGAGAGGCTTAAAGAATTTTGTGACAATGCGGACACAATGTACAAATGAATTCTCTCTTATAGTAGAAGCCGGTGGCTCTCATTAGTATCAGCTATAGAAAGAATCTTGCAAATGTGGAAGCCGCTTCAGAATTTCTTTTCTAATGAAAAGAACGGTCCTAAAGCTATTACTGATTTTTTTAACAACCCCTTAGCCGAAGCGTATCTGTCATTTATTCACTGCCAATCTTTCTTGTTTGAAAAACAAATTAAGAAAATTGAAAAATACGCAATCACAATTATGGAAGTGCAAAAACTAATTAATGAAACTAGAGAAAGGTTACAAATCAGATTTGAAAATAGTTTTTTAGGAAACCAAGCAAGCCTCATTTTAGAGCAGTTAAAGCAGAAAAACGATATTTTCTCAAAAGAAATTTTACTTTTTAAAGGGTATGTAAATAACTTCTTTAATACAGCAAAAAGTTACTTGGAAGAATGGGGTGTTCATTTAATTCAGTATAATGTTTTTAACTGGATGACCTTAGATAACATACCAACTTGGCAAGAAGTTCAAAAAACAGTAACGTATTTAAGTGGAAAAAATAAAGAAATTTCTGACGAATGCTTTGAAGAGGTTATATATTTGAAGCAGTTTATTGAAAGTCAAACTGATAATTTTAAATGTAAAAACCCAAATGAAAAATGGCTTTATTTTTTCAACAAAACTAAAGAAAAGGAGCACAATACTTGTATGCGATACCTGGTCATAACGCAAATGTGGAGCGAAATTTTTCTCTTATTTCATCTCAATGGACTAAGTAAAGAAAATCGCTCCATATTTGTACGTTAGAATGCATAATTCATTACAAAGTTAATCTTAATATGACGTGCACAGAGTTTTACAATTATATAAAGAATAAGGCAGAAGTTTTGAACCAAGTTCACAGCAACGAAAAATATAATTGATTTTTTAATGTAATGTTGCGAGCATACATAAATTTTTTCTTGTATTAAACCTACTAATTAATTTTAGCCGCTTGAAGTGTGATTGTTTTGAACTGTAGTGGTGATAAGTTGTTTTGTTTTGTTGGTGTACTTTGAAATGATCTCATGTATTTCTGTGTTCTTTTTTGGGATATGTAAAAATAAAATTTTACCGCTTATGTATGTCAGTAATTATTATTTTTGTGGGAGAAGGGGTGGGGTTTTATGTTTGTTGTGTAGGATTTACCAAAGTGTCCCGGTTTGGCAACAGAGATATCTGGCAGCCCTACATATAACGGAAATTTTGAAAAATGCAAAAATTTCGTTTTTTTTTCTTTATCTATTAGAAAATATTAATTAAAATTTGATATTTAGAGAGATAGTTAATTAAGAAACTTGATTTTTATGAAATTTGGAAAATGGGCGTTACCACTCGCACTTATAAAAAAACGTATCTCAATAACGATGTCAGCTATCGTACCAAAATTTGAAGAACATATTGTCCTTGATTTCACTAGCATCACCGTCAAAATTTTTTTTAAATCGGACCATAACAACGCCCAACTTCCATATAACGAAAATTTTGAAAAATGCAAAAAATTCGTTTTTCAGTATTTATTGGATGAAATTGGGTAAAGTTTAATGCTAGCTACGATTTGAAAAAAAGAAACGGGAGAAAATTCAGCTAACCATTCTACAAAACTTAGCAAGATCCATGCCACGAAGCCTATGTTATGTATGTTAAAAGTACATACGGGTAATACTATTAGATACTGAAAATATTTAAAATTTCAACGACTTAAATTTTATTTAATCATATACATATGTACGTGGCCGCTGTGGTCGAGTGGTTAGCGGTACGTACTATTTCTATATATGCCGGGGAGTTCGAGGTTCGAACAGGGCAAATAAAATCTTAAAATATAAGTTTTTTCTAATAGCGGTAACTCCTCGGCAAGCAATGGCAAACCTCCGAGGATATTTCTGCCATGAAAAAAGTTCTCCATAAAATACATTTGCCGTTCGGAGTCGGCACAAAATTGTAGGTCCCTCCATTTGTGGTATAATATAAAAACGCACACCACAAGTAGTAGGAGAAGCTCAGCCAAACACTGAGCTATATAACACCGACCAACAAAAAAATTTCTTTTTTGCGCATGGGTTTTTTTTTATATATATTTGGTTATATAAGGAAATAGATATAGGAAAGGACGATTACAAATCGAAAATATTTAGTTTTTAAGCAATTATAGCGATTTGGCCATTTTTGATTATCGCGCCTATATAATGTCGGTCTTCGCGCGCTGTTGCCGTCGAAACAGAGGGATGCGCACGGGAGATAGTGTTGCTTGCATCGCTCGGTGTGTAAGACAGTATGTGGTTGCACATTGCAGACGAATGATTTTGTTTCCTGTAAAAACCAGTAGGAACTGTCTGCGAGAAGTTGTAAACGAGACGCTGACTCGTTTTTCACGCGAATTTATTAAAGTAAGAGAGAAAAAGTATGATTTAAGTACAAATTTAAAGATTTACGAAGCATATCAAGCTTACTTCAATTAATCGACATCCGCTCCAATACCACATACAGAAACAAATACTGTACCTGTGTTGGAAAATCAACTACTCTCTTCCCTTAGTACAGCCATCCATCACGGATTTCATCTGTATCCATACATTCCGAATTCGTTCTGGAATCTGAACCAAAAATACCACGTCCCATTAACTCTGAAGAATAATTATTGAACAAATTATGGATTGTGATATTTTCTTACTTAGCAAAAAGCCGGGAACAGTTTTAAAGCAGTAGTGCACGGTTTCCTTGGAAATCATAGGGCGGACAATTATAACGAGCTGATCACTGACATGATTACGAATTGCTCCATCGTCGGATGTAGAATGTCTCTAAAGATGTTACATTCTCATTTAGATAAATTTAAAGATAATATTGGAGCTTATTCGCAAGAATCAAGATATCGCTTCCATCAAGATATAATTAAATTTGAGAGACGTTACCAAGGCCAGTATACTGAAAGCATGATGGGGGACTATATTTTGGGGTTAATAAGAGAAAATTCTACGGAACATGACAGAAAAATTAAAACTGTTAATTTTTAAACATTTGGAGTCTATTTTAAAATGTCTATTGTAAGAATGAATCCTAAATGAATGATGGGTATCTTTTAATAAATTATTTATATGTAAAATTGTTGTGTATTTTTATTGAGATGAATTTTTCAATTTTTATACATAAAAGAAAATTCAGAACTTATTTTGAGGTATAAAAGCAACAAAAATAAACCCGTGCCCAAAAATGCTGCAGACCGGTGTAATGTAAGCGCCAAATTATTATTATTAATATACTAGCACATTTTGTGGAGCACCAATTCGCGAAAACACGAACATCAATTCAATGGTACTGAAAATTTGCCCTTGTGACTTGTTAATAGTTATTGCAAAGCATGTTTTTACGGGGAACTGTACTCGTTTCAAACTAAACGGTAAATTTGTTGGTATTATTGGTATCTTTGGGATCATGGTGATTTTTCCTGGTGCAGGCCCGGTTAATCGCATGTATAATATTAGGCATAAAACGCGTGATTTTGAGTAGTGTACGGTTACATAAACTTGGAGGCTTAAGATTTTGCAAAAGTATTATTGGTGTATCAATTTTAAAGCCTAATTCATTTGGTGGTAGTCCCAAGGGTTTAGAGAGTTAAGAAACTCCGTTGGGTAGTGAGCAACATCACCTTGTTCTGTCAATGAGTCCATAGGCTTGTATACTTTATATTCTGTAGACTCTTTGCGAAATTACTTTGTTAATCTCGTCTGCGGCAGAATTGCACATTGGTCATATCTGGATATACAAGATAATAAGTTGTTAAATCGTTCTAACTCAGTTTCCCATAACATATGAAGTGTTGCCATTGCGAGTTATGTATATGGTACCGTTGTTTATTTTCGGTAGCTATTCAGCAAACTGATTTGTATGACCACCTTTATTAAGCTGAACTCGCATATTGATACGACAATTTTAGTTTCTGGATTTATGCGACATTGTACACCCGTTCCGTATTATGAGCGATGCTTTTTGGAACACAACAGCGACTGCACAATTTTTTTTATCGAACATATACCGGTCTTTTCAGCAGCAGTAGTTTTGGCTTCACCACGAACTTTCGTCAAAAGAAGTGAAGTCACAAACGTCTTGCATGTTCCTCAAGGCGCGTCTATAAAAAAAAAACATTTCCTGATTAATATTAAACGTTGTCTCACGCATACATATATAAAAGGTTATTGAAGTTCCAGTTACGACGGTTAGGTTCGGGTAAACCGAAATCTTTCAAGCATTTTTCTCCATATACAAAAGTTAAGTCCTCTAGAAGAATTAGTCCTGTGCTGAAAATGGAAAAATTTCTGCACATTTTTTTCTTTTTAATAATTTTAAAATAAAAACCTCAATTATTTGTTCAATTGTTCTGCGTTAATTTGAACACGCAATTCAAAGTTTTTGCTTTATTGTTTTACTCTCTTAAGGCCTGTATGCAGCTCTCAAGAAAAACCTCTATTGTTGGCTGGCACAGAACTTGCCACAATGGAGGAAAGGCTCAATAGGAAGGCCCCAAGATACCGTGTAAGTCCGTATCTCCGGCAAAGAGATAAAAATGGGAAGTTTGATTGTATGATATATTACAACCATTTTTGTTGCGAATACGAATTACGAGGCCGCATGATTTCATTTGCGAAAAGGCCAAACTGGCTATGGTTTTAGAGTATGCATTTTAAAATTCAAAATCTTATCTTATAACTAATTATTAAAATCAACAGGTACTTTGCAACGGGTGATTTATGTCGACATATAGCATGCTGTTAGCAGCATTTTGGCTCAATCATAACGCAAGTAAGTGAAGCTATATGCGCAGCTTTAAAGAGCCAAATACCGGAATTAAACGAAGAAACCATGTCCGCAACTGCGAAAGGACACAAAGAAAAATGGAATTTTCCGAACTGTGTCGGAGCTGTAGACGGAAAACATATCGCTATTAGAGCGCCTCAAGAACTGGAAGTATTATTTCAATTACAAGGCAAATATCATACACATGTAAAGGGTGTTTTTTTTACAGGTTTGTTTTTCGAATAGAGATAAAACTGGCATTTTGTGGTCAAATCTGGCAACTCTAATGTCATTTATGTTCAGTTTGGTTTGCCATTTCATCATGAACAGGTTGACAAAAGAACAACGCTGGCAAATCGTGCAAATTTATTTCGAAAATAATGGTTCAGTTCGCGAAGTTTACCGTGAGCTCCGTCCATTTTATGGTCGACATAATCGTCCATCAGAGCAATTAATTCGGTTAACCATGGATCGTTTTCGCACTACGTTTACTCTATGTGATAATACGCATCCGCAGAGACGTCGAACAGTGCGCACCGAAGAAACAATTGCCGCTGTAGAGCAAAGTGTTGAAGAGGACCCGAATGAATCGATTCGCCACCGTGCACAGCAATTGGAGCTTTGTCCATCAACTTTACGGAAGATTTTGCGCAAAGATCTTGGCTTGCGACCTTACAAGATCCAGCTTGTGCAAGAATTAAAGCCGCGAGACCATGCATTGCGTCGTGATTTTGGTGTATGGGCCGAAAATGAGATTGATCTCGATGCTGATTTTCATCGCAAAATTTTGTTCAGTGATGAGGCTCATTTTTGGTTGAATGGCTACGTCAACAAGCAAAATTGCCGCATTTGGAGTGAAGAGAATCCACATGAGACCCTTGAAACGCCATTACATCCACAAAAACTGACTGTTTGGTGTGCTCTATGGGCTGGTGGAGTCATTGGGCCATACTTCTTCCGCAATAATGCTGGAGAGGCAGTTACCGTTAATGGAGACCGGTATAGAGCCATGATAACCGACTATTTTGTTCCCGAATTGGATGGCATGAATGTGGATGAGTTGTGGTTCCAACAAGACGGCGCTACATGCCACACAGCGCACGTCACAATCGATTTATTGAAGGAAACATTCGCTGAGCGCATAATTTCGCGGAATGGACCTGTCAATTGGCCACCAAGATCGTGTGATTTGACACCATTGGATTATTTTCTTTGGGGATATGTGAAGTCGCTCGTCTACACCAACAAACCAGAAACGTTAGGGGAATTGGAAGCCAACATTCGTGGCGTTATTGCCGACATACGGCCCCATATGCTCGAAAAAGTGGTTGAAAATTGGACCTGTAGAATTGGCTTTATTCGAGCCAGCCGCGGCGGCCACATGCCCGAAATCATATTTAAACATTAATGGCATAAAATTATCCTTCCAATAAAGCCAAATTGATGGACCTTAAAACGATTTTCTTGTGTTTTATTTCAATTCGAAGTTCTATACCCCTAAAAAAAACACCCGTTACATACATGTATACATACTAGAGCGCATGAATTAACTCGATTTGTACTGTACGATACGCTTTCTTCAAATAGCGAAGCATATACATATATTCGAGGAATTATATATACTTCCACAATTGCATTAACTACATGCACTATATTACACTAACTATATAAAACTAACATTTTGTTACTCTTACAGGGCTTCCATTCAATTGTACTTTTGGCTACATGCTACGCTTTTTATAGGTTTACCTATATACATAGATGTAGGAGCTTACGACAGTGAAGGGGATTCGAGTATTTTCAAAAACTCGACATTTGGCTGTAAAATATTGAACAAACAGTTGCCATTTCCTGCTTGTTCCACAACTACTTGTTGAACAGACCTCAACAGGAGTATTGTCCAAATACTTACTCTGGTTATGAAAACAACAGGGAAGAGTGGATAACAGGAGAATATGAAAGTTGGGAAGAGGGCCGGAACTTCTACTGGGGGAAGATCAACGGATTATGGGAAATATATATGCAATTTGTTAAAGGAATATGTTGACTCTGAGGAGTGAGCTGTTACATGGCAAAAATAAGCTCCATTTGCTTAATTCTTTCACATTTGTCTCCACGAAATTTTGTATTGATGAATTTTGCAAATGGTTTTTCTTTAATTATATTTCCAGTATTTTTTTTTTTTTAATAAAGTTACTACTCTAATGAAAACCCTATAAATATAAGTTATGTATATATGTTATGCATTTTAGCTATTTTTTGTTTGCATATGTCCCACACATGACATTAAAAATGTAAAAAATACATTCGACTTTTTGTTTGTATTATTTTATTCAACTTACAAATATCAGTCCATATGAAAATGTATAAATTAAATAACTTATTACTATAAATAATCATGTTAAAATCTGTTTCCTTTTGATTTATGGACACTTACGTCTTTCCTCAGTCTCATGCTTAGGAAGCTGTTTAAATAAAAACTCAAAGCCAGAAAACGCTTCTTTGAAAGCTAAATCGGATTAATTCCCTTCTGAATTTTTAACAAGGTCGTGCTGCTTCGCCAACGATACATCGAATTTTTTCCATAATTCCTGGGTTCCTGTCGGCTGGCGCTGCGAGATGTTGTCGGTGTTGGAGCCTGGAAACAAACATTTTTCCGAAAGCGAGTATTATTAACATGATGTTCTAAATTGCTATCAAAAATTACTGACTTACAGTAGTCATATTTTGAGCTGCTTTCAAAAGAGGCTATTGCTTCTTCGTCTCCGGTTGTTGAAAATGTTCTATTACAAAACAAATCCAATTAAAATTGTCAATGTGAAAGTTTGTACACGTATCTATAAAATTCAAAGTGGTAAAATACATCAGTATCTTTTTATTTCTGAACCAAATCAGTTGCAAATATCCAATTTACATACCTTTGTTAGTATCCCACGCTGGTTGCTCAAGTTGGACATTGGCATCTACTTTGGTTTGTAATTAAAAGATGCTTTGTATTTTTACATTTTGGATTTCAGTGTACGTTTGAATGTTTGGTATACGAGTATTAAAAAATATAAAATCTGCTGCTCACAGTAGGGTGATGAGTTTGCGCTATGGGTAGACCATTCTACACAGATGAAATTGTCGCAGTAAAAACTTTCAAAGTAATATATACATATATTTGAAGAAAACGGCTTTTTATCTACCGCCAAGATAATTAAAAATTTGTTTAAAAAATATATTTTTGTTTACCTTGACCATGAACTTGGAGAGAACTTTTACGTTTTTACTGAATATTAAACGAATACCTACTAGGCTTGCCTAGCGCTTGGCTAATGCATTCCCAGGCCTGGTCCACTGGATTCTTATTTAAATGCATCGCGTCGCTGATGTTCCATATCCTAGGAGCACCTTTCACCTCCGCTATAAGTAGCCGTTTTTCCTCAGCAGAAAAGTTGGTTCGCTTTAAGCGTTTGGGTCCAGTTTGCGTTCCTTCCATTACTAAAATAAATATTATTTAATGCAAGTTAAAATATACTCACCGTAGTTGTCAATTTTCTTGAAGAAATAAATGCTTTGTCATTTATTTCTACGCAAAACCTGGGTTTCACAGTTCCGCAATTTAAAATTTCTTTAGAAAAAACGGAGTAGAAAGCGTATGAGTTTTCTTCCATACTGGTATAAGAAAATTTGACACAAGAAAATTACTTTGCCATTTCTTAAGCGTTTTTTTATATGGAGTTTTTGCTGTTCTTGAGAGCTGCATACAGGCCTTTAGCAATTTACATGTATGTATGTAAGTTATGCATAAAAGATGTGAAGAGATGAAAGAGAGAGAGAGAGTGCGTGCAAACGATAAAGACAAACGCACACACACAAAGCACGCTACGCTGTAGGCTGTGTTTGCCGAATGAAAAACCTTATGCTTGCTATATGTTTGGTTTTTCAAAAACTTCAACCCGAAATAAAAAAGGGTATGATTTTGGAAAATTAAAAAAATAAGTATGCCACTCGCGAGCCTAGAGCAAATGCTTTTTTTTTTTTAAAAGTTTATAAATATCGCTGCAGAACTTTATTAGATTAGTCGTTAGAAACATTTTTCATATAAGAGATTTTATATAATTAGTATATGTAGACACGAGAATGTACGTGTTAAAACAATATTTGACATGAATTTTAACAAGATCTCTATTTTGCACAAATAATTAATTTCTATGGAACTTAACTAATGTATATTTTTTTTATTGGGATGTTTTTGGGGCTTTTCGGCCGGTAGTTTTAAATAAAGTAAACAAAGTTTATTTTATTATCCTACGCGGTTCGGTGTCATTTGAGCCTTCTTCAGGGAGTCTGCATTTTATTTGTACATAGAACATAAAAACAATAAAATATAAAATTACAACAAATAAGATTTCAAATCACAAACAAATATTACCCTTACATTTCAAACACATCAAACAGCAAAAGTAGACAAAAATAACAAGAAACAACATCTAAACAACACATAACATAACAACATAAGTATGTAATTCCTCAAATACAACTCCATCATTAATCAGCTTGTTTATAATGCGGCAATGCTGATCTGTACGCGCAGTTTATATTGTTCACATATTTCTTGTAGTTCATCGCGTTACGTATTTTTTATTGTATACGTAAGCTTTCTAATGTTATAGCGCAGTTACCCACGAACGTGTACGTAGCATAGCGTAGTAGACGGCGGTAGAATCTCATTTTTACAAAACCTCATTACCGTAGCCTTAGCGTAGTCCTATGGACAAAAGGACGAATTTTGTCAAATAAATATTTTTGACGATCAAGTGTTAAGCCTGCAGGCTTAATTTCCTTGGGAAATGCGATGTTCATTTTCTCAGCATTGTCATTGGTGAAGATTACTGCTCTCTTGTACCTACTCTGAATTTTGGGATCCCAATTTGAATTTCATTACTCCCGGCTCACTTTTGGCAGTGACAAAATGATTGTGAGAAATAAGTCCTTTCACTGAAGTTGGCTTGTAATTTAAGAAGTTACTCCAATCGTAAGATTTAATGTGCACTTCACCAGCGGCACGCTGAAATTGCATTTGCACAAAGCTCATCCAAATTATTTAAATCTCAAGCACGAACATTCTTCTTGACTAGACCAAAAACTAAATCTGGAGCGAATTTTGTATGTCCAACTGGTAAATATGATAACTGAAAAGAGTGTTGACGTCCGGTCATGATGCGCCAGGCTGCATATTGAAGAAGGTAATTATTTTTGTTCTGCCCACAACAATTGTCTGCGTGGCATACAACCTCCGTTTCACCTGCTCCAAAATTATCGAAAACATTATCTAGGAGAGAAATCACCAGATTACCACCTTTTCCGGTCGCACAGGCCTCTGGAATCACATACAAGACAAATTGTTTCAATGGTTCCGATGCGATACAAAAGAGTGCCACCTTGTAACCTGCCAGGAAATAAAGAGCTGACAACTATAAGGCAAATGAACTTGCTGTACAAAATAAAAAGAGTAGTGCATCGGCCGTGGTATGAACATGGAGGATGTCGACCTAGTCGAAACTTGTCATTTCCACTCTCACTTGTTTGTATACGCTCTTATATCGTCGAGTTATAGTACGCTCTCTCAACTTTTTCTGTGGTTAGATGTTCAGCAGACGCAGTAATCCTACGTAGTTTTTCTTCTTCGTCCATTGCTTGCATTGCTCCCAATGACTTGGTTTGCATCTGGCAGATACTACAAAGATCTGTTCGTGGCTTTTGGATAACGATGTTGTCACAATGATGATCTACCGACAGGTATAATTTCAGTACCCTCCGTAGCAGCTTTGTACAAATCATACACATGGGTTTTCGTCATACTACATGGCAGAATTAGGAGATCAGTATTGAGTCGATAGGTTGGTAAACGTCCTGGTAGTACCAATGCATTTTGTTTAGCGAATGTATACTGAATTTTACTGCATTTATACGATGATCCAGGGGGATGGTTTTCAGAGAAATACGAGAATTCTTATGTTTTTACTGTTCCTCCCCATGCTCTAGTAGATGCTTTTCTGCGTTCTTCAACTGCTTCTCACCACAGCCAAAACTGGAAAAATTTCCTGCATACTGGGATACCTCGAAACGAATACTGAGTGTAAGAATCTTGTCGTTCTTTTGGAGCGTGTCTCTTTTGCATCGTATCTGCACTAGTCCTTGTCTTCGTATTGAGAGCTCCCATCAATAAGATGTGCTGATGATTCACGTGTTGATCACAGTAAACGTCGAGATCTTGACAACCGACTCGACTCGCCAGTATTTCGTCTCGATGAAACTTTTGGAGACAGTTTGAACTGCAGCCGCAGCCTTTTTCTAAAAACTCTGCCTCACCGAGATAATGATCTTCATATTCTAAGAAAGTGTCTTCCTCAGTGTCCTGGAATAAATCTCGTTCTGTCTTATCAACACCTTGTGTTCCATCTCCAGCATTATGCATGGTTCGAGAAAAGTCAAATACATTCGACATTTTATACAATTTATCAACATGGATTAATTTTTTGCAATTTTGGTATTTTTTCGGAACTAACGTTGTTGAGTATTCCGGAAATTATTTTTAGAGAAGCTAAATAATGTATATTGTTATTTTAAGGTATATGAAATGCTGAAATATAGCCAATGGTTGTTGTGTTGGATACTTACATATATATAAATAAATAAATAAAAAATAAATGATTGGTCATAATTTTCATTTATACAGACATACCTCTGTCGCTTGATCAGAATCATCGTCAGTATCATCGGAAATGGCCCCTTCGTCTCCTACAGGTGAACCAGGCATAAAATATTATTCTGCAACATCCTCATTCCCCTCTGGTAAAAATCCTACAAAGTCTGTCAATTTCATTGAAACTTGTTTCGACAGAACTTCTGGTTCGTCCATGTCGTTCTGACCAATCATATGAAAATACTATTTTTCTCAGAATTATAATTTTTTGTTATTAGATAAACTAGACCTCCGCTGTTATCCGCAACTGTTAGTCTTTACTCGACTTTATTCCAATAAGAGTGACCTTTACCTGTCATATTCTCAGACAGGCAGCTCTCCAAGAAGTCAACGCACTTGTGCACCGCTGGCTCACCCTCTGCTGTTAACCGCAAATGTTATAGCTCATTCAGCTAACGTTACTCCCATAAGAATTGAGTCGCTGCTTACTAATTTTAAGTTGCCATACAGACTGATCGCTCTCCCAGCAATCAATACAGTCTTGCACTGCAAGTGATGGCGATGCTGTTGGATGTTATACTCATGATGTTAAAATGGATCAGAGAGCAGATCCAATTACGTGGGTGGCCATTGCGGCTTAACTTACATAAACAGTGATCCTGATGATCAATATCGATAATATTTATTACTGTTTTTAATTTCCGAGCGCGAACCCTCTGGTGGGGATTTTTTGAAGTAATAATTTCTTTTCGGTCGCTATAGTAGGTCATTGCCTCGAGAATGCGGCAAGAACTATTTCGCTGTCGACGCGTATATAGTTTCATAATAAACCATTATAAAATTACGAAATTCGATCCATGTATCGAAAAATCTATATATCTCGGAAATTAGATGCGACAAAGTGGGCCCTTTTCACGTGGACGCACACATATTTTGTGTTCGTTGATTAGAATTCCCAGTGCCCGTTTTGTTGTGCCTACATAAATTTTGTCGCAGCTTTCGCCTACTTTTCAATTGCACTTAATTTCACAAACAACATTGTGTTTTTGTTTTTTGTCAATTTTGTCCTTAGTCTTCGAAAACATTAGGGGAATTACACAAGTAAATCGCGAATGCACCCTGTTGTAATATCTGTCTTCGTGTCATTGTATAATTTCCCAAACGGCTGATTTACGAGTTCATATGTATGTATGTATGTGCCAGCAACAAATAAACAAATGTGCGTAATATGTAGATACATATGTCGCGAAAAGGCGAAAACACGTAAATATTAGATTTTATTACTAATAATTGTAAAAATCAAATTGCTAAGATAAACGATAAACTTTAATACACACAAACATATATCTTTTAATTCGACTAATGTATTTGTAGATGATTCGACGATTCATTTTTTTTTTGTTGTGATTGCCTGTGAGAAATTTACAAAAAAAAAACCACATTTACAGCAGGATCCACCCATTGTATTTGCTTGCGCTCTTGTATTTGAAGTGAAGCGTATATTTTATTGTTGGATTTTTACTACACGACAGAAACCACGAATACAAAATACAATGGCAAACACAACAGATCCCGAATACCCCTATTGTGTTAAGCGTGCGATGTGGTTTATGCGCAAAGCCATTTTGATTGTTTTGTAAGTTTTCTCTTAACATTTTTGTGTCCGTTAGTCCTGGGGGTCAATTCTCGTGCTGTGTAAACGTGAAGTGAAAAAAACATTTAATTTTCGTTTTCACAACTAATTTTCACTTCCTCTTTTCACGAACGCATATTTTGCGATTCTGGTTCTTGCTGTGAAAAAGGTGAATTCTGAACTCGTGAAACCTTTGCAACTTTGTTATTGAAACTTTCGTGCTAAATGTCAAAGACGAGTAAAACGTAAACAAGTTATATGGGGGAACATTTATGGTTTAACATTTTTTGGAAAGAACTCGAGATGAACAAAGGTAAAAAAGGTGTTATTACTATAACGTATACAATATTTTAAATTAGTTTATTGCAACAGAAGTAATTTGAGAGTACTAAGGCGCAGACTTCGCGATGGCCAAAATCCCTTAGAGATGACCACCGACGAACATTTTATAGCTTTGTATCGGTTCGATAAGGCATTATCTTTGGAGCTAATTGATTAATTAATGCCAATTATGCCTAATTCGCAGCGGAGATGCGCTCAAAATTAAGTTAATGGAAAAATATCAATTTCCTGGAATAATCGGCCTAATAGACGGTACTCTCATCAAAATATCAGCCCCTTAAAGAGAAATTTATGTGATGCGGATTACATCATTTTATATCCGAATGGTCAGTTTGGAGCTACTGCTCATGACTCTTATGTATGACGTGGCTCCGGAGCTTGCAGAGTAATAGAAGACCTTTATAATGCTGGTGAACGCGATTTTTGGCTCTTAGGCGACAGCGGCTATCCCCTGCATATACACACATATCTTTGTTATTGTTAACTAAAGAAAAATGCTAATAAAAAATATAAAAAATTGTAATAGCCTTGGCTCATGACTCCAATTAGTGCAGCATCCTCTAAAGCCGAAGAACGTTATAACATAGCTTATAAATCAACACGAGCTTTGTGGAAAGATGGATTGGCTTATTAAAAAGCAGGTTTCGCTGTTTGTCAAAGGAAAAGGCCCTCTTTTACAGCATAATAAAATTATCTACTTTTATCTTTAAAATAATAGACTTATTTTTATATCGCATGTCAGTTTTCAAACTATAAAATATGTACCTTTATTTTTGCAAGTATTTTAATATTTTATCACAAGTATATATAAGGTAATATTTCCAAATTATAAATCTGCATATAAAGGGGCAGTATTATATCACATGTTAGTTTTGCAAATAAATTCATTAAATTATATATTTTCTTTTTGGTTGTTGATGCTTTCGACAGGGTTGGAATATGATGTATTTTGGAACGATTTTTCGTCGGTTTGTTTCCAAAACAAACTTGACAAGGGATGATGCAAAATCGGTCCAAAATACATCAAGATATTTATTCTTAAACGGTGGTAAGAAATTAAATCTCGTTTTCACGAATAAAATTTGTGTGTCCACTTTTTTATCATATGAAAATATTTTTTTTTCACAAAACGCGAATAGACAGTGATGTGAAAACGTGAAAAATTTCGTTTCGTTCCACTTTTTTTTCATATGAAAACAGTTTGACTTTTCTTTTAATTTTATCATCGAACGCGAATCGGAAGTGTTGTGAAAAGGTGATAACCCTTTTCATTTCACCGTTTCACAGAACAAGAGTTGACTTGGTATGTATGTAACACCTGTGTATTTCGTTGTTTCTTTCTAAATGTTTGTTCGTCGAATTCTGTTTGCTTTTTGCAGTTGCTAAGAATTGGTCAGTAGTTACATTAGGAAATCCATTTTTTTGCAATACTTTTTTGATTATATTTGTATTCTCATTTCTGAACTCCTGTTCACTGAGCGA
Organism: Philophylla caesio; assembly: GCA_963971545.1. Taxonomy (NCBI): domain Eukaryota; kingdom Metazoa; phylum Arthropoda; class Insecta; order Diptera; family Tephritidae; genus Philophylla; species Philophylla caesio. The sequence continues at coordinate 65,360,931 of OZ020606.1, forward strand.
ATAGATTTTATTGATGAAGTTGATTATTGAATTTCTTTTTTGAGACCAAGGGTGATTTGAGTGGTAATTAATAATCCTGGATGACGCCATTGACTTCTTATACCAATTAGTTCTAATTAATACGATCTAAAAAGCTTTACTAATTAGCATACAATAAAATGTTTGAATATTTTATAACAGAAGGTATGTCATTTATAAAAAGTTTAAACTGAATCGGACCGAAGTTACTTTCTTGCGGAACCCCTGAAGAAAGATGAATAATGATCGAGCATATATTTTCAAAAAGGACTCATTGTGTTCTGTGGTTGAGGTAAGAAGATATCCAACGAAGCAGATTAGGATGAAAACTGAGGACTAGAAAATAATATCTTACTCTGTGGAATACGAAACTAAAATCGTTGTTTAAACATCGGTACGTCTTTATATTATACCACAAATGGAGGGACCTACAGTTTTGTGACGACTCCGAACGGCAATTGCATTTTATGAAAAGCTTTTTCATGGCAGAAATACCCTGGAGCTTTGCCATTGCCTGCCGATGGGTGACCACTATTACAAACAAAGCTAAATTCGGGCGAAACCGAAATTGATATACCCTCGCGATGTATTTTTGTTTGGGCGGTGCCCATAATTTCATTAAAACCGCGTTTCTTTGTTTCAAATCGCTCCTAGTATTAAACTTTACTCAATTTGTTCCAATAAATACTAAAAAAAGGAAGTTGTCTGCATTTTTCAAAATTTCGGTTTTATGGAAGTTCGGCGTGGTTATGGTCCGATTTCAAAAATGTTTGACGGTGATGCTAAATCCAAATTTAATTACCTTTTCAAAACTGGCTCAAGCATTAAAATCGGTTCACCCATTCTTTTTATAATAGTATTACATTAGAAGTGAACCTCCACAGTCCTTTGAAGCTTAAAAATCGATTTTCTCAAAATTCTGACGTGCTACAGCAAAACGCCGAGACACGTATTTCTTTATTTTAAGCCTATATTCATATTCTGTTAGCATTTATCATACCAACCACTGTCGTTCTGTGTTATATATAAATAAAGCATATTTAATAATATGTATACTGTAATAGTTGGGGAGAATGGTTGTCAAAACGATGACAATTTCAGTTTGTTTAAATCATGTTCATCTCTATCAGGAAAACAGGTGAAGTGGGTAATAATCACGAAGTTTGCGCTGAGGCTCGCAATCATGAGATGATTGCTATAGATAGCGAAGATACAATTAAGTCGTTACCAATATAATCTCAAAGACCGGTTTCAGAAAACATGGGAGCAGTACAAATTGAGGAAACTGTACCAACATTGCGCAGGAGCGAACGGTTAGCAAGAGTTGTTTATAGCGCTGAATTAGTAAAAATATCAGATCCTATAAGCTTAGATGACGCTATGTCAAGGGAAGATAATACCAAGTGGGTAAAAGCTAAGGAAAGCGAAACTGATTCGTTGATTGAAAATTCCACATGGGAGTGTGTTGATAAACCCATTGACGTTAATATTATTAAAAATAATTGGGTTTTTAAGCTTAAGAACGAACAAGGAGGCGGTTGGAAGCCGAAGCTAGCGTTATGCTGGTGACGCGGTGCTGCTGGACGACGTCTACGTCGTTGTTGCGCGTATCACAGTAGACTGTGGCGTGTATAGCTTTGTGCAGGCCGGAAAGCGTGGTTCTAGCATAAGATGAGGTTGGTTTACCCGTTCTCCTCACTTATGCCAGCCCGGGACCGAGGATTCAGCGCAAGATGGGGCTAGTTTCTAGTTTTCCCCAGTCGCACCCACTCCACGGCGTTGTAGCTTTGACTTGACTATGATCTAAGCACAAGATGGGGCTAGTTGTCCGTTTCCCCACTTGTGTTCAGCCCACGGCGCTTCTACCAAGGGACTTCCAAGGTTTGGCTAATTTCTAGTTTCCAAAGCTTGCCCGTCTCTTTGGTAGCTGTCTTGACACGACCACAGTTCCGGACTGACTGCCCTCGCTGGTGCCATGTCGCTCCTTTAATAGGCAGCCTGTTCTGTGCTGCTCGATCGTATGACATGACGGTTGTGTTGCTATGGTGACGGTGTGTCAAAGAGTGTTGCTGAGCTACATGTTGCGTTACCATGTTGACGCGTTGCTGTGTTGATGGCGCTGCTGAGTTTATGGCGTGGCTGTGTTGATGACGTGGCCTTGTTTACCGTGTGGGCTAATTTCAGGAGGGCGGATATTTAGTCTTCACACCTCCCCCACCGCGGTGGACTTCAGTTTCTCTACGTTTTTGGTGGATCCGCGCGCCCCAATGTCACACTTTGACCCGGTAGTCCCTTGCGCGAAACCTCAGGTGGGAGCAGATCCTTCTGTTATGTCGCGGAGCCCTTCCCGGACGTTCTCAATACTGTCCAATACTGGTCCGTCCGCCTCGTCAACGAGTATTATTATGTTTGCTTCGGTGGGAGTTAGTGTATGTTGTAGTTGTGGTGCGGGTGTATCCGTTGGCGACGTAGCAACTGGTAACTCTCAAAGCTGCCCTCGGGTTTGCAGAATGGAGTCAAGCATCGGTTGGCGTTTGACACTCGAATGACCGGTTTATCTGGTGCGACGGCCTTACTCATCTCGTAATTAAAATTTAAAATTGATATTTTTTTTATCCTATTTAGGTTTCTTAGGTCTCTGCTGTGCTGTATGCCTCGAGCTGGGCGATGTTCACTGTTCTTCTTCCCATCGTCGGGTTTCCTTAGGTTCACGATTACTGGGGACACGTATCTAAGTATCTGGTAAGTTCCATCGTATGTTGGAGTTAGTTTTGCGGCGAAACCCTCTTGGATAGGTGTTGTTCTTTGTTTTGGCGGACAATCCTGAACGCTTCTTACAACCTGGTAGACTTTTTCTCCGCTGTCGGCGTTGTCGAGCCCGTCCCGATATTGATTTCATCGAGAAGCGCTCATGGCAGTCGTGGCTCACGCCCTTGTACAAGGAAAGCAGGACTGTATCCTGTGGGGGCTGCGACACTCGTATTAACAGCGAGCTCGATTTCAGGAAGGAAGTCGTCCCAATGCTGATGCTGTGATTTTGTTACCTGCGCTACTATCATTTTTATAGTGCGATTTGAGCACCTTTGGGGTGTCAATTGCGCGAGGATGTGCTCTCTAAATGCACGTCTAAGTCCTTCGGCTGCAGTCTGCCTCATGGGGACCAACTCAACCCACTTGCTAAAGTGATCGAAAAACACCAACAACATGTTGTTGCCGTGCGTGGACCTCCTCTGCTACTTGCGATAATCTTTTGCCTGCTGGTCGGTGTTCGTCCCTCTTTGTACTTCTGGCAGGACTCGCATTGCCGTACGTATCTGCTGATGTCACGGAACATTCCCGGCTAATAGCCACGGTTGGCTATTCGGGCTACCGTTCTGCGAATCCGCATGTATCCAGCACTTGGTACGTCTTGTTTTTCCTGCAGTACTCGTTGGCGGAGAGGACTTGGTACGCAAAGCTTCCAGGGCACTGCTTCTTCGTCCTGGAATCGCCAGGGAATATGACGATAGAGTTGCCCCTCCTGCATCTTATAGTCTGCGTACTTCTCAGGGCTGGTGCGTATATCTCCTCAACGCATTTGTGCTCGTCGTAGGGTCTCCAGCGGCTGTCTCGACAAAGGATCCGCGACTAAGTTAAGCTTTCCTCTGCGGTACTGGATATTGAACGTGTGCTGCTGCAATTCCAGGTCCCATCGCGCTATGCGGTCGGTAGGGCTTTCGAGTTTAACCACTTCAGCGAAATGTGGTCAGTTTTGACGTTAAATTAATAGCCCTCCAAGTATGGCGTCATCTACTGGATTCCCCAGACTATGGCCAGGCATTCCTTTTCGGTGGGTGAATAGTTGATCTCTGCTTTGTTGAGTTTCCGGCTGGCGTAGGTAATTACGCGTTCTCCGCCTTCCAATTCCTTCCAATAAAAATTCGATTAATCTGCAGCACTCTAAATGTGCGACAGATAATCTGTCGATCCTGCTCGGTGAGGAAAGCATCGATGTCGGCCTCATCCAGGAGCCGTGGGAAAAAGACCTTCAGATCCTAGGGCTAAACAGCAGAACATATAAACTATTCTATGGTGGTAATGTAGGTAAAACAAGGGCGTGTATTCTAATCAAAATATTTAAATACATTTCTCTGTTCAAATTACACCACAGCAGATTTAACAGTACTGAAGGTGGAGACCGTGGAGCATTAGAACCTATTTATGGTGTCTGCCTTCATAGCAAACGACAGGGATCCTCCAACAGACGAACTTACGCGTTTCATAGCACAAAACCGGAGGACAAACATCATAATAGGAAGCGATGCAAACGCGTGGAGTCCTATTTGGGGTAGTTCCACAACAAACGAAAGAGGTGAGTATCTTCTGCACTTTATACTAAATACCAATCAATATATGTATGTAACAAGGGCAGTAAACTTACATTTATTTTTCACAGTTCAGAATGGTTCTCGGGATGGGAGGAAGTGCTGGATAAAACTCTATCGACCGATGGAATACTTGTAGATGAATGAAGTTTATCAGGCAAGGCATCCATATCTAACCACTCTTGGATACTCTTCAGCATACGCGGTAAATCCCGCACCCCTTCTCTATCTCGGAACCACCAAGGAAGAAATTGGAATAGATTTAATAACATTACTTCGAAAAGTCTAGGGAATGGTAAAATCAAAAAAAAGATAAGGGCAACAGAGCTAGAGGAAACAGTTGGTAGGATAGAGAAATCTCTCGAAACAGCCTTAAAAAATCAACACCTGTCAGTATCCTTAAGGATAAATCCTCACCTTGGTGGTCTGGAGAACTTAGGGAACTCAGGTATAAAGTTAGGAAAACATTTAACGATTGACATATGGTAGCCATACAAAGACTCATAAAAACACTACAAAAAAGCAGTAAGGAAAGGTAAGGCAGAATCCTGGCGATCATACTGCTCGTCCATAGAAACATGCAAGTATTTCGTCAGACTGAGCAAAACTCTGTCTAAAGAGCACTCAAATCCAAGCTTCATCAGGAAGTAGGATGGTGTGTGGACAGATACTCCCTTGCTCTCATTGGAAGCCCTGATTAACAGCCACTTCACAGGATGCGGTCAGATACCAACAACGTGGACTCAAACCAAGTTTCCGGAAACCTCTAAAGTGACACTTGAGTCTGTCATAGACAGAAGAAAAATAAGATTCGCAATAAACAATTTAAGTCCCCTGGTCCGGATGGGATCTTATCGATAGCTCTGCTTTTTTAAGCATTAAATCAAAAATTAAAATAAAAGTTTGTCAACTTCAAAGTTTTTTTTTCCGGGTTTTTGCACCAACAATTTTCTAACGACCATCAAGACTTTATTAATATGTTTAAAGTTTTTAACGCTAAATCCTTCTTATATTTTTTGATTAGAAAACAAAAAATTGGGAAAATATCGTGATTTCGGGAAAATTTTTAAGTTGCGCCTGATGATGTACATAATTTTCCATGAAACCACGTTGAGTTACCTTAAAAATTATACCTCAATCAGTTGCGTGGCTCTACTCTGTGAGGCGGAAGTTATTTTTGTCCCCGTGGTCCTTGTTTCAGATTAAAGTACGTCGTACATATAATATTTACATGTACACATGCTGACTGCATTAAATCCCTGAAGAGTTTACAAAAAAAAAAATATTTTGTTTTATTTGAAGTTATCTTATGGCCTTAAAAACGGACAATTATTATTGAGATCGAGGCCAGATTTTATATTACTTTAATTTCTTCCACTAAACTATTGGTAAATCAAATAGTAATGCATTGAAAAAACTGTTCTCTAAATCAAAAGTAAAATATTGTTTTTCCTTAAATATTTGAGAGCATTTTGTTAGAGCTTAAAATTAAATTTTTAACGAATCTTATATACACTGTAAGAACATGGAAATTATAATCTCTAACATTTAGACACCCCAACTTGTTTTGGCTGAGTAGAGTTTCGGACTCGTATACGGCTTATGTCTTATCTTTAAGGTTGAGTTTCAATATAAAAAATAAAGTCGGTGCCACTTCCAGGCGATTGAATAAAGATTTGGAAGTAATTTCGGTAAAAAATTACAAGAATACCGTCGCAAAAATGAATGTTTTTCAATCTAAAATATCTCCAAATTGTGTTTTGTTCAACTCAAGCTGCATACACACCCGAACTCTATTAAACCAAATAGGTTATATTTCAAATCTTCAAAATGTTACTAGCGTTATTTATAAATTAGGGCCCACCTATTGTTATTTACAACTTTACCTTGTCTTCGTAAATTTATTATTCGTATTATGACTAACGAACCAATTGGCTTTCAAGCAAACTAATTTTATTTGCATGAACTGTGCACAACCAGAAAACAATTTAGAACTTAATTTAAAACCAGAGAACAAACACAACTCAAATTTGCGGTGGATCGTTATACAAAAAAATATGGTTGAGTTATGTTGTAACATTGACCACTCAACTTAGTAGAGTTGAGAATATTAATAGGGGCTTTAGATAAAATTCTCAAATATGATATTAGCTTTACATACCCGAATAGTTTTGTCTCGAGATCCAGATGCTAAAAATGGTCCTTGATGATGTCCTTTTTTGTTGTCCATACCGGAGCCTTCATTAATAGCAACTGCCGAAGATTCTGGTGCCCAAGCTATACACTCGACTGTGTGATCATGGTCTCGAAGTTCGATCTATAAAATTCAAATGATGCAGTAAAATTAGAGCCCGCTTGATTTCAGTTATATTATTTCATAACTATTATCTGAGTTTTACAATTGCTAAGAATATAAAAATTATGTCGTTTTTGACCTGTTTAATTTCATTATTTTATTTTTAAATGAGCTAAGGGCCAATTTTGGTTGGAAAAATTAGGGAAAAAAACAACTACACCAAAGCGGTAGAAGTTATATTACTATATCGGAAATCACCTATTTCCTCATCATCTTTCTTCACGACTTCCGCGGGAGTCGAACCCGCGCCACCACGTAACACTTTATGGTTAAGACAATATTGCTTAATGTTGTTGCTAAACACAGAAAGTTATTTAAAATTTAATTATACACTAGCAATAAAGAGATAAAACACTTATTTTCTTAACAAAAAATAAAACTCACAACATAACTCCTATTTTTTGAATAATTTATACACTACACAGAAAATGAATTTCTTAGTTGGAGTTTTCAAGTAAAGTTTAAAACTTATAGATGAAGCTGATGGCTGCAACAAAGATTACTGTGGACTACTCCTTACCACGTAACATTTCTTTAAAAATGCCATTTTTATTTGAAATTTTGGAAACAATGGGTATGTACGTAGCTGAGACAGCCACAGCAGTAATCCCATGAGTCAAAGGTCCGTTGTCATATCCCGAGTTTCTTGTTCATTAGAGTTCGCACTTACATTACAGAGGACGAAAACATCGACTTCACTCAATTAAGGCGCCAATTAATTGACTCAATTTATCAAACAATATTTGAACTTTTAGTTGCTCAATTAGTGTTAATTAAAAAAAAATAACAACGCAAACCTATGTTGTTTGATTTTGGTTTCATTAAGTGCATTTCCCAGCAGACCATTGGCGAATATATATATTTTGGATAAACTTTTTGAGTAAGTGTTTTTCACATACAAGCAGCTTTTGCATGGTAAAAATACTCTCGAAGGCTTGGAATCGCTTGCCCAGTGGGAATCGCTATTAGGTTTTACTTGCCCGAACCTTGATCCCAGCGAAATACCGAGTTATACGCACCGCCAAACACATGATCTTAGCCTCCGAAATTTTACAAAATCGAGGCCATATATTAATAACCACTATTATTTTCATTTTTTTTAATATCCGCATAAGTACGATCTGAGTTGCAACCACTAAATGCGTGAAGGAAGATCATATTCCCAGCTAGTTCAGAGGCATGTTTGAACAAATTGGGTTTCTTCCCATATAAATGTTCATGCTAACTGCTTTAACGATGGCAATATATGTACATAAGCCGAAATCGAAATCTTGCTGCTTTTAAAAACGAATTTCGATCCGCTTCTTTGTGTACAGATTTTTCAATATACTCGTAGTATCACAAGAAGTTTAAGGATCCAAGTTTTCAAATATAAGTTTTCCGTTAATTTTTATCAAGATAATCAGATCCTATATATGTAATAGACACTGTATAGTGGCAGCTGATATTGTTATATTGCATAAAAACCATAATTGATCAATAACACTGCTCATACATGAACATAAATAAATAAAACGTACATACACACCTACCGGCCAGAACATTAAAATAGTATTAAAGATTACAGTCCACTAAAATTGAAGGAAATAAAATTGTAAACAAACAAATAATTCCCCTTGGCAGTATGTTCAAATATACATATGTATGTATTGGACATGCATACTTATGTACATACCAGCTACCAGCTAGAAATGTGGTTAACGGATGGGTTTCGTTCACTTGTAGACAGGTAAAAAAAAGTAGCTAATTTTGTTCTAGCTGTGTGAAAATATTAACCACTTTTTATATACGTGTGACGCGCCGTCTCCTTTGCACTAATAGAATTTTCGATTTCACTGAACTACAGCTGGATTACTCTTATTTCCCCTAATGCGTCTAATATTATGGTAAAAATGTTAGTGTTTTGGTGAACATTTAGCTAATGCTACCTTCGTTACAGGTTAATGTTTTGATGAGCTAGTAGCTAAACCATCTCCACAAGTTAATATTCTGGTAAACGGATAGCTAATGTTAACATCTGCACAAGTTAATATTCTTGTAAACATGTAGTTACTCTTAAAATCTGCACTAGTTAATATCCTGGTAAACGTGTAGCTAATGTTAACATCTGCACAAGTTAATATTCTGGTGAACGTATAGCTAATGTTAAAGTCTGCACAAGTTAATATTCTGGTAACCATGTAGTTAATGTTAACCTCTGCACTAGTTAATATTCTGGTAAACATGTAGTTATTGGTAAGATCTGCACTAGTAAATATTCTGGTAAACGTATAGCTAATGTTAAAATCTGCACAAGTTAATATTCTGGTTAACATGTTGTTAATGGTAACAACTGCACTAGTAAATATGGTAACCACCAATTTTATTAAATAAATTGTACAAAAATATTTTTAATTCATTTATTTTTTGTTAAAATATTAAAAAAAATAAATATTTATATAAAAAAATAATTTAAAAAATATTATTAAAAATATTATTTTATACAATCAAAGATAAAATATATACAAAACATACACATTTATTAAAATTAATTTTTTAAACTACTAAATAACAATATTTCAAACAAATAATAAAATAAAAGTGCATCCAAAGTAGTCACAAGCAAACATAAGCAATTAGTTCATGAAGCCACCCACGAATCACTACGCCACAACCAACTAAGGATCACTGCTTATTTTTGGTAAGTTCCCCCACAACTGCTCGACTAGATGAAGTCGCAGCCGGCATTTTCAATTGAAAAAAATTTCTAATCGATCAGATACCAGCTAGGTCCTGCGTATATGTACATATGTACAGTTTGCTCCAGCAGACCAGTATTTGATCGACAATATATTTTCCGCAATTGAAAATGCTGGTTGGGAAGATATAGTCGCGCAGTTTTGAAGAAACTTACCAAAAGAAAAAAAATGAGTTGCGATTCTTGGGTGGTTGTGGCGTAGTGATACTTGGGTGGTTTCAGGTACAAATTCCTTATGTTGGCTTGTGACTGCTTTGGATGCACTTTTATTTTATTGTTTATTTTGTGGCGCAGCGATTCTTGGGTGGTTGTGGTGCAGCGATCCTTGGGTGATTGTGGCAAAAATCTGAAAAAAAGGAAATATGTATATACATAAATAATATAAGTATGTATGTAAATTACAAGACAAAAAATAACTTACCAAAAAAATGTTCTGCAGCGATCCTTAGTGGTTGTGGCACGAAGTAAAAATCTGAAATGTTTAAATTCAATTTTCGTTTATTTAAATTTTTTTTTCACAGCCTTCTTACGTTGAAATGCTGATTTAATTCATGCAACACTTTGTTCAAAAAACTGTCTTGCTCCTTCTAGCATATGCAATTGTTTTTGGAGTAAGACATCACTGCTCTAACTCTAAGAATTTTTTTCAACAGTTCAAAAAATGTATAAATGTGCGGGTAAAATGACTTAAAATGTGTGAATGTGAAGAAACAAAAATCAGAATGAAAATACATTATCACTGATACAGAGCTATATAATATTTTATATTATAAGTAGGTGATTCTCAAGGTGTCGTAAAGTGTTGTAAAGTTGAAAGATCATAGAAAATTTCGATAGTTAAAAATTAATTTTTTTGGTTTTTTTTTGCATTACACAGAAAAATTATGTAAAACAACAAAACTCAGAATTTTAAAAATTTTATGACTTTACGACAATACGATACTTTACGATACCTTGCGAATCAATTAAATTTTTTATATTTCCCTCCACCAGCGGTAAGGGATATTCGATATAGAAGTAAATCTGTACAAACATTGTGCAAGTTAAAAATTGGCGCAGAGATTTGGACAGTTGTTCAGATTGGCATTGAGATAACGGTAAATAAAGCAGTCAGTTTTAAAGTTATTATACTTTAATTCTCCATTTGTGGTATAATATAAAGACGCACACCACAAATGGTAGGAGAAGCTCGGCCAAACCCTGAGCTATATAGTGTAAGCGCCAAACTTTTTTATATATATACAATGTTTGTTAATTTTTCTGTTGGCCTAGTAAAATGTTAATATTTTATAATTTTATTGAGCTCAAGGCCAGTTTATGGAAGATTTGTTAGTGAAAAAACAACAACAGTTTTTAATGGTTGAAGTTATAGTACTATTTCGGAAATCACCACATTTCCTCATCAGACTTCTTTTTGATTATTAAATTAAATTATTTTTAATTTAATTTAATTTAAATTATTTTTAATTTAATTTTCATAACCACTTCTCTCAGGCTTTGAACCCGGTAGCTCGGAGTTGCAGAGCCAATACGCTACCTATTGTGCTACGCTAGCCGAGTTGGCTGTTGTGTTTATTTCATCTTCCTTAAACAAACCAACTACAAACAAGACCAAGTGATCTGCCGCTATTTAACTTGTTTGTGTGGTTGTTGTTTGTGTTTTTATTTTGCAAATTCTTTATTTTATGCATTTTTAAGGCGTGCTCATCCTTGTATACAATGTTTGTTCATTTTTCTGTTGGCCTAGTAAAATGTTAATATTTTATAATTTTATTGAGCTCAAGGCCAGTTTATGGAAGATTTGTTTGTGAAAAAACAACAACAGTTTTTAATGGTTGAAGTTATAGTACTATTTCGGAAATCACCACATTTCCTCATCAGACTTCTTTTTGATTATTAAATTAAATTATTTTTAATTTAATTTTCATAACCACTTCTCTCAGGCTTTGAACCCGGGAGCTCGGAGTTGCAGAGCCAATACGCTACCTATTGTGCTACGCTAGCCGAGTTGGCTGTTGTGTTTATTTCATCTTCCTTAAACAAACCAACTACAAACAAGAGCAACTGATCTGTCGCTATTTAACTTGTTTGTGTGGTTGTTGTTTGTGTTTTTATTTTGCAAATTCTTTATTTTAAGGAAGATGAAATATTGGCTCTGCAACTCCGAGCTCCCGGGTTCAAAGCCTGAGAGAAGTGGTTATGAAAATTAAATTAAAAATAATTTAATTTAATAATCAAAAAGAAGTCTGATGAGGAAATGTGGTGATTTCCGAAATAGTACTATAACTTCAACCATTAAAAACTGTTGTTGTTTTTTCACAAACAAATCTTCCATAAACTGGCCTTGAGCTCAATAAAATTATAAAATATTTATATACATATATACTTAAATTTTGCACGTGACTGTTTTTCAATATAACCTTACGCCAAAATTATATATATACATATATACTTAAATTTTGCACGTGACTGTTTTTCAATATTACCTTACGTGTTTCTAAAAATCTTCGAAATCGGTTCAATACAATATTTAGCTCCCATAAAACTGATTTTCACTGTCGACTTTCTTTATATGACAAATAAAAGGAGGACTAAAATAGTGATAAACAGTCACGTGCAAAATTTTAGTATAATAACTTTAGAACTAATGGAATTATTAGCAAAAAAGTAAAAATATTAGCAAATTTTCAGGACCGTTATCTCAAAAAACTGGAGTCAATCTGGCAAAACGTAGGAAGCCATTTAAATCAGATCGCCCCAATTAAGTACGGGGACCTATCAAAATCTTCATCCAAAAAAAAAGTACAAAATCCGATCACAGTGTTACTGTTAATAATTATTTGGGATTAGGCTCAAATGTATGGAATTGAAATAATTATTGTGTGTGGCAAATAAGAACACGCTTAACGATGGAGCAATTTTTCCAAAAAAAAAAACTGGTATTACTGCTGAGCATGAATGTCGTACTCATGCAATAATAATCGTGTGTGCAAAATAAGAAAATTGCACCAAAATTTTTCGGGATTAGACTCGAAAGTGTGAAAATGCACAAAAATTAAGTTGCTACCATCACTCAAAAGTTGATCTCTTTCGCCACGAGATCCAGTTTCGGACTAACTTCTTAAATATGTTACTGAAATGGAAAATCCGCGCATTTGCTTTGACACAAAGTTAAGTTTTGCTGCCTAAATTAATTTCATAGTATCAAAGTAATAATAATAATATTATTTTGGCGCTTACACTATCTAGCTCACTGTTTGAACGTGCTTCTTCTACCATTTGTGTTGTGCGTCTTTAATGATACCACAAATGGAGGGACCTACAGTTTTGTGCCTGCTCTGAACGATGTATTTCTCATGGCAGAAATACCCCCGGAAGCTTGACATTGCCTGCCGAGGAGTGACCGCTCTTAGAAAAAATCGTTTTTTATGATTTAGACTTTACTTGCCCTGGCTGAGATTCGAACCTCGAATTCAGCGGCATATCGAGTTAGAGCACGCACCGCTACCCACTCGACCACAGCGGTCATATGCACCGTTATTATTTGTCCATCGAAATAGTACATTTGGAGACCGTAACAGGCTTGCCAGATTAACCGTGTAGAATGAGTTTGAAGCCGTTCGTCGTGTTTGTTGTTGTTGTAGCGTCTAGCTATACCCCAAGCTCAACTAGCGGGAGGTTAAGGAAACGGGCGGTTTCAAAAGGGTTGGACCATAGGGAGATGGGCTTAGTTGTGTGGATTAGGCAAGGCATGTGAATAGGTGGTTGGTGTGGTACGGGGACTCTCCACATGCCGGGAAAAGCAGGAGTTTAACCTGCTACAATATTCAGATCTTAATTGTGCGAGAGTGACGCGGGACTCACGAGGCAGCTGGAGCTCTTCTGTTGCAATGGTTGGACTCCTAGGGCGGCACACACAGGTCGGGAGTCGAGAAATTTGGTAACAGACTACCTGTAAATGTCGGCTAGACAGTCCAAAAGTTATAGTATGTAGGGGTAGACCCTGTCCGTCAGTTGCGAGAGGTGTCCCCTGATGTGCCTGGGAATCGGCTCCAGTACCGGCAAGTCTTTACAAGGGTGCCCCGGACGGTGGAGACACGCTTGCCTCATGGTGGACGAATTTCACAGGTGTCATCAAGAGGCAGCCAGTCGCCGACCGGAGTGCGGCGTTCTGACAGCTAACGAGAAATCGAGATACAACTTTCTTACACAAAACAGTGCGAAATCCTTATTTCAGAGAGTATATAAATGAGACTACACAACTGAAATGGTTACATGAGCAATCTAAAAACATTCGTGCAGTAAGGGCAAGGGATAGTCTTTTTTGGAAGTCGTAATAATTTCCTCCCTAAGGTTAAAACCTATCGCAACTATCTTCGATTTGGTAAATAAATTAATCCAAAGAGAATGGACACTAGCCGTAATAATGGTCAATGAAATCGTTAAAAATACTCAAGCAGAAGTAAGTTCACGAAAAACAAAAATTTTAGATTTTAAGCGATCAGGAGATGATCAAATAAATCCATCAACCCAAAAACACTCGTCAATCACCAATTAAATTTCCCCCCGGTTGCGTTCGGTCATCATGTCGTCGTCGTCGGACGAGGATTTTCTTTTATTGGCATCTGCTGCAGTATTATTGAAAAGGAGAAAGCAGATATGAAAAATAAGAAGAAAGAGACTGCTACAAGCGACTAGCCTTTAATTCCATAAAGCTGGTAAGCATTAATAATATTCAATAAAGCGCAATATAAATTGCATTTCATCCGCACACTTATCTTTGTTGAATATCACGCGAGACTATGAAATAAATAGCCATCAAAATAGAAAATAATTTTTTTTTTTGTTCGTCAAGCGTAGCCGACAAAGTTGCTCGTACCCCATACGTTTAGCCAAAATCACACACTCAAAAACTTAAAAGCGAAACAGTAAGCAGTAGCCGTGTTTGTGTAATAACCCACTTTGCGCAATGTATTTTAATATGATGTTTATCTACGTATGAATGATTCATTACAGCCCAAACTTAGAGCTATTTTCCTTTTCCCGATATTTTTTTTGAATAACACAAAATTTTGTTTTTTTTTGTAGTTCACAATAAAATGAGCTAAAAAGTTTAACAAATGACACAAAAGGTACTCAGATATTCAATCCTTGGCAAAAAAAAAACCCTTTTCGTTTGCGCAAATCTAAAGTTACCGGCTTCTAATTGCGCGGAAAACTTGATTTCATTGAGAAAATAGAAGTACGGCGCTAGTAAAGTCGCCGAGTGTACTTACTTTTTTGTATATAATAACAAATTTCTAGCTAGATTTGCAATATATTAATTGAAAATATTTCAAATTTTAAGAAGCCAGCCAAATTAATTTATAGAGTGAAGCGTTGCTACGAGGGCGGGTCAATAAGTCCGTGACTTTTTGAATTTCATGCCTCTTTACTGAAATGGTAACACCGCTACTATCAACAGGAATCTGTCAGCTGACTCCTGTTAAAATTTAGCTGCATTTAGTTTGTGCCATTCATAGCAGACTACTGCGTGATTTAAGGAGAAAATGGAAAAAATTTAATTTCGTGTGCTCATTAGGCATTATTTTTTGTGGAAAAATACCATCACTCAAACCAAAGCTAAGCTTGATAAATACTATGGGGACTCTTCACCATCAATTTCAATGGTAAACAAGTAAGAAAAGCTAAATTCGGGCGAAAGCGTTTTTTATATACCCTCGCGATGTATTTTTGCTTGGGCGGTGCCCATAATTGCATAAAAATCCCGTTTCTTTGTTTTAAATCGCAGCTAGTATTAAACTTTACTCAATTTCTTCCAATAAATACTGAAAACGACCACAAACGCAAACGCACACATGTGTAGTTTCCATTGCAAAAATCCATGAATTGGGATACGAATTACTCCCTCATCCGCTCTATTCTCCGGATTTAGCCCCCAGTGACTATTTCTTATTTCCAAATCTAAAGAAATGGCTCGGCGAAAAGAGATTTGACTCCAACGATGAAATCATCTCACAAACAAATGCCTATTTTGATGCCCTTGACAACTCTTTTTTTTTTGAAGGGTTAAAAAAATTGGAGAAACGTTGAACAAAGTGTATAGAACTCAAAGGAGACTATGTTGAAAAATAAAATATTTGCTTATCCAAAAACTTGTGTTTCATTCAAAAAGTCACGGACTTGGCAAACCGTCACATAAAAAGGATGTTTGCGCATGATTGTTTTTTTTTTTCAAGCTAATTTCTAATGAAAATTGACTGTGCAAGAACAACCTCTCTTTTTAAAATTTTGCGACCAACTTAACGCTGACTAACTGCAAATGAGAATTACAAAATGTAATTCGGTATTCACCACGGCGGGCCAATAGTTTTTCTCCCTACACAGTTGAACAAACTACCTAAATACATATATTACGAGTAATAAAAAAATATAAAATGAATAAAGTACTTATTTATTTCTGAAAAGTAGGTCATAATGAAATAAATTTTTTAAAATTACCAAATCTATATGAGCAGTGTGATTTATGTTCTTATCTAAGAGGCGATTTCTTAGTTTGGTTTTAGTAAATACAAACAATGCTTATATTTTAGGCAGATCACAAGTGTGTTGTATAGACATATTTAATATTACTGAAAAAAGAAAAAAAAAAGGTGATTTTTTATGATGTCCAAGTTTTTGTGCTTTAAGGTTATCGAAAGATGGTAACCAAGGAATTTCACATACAGTGTGTCACTTAAGTAAGTACACAACAGTATACTATACTTCTAAATTATTTAAAAATTGGGTCCACATTTTTTAGCAGCTTTTAGTCCAAATGTTTAAATTATTCCTTGCGTTGTCATGCACGTACTAAAATAGCGAAATATTTGCTTTCCGTTACCTCCAGTTAACCATTTTCAAGAATATGTTCAAAAATTACATCACATGGGAAAGCATACGTTGAACGTTTGTTTATTGAAATAGCATGAGTCAAATCAAAATAGTTTTGTAAAACTAATACGAATATATATTTGAGTAGGAAATGCCAATACTGAAAAATTCAATGCACATAAGAAGAGAGAAAAAAAATGTTAAAGAGTCGGACAATTGAACATTCGTGAGAGAGTCTGAAACGCCAAATTTGTAAACATGGTATAAGAAAAAGGCAAGACTTAAAAAGGCTTCTTATGGAAGAGTGCTACTAGATACCTCCCACTGCAACGCATAACCTAATAAAATGTATGCCATCTCGGCTTAATAATATAAAGAAACAAAGGGTTACCCAACTTAATATTGATTTTTGCGTTTTAAATGCAAAAATATAGTTTTTATTAAGTTAAAGATTTATGGCCTGATTCTCTAACTCGAAACGAACGTTCGTCTCGTCCGAACTGTCGTTTGTTCATGTATTTGTATTCTCTAATACGAATTCGGTTGCCTATCGACAACTAGTCGATAACAGCTGATTGTTGCGAACGAAAACGTAACTAATGTGCATTCTCTATCACGAACACGACTGAATATAAGGAAAAGAACTGTCAAAATCCAACAAAAATTATGTTGTTATCGTTTAAGCCGCTAAAATGGATAGTTAAAATAAAACAGTCAAGAAAAATTGGGAAAAACCTTAATTATATTAAATTAAATTGTTTAATAAGTTTTACAGCGATCATTTGTGAAAAAATTGCTACCTCGCTTCGTGTTCATTTTCCTCGGTCCTGTACATGCTTACACAAAAATGCTCCACACAAATGTTTAATGATTCTGTATATGTATGAGGCAATAGCATTTCTCGCAAGCGAACGTTCCGATGAAGAGGAATTGCGGATTCAAAGGCGAATATTGCAAGATTGCGCTAACGTGTATTTAAAGGCTTTCCAGATAGTTATAGTGTTATGTTTTCATTTTGTTTAAGGTTTGTTAAAAACTTTCGAATCAACAAAGAAGAATTTGGACAAATTTTTAACGAAGTGAGTATCCATATGAAGGACACCTATCGCAATACGTACTTGCTACCACAATTGAAACTGTTCATGTTCCTACGTTTTCTTACGACTGGAAGCTACTAAAAGTCAGTGGGTAACAAAACTGTCTCAGCAGTGGGTCAACCGATGGTTGGAAAAGTTATAGCGAAACGCTTAAACATTTTTGATGAGCGTTTTTGTGTAAGCATCTGTAGGACCCAGGAAAATAAAACAAAGTGAAAGAGCAACTTTTCAATAAATGATCACTGTAAAATATATTAAAAAATTTAATTTAATATAATTAATGTTTTTCCATTATTGCTTACCTTTTTTGTTAGAACGATCCATTTTAGCTGCTTAAACGATAACAGATTTTTTTTGTTTGACCCAGTTTGATGGCAGGGCTATTTAGTCCATTAAGCCAGGGTACATGTATCTCTTCTTATATTAATCTGAAGTGATTTTTGACTTGTGAACGTTTTTTTGGTAGTTTAACTGCAGCTCCACTTTGCTGAATTATTAAAAGTGAATTAACGCCCAAATTCAGTAAGCAGTCTCGATCTCTAATAGAATAAATAAAATAAACAAAAGTCATAACCTCAGACCAGTTGGCATCCTTCAGACTCAAAATGAAGCCTCTAATCTCAAAATAAAGTCTCAAAATTGTGACCTCGTGATGAGCAGGTTACAAAAAATTAAAATAAAAGCAAAAGAAAAAACATGAAAGCGAGGAAAAGCAATAATCTCTAGCTTATTTTGAGACTTGAGATGATACCAAGTTCCTGAATTCGGGCATTAGTTTACTAAGGTTTTTTTTCGATTGCCTAGATTGGCCGTATTGATGTGTAATGTAGCAATTTTTCGTTGTAATATGCTTTGCAGTATGTTGAGGTTTTATTCTTTACTACAAGTCCACTTTTGTGATTAAACCGGATGTTGTGAACCGTATCACACTGCTGGATATTCTTACAGTTGACCAGCTGAGAGTTTTTCGAATGCCTCTAATACAGAATACTGTATTTGTTGTTTGAGTGCGTTTTTTTTTAAAAGCCAGTGGACATGTTACGATGCCAAGTATTAAAATCCCATTTTGTGCAATGAGCCAAAAAAAAGGTAAGCAACTAAAACAAAAAACAAACAAAAAGTTGCAAATTGTTCGGTCGGCCTCTTCTGAGGCTTTAGTTTTTACATAAAAATATGTACATATAATAAAAGTATAGTTAACGCTCAATTTGAGCTTCATTTATAAAATTGCACAGCTTTTCCAGAGCTGCAGTGTCATTCTGCTTAAAAATACTTTTAAAATCTTATGCTTGAGTATCTATCACAGTCGAAGATCGCGTGGGTCTAGTTGTCCATGGTTTGACAAGCCTCACACTGGTTTGTACTTATAATTTTAATTCTAGGCAGGTATTCCCTATCATATGTATGACCTGCTAGGAGCCTATTTATTATCTTGATTTCTTTAGCATTTAGAGGCAGGTTATAAAGTACTAGGGTTTTTTGGGAATACTTGGAAAGAATTCCGCTAACGTGTTTTCCCTTTTCCTGTGATACCCTTTGGTAACAACAGATTTTTCGTTTAATTTTGGCAGTTCTTATCTTTATATTCAGTGGAGTTCGTGATAGAGAATTCACATTTGTTACGTTTGCGTTCGCAACAATCAGCTGTAATCGACTAGTTGTCGATAGGGAACCGAATTCGTATTAGAAAATACAAATACACGAACAAACGACAGTTCGGACGAGAAGAACACTCGTTTCGAGTTAGAGAAACAGGCCATTAGACTCGAAATAAATTTTTAGTAAATTTGTCCAAATTCTTCTTTGTTGATTCGAAACCTTAAACATAATACTACAACTATCTGGAAAGCCTTTAAATACACGTAAGCGCAATTTCGCAATCTCCACCTTTGAATCCGCAATTCCTCTTTATCGGAGCGTTCGCTTGCGAGAAATGCAATTGCCTCATACATTTCTTTCAATAGTTTATTAAGTTTCTCTCTTTTTTAAACTTTTATACAGTATAAACAAAACAGGTTCGTTCGAAACGATAACGTAAGAACGTAAGGATGGACGATAATTTTCAATCAAAATAGAGACTTCTAAATTGGACACGAATCGTTCGTCTGGCCTTTCGGTCGAGTTAGAGAATCAGGCTGTTAATGTATACTTACTTTTGTGATTTGTATTTTTAAATACTTTCACTTAAATTAAAATTACCCTATTGTTTTTCTGCATGCTTACTTAAGTGATTAAGTACTCACAAGTGTCCTGCACAAGCTGTCTTGCTTTGCTTTGGACACATTGTGACACATTGCCATCGTCTTTGCTTCTTTTGTTCGGTCGCACACATAGCCTTCAATCACACAAGCGAGCTTAAGGCTTGGACTGCAATGCAATGCGCTCTTCTCTTTTTTTTTGTATAAGCTCTTTTTCTATCTTGTATATATTTTCATTATTTTTCATATCAAGAGGCAGTAACTATCAGCAATAAAAATGGTTGCTTTGCTTCGCGTTTTGTTTATTCTTTTATGTGAAAACAAATAAATAAGAGACGCATAAAACTCTTTAATATTGGCATTGAATTTAAAAAAATGTATGGGTATATACATATTTACATACCATATATCTATAGATCACTTCAAATAATTATATATCTTTGTTTTTGGCTAGCGTATATTTGTAATTTATGTATGTAAATAGTTGAAAAATCTGCAAGAAATTAGCAAAGCATATACTAGCCGAAACGTAATTGCTATAGTTTCAAGGTATAAATCCAAAATTAAATTTAGATCAGTACACTCGGTTAGGAGATATGAAGTTTAGTTAAAAATATTACAGATAAATTAGAGCGAGTGAATACAGAAAACAGGCATATCTATTGCTCATTAATTTCAAAAGATCCTTAATCCAAAAAACATGAAAATCGTGCTAGGCATGCAGAAATTACCGTTCTTCTATGTTGTGTAAAATTTTTATAATTTTACCGATTATCAGTAGCTCTCTAGAACAAAATACGTCAATTCAAAACTGTAAAACGGTAAGTAAATGAGCGATATGTACCATATGTATATAAATGTGTGGTATATTGCAAATGTAGATCAACTTAAGGATATTCGCAAACAATTTTCTAAGATCACGCCCCAATAACAATCATTATTCAGTTTTTTTTCTTGGACGCACCAGTTCGAACCGTCAAAATATTTTTAATATCGTTGATTCTTGCCAAAATAAGGTCACAACAGAAAATCGCATTGGCAGTTGCATCGCCAGGCATTGCGGCTACTTTCCTAGATGGTGGGCGGACGGCACATTCAAGCTGCCATTAGACATTGATAATAAACCAAACGCAATATGTAACATAAAAAAGAATAGTGGAATAGCTGCAGTGTTGCGGAAGAGTTCAAACATAATTTGGGATGAGTGCACAATGGGTCTCATGCATAAAAACGAGTAAAAGCGCTGAATTGAGGCATGTGAGCAATTGCTCGTAAGTCGAGTTCGATCAAACAGCAACAGCTTTTGCTCAATTTCGTCAGCATAAAAATGAGTTCAAACCAATTACTTGAGCAAATGGAGATCAAGCGTCTAATTGTTATTGAAGTGTAAACATGTCGTCAAGTGAAAGTGGAGTAGAAGTAGAATCAAATAATAATAATTAAATAGAAACTAACGACATTTCTAAATTTTTAGTATAAAAACTAAAACAAAATAAATATTTACTAGAGACGGGTCAATTACCAAGCATTAAAAATAAATAAAAAAACAATAGAAACATATGTAACAGAAATTAAGCAAAAATTTGGCATTGAATTAACGGGGAATATAATAAAAAAAATAGCTAACATTAAATGTCGCATAAAAAATAAAATATACATGAATAAAACAAGCAATAAAAAAGTTATTTTAAAAAAACTGGGAAACTGATTTGTCACAATTTCTTTGTGCTAATTCTAATCCCTCAACAAACAAACTTCCAGGTAAGTGCACCGTTATCGAATTCAAATTTTGTTGTTGATTTGGTTCTTCATTTTTTTTTTTAAAGTTCATCTCTCTCTTGGAACCAATGATCACAACTGTACGTTTGATACATTAGAAGAGACATCAGCAACAACAACATCAGAAACAAAAACAACAGTAACATCAGAAGCAAAACAGCAAAGAAAGCACTGATAATAATGATCAACCTGTAATTTTTATTTTTTTTTTATTTTACATTTTGCTATATGTTGTTTATTTTCGAAGGTTAACAAAAAGTCAACAGCAGTTTTGAGTCGTTATGAAACTGATGAAACAAGTGAGTTGAATTTTCAAAGTCTGCAGAGGCTTGTTGTGTTAAAGCAAAACAAAGTGCTTTCTACAAAAATGGAGATTTTGCAAGAAAAATTTTTAGAAAGAAACGTGCAGTTCTATGAATTCTGAATTTTATTAATATGTAATTAATTAATATTTAATGCCTAAAAGTGAATTACATTTATATTAATTTTAAATGAAAAAGATAATTATATTTTTGTACATACATATATTATTATTTTTATAAATAAAATAAAATAAAATTTATTTTATTTTTCTATAAAAAAGTGAATTGTATTTACGTTTATTATTTTTATAAACCAAAAAAAATTAAATATTTTTATTTATATTATTTTTATTATAAACTAATTTGATAACAAATTTGCGACCATTCTCCTTTTGTTTTTTCCAGTTTCTGAATTTCTTGCTGTTTCTTGTTCGATATCATTTCCTAATTGCCATATGTACATCATTATTGTTGTAATCGTCATTGAATAGAATAGAATGGTCTTTTAAAAATTTAGCTCTGTTATGCAAAATGACACAACTGGCTATTACGTGGGGCGCTAACTCTGTCGACACACGAATTTTGTATTGCAGTATCGAAAATCTTTGTTTCAATTGCTGAATGTTTTTTCTATGTCAGTTGTTGGGTTCCGGAATGGTGTCATTAGCCATGGGCTTATTCCATAGCCCTCATCCCCGAGAAGTAATGCATAGTTCGTTGCATTTTGCATTATTCTACATACCTCGCTGTTTCGTAAGATGCGTGAGTCATGAACTAAACCAGGCCAGGATATGTCAACGCTTGTAAAAAGTTATTTTCCATCACAAGCTGCCTGCACATTTATAGAGTGCTTTGATTTGTGGGTTTTTTAATTTTTATATGAGTACAATCAATCACTAAAATTGCAAATGGAAAGGAATAATTTGATTCCCATTTCATTTGAGCTTCTTTTATTTCATCTGCATCTTTCGGCAATTTTATCCACTCGCTTGCTTTGACAGAAATAAGTTTCGCAACTTCCACAATAGTTCGCGACACAGTTGATGGATGGACTCCAATCTGTGGCTATACCATTTTGGAATCCAGGATCTGCACAAAATCTTAAATACAGTCGAATTTTATCAATGTTGCTGAGAGCACCACCACGTGTTTCTTCTGACTCCTCAAAAAAAATAATTAGCCAACCAGCAGATGCTACTATCATCAAATCTATATATTTATCGTTTTATTATTCATTATATAAAAAAAAATTAATAATTAAGAATACAAACCTGTATAATTTTTTATCCTCACTTGCTATATTTGTTTTACGCTGTTGATGCATGAGACTAAATGACTCACATATTTGCACTCGAAGCATGCAATATTTAAACGGCAATGATAAACTTTTCGGTGGTGCTATTTTACTTTTGTCTGGTGATTTCTGACAGACTAAACCAGTTAAAGCGGCCGTCAGCCGCCAGGTCTATGTACAGTCCCAACTCCACCTGGGGGTTGCTTCTGTCTGTAGGCACTGCCGGAAGGGCGGCTATACTCTCCACGTTGGGGGCGGCTGGAAACAGGTTGTAGTCACGGTCATGTCTCTGGCTATACTCCTGGCTAGTGGTAGCCGGGCGGGGAGAAGAAAACTCCCGAGTTGATGGTGCTCCTTAGTGGTCTGTTTGGGAAATGACTTCGAACTATGGTTCCTTGCATTCCTCGAATGGCCCACTGAGATGCAACCACCTCCTCACGAATTACCCCAACTCCAAGACGGAACAGCATACGTCGAGGGATGCATGACCAGGGGGGTGCCTGGCCGCTAGTATGCGAACTCTGGATACCTGTCGACCTCCAATTTCATATAGACTTACCGCGGGATCGGGATTACCGCGGTGGACATTCCCCTTTCCCGCTCACTCGTGGGAAAAAAATGTTTAATATAAATTATAAAAATTAAGATGAACCTGATGATGCTCAGAAATCATCACTTCCGGACCCGGCCTGCACGGCGGTGGTCTGTTCGGCAAACATTGCAGCCAGTGGGCTGCCCTCAACCTCCTCCGACGGAGCCATTGGGCACGTTGCAGGAGAGACTAGCGCGAGGATCCCGGAGGCCAGTGGGCCTTCACTCTCCACCTCCCCTGGAGAACCGCAGTTTGTCGGACCTTCGTCCAGTGCTTTGTCTGCTCGGCTGGAGTTTGCCTCGGCATCTGACTCCGAGTCATGCAGCACGATGACACCAGACACCATCAGCGTCTGCTCTGAAATCTCAGGGCTTACGGAAGTCGGCAACTTGGTGCAGCGAGTCAGTCTGGACTCAACTTCCGGTTTCGTTTTATTCAACTCCAAGGAGAGGAGAATTTTTAAGCGCGCCCTAGATAATGGCAAATCTAGGGAAGAAGCCATTAAACTTGCCAAATCTAATTCGACAACCACAGCGGAGTTGAAACGTGTTCGCTCCGAAGAGCAGTCTCCTCAGGACAATGCCAAGAAGAGGCCAAGACCGGCTCATACGGAGCCTAAACAAGCCACCTTCAGCCGGGTGGTGGGTAGTGTGGAACTAGGATTTGTTCCGGTTGACCCTGTCAACAAATCTCTTACGGCAGAGCAACTGGCACTGCTACAGGAGGCGATAATTGACGTCGCGATTGAGTACTCGAAGGACGACATAAAGCCGGAGTTCGAAAGGTGCGTCCCCCGGGCTGGGTGGCTTCTTGTCGTCTGCTCGAATCCTCAGACAGCGACGTGGTTAAGGTCGAACGTCATGAACATCAAGACCAAGTGTGGTCTTGAAATCAATCTTGTGACGGAAAATGAATTTCCTAGGACACATGTGGTCCGAGGATACTTCCCACAGAGTATCCAGCTAGGCAATGATAAAATTCTGGCAACAATCGCTGCTCAGAATTCAATCTCGACAACTAGCTGGAAAGTCTCTAACAGGCTGACAAATGGTCAGTTAGTTCATTTGGTGCTCCTGATTGATCACGCGTCAATGACGAAACTAGTGGCCATGAAACATAGGATTGCGTATAGATTTGGCCACATAAAACTCCACCTGAGGTCACCTACGCAGACCAAAGAGCCAAAGGAGGAGGAAACGCTCATTGGGGCCCCGGCGGAGGCCAATTTGGACTTGCGCCCCTCTACCAGCACAGCCACTGGGCAGGAAGGTGGTGGGAGTGAGACCAAACCAAGCACGGTAGCCGCCGGGTCCGCAAAGGCGCATTCTCTGACCCCGGTACCTCCAACGACAGCTGACCTCTCAACGGGCCATAGCTACCTTCAGAGCGGTAGTCAAAGCCAAGCAACTGTGCTGGCGATGGCGGCAACTCCGGGGGCGGTCCCGATCTTGAGGGAAGAGCAACTGCCAACAACTTCGACCGGCACCAACATACAAAAGGTTGCCGCAGGGCTAAAATGCAGTAGGCCGGCTCTTACCAAAGAAGCTAGGAACAAAGGGTCCCGACGAGACAAGAAGAAGAGTCTCGTCAGTCAATCGCTACAAAGGAAGCAATGAGCACCATAAGGGTGCTTCAAGCTAATCTGCATCATGCCAAGGGGGCATCTGCCACACTTTGCAGATTAGCCAGCGAACGCAGTTTCGCTGTTGGCCTGCTCCAGGAGCCCTGGCATACTGGAGGCCAAGTAAGAGGGCTGAGCCAATCAGGTAGGTTGGTGTATGACCGGGTGGGAGGCCTGCCCCGTGCCGCCCTCCTGTTCATTGACAACATTAATCTCACACCTCTTACTCCTTTTTTTTTCTAGTAGCTGCTGTCGTCGAAGTGTCGACGGTAGGCGGAATGCAAGAAATTGTCATCGCATCCGCCTACTTTCCAGGTGACATCCCCACCATTCCTCCCGCGGAAGTTCAGCAGCTTGTCAAATTTTGCCAACAAACGAATCGACAATTCATCATTGGTTGCGATGCCAACGCCCACCATGTGTTGTGGGGCAGCACCGACATAAATGAAAGGGGTGAGTTCCTTCTAGAATATCTTATGCAAAACAATATAGAATTCGCAAATAGGGGGTACAACCTACTTTTATTACTGCTGCCAGAGAAGAGGTACTAGATCTCACTCTCTGCAGCAGATCTATTAGTGATTCTCTTGGAGACTGGCAGGTGTCGGACGAGACATCGCTCTCGGATCACCAGCACATAAGGTTCGAAATCCTAGGACGATCACAACTCCAGGACCTAACCTTCTCACCCAGGAACACAAACTGGGACCTTTATAAAAATCTAGTAAGGGCAAGAGCAGACTCGTTACTAACCTCAATTAACTCAATCGAGGAAATGGAGTATGCGGCGAGAGTGCTCAACAATGTTCTGCTGGAATCCTTCCACGACAGTACGGCTCCCAGTTCCATCTTGAAGAAACGCAAGGTTCCCTGGTGGAGCGCGGAGCTGGATGCTAAACGGAAGCTTGTCAGGAGGCTTTTCAACGGAGCAAAAAGATCACGTCAGTGGGACGAGTACAGGGCTGCTCTCACTGAGTACAATAAACTCATAAGACGATCCAAAAGAGAATCGTGGAGACAGAAATGTGAATCAATCGAGACACTGCCAGAGGCCTCCCGTTTACATAAAATTATATCAAAGGAGCATTCCAATGGGATAGGACTCCTTAGGAGGCAAGATGGCACCTTCACCAATAACAACAGAGAAACTCTGGAATACCTGCTCGAAGTGCATTTCCCCGGCTCCTCGATGGAGCTGTGCCCGTCCACTGCAAACTCTTCGGAACACGGGATCCCCAGAGTGAGAAGCATGGCCAGGTCTGGCTCCATTTTTGACAGGGACAAGGTACTTTGGACAATAGAATCCTTCGAACCCTTTAAAGCGGCAGGGGGCGATGGTATCTATCCGGCTCTGGTTCAGAGATGTATTGATCATGTCATTGACCCGCTGATCTGTTTATTTAGGGCCAGTTATTCTTGGGAATACATACCGTATACTTGGAGGAAGGTATCCGTTGTGTTTATCCCTAAGGCAGGCAATCGGCCGTCTGACTCACCTAAATCATACCGGCCGATCAGTTTGACTTCCTTCATTCTTAAGACAGTCGAAAAAGACTGCTAGATCTTCACATAAGACACAATCTGAGGTTCTCAACTCCCATACATAAGACTCAGTTTGCTTACGTCAAAGGGAAGTCGACGGATTCCGCTCTGCAGTGTCTGGTCGGTAAGATCGAAAGGGCCTTTGAATTCAGGGAGATTGCTCTGTGCGCCTTCCTGGACATCGAGGGAGCTTTTGATAATACTGCCTATAGATCCATCTCGAGGGCTTTGGTCCGAAGAGGTGTGGATCTATCAACTGTTGGGTGGATTGACGCTATGCTGCGTGAGCGTGACATAACCACATCCTTGGGCAAAAGTGCTCTAAATTTTAGAGCTAATAAAGGATGCCCACAAGGGGGTGTTCTTTCCCCCTTACTTTGGTCTCTAGTAGTAGACGACCTCCTAACTAAACTACAAGAAAACGGGTTTGATGCTATTGGATACGCAGATGATCTAGTTATCATTGTCACGGGAAAATTCGGCAGCACGGTGTCAGACGTTATGTGTTCAGCTTTGCGCGTGGTGACAAGCTGGTGTGCCATTGAGGGCCTTAATGTGAACCCGCTAAAAACTGTTCTCGTACCGTTTACAAGAAGGTATAAACCGAATCTGGGTTCGGTAACCCTTGGAGACACTGTGCTTGAATACTCCGACGAAGTCAAATATCTAGGAGTAATCCTCGATAAGAGACTAAGCTGGAATTCCCACCTAGACAACACTCTAAGGAAAGCTACCCGAGCCATGTGGGCCTGCAGAAAACTTTTTGGTCGGACATGGGGTCTAAATTCCAAGTTGATTGGATGGCTCTACCACACGGTGGTCCGTCCGATTCTAACCTATGCCTCCGTAGTCTGGTGGCCA
The DNA here is from genome assembly GCA_963971545.1 of Philophylla caesio. Lineage (NCBI taxonomy): Eukaryota > Metazoa > Arthropoda > Insecta > Diptera > Tephritidae > Philophylla > Philophylla caesio. Next base: position 65,388,565 of record OZ020606.1, read on the forward strand.
AAAACCTTACAAAAAACCACCGTTACTCGCCTTAACAAGCTCCAAAGGCTGGCGTTGCTCTCGGTCTCAGGATCAATAAGAACTTGTCCAACCGCGGCTCTGGAGTCACTTTTAGGGTGGACTCCTCTACATATTCATGTTCAATCAGTCGCGGCCACGAGGATCCTGCAAATGCAAATAACTAATGAAGCTCAGTATAGGAGCTCACAACACAGTTGTATTCTGGATAAAATCCCAGGTTTGGATTCAAGCATGCTTACTGACTCCATGCAAAAAGAAATCTGTTTTGGTCGAATCTTCCAGGTCAAAATACCGGATCGGGAAGTCTGGTCAAACGGACCTCCTCAACTAGATCCAAGATATATACATTGGTATACAGACGGCTCTAGGATGGAGGGAAGAACAAGTGCAGGTGTCTATGGTCCCGGCACTAAAATTTCGATTGCAATGGGCACATGGCCTACTGTGTTTCAGGCAGAGGTTCTAGCAATCGCAACGTGCGCCAGATTAAACCTTGAAAAGGGGTTGAAAGGCGCTTTTTTAATCATATTCTCAGACAGCCAGGCGGCTATAAAATCTCTATCCAATAGGGTTATCAGTTCCAGGCTCGTCAAAGAGTGCTATGACACTCTTCAGCTCCTGGCAACGAAAAACAAGGTAATACTATGCTGGGTACCAGGACACTGCGGGATTGAAGGCAACGAGACCGCTGATGAACTTTCCAGAAAAGGCTCTTTGTCTGTCTTTATGGGACCGGAACCTTTTTGCGGACTTAGTTGGTCCTCTTCAAAATCTTTAATCACCAAGTGGGTGGGCTCTGAACGCACTAGGTATTGGGCTGAGACAGGAGGCCTCAGACAGGCCAAATTGCTTGGGTATCCTTTTTCCAGAAAGGACATAATTAATCTAAATAGAGGCAATATAAGGTTGCTTACCGGTTATCTGACCGGTCACAACAATCTACGCGTCCATATGCACCGGATTGGACTCGCCACCGAAACGGACTGCCGTCTATGTCTCGAAGAGGAGGAGACATCGGAGCACATTCTGTGCGTTTGTCCGGCTTTGGCCAGACTGAGAGTTAGATACTTCAACTCAGCAATAGTCGAGTCTCTCAACATTAGGAACTCGTGTACCAAGTTATTATTGGCTTTTATTAGAGAAGCTGACAGTATCTTGGGCTGTCAGGGCTAGGAACTAACTGCAGGGATACAAAAGATCTTTTAGGTCGCAGTGTCCCTTGATCCTACTTTACCCTATAAATTAACTAACTAACTAACTACCAGTTAAACCTCGCTCTACTTTCGCGGATTATTTTAATGCATGTTTGCAACTATCATTCTTATGGCGAAGTATTGAAACACTTCAATTGACCATTAACATGCGTGTACGATTGCAAAATGATCCATCAGCACAAATTTTGTCCGAACAATTACTAGATATTGGGAACGGTAAAATAGAACTGCAACCAAATACCCAATGCATTAAACTGTCAGACGTATTCCTATGATACCGTCAGACTCTACGATACCCTTCAGAAGGCTACAGTTTCCAATTCGTTTAGCTTTTGCCTTGTCGATAAATTAGTCACAAGGCATTGTATGGTCCATTTGTGGTTTAGATTTGGAAAATCCGTATTTTTCTCATGGGAAACTATATGTTCCATGGTCACGTGTAGGAAACCCGTAGAATCTGTTTGTGTTAGCTAAAGACAGGTTAACCAAAAATATTGTGCACCGATTGGTGCTAAATTAAATTGAAATTAAAAGTATTTATAATTTTAAATAATAAATGTTATTGTTAAGGATTTAAAACTATCTGCCCTACCTACCTCATTTATAAGTTTAAGTGTCACATGTTATTTACTAACAACTTTGTAATATAAAATAAAATTTAAAAAAATTAAATTTAAAGTTATATCTTTTGTATTGATTTTTGCTTAATATCAACTGTATGAAAATTTGGATTAATCGTGTTCAAAGTCCTTCCCCTTCAAATCCCAGTCCAGTGGATTTTTATACCAGCTTTAACGTTTCCGTCTTCATTCGTAAATAATAATTTCATTATACTATTAAGGGATAACGGTAGTAGAAAATCAGTCATAGAAGTTGCCATGTTGTTTTACAAATGATATCTATGTAAAAAAAAGCATTGTGGTCCCCATGACTGATATTCTCCAACGGTTCCCCTTGAATAGTTTTCTCAATGTAATATAACAAAAACCTTAGCCACAGCAAAGCGTGGTCGGGTCTGCTAGTAAAATAGAAAACGTTCTGAATTTTCGGCGTGTAAACTGAAAGCACGATGGCAGTGAAAACGGCAACACTGGGGCTGATCATGTCGCTGATTTGCAACGGTGTGGGTTGAAACTCAATATGTGTGATTCGTTGCAGGAGTCTAGCACTCAAATATACATACTTGTTCTATATTTCTGATCACAAAACCATAAGCAATACGCTGAAAATTTCTGTTAACCACCAGAGCATAATTACGTCTCTCATCTAAACATTTTGCTCGCTACATGAACACTTGCGCTACTTTAGATGATATTAGCCTAGGTCCCTCCTACCAAGTCAATTGCAATATTTTATTCTATAATTTCCATTACTATCTCATAAGATCGGTCATTTAAACGATTTAAAAAAGTTTCTCGTTGAGCTATTTGCAACCTGAACGTCTTTGTATCTAGGCTCGCTATCAGTAACAGGCTTCGCAATAAGTACTAACCCCTATCACCACTGTCGAGTGTCGATTTCAGTGACTGTCGACCTCTCTGTCGACTGAAAATTCCGATCATAGAACAAAGTCGACATCGACTTGACAAAATCATATGTTTTTCTTAATTGTGAACTGAATAAGAAGAATATAACCAAAGAAAATTTTTCGAGTTTATAGTTTTATAAAAATATGTTATTAGCAATATATATCGGCATTAAGCAACAGCAACTGACAATAATAATGAGTTCTTTTTGACTCTTAATTTGGGTTTTTGGTGCGCTTTTGGGTAAAGAATCTAAAGCTGCCGCATTTTCTGTTGTTTCCTCTTCCGATAATATTTCCGCTAACATTTCTTCCGGTGATGGTATCAGAAGGTGATGGAAAGAAGATGGTAATTGTGTTGACGCAGATGTTGTAATTATTGGCGCAGTATTGTTGGTTGCTAAAACTACGCCAACTGGATTCAGAATTTCGTAAAAGCACATGATATTGGCCACACGTGTTTCCAATGGCGAAAGAGACTGTTGCATAAAAACATCTCCTCCAATAGCATTCACTTCGGGTTTATTGTGTGCTAACTGCTTCTTTACTTTTCCTTTTAAGTCGATCCATACATAGAATTTTATATTACGTATCAGCTGGACTGAAATTGAATTTTTTAAGAAATTACCTTTTGCCAGCTAGCGTCATTACGTGTAGGTGGTCCAATGCTATTCAAGAGCAAAGCAAGCGCTAAATCCTCTTGCGAAGCTTGGATTGTCTTCCATATATTTAACGATTGGTTATAGTTAGGTATTTTAATGGCTTTTTCCATCTTGTCGATCAGTTTAAATTACTCGTCAAATGTTTTCCATTTTTCTCGACATTTAAACGGTAACTCGACAACTGGGATGCGACAGTGTCGATACAAAATGTTGAGCTCGACAATAGTGATTCGATGTCGACTCGATTTACGTCGACATCGGTGATAGGGGTGATTACTTTGGTGCTGATAGCGCTTATTAGTCCACCGAACGAGTTCAGCTATTCATTTGTATCCAAAATGTTTGATTAAGATTACTTGCATATTTATTTCTTCACGCCCTGAGACGAGCTTTGACTTGGGAAGTTAATTTTTTTGCACTACACGAGATCCCCTGGTTTAACCATTTTTCACTTTTTAAACAATATCGAATAATATTGATGAATGCATAGTAAAAATATCGATAATTCGATATATCGATTTTTTTACCTCAAGGCGCAATTACTTTTAAGAAACTATAGGAAAGTAAAGCTAAGTTTAATTATTATTAAAATGAAAATGGTTTCATTTTAAACTTTTTATCAAACTAGTATTCTTCTGACATAAACATGAGAAGTACACACCCTTTGATAAGCTCCCCTGTTAACCTGCTTCTATTATCCGGCACAGCTAAATTGACAGCAGAAGCAAGCATTTCGGACGAAACTGAGGAAGGTTGAATAATTAACTTAATTTTAGTTAAATATTTTAAAGAAATTGCAGAGAGAACCGGTGTGATATGACGAAAATTCACCCAAAACTCTGTCGACTTCGATTTTTTTTTGTGTTCTCAAGCGTTAAAGGGGTATTACGCACAGTTTTTACGTCCATTTTTTTTTAAAATCTCGATATTTCGATATCTTTACCCAAGCCTACAAAAAGACACCCACTGTAGAACTGCATTTTTATTGATAATCGTAAACACTGCATTTTTTGTAACTTCAGCCCGGTATTATGGCTTACCAACTGAACTACAAGAACAATGACATTATTTTTAACGCAAGTCGAGTGTTTTTAAATCACCTATATAAGTTTCAGTGGCCGCTGTGGTCGAGTTGGTAGCGGTGCGGCTATAACTTGATATGCAGTCAGGGCAAGCAAAATCTTAATAACAGGAAAAGTTTTTTCCAATAGCGGTCGGCAGGCAATGGTAAACCTCCGAGGATATTTCTGGCATGAAAAAGTGTCTCATTAAATACATTTGCCGTTCGGAATCGGCACAAAAATGTAGGTCCCTCCATTTGTGGTATAATATAAGGACGCACACTACAAATGGTAGGAGAAGCTCGGCCAAACACTGAGCTATATAGTGTAAGCGCCGAAATTGTTATATATAAATATATATAAGTTTCAACTGTATGTATGTATCATGTTCTTTAGCTTTTGAATTAAAAACAGTTAATTGTCCAAAAAAAATCCCTTAAAGCTAAGTTTCAAACTTTGAAGAAAACTCTCACAAACAAAATCCATCTAAATTACAAAATTTTTATACTATACAGTAAAAGGTTCCAGTAGTACAATACAGATCATTCTTGGTGAAATTTCATTGCTGCAACTGCTCGATGCAGAATCTCCGGATCCCTTTTTGAAGATTTCCGTTTAATTATCTGACCCATTTCTAAAGAGACAACTGCAACAACCGTGAGAAATAATTGTTTATCACTTTATATCACATATTTTGCCTTTAAAGCATGATATGAACAACTGCGCCGCCAATAAATGGGAGTCGGTTTCGGACCACCACGACCTTTTTTACTTAGCTGCTCGCCATTAACTAATGACGGAATGAGTCATGTTATACTTTGTTCTGACTGCGCCGTTAACTCGAGTTTATGAGCAATTTTGGAGTTTAACGTCAAACGTCATAAACTCCGAGTTTACCATATAAATATTTTTTCTCTAACTCGCTTTAAACATGACTTTTATTTGGTATTTATGGACATGCAACCCTTATTTGCGACTATTTATTTGAAATACATGAAAATTTAAATTAAAATCACGAATGTCTATATCAAAGTAGTGGCCATATTGAGCGTCTGCCGTCCAAAACTGTTTCTGTCAAAAAATTATAAGTGAAACTACCTCTAAATATATGTGTGTCATGATGTCGACGTCATATTTTCGAGATTCTCTTAAAGAGCGCTTTTGAAGAAAAACTTCAAATAATCCGCTGGACCTGGCGTCCAAATATTCGTCAGATTTAAAGCAAAATTGAGTAAAATTAAAAATCTTACTTAAAGTCAGGTAATAAGAATGTAATTGTGAAGGTTAAGCTTAGAAATGCATCAGGCATACTTGAGTTTGCATTACAATACTTGCAACTAAATCAATCACGAGACAATTAACATATAAGGAGATCATTCAAGTGTCTATAACTTGTCTGGATGGAACAGTTTCTAAGTTTTCTTTTCAACAGCCCGGAGCGTTTCACCACGCACGATAGATGGCAAAGACGATATACTCTTATTTCGAGACTAATTTAAACTGCCTAAAACTGAAGGTGATGGAATCGGAGATAATTGTATATTTATTGTTGAAATATATTTATCATTTTGGAAAATAGCTCCAGTAGCTGCAGAAGCACAGGCAAAAGCAGTGCCTACTGGCTTTTATTGATAGAAATATCTAATTCCAAGAGAAAAATCTTTTGCTTTTAGCTTTGGAATGATTCGATGATAGCGAATAAAAAAAACGGTTGACTTGAATAATATAAGCAATTACATCAATAAGAATATCTCGGATTTCATCTCCAAAGAAACAAAAAAAAGTTTATAAGATTTTCTATCCCAACTGACTTCTTAGCGAAAGAACCGAACGAATGGCAAGATGACATTAGCTATAACTTTCTACTCGATGTAGTAAATGACGTGGCGGAACGAGCAGTTAAGCTCATGGAAGAGTATAATAAAATTTGGTCGCAAATTGAAGAAAAAGAAAAGCAAGTAATAATGCAAATTGTTTCATACTTTGCAACAAAATCCACACTTTAGTCCTAACCTACATATGTATGTATGCATATAAGAATTAAGTAAACACATATGTATGCGGTACAATGTTATACAACTCTAATACAATTTTTCATTTTCATTACATTTTTATTAAATTAACTTCTCAAAACCCAAAAAAAAAACTATAATATTACGTGAAAAAATATCTCAATAACTTTATAACTTGCAGAGATTGATAAATGTGGTGTTTTTGCATGTTTTATAAAAATGCTGAACTTTGAGCCATGCTTTCCCGTTATACAAGTTTAAAAGTATTTCGCAGTTCATCTTATTACGAGTACATACATATGTATATAACTTTACTTTTGGGTTTAGCTACATTAACCACTCTTATTTCGTATCGGTCACATTTGTTTTGAGACTTTTATCATTTTCGTTTTGTATAACCACATCATATCGCTTCCTATTCTGCAGAATATTTATTTTTTTAAGATATGGGGGTTTTAAGAAGAAAGAAAACGCATATAATTTAATTCTATGGCCAAGAATTTAGCTTTATTATAGAGATAAGGGTTTGCCATTATGTTTTAAATATGATTTCGGGCAAGTGACCGCTGCAGTTAGCTCGAACAAATTCCAGCCGAGGTCTAATTTTCGACCACTTTTTGCAGCAATTGGAGCCGTATGTCAGCAATAAAGCGCCGAATAAACCGAATATAAATCAAGTAACAGCTGTCAACAAGAACAACTCCGAACAAAGTATTGCCTCATTGAAAACCACACGTTTAAAAAAAACACCCTTATAAGTCCCAATTTTTAACCACTTTTTGCAGCAATTGGGGCCGTATGTCAGCAATAACGCGCCAGATATTATCTTTCAAGGCGTCTTGAAATGGCAAAAAAAAAAAGTGGTTATAAATCAGGTAACTGCTGTAAAAAAGACCTACTCCGAAAAAAGTGTTGCCTCATTAAAAACCACATGTTTAAAAAAACACCAATTACATTGATCAACATTTTAATTCAGGGTGTCTTTGTTTTTACCAATTCTTGCTCCTCTTTGGTTTAATAATTAAGGTCCCTTTTATTTTGTTTACTGTTATTGCTTATAACAACTCGTATATTTGGTTTTTTTCACACCGTTAGCTATGGGTTTTATTTGAAGATTGAAGCATATTGAAGTCCCTGTTTATGCTTTCAGTGTTAAATTTCCAAGTATACTCTTGAAAGACTATTGGTGTCTCTACTTTTTATTATAAACAGTTTATTATTATCTGATTTTACATGTTTATAACAATGCAATATTAATCGAAATTTGTCTGTTTATGAAGCATTTCATATTTCCCGATATATCCTCGTCTAGAAGCCCCGACGTTGAAAGTTAAAGTGAAATCATGATTAAAAAGGATGCTATTTTTCCCATCTTTAATACATCATAAAGCCATAATTAAGGTGTCAACGTGGAATGGAACCTAGGTTGTAATAACATCTGAGGGACCGCGGATTCAAAATGTCTTTGTCAGCGTCATCTTTGCTGCGAAGGTATGTGCAATTTTTCACAGCCTCAACGAGTTTTGTCACAGACTACAACGTCAACAGAATATTTCATTGGAAACATAGAACCTTGGTCTTATTGAAGTTGGTCCTAAGGCCTGCAATTGTAAATAAAAGAGGAAGAGAATAAGCAAAAAGACATAATAACGTTAGTACACCTAACTGCACATATACCGCTGAAACCCAAAAGGAGGTGCAGGTCAAAAGCCACACTGATAAGGTCCAATTAGTTTATTGACGGTGGGCTCACACATAACGCTCGATAGAACCTTATAAGCAATGTTAAGAAGGCTAATATCGCGATAGTTGGCGCGAATTGCAGTATCACCTTTCTTGTGGATTGGGGAAAGCACACTTAGATTCCAATCAGTAGGCATGCATTCGTCCGACCATAATCTTGCAGATAAGCTGGTGCATGCGCTTTACCAACTCTTCTCCACCGTATTTGAATAACACAACTGTCAGCCCATTTTCTCCGTAGGTTTGGTTGTTTTTTAGCCATGCTATTGCTATACGAATTTCGGCGCAGTCGGGTAACGGAACATCAATTCCGTCGTTGATTGGGGTTTCGGGTTCATCATCTTCTTCAAAGTGGAGAAATGCTCTACAGTAATTTGCCCCGGTCTTGAAACCTTCTGTTAGCCATCGTACTTTCTGAAAAAATTTTCGGACGCTTTTCCACTCACGCATTTCGGCCGCTCTCTTATTCTCACGAAAAATGCGTCTCGCTTCCCTCTGGATCTTGGCTGCGATAATATAATGGTCAGAGTTAATTTTGGCTCCTCGGATCGTGCGCACATTTTGGACACTGGAAGCATGCCTTTCGTCTATGGAGACTGAATTTCCGACTCTGGAACCAAAGATGCCCTCCTTGCCCACCTTGGCATTCAAATCGCCTAGCACGATTTTTATATCGTGGCAGCGTTCGAATGTGCGCTCGAGGAGTTAGTAGAAGATGTTGAAGAATCTCGCCTTTATGCGGATTGCGGCGAGACGTTCGTTCACCGAAGTCAACGACAGTACTTTACGCTAAAGTCTCTCTCCCACCACATATCCGACACCAAATTGTGGCAAACGTCGCAAGGGCCTACCGTTTTCCTTACTTGCCCCGTCCATCGTATTTCTTGGATGGCGGCGATGGCAGCTATTACTTTGCCGAGGATATCTACCAGCCGGGCAGAGGCGCTTTCCCAATTAAGGGTTCGGACTTTCCAGGTGCATGCACTCAATTCATGGTCTTTAAAACGTTTGCAATGGGCGTCATTTAAAAAGGGAGGTCTCGTTCTCATCCGAGGCTTTGCTTTACTTTTCATACAGACTCTGATGAGCCCTTAAACCGAATATGCCGGAGTAGTCTCACCAGGTTCGCCTTCTCACTTTAGCTCACTCCCAAACGGTTGTTCGGGAGCTACCCAGAGGACACTTGAACCGCATGCAAAAGAATCGCTCTGGTCACTCCCAGGTGAATGGCGATCAGAACCTTTCCCCACTTTCGTGGACGGCAACATCAACGTATGTAAGCAATTTATGAATATTTCTCTTCGATCAGCTTCGAAATGCTAAAACTATTCTGTCGTGTCACTTCGCTCGAAAAGGTACCCGCGGCAACACTGTGCTGACAATTCCAATACCGAGAGATGATGGGGGAGAAGAGTTATGTAACAAACTTATTTCATAAACTGGATTATGTGTAAAAAAAATTTTGACATTATCACGAATAATATCACTTCTGCAATAAATTTATATTGTTTTAAGAAATTTGCAGTGAGTCACTCTTTATTTAAATTCGTAAAAAAACTTCTTGTCAAATAAGAAGTGATAAAGATTGGTTTCAATAAGTCATGTAATGTTATTGGCATTATTATTCTTCATCTTTATCAAATATTTACCTTCATGCGTGTTCTTTTAACCATGTTTAGATTTTAGCGATGATTTTAACACATTTAAACGAATTAACTAGTTGGTGTAGTTTAAATTACACTGTGTAACACTGAAAATGAACTTTGAAAGAGACCTAGCCTAGGCGTTAGGCCTTATAAAACTAAGAAAAACTGTATACTTGAAATTTGCGAAACACCCCCAAAATCTCATTTTAGGGCCAAAAAACTGTTTTTGAGGTCATTCGCTAGTCAATCATCAATATCTTTGCGAATTTTCATCCGATTCAAAAGTTGTTTATATATTTTGAAAGGTGACAAATAACTATTTTAATGGCGTATAACTCATCAAAATCAAACGAGAACTGACGAAGCTACAGAGAAAAAAAATCGTAACTTAATAAAAAAAAATTAATTTTGAAACTTTGACTACGATTTTACGATAGTCTTAATTCAGAAAGGTACCTATCAAAGACAATATTATTAAAGTGAATTTAGTACTGCGTCGATTAAGCTATTTCAATCGAAAATCGGTTGGAAATTGACAGAGTTATTACGATTTAAATTATTTTAGATGATGACCATATTTAAAAATTCATACATTTTGATTATCTTTCAACTTCAAATTTTTATTGTGACTGAAAATTAAAAAAAAATTAATCATTAAAATGCTAAATAACTTTATAGCTAAAAATGTTTGCTTGATCTTCTGCGTTTATAAGACGAGTCATCTGTTCCTCGTTTGAGTGACCAGCAGTAATTAGATATCATCCTAACTTGGTTCTTTCCTGTAAACCGTTTTTCAATGTTGGAGATTTCTTGGTGAAATCTTTCACCTTGTTCGTCGCTGAATTGACCAAGATTATCCGGGAAAAATTCCAAATGAGAATGCAAAAAGCGAATTTTTATAGACATGTTGCATCCCATTTCTCCATAAGCTTCCAAAAATTCATGGACCACCTCAACGTAATTTGAACTTCTCGTGTTTCCAAGAAAGTTTCGGCACAAAGAAATGAAACTCAGCCATGCTCTTTTCTCTACTGGGTTCATAATCTTACGAATCTGCGGTCCAACGAAAACGCCTGTAATTCATGATCAAAATGTAAAAATAAATTAGGATGAATTCTTTTTGAAGAATTCTTGTTGGGAAATTTTTATAAGTACCTTCTTTAATCTTGGCGTCACTCAACTTGGGGAATACAAGTTTCAGGTGTAGAAAAGCCTCGCTGTTTTTTTCGAGTCGCTTAACAAACTGTTTCATGTACCCCAATTTTAAATGCAATATTAAGAACATTATTTTTGCCAATTTGAAACTTTCTCGGTGGCCATATGTTACACTTGTAATGATTTTTGGCACGACTGTCCCATTCACAAAAGTAACAAGGATATTTAGTGTAGCCACCTTGCATTCCAAGTAGAATTGTCAGGACTTTAAGGTCCGAGACAATCTGCCAGCGAAATTTATTGTATTTAAGCAATCGTAGAATTTTTTCCATCGTTTGATAAGTCTCTTTCATATCATTGGCGTATGCCACTGGAACTGATGGCAATTCATTTCTGTTGTGCAGCAATACTGCTTTCAGACCTACGATGTTAGTCAATTGAAAATGAATTGATAAATTGTATTCAAATTTAGTTCTCTCACACTCATAACACATTAAATACTTACTTTTGCAAGAACCGTCTAGAAATAATCGCCAATCTTGTGGACAGTGCACGTGATCGAGTGCAGCAAACAATTCATCCACATCAACGCAATAGGAGTCACAAACGGCAGACGCTGGTTATCGCATTTACCGGTTTTCCATTGTTTTAATGTTGTACAGCACATCGAAAAAATATATTCGGGTTCATACCAAGCACTTTCCACGTATGAGCAACTGAAAAAGAGGTTGAACGCTTCAACCACAGCTTTATTTGTTCTTAAATCGAACCGATATTTCTTATCAACAAATAGACCGCAGGCGTAACAAAATTTGTTGCGCCTATCACACATTTTACCACACTTATTACACAATATAATTGCGAAGCGGTCGCAAGGTTGAATTGACGGCGTAAATTTATTAGATGACCACTCAAAATTTTTGGAAATGAATGTGTTTAAAATAATTCCTCATACTTGCTATGTTTCTAGTAAAATAACGCAATGAAATGCGGTCAAAGTAGAAAAATTAAAAAAAAAAAAAAACTTTTCGCAAGGTAAATTTATTTAATAGCAGAAAAAATTTAATAGCTTCGTCAATTTTTGTCCGATTTCATTGCATGAGCACTCAAAATTTTTGGACATGAATGTACTTTCAAAATAATCATACTTGATATATTTTTAGTAAAATACTGCAATAAAATGCGGTCAAAGTAGAAAAATTTGAAGAAAAAACAAATTTTCCAAGTTTACCCGATGAAAACTTACAACACGCTATCTCTATTTAAAGGTATAATCCTTACCTTTCCAAAACATATTTCATATTGAAAATCGGTAAAGAAATGGCCAAGTAATGAAAAGATTAGCGCGTACACTTCCGAAGAACGGTTTTTTAACGGTAAAGCAAGATTTTGAGGGTGTTACAAATTTTCCAAAAACCGTTTTGAGTTATATTCGACCAGGTGAACAATTTCCAATATGTCACTTTAAAAGTTCATTAAATTTTTTCCATTTTGTAACACTGTGTTATCTTAACTCAACATTCAAAAATATCGTGTTGTGACCTTAACACAAAGTCCTTTCACTCCAAAATATGCGTTTAAACACTTAGGTATCATTTCTGATTGTACTTTCCCACTTTATGAGAAATATGTACGTTTGCAAAGTCTACTCAATACTCAATGACAGAAAGTCTTAGAGGCCTTTCACTATAAAATCACTCTACGCTGCTTTATGTAGTACGTAGCATCCTTGGAACGATCCAGAGATTTATATCTGAGGGGATTGTATCGCAATGCTTACCGTTTTGGCATCTCTACCATTAATGGTTTGACTCGTATACAGGGTGTCCCAGAACCCAACGTCAAGCCGAAACGGGGTGACATGATTGATTGTAACCACCATAAAAAAATCTATCCCATGCAGTTTGAACATTATGGGCATTTAAGAAAAATCCAGAAATTTGGCCAAACTGTTACTATTTTTCGGTTATTGTGGTTAATTTTTATTATTTTTGTTCATTTAAGCTTTAAAACTTTAGCCCTAACTAACATTTCTAGAACCTAAGTCAAAAATAACAATTGCCCCAAGTTTTCTAGAATTAAGACTATTTGTTAAACTATGAATTTAAATTGTTTATAATTTGTCGACTTTGAAAGGCACACTTGGCAAGTGCCACTAAAAGTTCGCGTATTTAATCAGGATTGTAAAATGGTACAATACTTGTTAGTTTCATACTAAAAAACCGAGTAAAAAAATAAAAACCTCAAGTAACCCATTTTTTTGTTTTTTTTTATTTAAGTCATCGACAAGCATCCGCCGTGAACGGTTATTAACGCTCTTTGATCGATAATATCATAATATAGTGTTTCTCAGTGCTAAAGCGTGCCTTTCTTCACTTTTCATCGCATATACACATTTCCTTAACCCTTGTGCATCGAACACACATTACAGTGTAAAATAGCCCCTGGGGCCACGAACCTTGGGGATAATAGGTTTGCCCTACTATCTTCCAGCCCTCGTCCCAAAAGGAAAAACCCAAAGCCAAAAACTTATTTGAACAATTCCCTGAACTGCCAGTGACCAAAAAAGACGATCCAAAGTTCCTCATGATCAGAGCCACCGATCCTAATAAAAACCTTTCGTCCTATCAATATTCGCGGTTCACAAAGCATTACAAGTTATATGTAAAGATATTAATAAAATACTTCCGCTTCTGGACGGAAGTTTGGTGCTGTTACTCAAATGTCGAGCATACGCAAAAAAAATGTTGGATGCCAAAACTCTGCCTGGTATATGTGAAATAAACGCAAAATATCACGAAAACCTCATCAGTGTCAAGGGTATGCACCATTCTTAAATAACGTCTCCGAAAAAGAAGTTGTAGAAAGACTTAAAAGATTATAATGTGACGAACGTATACAAATTCCAACGCGCGGTTGATGGAGTCTCAAAACCAACTGGTGTTGTGCTTATTATATTCGATAGCTATCACTTACCTGATAAGATAAACATCGCATGGATAAACACATCAGTCCGTCTCTATTACCCCAACCCAATGCGCTGCAAGATTTGCCAAAGACTGGGTCATACCCAAAAGTATTGCAAAAACCTTCCAGCATGTTTGTCATGCAATCTCCCCCCTCATGTTCCAGTACCATGCATAAAAACCTACTGTGCGAACTGCGCTGGCGAACACACAGCCACATCCAATTGCGGCCCAAAATATCAACAGACAAAAGACGTGTTAAAAACGCAAGAAAAGTGCCCTATGCGCGAAGCCAACAAAATTTACAAGTCCCTTAACTCACTTCAGCCTAACTCGCTTTCATATGCAAACACTATTGGTAAAAACAACACACCCGAAGAAAACAATGTACAATCAAATGTCAACAACCCTTCAATAACAACAAAAATCAACTCTATCATCAATAACATAATGAACCAACAATCAACAAATGTAACCGAAAACAACACCAATCAACAAGAACATCACAACAACAAGAACATCACAACAACAATCACATCACATCGAGTAATACCCAATCCGCGCTCATATCAACAGCCGTTACCTTCGGTACCATGAGCACAAACTACTATGAGTATTTGTCTCTAATCCTCCCACCAAACCACATTATCTCTGAAGCGACCAAGGCAAATACCTGGGAATTTGAAACTCTCTCACAAAACAATCAAACGCAACAGAACACTTCAGAGCTCCACCTCCGATCGGCTGCAATAACATAGTCACGTCTCCAACAACAGCAACTCCTGTTGAAGAACATTTTAAGACAATAACAACGCACAATATTACTAACTAGTTCTTATACAATAAGATATTTCTTAACACACATACATACAACTCTATAACAAACGCAAACGTCAAGCTGTATAGTTGTGTTTTCTCTGTGCTACTGATTTTTATATTGAAATTTCATTATTTCTTTGTATATAAATTAATAATTTAGTGATAAAAGTTTTGGAGATTTATCTGTGCGCATTTAAAGCTAAGTACAATATATGTTGAGCATTTTTTGCATTGATTTTATACACTTTAATTTAGTTTTCAATTGCCGAGTCATTAGTTGATTTGCATTGTTATTGTTTCTTATTTACATTGTTTTTGCTTCTTTTTTTTGCTTTAAACTTTGTGTATTTGTTTAAGTTTGCGCGCATTTTCTTTTCTCTTTTTGATTGTCATTCTTTAAACAGCTGCTTGCGTTTAGTTTTTTAGGTGTCTATTACTGTGCATCTAAAACTGTTCGTTGCATAAATAGCTCTCAAACCTTAAATAATTATAAAACTTGCCCTACCTTGCAAACTGCTTTCTTCTTTGATTTATTAATATAATTTTAGTTTTTACTCATATTGAATTTTACTGTTTCAATTATGTCTTGCATTTTTGACAACTGCAAAAATAAAAGCGATAATGAGCAACGCTCTGTTGCATGCTGGTTGTGCGATGGCATTGCTCATATAAAATGTGCCGGATTGACTGGTAGAGTCCTAGACTTAATAAATGAAGGAAGAGGTATTCGTTGGTCTTGTTTAAAATGCAGATCAACTGAGGTTGAACTTTTCCAATTTTTTAGAGAAACCAGAAATGGATTTTTCGAAATCGGCAAAGACCTTCGGACACTTAATGATAAATTTAAACGTTATGAAAACGTGTTTAAATCATTTAAGTGCCTAGATAAACAAACTTCGCAACCTGTAAGAGAGACCAAACGCAAACGGACACACAGTCCACCCAAGGAAAGTATTGTGGCTCCTCTTACATTACATCAAACAAATATTTTGCCTCAACCCCAACAAATTGAGCTAATTAATCTTTTGTCTCCTGTCCCTCCGCCTCAGGGCCCGTCTTCTTCAACTTCATCAAGAGCTATCTGCACTCGCGCTTCTTCCTCTAATAAAAGCAACTCTGATCATGAGAACTTACAGGCATCTTCATCTGAGGTGGGTCCATCACCGCCTCAATCGCTTCCACCATCCCAATCTGCTCCTATTGTTGCAAAAACTGTAGCACCATTGGATGAGGCTGAATGCTCTGCAAAGAAGCTGGTTGTGGTTCCTTTGAGAAAATCGATTTTTGTTTCTAGATTTGCTAGGGACACTTCTTCTGATGATATAGAGTTTTACATTTCATCAAAAATTAAGACTTCTAACTTAGCAATCCGAAAATTTAACTTTAAATACGAACGTAACGTATCATCTTTTAAAATTGATGTGGCACCTGAAGTTTTTGATACTTTGCTTAACAATTCTTTTTGGCCAACCGGGGCATTTGTTCGCGAATTTGAATACAAGCCACATAAAAATAAAAATATAATAAATAACTTTGCTTCAATTCCTAATCGTGACACTGAGCCAAAAAACTAGCTTTAAATTCTACTTTAAGTATTTTCTACCAAAACGTTAGAGGTTTAAATACTAAATTGAACGATTTATATTTAAAAGGCTTAGACTGTGACTATAACGTAATTTGATTTACTGAAACTTGGCTTAAACCACATATTTTTAATTCAGAGATCCTTCCTAATCAATATCAAATTTATAGAAATGACCGTAAGGACAGAATCGGTGGGGGTGTTCTTTTTGCAGTAATTCTTCAATACCATCCGAAGATGTTAATATCCCCCTCATCGAGTCAATCGAATTTAAAGCCATATGAGTTATGGTAGGAAATCGTTTCTTTTATTTAGCTGCTTGCTACATCCCTCCTAACTCTGACTTATCGGTTTATTCTCAACATATTGCGTTACTTAGATCTTTAAGTTCAATGATTACTGCACATGACTCGATGATTGTACTTGGTGACTTCAATATGCCAGGCATATCATGGACTCTTATAGACGACGTTATCGTTCCAATATCATCAAAGGATAGATGCAATGTGTTTTTAGAAGATATGGCTGAGCTCTGTCTAAATCAGATCAATTTAACTCCAAACAATTTTGGCACCATTCTGGATCTTGTTTTTGTTGATGACGTATCTAAGTCATCTATGAAGATGTGCGAACCCTTGGTTACTCCAGAGGACTCTTATCACCCTGCGATTGAGTTAAATTAAGAGGTTATTGGTGATTTTGGAAATAATGTTGATAAATCAAGTAGCTCAAACGCTCGTTTTATTTTCGCGAAAGCCAATTTCAAGAAATTAGATCGAGAATTATCAAAAATTTCATGGCCGACGTATAAAGATGATGTTGAACGCTGCGTCCAGCATTTTAATAACACTATATTTAGCTTATTTCAAAAGTTTGTACCAAAACGGGTTTGCGTACAAAAGGAGCAATCACAACCTTGGTTTACTAAAGAACTAAAAAATTTAAAAAATAAGAAGTCGCGATCGTTTAAATTGTACAAAAAAACTGGTTTGCACACTAACTATATTAAATACTCAGTTATCCGACACGCTTATTTTGAATTAAATAAAAAATGCTACAGATCTTATTTGTGCAAAGTTAAAAGGAATCTAATAAAAAACCCTGAATCATTTTATGACTTCGTTAACTCTAGGCGCAGAGTGACTAGTTTTCCGTCTGCTATGAAATATCAAAATACCGTTTCTTGTGACTCCCAATATATTTCCAACATGTTTGCCCAATTCTTCAGGTCAAATTACTCCATTAACTCGCCTCTGAGCAAACCTTATCCTTATAAACTCTGTTCCCTCACGTCTGCTATTATTCCGCAGATATCTTCCGAGGAAGTATTTTATTATTTGAGTAACTTAAAAGAATCATTTAAGGCTGGCCCCGATTCGATCCCGACGTGTTTCCTCATAAACTGTGCTAAACATATTTGTGTGCCCTTAACTAATTTATTTAATCTTTCTCTTAAGCTTGGGCTTTTCCCTTCAGCTTGGAAAGAATCATTCATTATACCCCTTTATAAGACCGGGAGTAGGTCCTCTATAGAAAATTACCGCGGTATAGCTAAGTTTTCTGCAATTCCTAAATTATTCGAAGCTATTGTTGTTGACCTTTTAACGTATTCCATATCCTCTACAATTTCTAGCACACAACACGGGTTCTCTAAGGGTAAATCTACCGTTACAAACTTGCTTGAGTTCACAACTCATGTTTCAAATGGATTCAGAGAATTTATGCACACTGATGTTATATATACTAATTTTAGTAAAGCATTCGACAGAGTGGGTCACTCTACTGATCCATAAACTCGATCTCCTTGGTTTTCAACCTAATTTCCTTCGTTGGATGTCTTCTTACCTCATTGACAGAACACAACGAGTTCTTTTTAAAAATAGTTCCTCAAACATTATTCATGTTTCTTCAGGGGTCCCGCAAGAAAGTCACCTTGGTCCGATTCTGTTTTTACTTTTTATAAATGACTTACCTTCTGTAATAAATTATTCAAAAATTTTATTGTATGCTGATGATGTAAAGCTTTTTAGATCGTATCATTCTGTTGAGGAAAGGTCCTTACTACAAGCGGATTTAAATAGCATGACCAACTGGTGTGAAATAAATTAATACATTATACACACATACTTAAAAATATTCACATGTACATACATATACATAGCTCGACCACCATACAATACCTTGTCAATATTATAATTTTTTATTTTAAAGCTTACATTGTATATCTAATTATGTCGTTTAAAATTGCACAATGGAATATCAAAGGATATCATAATAATTACAACGAGCTTGTTCTTTTAGTTAGAGACACTAAACCTGCTGTGATATGCCTCCAAGAAACCCATATCAATCTTAATTCCAAACATATAATTACCCCCCCTTGTCCATTGCCATCGAGTGCAATATCGCCCCTTCGTTTACAATAGTAAACGCGTACATACCGCCAAACCAAAACTTTTCCGAAAGTGATATATCCCGGTGCCATAATTCAACGATACTTTTAGGGGACTTCAACGCCTGGAGTCCGTTATGGGGCTCCCAAAATCGAACGTCCGCGGTACAACGATAGAAAATATTATTTTCACGAAAAACCTTGTAATCCTAAATGATGGATCTCCCACACACCACTCTACGCATAATACGTTTACACACATTGATGACGTTAGTTGATGCAAATTTAAGTCCTAGTTGTTCTTGGTATGCCCTTGACAACCTATATGGAAGCGACCATTATCAGGTATTTTGTGAAATTTATACCAATTTACTTCCCTGTCGGCTAAAAAGATCGCCAAAATTTATGAGGGATACCGCGAACTGGCAACTCTATCAATCGATTTGTGAAAAAAGATTCAGCGACTTGTGCTTTGCTAACACCCATCAATTAGCCTCAAAAATCGCAAAAGTCATTAAATCGGCTGCCAATATAGCAATCCCCCACATCTAAAACGAAAATATGTAACATGGTGGAATAAAGACCTTAGCACTATGCGTACCAATAAGCAAAGGCTGGGGCAAACATACAAATCCTTCCCATCCCTTCCCAACTTAATAGAGTATACAAATTTTTTTTGTTCTCCAGATATTGCCAATGCCTTCGGAAAAACCTGGTCAGATTACGCAATGGATTCCAACTTTCCATCTAACTACATCACCAGCAAAAACATAATACTGAATGATCCATACAATCCGACTACACTAACAAACACTGCTCGAAGTCTAGAGGTAAACTTTACTGCGGTAGAATTAAAACTCTCCCTGCAACACGCCAAAGGAAAAACACCAGGAAGGGACAGAATATCCTATCCTATGCTACGCACCCTTCCCAAATCCTGTAAAAATTTCCTCCTATCCCTTTACAACAGAATCCTACAAACCGGCTGCTACCCGCATCCCTGGCTTACAGCCACAGTCATCCCTATACCCAAACCCAACAAACTAACAAACAATATGGACGGTTATATACCAATATCCCTTTTGTCATGTGTAGTAGAGCTGTAGCAAACCGTATGTATTCGTTACCGAGTAACGAGTACAACGCCTGACTCGAAGTACCGAATCGTTACTTACAAAATAAACTCGGTACTCGCATATTCCGTATATGTACGTAGTTGTCAATTTTAATGTTTATATTGTGCGGAATGAAACAGTTATGAGTATACTCCTTTTCAACGTAGCAGTATCATCTTACACCTTGCAAGGCAACGTTTCGGTATGATTCGCTTTTGCCGATTCGATTTATGTACAGGTTTATGTTCTTTCTTTCTCACACAGAACAACGTCGCATTCGCAATTTTGAACTTTTAGTAATTGTTACAAAAATACGTTGCGTCTAAATATACATATGTATATTTATTAAATATTTATTTAAAAAACTAACAATGTTCACACTTTTACATCTGAATTAAAAATGTAAATAAAAACATTTAAACGAACTAACTAACCATTTTGCATTTTCATATTTTCATTAAGATGTTAAACGATAATATTTTGGAATTATCAAGGCCATAAACCACTGTTTGATTGTATCAAAAGTAACGAGTAACGATACGAAAGTAATGGGTGCTGAGTGTTTCAGCAACGAAAACATACGGGTACCAAACTTTTCGTTACTTTTACAGCTCTAATGTGTAGGCAAAATTCTGGAAAAAATTATCGCCAAGCGCTTAATGTAACAAAAAAAAAACTTCCAATCAAGTTGCCTTTAAAAAACAGAATGGCTGCTGCCCCTACAACACTACATCACGGACTCACTAACAACAAAAAACCACGTAACAATCCTGTCAACGGATTTTGAAAAGGCCTTTGACGTATTGAGGCCCACGTCGTTATCGAACAGCTTGCATCGTGGGGAGTAGGACCCAGGGTATATAAGCTAATGAAGTCCTTCCTCACAGGTCGTAAATTCCAGACTCGAGTAAATGGCTGTTTCTCTTCAACATATCCACTCTAAAACGGTATTCCCCAAGGCTCACCCCTCTCCGTATTTCTTTTTGTTATAGCGTTTGAAAAGCTAAATAAAGTAGCATCCGTGTACCAAAGCTTAAACTTTAGGATATATGCTGATGATGCTTTCTTTTATACAAAAGTCAAAGCCATAAACAAAGTTCAAACAATCCGTTCGAAGTTGCTGGAAAATATTTACTCCTGGGACAATACTCAGGAGCTATTCTATCACAACACAAATGCAAAATTGTACACGTTTGCCGCAAAATACGCTGTCCGCAGGTACAAATAAATATAACGAATGCAAGTATTGAAAACGTAAATCATTAAAAAATACTTGGCATTATATTCGATTCCAAAAACACATACAAAGAATACTGTATGCACCTTAGAAAAAATCTTATGACTAGACTAAACATAATCAAATACCTAACTTCAAAACACCTACGCATTCACACCGCTACACTTGTAGATATAACAAGGGCGTTAATTTTGTCCAATTCCTCCTATTTATGGAGGATGCGCAAAATCACATCTCAAACTGATCAACATACCCTATCACACCGCAGTACGCAGAAGCGTGTACGCTTTTCCAACTTCTCCAACTAAATGTGTCCTTGCTGCGGCTTGGCTGCCGTCTATCCCAGAGAGATATAAAACTCCTAACTACCACCAACAGGCCCCTGTTTGATATTTTTAAAAAGGCTTTTGAGCACAAACGCACCCCCCAAAATAAAGTCTGATATACGACATTGCATATCTTATCTAAACGACCTGGGCATCAAACTTCCTCCAACCTGTTTTACGATAAGCCGCCAAGCACCCTGGCTCCTACTTTCTAGCTTAATCGATTCCAGTCTTCATTTATTCCAAAAAGATAGTACGAGCCCTGAAACGTATAAACAGCTCTTTCACGAATTAGTTCGCAGGAAAGATTTAGCCAATAGGTTTCATATATACAAAGATGGTTCCAAAGTTGAACACAGTACCACTTGCTGCTGTTGCTTATAACGGTAAATTATTAATAGAAGGGCGTTTCCCAAGCCATTACTCCATTTTTTCAGCGGAAGCTTTTGGAATTCTGAAGGCAGTAACTCACGCATATAATAATAAGGGTAGATTCGCAAATTTCACAGACTCTGTCTTACAGGCTCTGGAGAATATTCACAAAAACAATCAAGTTATTTCCCAAATTCGTGACTGGTTAATTAAAAAAGCGGGTAAAATAAAATTAATACGGGTCTCTGGCCACAAAGGAATCGCTGGGAACGAACATGCTGATTATGCAGCCAAAAGTTTGCACTTTTCTCCTGTAATCACTTTTGACCCTCCCTTTCAAAATGATATCGGTTACCTTATCACTAATTACCTCTCTCTACACCAACTCAATACATGGACCCTTTTCATTTTGCATACATGCATATGTACATATATCTTAATAAAAGTAAGTAAAAATGTATAAAGAGGATAAAAGTGGATGTAGTCAGCGTGCCTGCAGTGCCTAATAGTGTGTATGGTGATCGTGCAGTTGGCACTCCGAATACAGTGCTTAACCTCAATTTGGGAAGCCCATTGCAGCAAAAACACTAAAAGAAAAACTAATGGAGTGGTATATGAGGAACAAGCCCACTCGTATAAGCTTTGAAAAAATTTTGACAATCTTGCGTGAAGGTTTAGATGTGCCTCTCAGTGGTGATGGTGGCAAACGAGAAGTGGTATTCAGGGACGTTTCTCCGGCTTTTATACACATACATATTGGTTTAAAGAACCAATTAAATAAATTACACATGTAATCATTGATTATGATTAGATACTAATAGATTTAAACATAGACCTCCATTATATCGAAGCTCAAAAGCGCAATTGTGGCAAAAGGTCTGAGTTTCTTCTTTCTTAAACCGTTCTTAGAATGACAATCGGTTTGTTAATTAGCTAAGATATAGGCTAAGAAGTGCGCAAAAGCACGAAAAATCGGTTTTTTTAGGTTAAGTCGAGATTTTGGGGGTGTTTGACAAATTCCAAAATTGGATTCTCATACTACTCGATAAGACCTAGAAGGAAAATAACATCACTTCCCAGGTATTTCGACTTCATTCTTTTTTGTAGCACTGTGTAATAACATTGTTTTCAAAATGAGTAAAAAATCAGGCATCTCGCAGCATCTCAAGTCCTTGCTGCACATATTCCAAAAGTGTTTGTTCGAAAACCACGCTCATTTGAAGAAGTGATGTACTGGAAAGCAACTGAGACAATTTCTTTTGTACTCTGAAATTTTGGTTTTAAAAGAAAAAGTAAATTATGACTTTTACTACGAATTCCTACTACTGCACACTGCCTGTCGATTGCTTGCTTGTCCGAAAATATATAAAAACAACGTTTTCATAGCTCACTCTATTCTAAAATTTTCCGTCTGTTTTTGGGGAGGATAGCTAGTTATTCCCGGACTACTTCATGCGAAAATGTCAAAGGTTTTGGGCCCTTGAATAGTTTTTAAGGATATGATTTTGAAAACTACTTGCAAAAATTTGAAAAAAAATACGTTAAAAAACAATCACATATTTTACAGCAAATATGGGGTGTTTAAGAAATTAAACGATTCTACAAGAAGAAAAAAAGGTTGAATTAAAAGAGCTAAATGGGAACATTAGATCTACTTTCGAATAGTACCAGAACTTCCAATAGTTTATGTGTCTTTAAACAGAATTTACAGCTTCAAATATTAGCCTCCGAAAAATAATCTAGAGTCGTGATCGTGGGAAGAACGTTAATAAACTTGAGAAACTTTTTTACAGAACCATTAGGTATTTATATTGCTGATTACAACACTTCCCGACCAATTTATAAATTTGACATAACCTAGTGGATAGTTTATTATAAACTAATTTTTTTTAGTGCCGCTATTGCATACCTCTTCAAAATTAATAGAAAAGGGAAAGTAACTCGTCTTAATTGGGATGACAGGGAAAATCAGCTGTTAGAAGGTGTGTGTAAATAGTTTATTTACTTTTAAATATCCTTAATATATATTTAAAATGTTACATTTTCAGATTCGAAATCATGCGATAAGTTTGCCAATACGAAAAATTTGCAAAAGAAGATACAAGACCTAAGAGTTACGTTGGAGCGAAAAAATTGTGATTTACTTCAAATTATTTCGTAATATTATATTTTAAGGCATGGTAACATATCAAAACAACAAAACTCACAATGCTTTTTGAAGCAATTAATCTTCTTCTTCTTCTTTCATTGGCTCGATAACCGCCTATGCGCTTTTGGCCGAGCTTAGCACAGCACGCCAGTTATTTCTCTCTTTCGCTAACTGGCGCAAGTTGGAAATACCAAGCGCACCCAAGTCCCTTACGGCCTTGTCTTTCCAACGCAGATGAGGTCTCCCTTTTCTTCTGCTGACCACCGGCGGGTACCGCGTCGAATGCTTTCAGAGCTGGAGCGCTTTCATGCATTCGAACGACAGGACCAAGCCAGCGAAGCCGCTGGATCTTAATTCGCTGCTCTATATTTATGTCGTTATAAAGCTCGTACAGCTCATCGTTCCATCTTCTACGGTATTCGCCATCGCAAAGGCGTAAAGGCCCATAAATCTTTCGGATAAAATTTCTCTCGAACACTCCTAGAGCCTTCTCCTCAAATATCTGCATCGTCCATGCTTCTGCGCCATACATTAGGACGGGCATAATGACAGACTTATAGAGCGTGATTTTTGTCCGTCGAGAGGACTTTACTGCTCAGTTGCCTACTCAGTCCGAAGTAGCAATTGTTGGCAAGAGCGATCCTCCTTTGGATTTCGAGGCTGACTTTATTATTAATGTTAATACTGGTTCCTAAGTAAACGAAGTCTTCTACTTTTCAAAGTTATAACTGTCAACAGTGATGTTTGATCCCAGTCGTGAATGTGCCGACTGTTTATTTGCCCTCGTGCACTCTAGACCCATTCGCTTTGCTTCTCTATCCAGTTTGGAGAAGGCAGAACTAACTGCGCGGTTGTTAAGGCCGATGATGTCTTATAAAAGATAGTGGCTGACCGATTTAGTTCTGCCGCTCGAATTATCTTCTCCAGCAGAAGTCACAGGGCAAAGAGTCACCCTGTCTGAAACCTCGTTTGGTATCAAACGGTTCGGAGTGGTCCTTCCCAATCCTGACGGAGCTAGTGGTGTTGCTCAACGTCATTTTACATAGCCGTATAAGTTATGCGGGGATACCAAATTCAGACATTGCGGCATAAAGGCAACTTCTTTTTGTGCTATCGAAAGCGGCTTTGAAGTCGACAAAAAGGTGGTGCGTGTCGATTCTTCTTTCTTGGGTTTTTTCCAAGATCTGGCGCACTGTGAATATCTGGTCGATAGTAGATTTACCAGGTCTAAAGACACACTGATAAGGTCCAATCAGTTCATTGACGGTGGGCTTTAGTCTCTCACACAATACGCTCGACAGAACCTTACATGCGATGTTAAGAAGGCTGATACCATGATAGTTGGCGCGAATTGCAGTATTACCCTTCTTGTGGATTGGGCAAAGTACACTTAGATTCCAATCAGTAGGCATGCATTCGTCCGACCCTTCTCTGCAGATAAGCTGGTGCATGCGCTTTACCGACTCTTTTCCGCCGTATTTAAATAACTCAGCTGGCAGTCCGTCAATTCCGGGCGCTTTGTTGTTCTTTAGCCGTGCTATTGCTATACGGATTTCATCGCAAGCGGGTAACGGAACATGAATTCCGTCGTCATTGATTGGGGTTTCGTGATCATCTTCGCCAAGGTGGTCTCTGCCACTACCACCAAGTAGTGTGGAGAAGTGCTCCCTTCATAAACTAAGTATATTCTGAACGTCAGTCTCCAGTCACCACCGTTGTCGTTCTTACAGGAATTCGATATCTCTCCCGCAAAGCTCGCGTTGCGCCCGATCGCAACGTGGCCCTTTAGGCAGCATCTTTCCGTTCCGTGGCAACGCGACATTCGTCATCGTACCAGTCGTTGAGGCTCGCTGAAAACCAATAGATTGTTCAGCGGCGGTACGTAAAGAGTAAGAGATGTGGTTCCATTGCTCTGAAATATCGCTCTCAGAGAGCAGGAGTGCGATTCGAGTAGCGAAGTGCGTGACTGTCTGTTGTGATTGCAGCTTTCCGACGTCGAGCTTACCTTGTGTGCATTTCCGCACGTTTTTTGACGCACAGAGGCGCGTGCGTATCTTGGCTGCGACAAGATAATGGTCCGAGTCGATGTTGGCTCCTCGGATCGTACGCACATCTAGGACACTGGAAGCGTGCCGTCCATCTATCACAACATGGTCGATTTGGTTTCGTGTCTTACCATCTGGAGACAGCCACGTAGCCTGATGTATCCTCCTATGCTGGAACCTGGTACTACAGACTACCATGTTTCGGGGCCCGGCGAAGTCGATCAGTCTCAATCCGTTATCGGAAGTTTCCTCGTGGAGACTGAATTTTCCGACTGTGGAAACAAAGATGCCCTCCTTGCCCACCTTGGCATTAAAATCGCCTAGCACGATTTTTAGATCGTGTTGGGGACAGCGTTCGAACGTGCGCTCCAGGAGTTCGTAGAAGCAATCTTTGGTCCCATCGTCCTTCTCTTCCGTCCGGGCATGGGCGCAAATCAGGGAAATGTTGAAGAATCTCCCCTTAATGCGGATTGTGGCGAGACGTTCGTCCAACGGAGTGAACGACAGTACTTTACGGCGAAGTCTCTTGTACTCGTAGGTCGTATCGAGTAGAACGAGAATCCAATTTTGTAATATGTCAAACACCCCCAAAATCTCGAGTTAAGCTTGAAAACCGATTTGTCGTACTTTTGCGCACTTATTAGCCAATATCTTAGCTAATTATCAACCGATTTTTCATTTAAGAACGGTTTAAGAAAGAATAAACTCGAATGATATACATATAGACGTCTTAATAAAGCCAAAGAGATTTATTTTTCCTTGAACAACAAACATAAACTTTGTTACACTTTTCCGCCTTTTTTTTGACTTTGGCGATTTGGTACGAATTTTTAAGTGCATATGGTGAATTGGGTTGCAACATTTTCATTTAATAATATTTGTTGGTAAATTAAGTTCGTCGTAAATTTTTGCAAAATTCGATTTTATAAAAAGTTGAATAACTCAGTAAATTTTTGGCCAATTTCAAAACTTTTCTTATAAAATAGTGTGTGAAAATATCGCCAAAGTCAAAAAAAAAGGCGGAAAAGTGTAACAAAGTTCATGTTTGTTGTTCAAGGAAAAATAAATCTCTTTGGCTTTATTAAGACGTCTATATATCATTCGAAGTTTTCTGAGTTTATTCTTTCTTAAACCGTTCTTAAATGAAAAATCGGTTGATAATTAGCTAAGATATGGGCTAATAAGTGCGCAAAAGTACGAAAAATCGGGTTTTTAAGCTTAACTCGAGAATTGGGGGGTGTTTGACAAGTTCCAAAGTTGGATTCTCGTTCTACTCGATAAGACCTACAAGAAAAATAACATCACTTTCCAGGGTATTTTGGAGTGTCACACTATGTTATTATTAAAGACATTACTTTAATCGAAACCGTATGCTTAAAATTTTACATACATATATTAACAACGAAGACCCTTTAAAAATTATAGTACATTTTTTTTAAATAATTTAACTAAACTTAAACTTTGCATCAATGCTTAACACTTATGAAAAAACTGGAGTTTTATTATTACGAATATACATATATTTATTTTTTAAATAATCTTACATTAAATGAATTTAATATCAATTCAAATATAATTTAATGTTCTATATGTTTATCTCACATACTTCGATAATAAATTAAAAACAAGTTCTTAACAAATTTAAGTATGTATTGGTCCGGTTTTATATAGGTATGGTAAAGGTAGGAGACATGCGGTTTGGCGAAACCAGTGCTCAATCAATAAGATATTTACGACTAATAATATATTTAAAAAATGCTATATAATAGCTTTAGTTTATATAGTTTACTTGTAGTAGATAGGATAGTAGTTAGATAATTGCTACCTGTTACGTCATGCACACCAAAGAAGTTTCCTCATATGAAAAATATACAGAAAATAATTAACACTAGTGCTTTTGAGATTCAAAGTTAACATTAGGTTTTTATTCCTCCTGAGAGGGCTGTCACCTTGGCGTGGTACGGGGGCTTAGGCGTGCCACTATCACTTCTTTTAATTACCGGGCAGGGCGACGAGAGAGAACGCCAGCAAACGTCGCTCTCTCTAATCGGTTGAAAAGCCGGTTTAGATCTAGGCTCGCTCGTGTAGTGGTCAGCGGCAGAGGTCACCAGGCAGGCGGGACTGGGCACCGGCCGTTCTGGCTCGTCGACCTCCATGACAATACAATATTAAACACTTTTGAAAGATCTGGTGGCGGTGCAGGCGACGGTTATCGTGGGTGACCAGAGCATGGATGTCGTCTTCGCTGCCGCCTATTTTCCGGGGGACGACACCAACGTGTCTAACCGGGAAGTGCAGCAGCTGGTGGAGTACTGTAAGCGGAGAAGCCTCTCCCTAATTAAAAGCTGCGATGCGAAAGCAAAATGTGGAGTGCAACAGCACAGCTGAATGGCGTCATTATGGACGCCTTCTATTCCAGTTGTCCCGAGAAGAAACCAGGAGGTAAAACCCAACATTCTGGACGCTTTCAGTATGGTGCTATTTGCCTTCCTCGATATCGGACAATACCTCGCATGTATTTGTGGACCGAGGGTCTAGGTCACCTTGGAGGTGAAATACCTAGATCTCATTTGGGATTATAAGCTTCTGTTGAAGGCTTATTTTGTTGCGGCAGTCTCTAAAGCTAGGAGAGCGTAAATGTCGTGCAGGCGACTCGTAGGAAAATCTTGTTGATAGTGAGGCCAATGGACACCTACCGGGCGGTGGATTGGGGAACCAGAGTCGCACTGTCCTTGATTAGACAGTATATTGCCAAGCTGTAGCGCCTGGGTTATGTGTGCATTACGGGAGCGATTCGCACGTGCCCAACACCTGCGCCGGAAGTAATTCTCGAGCTCGATCCGCTGTACATCTTCGTTGATCATGTGTCCATACGAACCCTACTAAACTTCTCTAAGGAAGGGTTTGGCAAAGAAAAAGGGGTGTCGTCCAAAACTTGGAAGACACTAGAACCTCAGATTCCGCTAGCACTTTGAGAGAGATGCTAAGGAATGAGACCAAAAAACTGAGAAACCAACACTGGCACAATCAGACAGACCTTCGGCAGACCAGGTGTCTTCTTGAAGAATAGAACGTGAAAAGACACAGTTTGGTGATGAACCTCTCCAAGGAGAAACTAAGAATCATTACAGGCATTCTGACAGGTCAGTGCAGATTGAAGGCCACTTACATAGGCTGGGGATCTGGTGAAGCGACCTGTGACGCTTCTTTGACTCGGAAAAAGAGAACCCATAACACCTGCTTAGGAGTGGATTATTTAAAATCTTTTTTCAGTGCAATATAATTAAAACAATAAAAAAAAATTTTAGGTTTCCAAAAATTTGTATGACTTTTTTTTTGGGAGAAGTCAATAATGTGACATCCTTGGTAATTTGAAAAAAGTTGCTTTGAGAAGCACGGAAAAGGTTCTAAGCGATTAAGATAGCAAATTTTTCCTGAATGTTCAAATTTATTGAAATTTCGCGACAAAGTATGGCAAGCGTTCCTTACCCAGTACAAAAAGAAATTACCTGTGTCATCGGAAACTCGAGAAAAATACATTAATGTTGTTGTAATTGATGTTGAAGCAGGGATATGCATGATAATACGTTGAAACTGTAAATATTTGTCACCTATCTCATATAACGGGAGGTCTAGCCTTAGGGGGCTTGCGAAAATGTGATGATTTTAAACAACTCGCCTTGTATATTGCCAGTATCGTTTCTTTGCCTTTGCTCTGAGTGTTGCTAGCAAGCGACTTATAATAATAATAATAATAATAATAATAATAATAATCCCAACGGTTTTATCCCTCCATACCCACCAGACATACGCGAGGGGCGCATTCGGATGACGCACGGATATTTAAAAAAAAAAAAAAAATTTTCATATATGCTGCGCCGAGTCATGAAAGGCAGAAGTTTGTTAAGTGTCGAGATCTTAAACTGTTCAGTTACAGAACAAATGCTCATCAGGTGATCGGATAGTAATATATATGTAGTTTGCCAAGGAATTGTTTGCAAAATTAAAAATGGCAATAAAATTCGACTTCAACAATTAATAAAAGCAAAGAACGAATATGTTTTTAATTTGTCTCTTTATTTAAATAAGTTTTCAGTTAATTTTCTATAAGTATATCCAAAAAAATGTCATGTTACTAAATGAAAGAAAGAGAGAAAAAGAAACAAAACAAAAAATACAATTTTCGTTTTGTCAATTAATTGTTTGCAAATTCGGAGTAGTCGATGTAATGAAAGCAAAATAAAACCAAGCGATTGAAATTCTGGGAAAATAGATTTGAGGCGACACTTTGCAGTGAAGAAGCGAGTTAGAAACAGTTGTTCTTTAATTTTTGACCAACACAGTATAGCTAGAGTTGATATTGTAACATGACAGGAAGGGCAATAACAACGTCGTCGTTTGGTTGGTTTATTTTAATTATTACAAACGAAAATCAACATAAATCAATAAAGATGACAACAGTGTACAATATTATAAACTTGGGCTGTAAAATTCTGGAGGCCGACCAAAGAAGATGACAAGAAGACATAAAAATAGCACCAGAAAGCTTGCCAAAAATCTAAAACCCGACAAAGGTTAGAGTTATCGTATGAAATAATTCGTACAAGTACCCAAAAAGAACAAATATTCCTCCAGAACTGCAGGGCGGAAGACACTGCAGGCTTCACAGAATGTTTGCAAGAGGATAACATTTGCTATTTACCAAATTTCTAAGCCAATGGAGTTCTGAAGCCACGATTTTTTTTGCGATTAAACTAAAATAAATAGTGCCTAACAAAATTTGGAGAAAACCGTTCACAGAACTCAAAAAAAAAAGGATCAAATTTGGAAAATTTTCCGTCAGGGTATGGGTATGTATTGCTAGTAAAGGCGTTAGAGAGTTGAGAATTTTTACAGAAGTGATGATAAAAGAATTTTATTTGGATATTTTGGCAAAGGAGGTAATTAAAAGTCAACAAAACTTTGGCTTTGAAGACCCCCAAAATCCTCAAACACCGAAATATAAGCTATATCTAGATAACGATCCCAAATGTAAGTCGCTCCTATGTAGGGCTTGGCTGCTTTTTAACAGCAAGAAAGTAATAGACGCAACTTCGCAAGGTCCAGACAATAACCCACTAGAAAATGTGTGGGTATACTTGAAAATTTGTTGCAAAACGAACACCAACAAACAAAAATTACTTACAATAGAATCGATAAAGATACCCGAGCATTATGACCACAGAACGAAAATTGACACTGAAGATGGCACAACGCCGAAACCGGTTTGTCTCCAAACCGAACTTGATGACGGAAAATCGTTCCAGCAAATATTAAAAAATGTATTGATTCCTTGTTAAAAAGAGCCTCAAGCAGTAATTGATACCAATGGTGACCACCCAAGGTATTATCAATAACAATTTCATCGAAACTAGTCTTAATTTGCTTACGCTATATCGCCTACCCCGAATTTGCAAACAATTAATTGACACAAGAAAAATTTTTTTTTTTTGGCGTAGAATACGTCTTACCTTACGGTATGGGCACCCATGTCAGATTGTTATTGTTGTAATCTCTATTTCTTTAATTATAAGGAAACGGCGCGGTACATTTTTTTAAAAAATTTTTTGTAGTCAAATGAAGATGTTAGCTTTCGTTTGACATACATTTCATATTGGTTGATATCTTCCTAATATTTAAACTTCTCAAATGAAAATTTTATAAACACATCCAAACAAATATGTGTGTGGTGTTTGATTGAGTGTGTAGTAGTGGTCAATAGACGTTCATTTTATTGCATAATTTTTGGCGGGAAAATTTAAGTAGAGTAAAGGCAGAGAAAGCGCTGGCAACTACTGCTTATTGGTGGTGATTTTAACACAGAAATCACTTCAAATACTAGATTGGCGAAATTTATGAGCGATACGTTTAATTTGGATTATATTCGAAATGATGCTCCCACAACTATTGATAACACAACCATTGACTTAGTTTTTGCGAGAAATTTAAATGTTAATTTAAAAACATATTTATCCTATTTTTCCTATCATAAGCCTATATTCTCAAAAAGAAATTTTCAAATAAACAAATAGATTTGGGTCTGTTATTTATCATTTATCTTTACTATTGATAACTACCATTGACTTCGTTTTTGCGAGAAATTTAATTGATAATTTAAAAACATTTTTATCCTATTTTCCTATCATAAGCTTATGTATATCATCAAAAGTAACTATCAAATAAAGAAATTCATTTGCTTGCATTATTTATCATTATAAATTATCATTATACATATGTTTTCTGTCTTATCGGATGGCGTATTCTACGTTAAACTTAATGGCCGTGTCTCTGACACAGCCTCCTTCTTTTTTTTTTTGTATTGTATTTTCGACAATCGCAAAATTAAAAAACCAATAATGAGCAACGTTATGTTCAATTTTTAAGAGAAACCAGAAGTGGATTTTTCGAAATCGGCAAGACCTGCGAATTCTGCATTAAGTATTTTATACCAAAACGTTAGAGGTTTAAATGCTAAATTCAACCATTTAAATAGGGCTAGACTGTCACTTTGACTTAATTTGCCTTAATTCAGAGATCCTTTCCAATTAATATACAATTTATAAAAATTATCGTAAAGACAGAATCGGTGGGGGTGTTCTTGTTGCAGTTCGTTCTTCAATACCATCCGGAGGAGTTAGTGTCCCCTTCATTGAGCCAATCGAATTTAAAGCGATACGGGTTCTGGTAGGCAAAGATTTCGTTTATTTTGCTGCGTTCTTAGAATATATGGCTGAACTCTGTCTAATAATAATAATAATAATAATCCCAACAATTTATCTTTACTATTGATAACTACCATTGACTTCGTTTTTGCGAGAAATTTAATTGATAATTTAAAAACATTTTTATCCTATTTTCCTATCATAAGCTTATGTATATCATCAAAAGTAACTATCAAATAAAGAAATTCATTTGCTTGTATTATTTATCATTATACATATGTTTTCTGTCTTATCGGATGGCGTATTCTACGTTAAACTTAATGGCCGTGTCTCTGACACAGCCTCCTTCTTTTTTTTGGTCAGTCTAGTATACATATATATAAAAACATCTCGAAAATAGTATATATATTTATTTATTTATTTCAGTCAAATGAATACAATCCTTACTGACTATAAATAAAAAATGACTTAAATCTAATGAACTGAGTGATTATAAAGTGACGTAAGGATTATACCTATTGGAAACGACAGATCCAGCCCGGGAACTCGGTTTAATTCTGATTGAGTTCTATATAACGGAGCATTTTCAACATACTTAGACTTAGCAAATTTTATATAAAATAAATTGAAACTTAGCAAGTTACGACAAGGAACATTGAAAGACAATCTTTCAAGGAGAGAAGGGCAGTCAACTATACTTTTCACAATGTTGACAACAAAGGCACCTGAGAGGTGCATACTTCTGCTGTGCAAGGGTTGTAAATGCGGGAGAAGACAACGAGCTTCGTAAAAAGGGATAGGGTTGGAAAAATTCAACGAACGTAGTGCAAATTTTAAGAAACTTTTTTGTACTCGCTCTAACCGGTTAATATAACAGGAATGATAAGGCCTCCAGATAAAGGAATCATATTCTAGCCTTGACCTAACTAAAGAGATATAAAGCAATTTGAGTGTGTAAGGGTCAGAAAAGTGTTGACTATTGCGTCGAACAAAAGCGAGCATAGTATAAGATTTGGAAACAGCATAACTAATGTGGGTGGAAAAACTTAGTTTAGCATCAACGGAAACCCCCAACTCTTTGACTTCGGTCATGAATTTCAGGCGTGTGTCAGAAATCTTATAACTTGTAATGAAAGGGTTAAGCTTCCTGGTAAAGGTAGAGTAAGAACATTTATTGAGTTTAAGGGGTGCAATGGGGTACAGTGGTGCTTCTGGGTATGCAGTTACAGTTGCGCGGCTGTACTCAATCCCTACTCTTACGTCCACGTTCGTGCACCCTGGGCAACGTGAGCAACCCATGTGCGAGATACGGTAACCAACCCTTGTGGAGCCATGGGTTACGGCTAATAGAGAGGGAGCTTTAGTGGAGCCACTCCGACATATTCGGTTTAAGGGTCCACTAAAGTCCGCAACGTCTGTTCACCAGGAGGTGCGGCTGCAAGCGGGCGTCTGTCTTGGAGCAAGCGGCTCGCTTTATAAACAAATTTAATAATTTCAACCCCCAGCAATGGGTTGTGCGCAGGGCTTGGAACCCGCCACGTAAACAAACCACTTCCAATGAAAAGCAAAGCAATGCCTCGGACAGGACCCCCCTTTTTAGATGACGACCACGGCAAACGTTTAAAGGACCATGATTTGAGGGCATGCACCTGGAATGTCCGAAACCTTAATTGGGAAGGTGCCTCTGCCCAGCTGGTTGATGTCCTCGGCAGAGCGAAGGCTGACATCACCGCCATCCAAGAAATGCGATGGACGGGGCAAGGGAGGAAAACGGTAGGCCCTTGCGACGTATACTACAGCTGCCATGTAAAGGAGCGCAAATTTGGTGTCGGATTTGTGGTGGGAGAGAGACTTCGCCGTAAAGTACTGTCGTTCACTCCGGTGGACGAACGTCTCGCCACAATCCGCATAAAGGCGAGATTCTTCAACATCTCCCTGATTTGCGCCCATGCCCGGACGGAAGGGAAGGACGATGGGACCAAAGATTGCTTCTACGAACTCCTGGAGCGCACGTTCGAACGCTGTCCCCAACACGATCTAAAAATCGTGCTAGGCGATTTTAATGCCAAGGTGGGCAAGGAGGGCATCTTTGGTTCCACAGTCGGAAAATTCAGTCTCCACGAGGAAACTTCCGATAACGGATTGAGACTGATCGACTTCGCCGGGCCCCGAAACATGGTAGTCTGTAGTACCAGGTTCCAGCATAGGAGGATACATCAGGCTACGTGGCTGTCTCCAGATGGTAAGACACGAAACCAAATCGACCATGTTGTGATAGATGGACGGCACGCTTCCAGTGTCCTAGATGTGCGTACGATCCGAGGAGCCAACATCGACTCGGACCATTATCTTGTCGCAGCCAAGATACGCACGCGCCTCTGTGCGTCAAAAAACGTGCGGAAATGCACACAAGGTAAGCTCGACGTCGGAAAGCTGCAATCACAACAGACAGTCACGCACTTCGCTACTCGACTCGCACTCCTGCTCTCTGAGAGCTCTAATCAACATAGCGATATTTCAGAGCAATGGAACCTCATCTCTTACTCTTTACGTACCGCCGCTGAACAATCTATTGGTTTTCAGCGAGCCTCAACGACTGGTACGATGACGAATGTCGCGTTGCCACGGAACGGAAAGATGCTGCGGGAGAGATATCGTGAGTGCGAATAGCTTGAAATGCTGGCCGACAGGAAAAGCGCCCGAAAATTCTTTCAGAAAGTACGACGGCTAACAGAAGGTTTTAAGACCGGGGCGAATTCCTGTAAGAACGACAACGGCGACCTGGTTACTGACGTTCAGAATATACTTGGTTTATGGAGGGAGCACTTCTCCACACTACTTAGTGGTAGTGACAGAGACCACCTTGGAGAAGATGATGATCCCGAAACCCCAATCAATGACGACGGAATTCATGTTCCGTTACTCGACTGCGATGAAATCCGTATAGCAATAGCACGGCTAAAGAACAACAAAGCGCCCGGAATTGACGGACTGCCAGCTGAGTCATTCAAATACGGCGGAGAAGAATCGGTAAAGCGCATGCACCAGCTTATCTGCAGAGTAAGGTCGGACGAATGCATGCCTACTGATTGGAATCTAAGTGTACTTTGCCCAATCCACAAGAAGGGTAATACTGCAATTCGCGCCAACTCTCGTGGTATCAGCCTTCTTAACATCGCATATAAGGTTATGTCGAGCGTATTGTGTGAGATGAAAGCCCACTGTCAATGAACTGATTGGACCTTATCAGTGTGTCTTTAGACCTGGTAAATCTACTATCGACCAGATGTTCACAGTGCGCCAGATCTTGGAAAAAACCCAAGAAAGAAGAATCGACACCCACCACCTTTATATCGACTTCAAAGCCGCTTTCGACAGCACAAAAAGAAGTTGCCTTTATACCACAATGTCTGAATTTGGTATCCCCGCATAACTTATGCGGCTATGTAAAATGACGTTGAGCAACACCACCAGCTCCGTCAGGATTGGGAAGGACCTCTCCGAGCCGTTTGATACCAAACGAGGTTTCAGACAGGGTGACTCTTTGCCCTGTGACTTCTGCTGGAGAAGATAATTCGAGCCGCAGAACTAAATCGGTCAGGCACTATCTTTTATAAGACATCATCGGCCTTAACAACCGCGCAGTTAGTTCTGCCTTCTCCAAACTGGATAGAGAAGCAAAGCGAATGGGTCTGGAGGTGAACGAGGGCAAATAAACAGTCGGCACATTCACGTCTGGGATCAAACATCACTGTTGACAGTTATAACTTTGAAAAAGTAGAAGACTTCGTTTACTTAGGAACCAGCATTAACATCAATAATAATGTCAGCCTCGAAATTCAAAGGAGGATCACTCTTGCCAACAAGTGCTACTTCGGACTGAGTAGGCAACTGAGCAGTAAAGTCCTCTCTCGACGGACAAAAATCACGCTCTATAAGTCTCTCATTATACACGTCCTAATGTATGGCGCAGAAGCATGGACGATGAAGATATCTGATGAGAAGGCTCTGGGAGTGTTCGAGAGAAAGATTTTTCGGAAGATTTATAGGCCTTTACGCCTTTGCGATGGTGAATACCGTAGAAGATGGAACGATGAGCTGTACGAGCTTTATAACGACATATATATAGTGCAGCGAATTAAGATCCAGCGGCTCCGCTGGCTTGGTCCTGTCGTTCGAATGGATGAAAGTGTCCCAGCTCTGAAAGTATTCAAAGCGGTACCCGCCGGTGGTAGCAGAGGAAAAGGGAGGCCTCCTCTGCGTTGGAAAGACCAGGCGGTAAAGGACTTGGGTACGCTTGGTATTTCCAACTGGCGCCAGTTAGCGAAAAAGAGAAATAACTGGCGTGCTGTGCTAAGCTCGGCCAAAATTGCATAGGCGGTTATCGAGCCAATGAAAGAAGAAGAAGATTAAGTTTACACCACAAATGAAACTTGTCAAGATCAGCGTGAAGAGCAGCTGAGTCATCAAGGCTTTTAATCACCGAATAAACCTTTAGATCAGCAGCATACGAAAGAAATTTGGAAGTAACGAAACAGGAACTAATATCATTAATGAATAGGACAAACAACAAAGGACCTAAAACGCTACCCTCTGGAACACCAGAAGTTGCCATAAATGGTCGAGAAGAAACATTGTGAAATTCAACCACACAAAAACTGTCGCTTTAGTATAACCTGAGCCACCCAAGGAATGTAGAGTGAAATCCCAGGACTTCCAATTTAGAAACTAACACCTTATGCGAAACTGTGTCGAGTGCTTTCAAAAAGTCAGTGTAAACAGTATCAATTCGATGGCCCTCACGGAAGGCAGCGACGCAATCTTCGGTGAAAACCGCAAGATTGGATACTGTCGAGCGGCCACTAAGAAAGCCATGTTGGTTGGGACAGATAAGGTTCTTAACAGAATATACAAGTTTTTCTTTAACTACACACTCAAATAGCTTAGAGAAAAACGATGACATCGAAATTGGTCTTTAGTTAGAAGCATCACTCTTATTGCCACTTTTAAAAATTGGGGTAATAAAAGCCTTTTTCCAGTCATCAATAAAAATTCCAGATGAGAGGGACAAGTTAAGGTTTAACCAGCGATGAACACTTTTTAAGAAGGATAGCAGATAATCCATCTGAGATGATGATTTCAGCGATGAAGTGCCTTTAGCAACATCCTCATCCAGTAACCTTAGGGAACCGAAGTTAAGTGAGGACACAGAGAGTATCGCACTCATGTTTAGCATCATTTTCGGAGACAAAATTGGCAGAAAAAAAATCGGCAAAAACATTGGCTGCCTCAACAGTAGTTGCAACCTAATTGTTAAAGAATACGGAGGAAGGTATTGTTGAATTAGTATTAAGTGATCTGATATATCTCCAGAATGATTTGGGATTGCCTTTAATACAAGATTCGTAGTTATTGATATACTGTTTAAAAAGAGGCTTATCAAGAGTCCTAAAACTCTTTTGATGGAAATGGTAGCGATCCAAGTACATTTGGAGCCCAGTAGCCTTAAATTTTTTATGGAATTTATTTCTTAGAGATGTTTTAGTTCCCGAGTGTACCAAGGTAACTTATATTTATGGCCATGAACGGGAGGAACAACGCTGACACAAAGTTCAAATACGGCAGATTTAAATATTTTGAAGGGATTTACAGTGTCTAAACTAGAGAGTAAAATGTGTACTAACCTTTCTAGGTAGCCGGAAAGGACGAGATTCCGGGCTACCCGGCCGATTCAATCCGCCTCGGGCTGTACGTTGAGATCCGTATTTAGAGACACACTGCTTAGATGCCACTGTCACCGAACTTTTTGATGCAAGCAGTCGGAACGGACTAGATTCCGGGCCGCCAATTCCATGAGTCCATCGATCGTTAAGAAACTATGTATTTCTGCGGAGTCGTTAAGCCTGACGTAGTTTTGATATTATAATATTTGCCATGTTGCAGACGGCGGACCAGTTTTTGGTCGATTTCAGCCTTATATCTATCAACTTAACTTAACACACATGAATGACGGTTCACCCACTCACTTCTCAACTCATAACACATTTACCTGTGTCGACTTAACGCTTGCCTCCCCAATTTTAGCAATTCAGCAACGCTGGAAAAAGGAATCAAATTTATTCGGTAGTGATCACTATCCGATCATAATCTCACTTTTCCCTAAAAATGAAACTTTGCAAAATAATTATGCACCTACTTTTAACCTAAAAAAAGCTAACTGGTCAAAATTTCAAGCTCTAGCAGAAGCCTTCAGTGACGACAGGCCCGTCAGCCTTAATATAAATAAAGAGTATGCTAACATCCAAAAAACAATAATACAGAGTGCAAACCAATCTATACCACAAACACATACCTCTACCAAACACACGGTCCCATGGTGGAACGGAAATTTAGAAAAATTAAAACAGCAAAAAAATCACTTTTGGAATAAACTGAAAAGAAACATTACAACCGATAACATGATTAAATACAAAAGAGCACAAGCCCTATTTAGACGAAATTTAAACTTAGCAAAAACGGAATCCATCAGTTCCTTCACCGCAAACATTAACCCCAATACACCCCCAGCAAAATTATGGTCTACAATCCGAATCTTCTGTGGACTGCAGTCAAAAGTCTCAATACATTGCATTGATACCCAATCCCCAAATGGCCAAATCATCACAGACAGATCTGAAATAGCAAATAGTTTCGGTCAATTTTGGTCGAATGAAGCTAAAGATAGAAATTTCCCTTCCATATTTCAAAAGTACAAACATGAAGCTCTAAAAAAACCCTATACATTTAATACCAGCCAAACAGCTTCCCTCATCGAAGCCGAAATCAATAAAATAGAGTTAGAACTCGCTCTAAACAAACTCAAAGGGAAAACTCCCGGTTTTGACCGGATATCATACCAAATGATAAAAAACCTACCACATAACGTCAAACATCGACTTAGAACATTTTACAATGTCATCCTAGACAATTATATACCACACGCTTACAAAAGTAGCCTTGTTATTTCGGTCCACAAACCCAATACAAACAAATCCTTGTTGAATTCCTACCGTCCTATATCACTCAATTCATGCTGTGCAAAAGTGCTTGACAAGATCGTGGCTAACCGGCTATGGTGGTTTGTTTCAGCCGGCAAACTACTGCATAGCCACCAAATGGGATTCAGGAAGGGCAAAGCCGTGTCTGACCTTCTAGTTTATCTAGACTATCAGATCACAGACTCGCTCTCAAAGAAAAACCATCTGTCACTTATATCTCTTGACTTTTCAAAAGCATTCGATAAAATAGGACTACACACAATTCTAGACCAACTATTTCTGTGGAATATAGGACCAAAAATCTTTAACTATGTTAAGAACTACATGACAAACAGAACAATAAAAATTAAAATCAATTCGAGCCTTTCAAAAACATACCCGTTAGAAAACGGCATTCCGCAAGGATCTCCACTATCTGTCATACTTTTCTTGATAGCTTATAATAAACTATGTAACACAATTTCACTACATAAACAGTTAGACTTTCTCGCTTATGCTGATGATTTTATTGTAATAGCGAAACTAAACAAACTAAAAAACCTCACCCTGAATCTTAATAATTTAAACAACGATATCTCGGCCTGGTCTGAATACTCAGTAGCCCAACTCGCACTTCCAAAATGCAAACACCTACATATATGCAGAAAACACCACTGCACAACTAATGTATTGTTTAATAATACAAACATTAGTACGGTCGACAAACTAAAGATATTAGGCTTAGTCATCAACAAAAAATACAAATGGAATAATCATATTGAATTTCTCCTTTCAGCACTTTCTAAGCGACTTGACATAATTAAATGCTTAGCGAACCAAAAATACAGCTGTAATACATTATCAATTTTATCAGCAGTAAAATCTCTTATAATATCAAAATTACATTACGGAATTTATCTTTACGCATACTCCCCAAAATCCATAACCGGCAAAGTAAACACTATCATCAACTCTAGCGTTAGAATAGCCCTTGGAGCATACAGAACTACCCCCACATCCAACATGTTATGTGAAGCAGGCATACAATCACTAAATAACTATAGGGATTTCATCACTGCCAAACTTAGCAAATCCCTCCTCATCTTTGACCATTCCCCTCTCCCTACACTTCTTTCAAAAATCAAAAAGCCTAGAAATAACAGAGTCCCATCCTGTCTAAGTAGAATTAAAAACTTTGCACAACAGTTCGATATTTCCTTAAACCACAAAGCCCAAATAATCTCCCCAGTACCACCATGTAATCTTAACCTTTCCATGATCAACACATCACTCACCTACCAAAAAAAAGATCATACTCCACCAGAGGTATACAGACAAAAATTCCATGAACTAATGGACGAACTGAAAGGCTTCGAAATACTGTTTACTGACGGATCCAAACAAAACGACAGTAGTAGCTACAGTATAGTTAAAAACAACAAAATTATCAAAAACGCTATCTTACCTCACTACAGTTCAAGCTATTCCGCTGAGTTAATATCAATACACGAAGCAGTAAGACATGCTTCAAATTTAACAAAGAAATGTGCTATATGCACCGACTCTTTAAGCGCAATAAATGCTATAAAAAACTTAAACATTACAAATTTCTACATAAACTCTATTCAGCAACTTCTTTTAAAAAAACCGGAAAAAAATCAAACTAATCTGGATTCCAGGTCACGTCCAGATAAAAGGGAACGAGTTAGCTGATTTAGCAGCCAAAAATGCACTATTGGCACCACTTATAACTACACCGAATATGCTCTCCTCAGATACTAAAAAGCTCTTAAAAACTCACTTTGAACTAAACTACTCACCTAATAATGTCGTATCCCGTTGGTATAACCATATAAGTAGAAATGAAAAATCAGCTAATGATTTCTTAAAATTCAAGCCAAGCGAACTCTCTAGAAAGGAGCAAACTAAGATGGTAAGGCTGCGGCTGGGTCACACAAGGCTCACACATCAGCATCTAATCGACAAAAACGTTTCTAACCACTGCAAGCATTGTAATAACCCTCAACCAACAGTCCTCCACATCCTAGACATATGCCCACATTTTGCAACTCATCGTCAGTCTCTTCACGACACTAATCCTACAGAACTCCTCAGTAACCCCACAATACACAACTTAAAAGCTTTAATAAATTATCTTAAGTTCTGCAACATATACAATGAAATTTAAAAAAAAAACAATAACCTTAAAAGCCTACCACTACCGTAAACCCAAACATACATACACACAAAAACTTTAGGCATAAAATACGAGCAATAATATTAAGACTAGTAATTAGCTGAAGGCCGATGTAGCCATAGCTTTATTTGTTGTACTATAATTAAGTTATAGTTTCAATTATTAAAAAAAAAAAAAAAAAAAAAAAAAAAAAATCTATCAAGTTTTCTACTTTAGCCAGTCTCCCAACCTGTGAGTTTAGGTAATTTCTTTGTTCTTCAAAATATGTGCAGGCAAAAAAGCAGTGTTCAGCATCTTGGATGTCATCGCCTGCGCAGAGAGGGCAGTACGGATCATCATCGATGTTAAATCTATAAAAGTAGGATTTAAAACAGATATGCCCCGTAAGCATTTGGGTTAACTGGAAGTTTACTTCTCCATGTTTCCTGCTTAACCATTTTTCTACTGAAGGTAAGAGACGGCGTGTCCAGCGACCTGTATCTGTCTGGTCCCAACGGCAGTGCCACTGTCGACAGCAGATCTTGATTTCTTTTTTGCGATTCGCCTTATATTCGGATCTTGCCAACCCCTGCATCGCCAGAATATCTATGGGACATAGGCCAGCAACAACTAACGCAGCCTCTTCGGATGTAGTGCGAAACGTGCAGCATACCTTAATCGCACAGAGCCTGTATAGGGCCTTCGCTTCGCGTGCGTATGCCGTCTTTTTAAAGGCTTCTGCCCAGATTTGAAACCCGTACATTAGGACCTTTCTTACTATATTGGCATATAACTGTCTTCTTTGTTGCTGTGTACCTCCGACGTTCAGCATCAGTCTCGAAAGCGCTACTGAGACTTTTTCCGCCTTCCCGACTGCATATTCAATATGCGGCTTAAATGTTAATCGAGCGTCCAGTATGATTCTGAGGTATTTCAAATCTGGAGCTGATTCTATTTCAGGGCCACATATTTTTATTTTCGCTACTTCTCGTATCTTCCTAATTAGGACTGTCTCGGTTTTTTGGTGTGCAAGCTCGAGGCCTGCATCGAGTAGCCAGTTTTGAACCCTAGTGAATGAGTCGTTTCTCTCTCTTCTATATCTCTTATGTGCTTGGCTACGACCACAATGGCTATATCATCGGCAAAACCAACGATTTTCACCCCTTTTGGTAGCTGTAGTTTCAATATGCCATAATACATTATGTTCCATAGCGTTCTCCCTTCGTCGGTGTCATAGCGTAGTAATCGGTTTGACAAGTAACTGCTTACTGTTATTTTCCGCCAGTTTGAGGTGTTAAATGCGTTTTACGCGTCGAGCGTAATTATCAAGCAGTATTCTTTGGAGCCCCATCTCCATCTCTCACCGCTAATCGCTTCTTTTGCTTTCGTTTTATCAAATTGGCTGCATCGACTGTGGACCGCTCTCTTCGAAATCCAAATTGTGTTTCTGAGAGGGCCTCCGTTCGCCTCGATGGCTTCTGCGACTCTACTGGTAATTATGCGTTCCAGAAGTTTTCCCGTTGTATTAAGCATACATATTGGTATGCCGAGGGATCCCCAGGTGGTTTTCCCGCCTTTAGTAGCAGCACGAGTCGCTGGTGTTTCCATATTTTAGGGAATACGCCATCTGCAAGGCATTCGTTAAAAGTGTGTGCAAATGCCTGAGTATTCACTTTTACTGCAAGTTTAAGAGCTTTATTTGGAATTGCATCAGGGCCTGGCGCCTTATGGTCTTTAAATAAATCAACCGTAAGAAGCAGCTCTCCAGCAGTGATCAGGGGGAATTGACACTCAGCATGGGTCTCTCTATTGAATGCTTCTTGGCCCGGAAACAGTGTGCTCACTACTCAGTTGGTCGGCGTTTGAGAGCTGTGGTTGGATCGATGCCTGGAGCATTTTAGTGACCACTTTGTAAGCCATACCCTAAGGATTTTGCTCGGCACTGTCGCAA
This sequence comes from Philophylla caesio, assembly GCA_963971545.1. Taxonomy (NCBI): domain Eukaryota; kingdom Metazoa; phylum Arthropoda; class Insecta; order Diptera; family Tephritidae; genus Philophylla; species Philophylla caesio. Next base: position 65,432,451 of record OZ020606.1, read on the forward strand.
AGCTGGAGAAAACACCTCTTCTTGCTTGACTTAATGATCTGCTTTAATTCTTTGCGTTTATCCCTGTAGAACATTTGTTGTTCCGCATAATTTGCGTTTTTTCTGGCCCTTTGGTAGTCGCGCCTTGCTCTATTGCATTGTTGCCGAATATCTGCTATCTGCGAATGCCACCAGTATACTGGGGCGCGTCGTTCGATGGGCTCTTTCCTTTCCTCTTTATTGAAGCATCACAGGCGTTCGATATGGTGGTCATGAGCGTGTCGGCCATCTTCGTAGCTCCCGGCGTTAGGTTCACTTCAGACATCATAACCTTAAGCGCCTCTTCATCTAGAGAGTCGATTCTCCAGCCCATTGATCTCCTTTCAAGACGAGGCCGTGGTTGCTTTACTTCATTTATAGTGAATATAATTGCTTGGTGATCGCTGTGCGTATATTTGTCACTAACCTCCCAATGGACATTTCGGGATAGTCTGCTAGTTATGAATGTTAAGTCTATTATAGATCCGCTGCTATCTTTTTTGAATGTTGCTTTGCTGCCGGTATTTAATAGTACAACCTCCAGGGTGGAAAAAGCTGACAGTAGTGATCTGCCTTTGGCGTTTGTTTTACGACTTCCCCATGCGTCAGTTGTGTTTTTTGTCGGATTCGGCAAACCACCCATCCTACACGAATTTTCCTTGCTGTCTTTCGCTATCTTTGTACCACTGTATGCCTTTCGCATAGATTTCACTGAGTCTTCTTTTAACTTGATCCCCTCGAACTCTTTTTCAAAAGCGGCGCAAATCTCTTCTTTCGTTTATACTTCATCCAGATCTTTAACCTCTAACGTTATTTGCGAGGTGAGTCTGGACAGAGAGGTTTTCGCCAAGCGCTTCTTCGACAGCTCGCTGTACCTCGGAAGTGTGCGAGTCTAAATGAGTAAGTCCCCATTGGAGGTTTTCCTTATTTTTGTTACCATCTCTCCTACATGTTTCAGCTTTGGTTTGTTCCTGACAGCCCGCAAAATGTCTGCGTATGGGAAGCCCCACGATCCTTGGTGTGTGTGTGTGCATATGTGTTTTTTTTTTTTTTTGCTGGAGGTAGCACAAAGCACTGAAAGCAGAAGTGTGAGACTTGCCTTTCCACTCACCGCATTCAAAACCCACCCTTGCTCCGTTTCCCTGTGTGTGTATGGGTGCGTGAGTGTGCGTGTGCATTCAAACCGCTTACTAGGGTGGCACACGTTGTTTGTTGGTCGAAGGAGGGTGGCGATGCTATTTAGACTGGAAGCCTAAACAGTGTTAAATAATCTGAACTCTTTTGATGATGTTGAAACACCTCAAACAGTTGCAGAAGCATTGCAGAGCCAATATGCAACAAATTGGCAAGCGTCAATGCAATCAGAGTACAATACACTTCTAGCAAATAACACTTGGTAGTTAGTTGATTTTCCTACTGGTGCAAAAACAATTGGTTTGAAATGGGTATTTCGAGTGAAGAAAAATCGAGATGGCAAAATCAAAAAGTTCAAATCCAGATTGGTCGCAAAGGGTTGCGGACAGCAATTGAAACCATCTATTCTGTAATACGCTATTCGCTATAGCTGCAGATAAACAGCATCAAGCAGACATCTCCAACGCATGTCTAAATAGCAAATTAAATGAAGTCGTATATGTAAATGCAGCAGCCACAAAATTTCGTAAGCGGAGCATATCCTAACAAAGTTTTAAAGTTCAATAAAGCTATATATGGGCTTAAGCAATCCGGTCGCGTATGGAACCAGACGGTAGATGAAGTACTACAAAATATTGGCTTGAAACAGAGCAAGCTCGAGGCTAGTCTTTACTTCAAGCATAATCAACATCAAAGCAGCTATATCGCTGTTTACGTGGACGATTAATTAATCATCTCACCCAGCGGGAACGAGATCCGCGCGATTAAGAAGATAGCATCCAAATTCGAGATGCATGCGGAGGTCCAACCTAGACGTGGACTAGAAATACAACGAGACGGCGATCGAGGTTCAATATCACTTTGCCAAAAATAAAATATATAAAAAAACTTTTAGACGAATATGTTATCAAAAATTTCGTGCAGCTGCAACACCGCTCGACCTAGGTTTTTATATCGGTTGCAAAGATGATAGTTGTATTAAGGTAAATACAAATCAATACCAATCACTTATAAGGTCTTTGATGTACCTAGCAATTTTGAGCAGGTCTGACATTTTGCACGCTGTAAGCAAATTGTCGCAACGCAATACAAACCCGCACGCGGAGCACGAAGCTGCCGCTAAGCTCGTCCTGCCATATCTCTCTTGTACTACAAATTTGAGTATCGTATACCGAAAGATTGCCGAACCCGTGCAAGGCTTCGCAGACGCCGATTGGGCAAACGATAGAAAATTCTACTCTGGATATGCATTCCTTTTAGGTGGAAGCATTTTTTTCTTGGTCTTCAGGTCCAGACTGTTGTTGCCTTAAGCAGCACAGAAGCGGAGTATGTTGTTCTAACTGCAGCCGCAAAAGAAGCAATATACCTACGCAATCTCCTGAACGAAATAGGACGGTCAAAGCTGGAGCCCATTGTTATCTGCGGAGATATTTTAAGCGCTCAACAGATTTCCAAAAATCCTGTATATCATAAACGTACAAACCATCATGAAACTGTATTAAAATATGTTTCTACTGATAAAAAACATGCTGATAAATTTACTAAAAATGTATGTAAGCAAAAACACCGTAACTTTACAAAACTACTTAGTTTGAATTAAAATTTATTAAAATTATATATGCACATAATCTCGGAGGTTGCAAACTGTAGGTTTTGTGGCTTAGATGCGGAGACCTTTGAGCATATACTGTGTGAATACCCGAGCATAAGTAGACTTAGATTTATACACCTTGGAGAGCGACTGTTATCTCCATCCAGAATATGGACAATCACACCTTCCAAAGTGCCTTTCATAAATAGCCTACGGATGGAGTGACAACTTAAAGAGTCAGCCCAATAGATTTTTTCTTTAGGTCGCAGCACTACTATGCCGTAATAATAATAATAATAATAATATATTCACATATTAGCTTTAAAAGAAGTGTTGAAATTGTATCAGATAAGTAAGCATAAGTCGTGCAAAACTGTGATGAGAGATTTGTATTACAGTTGAACACATTGTTTCTTGTGTCAAAATTTGTGAAGTGGACCACTTTTTTGTGTTATGTGCGTTTTATTGTCGAAGCCTCGTCCGGAGTAGAAGAGAAAGCGGCATACATGCGGCACGCGGCGTGCTGCTGCTTGCCCAAACATGCAGCAGTTGACGCCGTTTTGACTTATTTTAAAACTTTATTAGCAATTAAGCAACAAGTTAAATAGCGGTAGATCAGTTGCTCTTGTTTGTAGCTGGTTTGTTTAAGGAAGATGAAATAAACACAACAGCCAACTCGGCTAGCGTAGCACAATAGGTAGCGTATTGGCTCTGCAACTCCGAGCTCCCGGGTTCAAAGCCTGAGAGAAGAGGTTATGAAAATTAAATTAAAAATAATTTAATTTAATAGTCAAAAAGAAGTCTGATGAGGAAATGTGGTGATTTCCGAAATAGTACTATAACTTCAACCATTAAAAACTGTGGTTGTTTTTTCACAAACAAATCTTCCATAAACTGGCCTTGAGCTCAATAAAATTATAAAATATTAACATTTACTAGGCCAACAGAAAAATGAACAAACATTTGTAGACAAGGATGAGCACGCCTTAAAAATGCATATAATGTAAAGTAAAACAGAATTTGCAAAATAAAAACACAAACAACAACCACACAAACAAGTTAAATAGCGGCAGATCAGTTGCTCTTGTTTGTAGTTGGTTTGTTTAAGGAAGATGAAATAAACACAACAGCCAACTCGGCTAGCGTAGCACAATAGGTAGCGTATTGGCTCTACAACTCCGAGCTCCAGGGTTCAAAGCCTGAGAGAAGTGGTTATGAAAATTAAATTAAAAATAATTTAATTTAATAATCAAAAAGAAGTCTGATGAGGAAATGTGGTGATTTCCGAAATATTACTATAACTTCAACCATTAAAAACTGTTGTTGTTTTTTCACAAACAAATCTTCCATAAACTGGCCTTGAGCTCAATAAAATTATAAAATATTAACATTTACTAGGCCAACAGAAAAATGAACAAACATTTGTAGACAAGGATGAGCACGCCTTAAAAATGCATATAATGTAAAGTAAAACAGAATTTGCAAAATAAAAACACAAACAACAACCACACAAACAAATTAAATAGCCGCAGATCAGTTGCTCTTCTTTGTAGTTGGTTTGTTTAAGGAAGATGAAATAAACACAACCGCCAACTCGGCTAGCGGAGCACAATAGGTAGCGTATTGGCTCTGCAACTCCGAGCTCCCGGGTTCAAAGCCTGAGAGAAGTGGTTATGAAAATGAAATTAAAAATAACTTAATTTAATAATCAAAAAGAAGTCTGATGAGGAAATGTGGTGATTTCCGAAATAGTAATATAACTTCAACCATTAAAAACTGTTGTTGCTTTTTCACAAACAAATCGTCCATAAACTGGCCTTGAGCTCAATAAAATTATAAAATATTATTAGCAATTATAAAATTCCGTGCAACGGTAAAAATAACGAAATCTGTAACAGTATTTATGCAGGGACCACAAAATCAAAATTAAAAACTAGACTATCACAACACAAATCGGACTTCAAACAGTGCCATAGTACAAATTTCCAAAAAACAGCACTAATGGCCCACTGTGTAAATAGCGGCCACTCACCAAATTTAGAAAAAGCAGAGATCCTCCAACAAGAACAACACTACAGCAAAAGATTTACATTAGAAATGCTACACATCATCAACATACCGACAAACGAAAGACTGAATTACAAAACGGACACAGATAATTGCGCTCACTTGTACAGACACTTGCTAGCAAGTAAATAAATAAAAAATTAGTATCAAACTCCACGTCAAAAGGAGCGGACGTGTTAAATAATGTATGTATGATTATTGTTATGTGTTATTTTAAAATGTACATATGTACGTATTTTAATTTATGTTGTTAAATAGTTTTTGCCCTGAAGACGATAGCCGGAGTGCAATCGAAATATATCGACAAAAGAAAATAAAACTTCGTGTTTTATTACTATAAAAACTTGACCTCGAGCCAGCAAAAAAAACCCCTAGTTTAAAATGGAAAGGTCGCCAAAATCAATGTTATTATTAGCAATAACTTTAAAAAAAACATCGAATTTTGCAAACCCCTTTTACGGTAATTCTAATGATGTACTATTGAAGCGGAATAATCCATAATAAACTAAAACCCCCCAAAAAAGTGGCTAACTTCACAAATTTCGACACTTTTTACATTGTTTTTTGCAGTTGACTGGCTCCTCGGTTGGTTATTTGCAGTCTACTTGTAATACTTAACTTTCTGTTCGCTGTACAACTTACATTATTATATTTCACGATAATTCATATAAATAAATCCGTTTTTGTTAAAAACTGTAATCTTTCATTTATCCCTTCATCTTGTAATTACGTTTTTGGGCGATCTTGTCCATTTTAATCGCCAGGTTCAGGTAATTTATTGTTCCCTCGTTTTCCATTTTCATCGTAAACGTTATACACTCAGGTACTCCAGAATCTGCCTTTCACGGTGATAACTATCTCCATCAAATTTATACAAACATATGTAGGTCTCTTTGGCTGTAAAATTAATGCGCTCCTTTTACAAAAAAAGTGACAAGGTCATTGGAATTTAATCCTTTCATTCAACCTGAGTCCTCAAGCCAGTCCACTCCGTCGGTGGTGCTATAAAAAATCAAGCAAGCCTATCTTACTGGTGTAATCTTTTGGCTCTGGTTAGAAGTAATTTAAATAATCATGAGCTAAATTAAAAAAGACTAGGAATGTTATAAATTTAATCAATTGTTTAAAGGCTAATCCGTTTCACGTCACGTACACCAGATAAATCAGTAAGAAATGTAACCTATGTTAGCACAGATAGCATCAAAAGAATATGCATTATGGTACATTTCACTTTCCACATAAATATTGAACAGAATATACAATGGCACACAAAAACAGCCCTAAAGAAAAACACATTTTCCCGAATGCGCACAAATAATGAAATGAAATGAAAAGTTTACACAAACTAGCTATTATTAGAGCGAAGCAAGCACTCTTACTAGTTCCAAGCAATATTACCTGTTATGTATGAAATTAAGTGGCAACATACGACTTTAATTATTTGGTTTATTTGGCAACTTGTGCTATATAGCGTAATCGATAAATTACACAAGTCTGCAAAAAAAAAAAAATTTAGAGCTGTTTTGGTTTTTTGTGTAATTCTTATGTTTTTAGGTGTGCTGAATCCGAAAATAACTTTAATTTTGTCATAGAACGTCACGTTTTCTGATAATGTAGGTGTCTATGTTAAACAAGTTATCGTCTTAAAATAAAATATAAAAGATTAAAAAATTTTTTTAAATTTATAATTGCGTAACAAAACTAATTTATTTATGTAAAATACATTAATTAGTAAGCAATTAACACATTTCTTTTTCTCAGTGAGACTCCTTTTTGTACATATTCGCTTGTGGGAAGCATCGGGAAGGTCTTTTTGAAGCGTCCAACAGTAGTCTGCCATCGTTGAAACGCTCCATCTTCCCTGGTATCTTTTTTCCATCTCATTAATATCTTGGTGAAATCGTTCACCTTGCTCTTCACTCACGTCTCCTAAGTTTTCTGGAAAGTAGTCGAGGAGGGAATGAAGAAAATGTACTTTTAAACTCATCAAGCAACCTAAAGCTTGAAATGCTTATAACATTTTTTTGACGATTTATTTGTAGTTAGGATCTTTGTTATTGCCTTAAAATTTCTTTATGACCTCTTTAAAGGCAATCCACCCTTCTCTTTGAGGATCCGTCATGGTTGTGATGAATAGTGGATCAGCTGTAAGCCGTCATGTGAAGCGGTGGTAGAAGAACTTTATGAGGAGGCACCAAAGTTTCATGCAGGACATTCTTTTCGCCAACTTTAAGCTCTCTCGGAGGCCAACACTATTTGGTCCAGTGATTTGTTCGGTCTCTACTATCCCATAGACACAAAAAGCAAGGGAATTTGGTAAACCCAGATTGTTGTCCGAGGGCCATGCCCAAGATTTTGAAATCACCGCACACTTGCCAACCGTGGTCTTTACATTTTAATTTGCAAAGAATCAATTCCAAGTTCTTGTAGGTTTCCTTGAGGTGAACGGAATGACCGACAGGAATGGAAGTATAGAAACCGCCGTTGTGAAACAGAACTGCTGTAAGGCTTATTTTTGAAGAATCTATGAAAATACGCCACTCTGCTGGGTCGTATGAGATCTTAATTGTATCCATCAAACCTTCGATATTGGTACAATAAACCAACTCGTCCTCTTGGGCAAAGTAGGAAGTAACCTGCTTCTCACGATATCTAAACCAGGAGGAAGACAATCCCGGCAAAAGTAAGTTCCTTATTTAGAAATTAATGATAGTTATGGTAAACATTTAAAAACAGTAATCAAAATAAAATTATACCTATGTATTATTAATGCTTACAAGTTAGCCCAAAAAAAGTTTTTATAATTAAATTTTGCGTTTTGTAAAATAACCTTACGTTCTGGAACTTTTTTATTACTTTTTTAGTTTTCAGAACACCTAAATGCATAGCAATCAGTTGGAAATATCCAGACAGCATTTTTGTTGCAGATCTGTGTTATTTCTATTACTAGTTATAATCTCATCACAAATAGTGATTCTAAGCCATATAATTGAATTTTACCAGTATGTTACCTAAGAATTCTACATACATATTCACAATATGAAGCGCCATCTTCCAAATGAAGTGCGAACTTGAAAATCGACTCTTGTTTCTCCTACTTCTTTTTTCGATATGTGCTACTTTCATCATTTTTATTTCGCGAGGCCATCATAATGGCGAAACAAAACGGCTTTTATTTCTTTGTAGTTGAGCGAGTCCGATGCTTACGGGCACAGCATTGAGCTTTGCTTCCATGTGTACGCGTAATAATCCTACACTCTGGATTAATTATACTGAACGGTTTAGGTAACGCATTGGTAAATTTATTTGCTACAGCATTTCGTGAGGTGTAAGACTAATATTTTAAACGCCCTTTTTTAACGGCACTTTTGTATACACACAAAGTTCGTGAAGTGTAATTCAATACAATTCTGTCGAAACTTTGTTCATGTAAAATTACAACTTAACCGAGCAAAGTTTAATCGAGCATAAAGCTGTATAAAGTTCTAAGGAATATCTTTACAAAGCCGTTGTCTGTGTGAGCTGATATAATAGGTAGTTTCTAAACTAATATCCCGTTGCATATGATTTGTTTTAAATTTTCAATTTATTTTCTTTTAAATTGATCTTAAAATGCTGCTTAAGGTCTAACGCATGTTAGTTTTTTTTGTCATAATTAGAATGAAAATTAATTCGCAAAAATATTGCACGCTACACGGTCAAGAAATAACACGATACTTGGATCACGTCAATAAATACTGAACGTGTGACAATGCCCAATGCTAGAAAACTGCTCGCAGCATCGTGATATGTATTGTATGTATATATTTATGTTTTTACACTTCTTAATTTATGCACTTCTTAATTTTGTATTTTTGTACAAATTGAGGAATCGTCACCATGAACATTGAGCTACACATACTTCGATGTAAATTCTAAGGTCTTAAAGTATCAAATTCCTTCTCCTTCATTTTATATATGTAGTTTCGCTTGCGCTCCATGCCAGGCAGTTATATCCTTCTAGTAAAAATGCTGAAAAGTTTACTACCCAGGGTTGCTTTTTTTATTTTACACGTTGGCTGTAGTAAAATTGTGATGAGCCGTTGAACAATTATTGAAATATGCAAATAACAACAGTCGTCACATATTTTCGCTTTAAATTTTGCGCTTTAAGTAATAATTGTTAAGTGTATCTTTACTGGTTAATGCAAATATTTCACATTCCCCTAAATTTTGTATCTGATTTTCAAAGTTTATTATAAAATATTATTGCGAAAAAAATCGAATCACTGAGAAGGACTTCACCTCAGCTTTTCTACTGTATATACTGTGAACAAACGCCGACAGTATGCATTCGGATCTGATCTCTATTGCTGTGTAATCTTCTTGAAAAAGATGAAGTCACTCTTTACTGATCCATAAACTCGATCTCCTTGGTTTTCAACCTAATCTCCTTCGTTGGATATATTCTTACCTCATTGACAGAACACAACGAGTTCTTTTTAAAAATAGTTCCCCAAAAATTACTTATGTTTTTTCAGGGGGCCCGCAAGGAAGTCACCTTGGTCCGATTCTGTTTTTTACTTTTTATAAATGACTTACCTTCTGTAGTAAATTATTCAAAAATTTTATTGTATGCTGATGATGAAAAGCTTTTTAGATCGTATCATTCTGTTGAGGAAAGGGTCTTACAACAAGCGGATTTAAATAGCATGACTAACTGGTGTGAAGTAAATTACATGCCACTAAACCTTAAAGTAATGTGCTTTTCTCGAAGGGCAGTTCATCCACCTTCTTATGACATATGTAACCATAACCTCGAACAAGTGTTTAACTTTGTCGATCTTGGAATTACAATTGACCCGAAATTTAAATTTAATCTTCACATAAATGTTATAGTTAACAAGGCCAAAGCTGTAAAACGATGGTCAAAAGAATTCAATGACCCTTACATTACGAAGGTTATTTTCACAACGTTAGTAAGGCCAATACTGGAATATGGGTCTGTTGTTTGAAACCGGCGCACCAAGTTTATTTCGACCGGATAGAGACAATTCACAAACAATTTCTGCTTTAAGAAATATTCTCTGGGACTCTAAGTACAACCTGACGCCATATATAAGTCGTTTAAAACTCATTAATCTTCCTACATTTGCTAGTCTCAGAGAAATGCTAGGCATTGTATTTTTGGTCGAGTTACTGACAGGCTTAATCTCAAGCCCATCTCTTCTTGGCGAAATAAAACTAAACATTCTCTTTCTTTTTTTTTTTTTTATATATATCCGTGCGTCATGCGGATGCGCACCTCGCGACGGTCGGGCGGGTATGGAGGGATAAAACCGTTGGAATTATTATTATTATAGCTAAGCTAAATTTAAAAGTTATTGGTCTTCGTTCCTTGTTAAACAATGTTCTTTTCAAGTGTGAAGATAACAACTTTTCGAAACATCTTGGAGTTGCTTCGCCTAGTGCTGCTAATAACTCAATTGAAAAGCGCTCAACTGCGAACCCTTTAACTAAATGTGCAGCTGCTCAAACTTCGCATCAAGATGACAATGCTTCGCCTAGTTCTGATAATAACTCAACTCTTCGTCTGCTCATTCTTCGTCTACCTATACTTGAGCCAAATCGAAAGCATTGACCGTGCCTTCAATTTCTGCTGTTAACATTCAGTCGTATGCTAGTGTTGTGAATGCTAAAACACATGCAGTGAATGCTCGCTCTGCATTATCACATTCGCATGGAGATGACGTTCGTAATTCGTCTGCTGGCAATTCTACCAATATAGCCCGGCATTCTTATTTTTCATCTTCTTCATTACCTAATGACAACAACTGGATTCTTGTTAGTAAAGTAACTAGTCAAGAACGTGTTATTGGTTTAAGCTCAAACTCGAATTTAGAAGTGATGGATCATAAGAAATGGTTCCACCTCCCTTCTTTCTTGCCTAGTGTCACCGCAGATAATATAATTGACTACGTGTTTAAGTATGCTCATATTGATAAAAAAAACTTAATTACGTTAATTTTAAGCTTGGTGTATCAACTGCCTTTTATAATAAGTTGCTCTCGCCTGATCTTTGACCCAATAATGTTAATCTGCGTCCTTTTTGTTTTTTTTCCAAAGGAGCAGTCTCAACAACCAACATCATGAACCTAAACAAATTCGGGTCTTCGTACTAAATATGATTATGTTCATTCTCTAAGCTTCCAATTAGATTACGATATTTTTGTTATAGTGGTGGAAACGTGGTTGAATTTAGATTTCCACTACAAAGAATTTTTTGACCCGTACTTGTATAATGTTTTCCGCAAGGATCGAGACGCCGTATAAACACGTCGCAGTGGAGGAGGAAGTGTTTTGGTCGCAATTTAGAAAAAGTGGAATGCACACTTAGTTGCCTTGGACAATAATGATACTCTCCTTGATCAAATATGTGTATCTGTTGATGGCTCTTCTGATAATTCTTTATTTATTTTGGTTTCCTACATACCTCCAAATATTAGTAGTGAACTCTATCGCGCCCATGCTGATAATGTTAGTTCTCTTGTCTTAACAAGCTCCATGTATTTTAGGTGATTTCAACATATGCAATGTTGGCTGGAGGCATTCATTCTTTAAAGCCGGTCTTACCTCTACGAATGTTGCTGCCGCACATTAATTATATTTCATTGATGGTCTCCTAAGCTTAAACCTATCACAGATTAGTTATTTTGTAAAGAAATTGGGGAAAATTGTGGATTTAATTTTCATTAGTGATAACTATAATATTGAAGAATGTTACAATCCAATCTCTTAACCTGATATTTATTTATTTATATTTATATTTTATAAATAAATAAATTTATAAAATATATGCACGGGTGCTGCGCTGCAAGGCCATGTTGCTCCCGAGTTGTGAAAACTAGCGTTAAACTTCGTGCAGGAGATTATGTTTTTCAGGGCTTCGTTAATAAATTTTATGGTTTTTTCTTTACTGCAGTCGAGTGTTACTTCAAGGTTGGTGTGACTTCCTGAGATGGCGCAATCCTTTAGTGTGTTCAGCAGTTAGAGATGTTCCGCATTGCGAACATTGTGGTGGTTCTCCACCATTGTAATAGTGTTTGGTGCTGAAGTTGGATACACCGACTCTAATTCGTGCTATTTTAATACAGTCATCTCTGGTAAAATTTGGGTGATAGTGTGGTCTTTTTGTTTGTTTGTTGTGTGTTTTTAAAAAGTATTTTATTTTATTTGAATTGGGATGACGTTTTGAGATGTAAAGATGCTTCCACATCTTATAGTATTTTTAAAACATCTTTATATGAACTTTGTTCAATAAATATTACATTTTTGAGGAAAAAGACATACAAGTCGCCGCTGTATAATGCTGAATTAAAAAAGTTAAAGAACCTTAGTATAAAAATTCAGAATGACTGATATTCAGACCTTATATGTTATATACAAGAAATATTTGAAAGAATTTAATTGCCTCGACAAATTCCTCTATAAAAATTATATTTTTGGTATTGAATCTAGCGTTAAATCTAACCCTAAGTCTTTTTGGCATTTCGTTAAGTCCAGAAATTCTAGTTCGACTATACCACCGGCTGTTTAGAGGATAAGTTTGCTCGCAACCCCGCAGATATTGCTAATTTGTTTGCAAATTTTTTTAGTTCTAACTTTGTACAAGATACTGGTATAAATTATTCAGATTTCAAATCTAGTAGTGAATCTGCTTGCAGTTTTGGTTCTTTTTTTATTTCTTCTGATGAAGTGATTAGTGGGATTTCCAACTTTAAACCATCAGCAAAAATGGATATTGCTGATTTTTCTGCGGTCTTATTTAAGAATTGCCCAGCTTTAGTCTATCCATTAAAACAAAATTTTAATATATCATTAGCTTCTGGTGTGTTCATAGATGATTTGAAAATTACTTCCATTAATCCTATTTTTAAAAGTGGCAATAAAAACAATGTTAGTAACTATAGACATATTTCTAAGTTATCGTCAGTGTCAAAACTCTTTGAAAATATTGTTCTCACTCGTTATTAATTAAAAAGTTAGCCTCCTTGGGTTTTTACTATTTTTTTTTACGTTGGATTGTTTATTTAAAAAATAGGCGTTGTGCAGTCACGATAGAAGAAATTTTTTCGGAGCCTTTTTTTGCTACCTCTGGTGTGCCTCAAGGTAGCATCCTAGGCCGTTATTTTTCGTATTATTCATAAACGATATCATGTTTCTCTTTTGCAAATTTTCTACTCTATGCTGATGATTTTAAAATATATTCGGTTAGAAAAAAGGTCAGTGACTCAGCCGATCTTCAGACTGACTTAAAAAACCTAAATTTTTGGTGCAATAGGGATTGCCTTTCACTTAATATTAAGAAATGTTTTAAAGTAACGTACTCTTAAATTCGAAATGTTCTGTATAATATTTTCAGCGCAGTTTTGGAATCTGTTGATGAGTTTAAAGATCTGGGAGTTATTTTTTCATCTAATTTTTCGTTGAATAGTCATATAAATCACATAGTCAGGAAATCATATTCTGTGCTGGTTTTTTGTGAGACGCAATTGTGTAAAATTTTCAGATCCTTTACACTCAAAGTACTATATGTATACACCTTTTGTACGTCCAAACTTGGAATATGTCGCAATTATTTGGAGGCCATATCATTCGAATTTAAATTACCGAATAGAAAGAGTTCAAACAGTTTTCCTCAAGTATGCCCTACGTTCTTTAAATTTTACGTATGTATCCGTAACCGCCTTATAAGCATCGTCTGCTATTAATTAATCTTAGTTCTTTGGAAACAAGAAGATCTTTCCTCTCCTTGTCATTTGTTTTTAACATCATCAATAGTAGTGTAGATTGTGCTTATCTGCTAATTAAAATCTATTTTAATATTCCCCAGCGCTGTTTACAAAAATGTTTACATTTTTATGGAGATAATTGCAAAACTGAATACGCTCGTAATGCCCTTCTCACCAGTGCTTTAAACGATTTTAATATAATTTCGCATACAGTTCCTATTGATTACTCAATTTCAAAATCTTTATTTTTAGAACTATTAAATTCGTATTTAAGTCAAGCTAGTTAAGTTATATCTTAGCTATAAGTCATCACTGTAAATATTCTGTAAGAAACCATTGTTTCATAGATTAAATGAATAAATGAAATGAAATATATTAAATTAAATTGTATGTAATCTTCTCATTTCTATGATATTATTGACCAAGTGTTTTTGATTACCTTGCACGATAGCAAACATATTGCAGCCGTGTAGAAAGTGAGCGCGAGTTTAAAGAGCGTAAGTATTGTGTGCACATTTTGCATGCGTTTTAGGTGCAATGATTGAAAAGAAAAATGCGTAAGGGTACTTTTTATGCTACCAACAACTTTTTATGCTACGAAGAACTTATGCAACGGATCAAGAATAATCCCTATGTTATCCAGGGAGATCGATACATTTAGCGGGATCTTAAAATGTACACGAGAAATAAACTTTACTTAACAGTGGAGAAGTGGCAGTGGAAAATTTAATGGGCCGCCTATCACCCAGGTGACAGCAACGATATGCCTACAAAGGAAGTACTTGCCCTAGAGGAGTACTGCACGACGAAGCGGCTGAAATTTGTGTTGGGCTGTGACGCAAACGTCCATCGTATTATATGGGGTAGCTCCAACACTAATGCGAGAGGTGAGTAATTTCTTGATTATACTCTTAGTAATAACCTATACATTCTAAACCGGGGTCATGAGCCGACATTTATAAATGCCGTAAGAGGTATGGTATTAGACCTGACAATATGCACCTCTAATATGTCCACATTTATCTTCAACTGGCATGTCTCAAATGAGGTATCCATGTCGGACCATGACCACATAAGGATCGATATAAAAGCCACAAGGGAGACAATCCAGTTTTACTGATTCCCAAAGAAAACAAACTGGGGACTCTTTCATTTATCTATTGAACAAAAGCTAATACGGCCTCGGCGGACATTATGATCATGATCTAGAATTTGATTCAATACAGAATGCATTCTACAAGGCCCAAGTCCTACTGTGACCACTGTTGATACAGTGTGTGCTAACAAAAGGACCAGAGGTCTAGCGGGAAGAATTGTCAACTATGGTAGGTTGCGGTGAGCCATTTCAACGTTCAGTGCATATAAATCTTCTGGTCCATGTCTGTTGCAGCATTGTATGGAATCCATATCTGGAACCCTTGTCAGGCTACTGAGGGCGAGCTCGCTTCTTGCCCACATTTCCTGACCTTGGAAAAAGGTAAGAGAAGTATTTATACCCGAGCCGAGGAAAAACTCTTGCCAACTCCTAAAGGCGTTTAGACTTATTAGCCTCAGTTTCTTTGTAATAAATACCTTTGAAAAACTTATTGATTTTCACATCCGGTACACATATCTTAAGGTTAAACTGCTCTGTGAAAGGCAACATGCATATCGAGCAGGATATGCCATACACACGGCATGACTCAAGTACTTGAAAAGGCCTTGGAGTACAAACAGATAGCCCTATATGCATTCCTGGATATATCAGGTGCTTTTGACAATACAAGTTACAAGGCAATCTGCGTAGGTATGGCAAGGAAGTATATCCCGAAGCTTATAACGGATTGGGTAATAAGCATGCTGAAATCCAGAACCATAATGACCGAACTGGGTGGAAGTAGACTTCGGGTAACGGCCACTTGCGGCTGCCCCCAAGGGGAGAGTTGTTTGAAAAGTGGTGACTTCAGAGGGAAATTGGGTGTCTTACAACCACTCAGTGCTGATCCAATTGTCAAACTGACAGACTATATGCTGCCAAAACTGACCTTTACCAAGATCTAAAAGGTCATAATACTTGAAATGGATACATGTAAACGGATGGTAAAACAATCAATCAGTAAAGGATCACAAGTGTGGTACACTGACGGTTTTAAACTTGTCAACGGAAGCGCTGGGTTCGGGGTGTTCGGACCTAGATTGTGCCCGGATGTGTTTATATCCAACCATCTTCCAGGCGGAAATCTATGTAATTGAGTTGTGCGCTCACGAATGTCTTCGCAGAAGGACCAATGGACCCACAATTATGTGAGGCAGCCAGGCAGCCCTAAAGGCACTAGACTCCTTCAAGACTAAGTCAAAGCTGGTAAGAAGCTGCAGAACGGCACTGGACTCACTAGGAGTGGTGGGTTCTGGGTCATTAGAGCGTGGATGGCAATGAAAGGGCGAACTATCTCGCAAAAAAAAGGGGCCCAAAAGAGCTTTTACGGGCCTCAGCCGTTCTGTTGTCCTTCCAAGGGATACACAGCAGAGTTTCTAAGAAGCTGGGAGGACTCAAGAATCGCAGCCCAATGGCGATCGTCAAAGGGCAACAGACAATCTAAGAGGTTCATATGTACATCCCGTGAAGCCTCTGAAAAACTTTTCAACCTCAGCAGAGAGGGTCTAACAACTCTCACCGGCTACTTGAAAGGTCACTGTAGGCTTAGATATCATCTTCACAAAATTGGACTCTTAGAGGCTGCAGACTGCAGGTTCTGTGGCCTAGATGAGGAGACGTCTGAGCATATACTGCGTGAATGCCCAAGTATAGGTGGACTCAGGCTCATACATCTTGGGGAGCGAATATAATTTGGACAACCACACCCTCCAAAGTGCTTATCTTGATAAATAGCCTAAGGATGGAGTGACAACTTAAAGGGTGAGCACAATAAATCTAGTAATTTGGTCAAATTGAGACTGAAAAACGCAGTTTTTTCCATTTTTCAAATCTCCCGTTACATGGAAAGTGGACGTGGTTACGGTCCGATTTCAAATGTTTACCAAATTAAGTGATCATACCTAGCACTTCTGAGATACAGAGGTTTTATCATAAGTGGGGTGGTAACTACCATTTTTAAAAATTTCATGAAAGTCCAGTTTCTTTATTTGAAATCGCTCTAAATATCAAATTTTAATTAATTTGTTCCAAATAATAAAATGTTTAACAATTGACAATTTTATTGACCTTGACGCCTGTTTGTGAAAGATTTTATTTGGAAAAAACAACAACAGTTGTTTTTAATTAGTTTTACTAAGTTTAGAATGCATTTAGGCGTGCTCATCCATGCACATAAATTTTGTTAAGATTTTTATTGGCCTTATAATTGAATAATAATTCACAATATTATTGAGTTCGAAGCCAGTTTGTAGAAGACTTTATTTGAAAAAAACAATAATAGTTTTAGTGGTAGAAGTTATAGCAGCTGTTTCGGAGATCTCCACATTTATCCATCAGACTTCTTTCTTCTTGGCTTCTGCGGATGTCGAACCAACAACATCATTCGCAATACTTAAGCCGGCGCCAAAATGAGCAGGATGATGAGCTCGATTTAGCCATTCCCGTCTGTTTGTTTTGTTTTTTTCATCTTCCTTTAACAAACCAACTACAAACAAGAGCAGCTGAACTGCCGCTATTTTAACTTGCTAATGTGTTTGTTTTTTGTGTTTTTGCAATTCTATATATTCTATTTATTTTAGTTATTTTATTAAGTTAAATAAATTATGTTAAATTTTTCTAACAACTGTTGTTTGTTAGTCGATTCAGGGGCAATTGATAGCATGTGTTATTAAAAGTGATATTTTTCGACACTACAGCAGTTTAAAACTTCTATATCTATTTATTTATTTTTATTTATTTATTTATTATTTAGTGTGGCGAATTGTACTGATTCCATTCCCCGAGCCAACACTTGAATGGTTAAGACATCGCAGAAAATCTATTTTTTACCGTTTCTTCCCTCACTCGACCTTTCTCAAGGTTTGAGTCAGATGATACATATATTGCGCATTACATGCTGAGTGTGGAAAGTAGCCTCATTCGGGGTTTCTATCATTGCCTTTATCACTCCCTCATCTTTAACCACATTTTTGGTTTTACCAAAAAGGGCTGAAAAAGTGGTATCTAACATAATTTGATTTCAATATTGATAATTTTAAACAAAATACGAGTAGGAACCCTACAAATGTGCGATACAGTGCAGTTTTCTGAAGAACTAATAGTAGCTAACATGCAAACATACCTTGCAATCCTTGGTGCTGGTTAGCCATACTCGAATTGTGTGATCATTTGAACAAGAAGCAAATATACTTCCATCTATGTGTACGCGAACCATGCGCACCCATTCTCTATGTCCAGTGTAGGTTTTTACACAATAACTAAGAATATCGAAAAGAAACGAAGTTTTGGAAATACGGTGTGATTTTTTAGATTGAAATTTCTTACCCGGTGGCCACTTCCCACATTTTTATGGTTTTATCTCGAGATGCTGAAATGACGTAATCCCCAGCTGGAACAAACGCTACAGACGATACATTATGATCATGCCCATGCATTGTCTTAATGCATTCGTAACCTTGTTGAAAATCCCACAACTTTATAGATAAATCAGCGCTACATGATACTAAATATAGGATACTAGGATAGAGGATATTGATAATACATATTGACAATCTGTACATACCTAGAAGTTTTCCTTGTGCATCGAAGGCAAGATCTTGAACGGAATCTGTGTGACCTTTTAAACTACGTTCATACTCCCCAGTTTCGAAGTCCCAAATTTTAATAGTAGCGTCTTCGGATGAAGAAACCATCAATCCAAAAATAGGGTGAAATATTACCTGTTTTAAAATATACACATTTTTGCAAACGTTTAGAAACGTACATAGTTTATAAGAACTTCTTAACTTCATATTATACATCGTAAGAGGTGTGGAATAATTCATTATTTGAAATTTTTCTAACATGTTCCATTATTGATGTTTTTTGTTGAAGTTGTTGTCTTAGGAGTAGTAAGCGCAAAATGATAATAAGTGCATAGTTCTATTGTCCACTGTACAATCTTCAACTAGCTTTGCAATACGTACACGCATAATTATATCTACATATATATACATACAGATATCTCCTGGCGTTTCACCCAAAGATAAATTTTGTTTTAGTTAAGTTTATTGAATTTAACAATAATATATTTAAATAAAAAAACTTTTAATGCGCAACTCTTGAAAATTACCCATACATATAATGGCCGAAGGGAGAAATATAATTGGTAAGATTCAGGGCTTAAGAGAGCGGGAAATTAAGTGAAGTGAAGTATGAAAAAAATATTGTGAAGTACGATACATATGTAGTTTAGTAAATATACATTCTTTATTTGTAGAACAAACGATAAAAATTAAACATAATATGAATGCTCTTTAATTCTTAAGCATTATCGTAGAGTGAAGACAAAATATTTTTAACTTTTTTTACAATGTGGCTCCGTGTCGAAGGAAAACTACGAAAAATCTTCGACATGAAAATATAAATATAAGTACATGCATGAGTTTATTTAGTCATTGTCAGACAACACCAGCGATTCCGAATTTCGTGCTTAAGTTTTTTATTCTTTCGGCAACATATTCAACTTTTGTTTGCTCGAGGAGTCGAATAGTCCCAAGGTAGGTTCAGCATCAATCTAAGTATCTTGTTTTGACATATTTGGAGGGATTTAATATGTGTTTTAGCTGGAAAATCACCTTTATGGTATTTGTCGTAGGAGACTTCGTCGTAAAGTACTGTCGTCCACTCCGGTGGAAATTCAGTCTCCTCGACGACCCGTCCGGTAACGGACTGAGACTGCTCGAGTTCGCCGGGCCCGAAACATGATAGTTTGTAGTACCAGGTTCCAGCATAAGAAGACACACCAATCTACGTGGCTGTCTCCTGATCATCAGTCACGTAACCAAATCGGCCATGCGTCGTAGATGTGCGCAGGATCCCATCCTACATCGACTAAGACCATTATCTTGTGGCAATTAAGATCCGCAAACGCCTCTGAGCAGCAAAAAGCGCGCGCAAATTGACACAAGGAAAATTCGACGTCGGAAAGCTGCAACCGCAACTGATAGCCACCCACTTCGCCGCTACCCGACTAGCACTCCTCTCTCCGAGAGCAATGATCAACAGAACGATGTTTCCAAGCAGTGAAACTCTATTTCTCGCTGTCTACATACCGCCGCTGAGGAATCCATCGGATTTCAGCGAGCCCGAAACAACCACTGGTATGACGAGGATTGTCGCACCGCTACGGAACGTAAAGACGCTGTCACAGGGCCACACTGTGACCGGACGCAAGACGAGCTGTGCGGGAGCGTTATCTTGAGGATAAGAAGGAAGCAAGACGCATTTTTCGTTAGAAAAAGAGAGACAAAAAGCGCCCGAAAATAATTTTTCAGAAAGTACGACGGCTAACAGAAGGTTTCAAAAGCGGGGCGAATTCCGATGTCCACAGCATGCCTAAATTATGGAGAGAACACTTCTGCACTTCTGCTTAATGGTAGCAGCTGCTGGAAAAGATGAACCCAAATCCCCTATCAAGGACTCGATGTAACATCACCCGACAGTGATGAAATTTAAAAAGCAATAACACGGCTAAAGAACAACAAATCCCCGGGGCTAATAGATTGCCAGTTGAGTTATTCAAGTACAGCGGAGAGGAGCTGGTTAAGTACATGCATGAGCTCATTTCTGGAATATGGTCGGATGATCGCATGCATGCTGATTGGACTTTATGTGGGATTTTGCCCAATCCACAAGAAGGGTGATCCTGCAGTTCGCGCCAATTATCGCGGGTTTTGTCTTCTTAATATCGCGATAAGGTTCTGTCGTATGCGTCTGGAGGTGAACGAGGGCAAAACAAACTATCTCCTGTCCTCAAATGAGTGATAATCTGCGCCGTCATCTTTGCTTTGCTCCCCCATGTATATGCACTAGCATTCTTGGGCCTTCCCAAAAAAAAAACTTTTAAATAGGCGAAGCGTCTCTACTCTAAACAAGAACCGTTTGACAGTAATTACCCTTGGACCTCCAGCAAACTTCAGGTGCGAATCTCGAAAAATCTTTGTTGCCCTCCTTTCGTGGCAAAATTATGACTCATATTTACGCTCCGTTGAAATCAATGTAAGCCGCCGCCACGCTCCTACTTCTGCTTCGTTCCTCATGGGACTGCAACAATGGTCCATCACCGATTAGTGTCGGCACACACTTCCGATCGCTCGCCCCCACAATCTGCACTGCCATGTCTACGAACACCTCCGTCTTTCAACCTCAACAGCGTGTTTGCAAGCCCATTCATGTCTTTTCGTAGCGTTTGAACAACTGCTTTAGCCGCGTCCATTGTTGAGCGGTTAACGTCCGTCTGGCATTGGAGAAACATGGGCACAAATTTTTGCAACAGCTCATCTTCAATCGCCCCCAAGAACCCCTCCCTAGAACTTTGGGTCAGCTCGAAACTCCCTCTTTCTTGTGCCTGCCACATCAGCACCCTGCTCGCCTAAGACTTTTTGCGCTCTTGCGTCTTCATCACCACGAGTCGCTTCCGCCGTCGACACAATTTAATTTTTAGGCTGCGGCCTGGCTCTAAATTAATAAAAAAATTGTTAAGGGTTGAAAAAAATAAATAAACGCGAGCAGTTTGGCTCGCCTTGCCTAACCGTATGTACCTATGTTTAAATATATAATGATAATAATATTATGATCCGATAAAATCCGTGGAAAATCGTATGTAGTTTATATTAAGAGTGACTTTGATTTCTGGATGTGATGGCTATGTGTCTGAAGTCGTCCATTAACTGTTTTCAAACACAAATTAAAATGACATCAATAATAAATTAAAAGCCACCTCTAAATTCAGTCAAAAATTCGTAACTCCTTTGCGCTTATCTATATATCATAATTAAACAGTTACGAATGTGTTGCGCTTCAACAAACGGAAAAACCAGTATCGCCCAATCCCATTCGGCTTTGCTTAAAACGACATTTTCGTTCGAATAAAAAGATGATTCAACGTTTATGGATTTAAAAATAACTGGTACCGAGACCGTAGGGATATAAGACGTCTTGCGCGACATGCGCGTGCTACTTCAACAATCGCCCAACGTAATCTTTTCGCCTGCTTTTCTGGCTTTGTTGCATTACGAACACACCCGACCCGAGACCGTTAGAGAAAGCGACTTACAAAATCTTAAACTTTTCGATAACTAAATTAGAACTTGATAATAATGACATTAATGAAGTTAAATACTACGGTCAGCAATTCTTAACCTATTTTTAACTGCGTTGATTTTATAGCTAAGCCACGAAGCTTTATCTCTAGAGCGGCTGCCACCAGTGTCACCAGGTGCCTAGATAGACAAGCGCTATGAGTGCCCCACTAACTGCGGCTTGCTGCCAACCAGCACTGATGAGAAAATACCTTCTCTTATTTGCGCTTGTATTGTAAAAGCCGGCTTAGCTTGCCACTAAGGCCATGTGCTTGCCGTTGCGTCGCTGCTGCTAAAGATTTCCTCGGTGGTCCACTCCAGGGAAAAGCCGTTCTTCTCCAATGTCTTGCCTTCGCCATTTGCCAGCAAAACGTCGAAGGTGGCACGCATGATTTTTTAATGAGGGTAAAGTCATTCCGCTGAGGTTCGAAACTTAGAACTCAGGGAAATTCTGAATAATAACATGCACATAATTAATTTTATATGCTTGTATCTCACAGAAACTTTTTTCCACTATGACCGATTTCATCCATTGGCTTGCAATTTAATTGTTTTGATTTGGTTAAGGAATGTTTTATTACCATTTTTAGCAAATATGTATGAAAAGAATGCTTGATTCTATTATATTATGTATTCACAACTATATTTATTATCGCTATCGAAGTGTTTTAGACAAGGCGACTCACCGCCCATAATTTCAGCCTTGACGTTAGACAATTGAAAAGCAGATCTCTTTCTCTCCGAATTTCTCGCTCTACAAATCCCTCATCATGCCCGTACTTTTATATGGCGCAGAAACATGGACGATGTTGATTAGTGATAAGAAGGCTTTGTGAGCATTCGAAAGAAATGTTCTCCGCAATATTTATGGTTCTGTTCGCGTGAGCGACGGGTACCGAAGAAGATGCAATGATGACCTGTACGACTGCGATGGCTTGTCGTTCATATGGATGGTGATGATCAAATCAAAAATACTTCGAATCGGTACCCATGGCTGGGCAAAGTAGGCAAGGGCCCCACATTGGAAGGAGCAAGTGCAGAACGACCTGTCTTCACTTGGTGTGAATAATTGGGTTAACCTAGCGAGAGAGAGCGAAGTGGCGATACTTTTTGGTCTCGGCCTAAACCGACAAACGGTTGTAGCGCGATAAAAGAAAAATATATTTGGATTTTCTTAAAGTGGCTAATATTCCTTCTCCGGAGAACGAAAAACGACACTGAAGATGGCACAACGCCGAAGCCAGTTTGTCTTAAACCCAAACTTGACAAGGGATAAAACGCATTTTCTGAGAATTTTGGAGAATTCTCTCCCAAAGAGAGATGCTTGAAAAACGAACGAAAAATTTGCAGAAACTTGCAAGTTTAACGAACAGCTGATCGAATTCTTGTTTGCAAATTTATTGGTCGATTTCAAATGCGCAGCTTGTGCACACTCAAAATAGCAAAAGTTTTGCTTATTTTAAGACACACAACATTTATGTTAAATCTGAATTTCCTTTTCTCAAAAGTAAGATAATTCTAATAAAAATATAAATACATATAAATGGAACCATTTAGTAATATTTGAGGATAAAGTAATCATAAACGATACAGTTTTTAAGAAAAAGGAACGCAGAGCTTATCACTACATATACATATGTACATATAGCTAAACAATTAAAACACCTAACCTTGGAAAACATTTACAGTTACTGCTGTTACTGATCACAGCTTAGACTAAACAAATTAATATAGACAACAATAGCTACAACTATAAGGATTTACTTAAGTTTGCAATACTTTTAAGCAAATTTGTATTTATTGTATTCTGAGAATTAGGTCAATTTGTAAAGCTGTGTTCTGACTGCGCCGTTAACTCGAGTTTATGAGCTTTTTTGGAGTTTAACATCAAACACTTCTCATAAACTCGGAGTTTACCATACAAATATTTTTATGGACGTGCAAATCTTATTTTTGCCAATATTAGGCCGCACTGTTGACAAATTTTAGTATCATTGTTTAATAGTTTTGTTGCACTGCTTACTGGTTTGACAGTTCACAACTTCAAATACCAGGGAGGATTGATAAGTCAGCGACTTTTTGAACTTCCCGCCAATTCCGCCATTTAATAATATACTAGTAATCACAAATTTAGTGTGAAACGGAAATTCGTGTGCTGATTAAGCAATATTTTTTCTGGTAAAAAACCATCTCTATGGGCACAGATCATAATCATTTTCAATGGTTAAGAAGTGGTTTACTGTGTTCCGTTATTGTCGTATGAGCTCAAGTTACGCCGAATCTTTAGGTTGCCCAAAAGAGGTCCTTCAAACAGAAATCGTCGATAAATTCCATGCGATGAGACGTGTGACCGGAGAGATGGTTACATTGTCCATTGACCACTGAGCTTCGACTCCATCGCCTGTGTTAGCCGAATTACCGTCCCGTTTCAAGTCTCGGCCTGCACAAAACATCCAACTGCTGTTGTTGGAGTATTAATCAAATTTTGTTTGTATGCTTGTAAAACAGCACTTCTTGAACGACAAATTCTCATTATTTTTATGGAATTATTATTTACTTTTATGCGCATTCTTATGAACTTTTAAAACATTTGTAAATATACATATTTTCAGAAAAATTTTTAAATAAATAAACAAATGTCAAGTAAACTCAGAGTTTCTTAAACACCTCAATAAGAACGCTTGACAGTTGTTCATAAACTGAAAACCTCAAACTCGAGTTTACGGCGCAGTCAGAATATAGTAGTACTCAACATATATAAACTTCTGCGTGGACTTCTTTTGTCGCAATTACTTAAAAAATTAAGAGAATGTCAGACGAGTAGGACGTGTTTGTACGGTGCTCCTGAGTTTTTCACGTTTCTAATTGCATAATTTGAAATTTCCATATATCTGGTGCTACATTTGTGTACGTGTCTGTAACTAATCGTTCCTGTGTGCTGGTGATTTAATATTAACATCAAGATGTCCACTACACAACGCAAAAATCCATCACGCAGAGCTACATCGCCCCCGAAAACACCACTAACGCCATCATCATTTATGGTTGAAAGTTTTGCGAAGATGGAAGAGCAAAGAGTTCGCATTATTGAAGAGCTGACCGCAGTAATGAAGAGCTCTGAGGAGAGAGTTATGCAAAAAATCGGTGAGTTAGCTGCTGAAACAGCAAATCTAAAGCTGTCTATTGTAGCGATTGAGAAGAGAGTAACTGCAGTTGAGAACTCGTGTACTGAGTTGCCTACCTTACGCAGTGATATTGCTGCTGCTCACGCTCAACTCTGTGAACTCGAAAGCAGCGCAGTCGCCACCGATATCATCATAAACGGTATCCCACAAACTGTTGATGAAGATTTGCCAAATATATTCAACAAAATCTGCAATGCGATGCAATGCAAGACTCTGCAGATACGTGATGTGTTCCGTTTGCGAAGTGCAAAAAACAAAACGCAAAAAGGTAACAACAACCATGCGCCCGTGATTGTGAAATTGTTCTCTGCACATGATCGCTCTCAATTTTTTAAGAATATTGCGGCATTTTGCAAGGCAAAAAAGAGATCACTTGCGCTCTCTGATATTGACCAGCCTGGTTATGGAGCGATTTATATGCACGAGAGCTTGCCAAAGATGCTGCGTGAGGTTATTTCGTATGCCTCGGAGCTTAAGAGAAATAAGAGATTGACCTCAGCGTTCTCAATCCGTGGCAAAGTTTTTGTGCGGTTAAGGCCTAATGATGATCCCAAATTAGTACGCACTAAAGCAGACGTGGATTCTCTTGCAAGCAACGCAACTAAATGAGTATAAAATGTTAACTAGATTACGCTTAACGCATTTACATTTCATTAACATCAATGTATTTATTTATTGCTTACTTTTTATGTTAGTTCAGAAAGCTTTCTCTCATGCTGTTATACCTTCTCTTTGTTGCCCTAATATAAGTCTACCTTTGTTAAATATTTATTTTATTATTGTTCTACATACACCTGTCAACCACTATTTTTGTCAATTTGAAGTGCTTTTATGTATGCCTTATGACACTACGTGATGTAACTGCTGGCTCTAGCGATCTACATTTAAAAACATCTTTGAAATTGGTAAGCGATTTCCATCCTGGATTTCAAATTTGCCACCTAAACGCGAGAAGTTTAAACCTTTCCAAACTTGACTACCTAAGTTATATTTTTGATAATGTGTGTATTGATGTTGTGTGTGTGACCGAGACTTGGTTTAAAAAAGACCATATATATCAATTTAGCAACCTTTCGGTTGTGAGGAATGATAGAAATCTGGACAAGCGAGGTGGTGGTATAGCGATTTATCACAAGAAAGAATTACAGCACAAGATATTATATAAGTCGAACCATCTGGATCCGGTGGAGTGTTTAATGGTTGAATTTTTTAATAACCTTCAATGTTGTCTTTTGATATGTGTTTATAATCCGAGTAGGTCATCTGATTTAAGTAACTTATTTCGACATATCAATAAGTTTAGTGTAATTTATGAGCATATAATATTATGTGGTGATTTAAACATCGACTTGCTGTTGAAAAATGAGCGTGCTAATGATCTGTTGGATAATATGTCAAGTGTTGGTTTAAATGTAGTAAACAACTTTCCTACTCGCTTTGGGCCCAAATGTAAGCCTAGCTTACTAGATTTGTTTTGTGTGTCTGATATGTCCCGAGTACTGCATTTTGACCAACTTTCTCTAAGCAGTGTTAGCGACCATGACCTAATTTTTCTAAGTTATAATATAAGAATAAATGTATCTCTAAATACGGCAACAGACTTGGTATATTTTCGAGATTTTAGTAAAGTTCACATTCAAAATTTAGCTACTGAAGCTTCCTCCCTTCCTTGGAATGACTGCTGGTATTTAGCTGACGTTAATGAAAAAGTCGAACATTTCTCCATGTTAGTTAATTATCTTTTTCAAAAACATGTTCCTTTAAGGAAAATTAAAATCAACAAAAATAGGCAGCCATGGTTCACAAGGGAGGTTCGTAAGGCAATAAATGCGCGAAACAAATATTATGCTTTCTGGAAGCAAAATAATAGTGAAGAAAATTGGACGTTGTTCAAGCTTATGCGAAACAGAGCTACTGAAACCACGCGTAAAGCAAAGAGGTTTTATTTCCAAGGTAAACTCAATGCAAACCTTCCACCTAAAGTGCTGTGGAATAACTTAAAAAATCTTGGGGTAAAGCAAGAATTGAAAACTGAATGTCTGGTCGATGCTGACGTTATGAACGAGTACTTTTCAGGAAAATCTCCAGAAGAAAATGTTGACTTTAAACCTGATTGCAATCTATTAACTTGCTTTGGCAGAAAATTTAATTTTAATCATGTCACTGAATCTGAGGTTATACCAAGTATACTTTCAATCAAGTCAAATGCAGTGGGTGAGGATAAAATAAGCTTAAGATTTTTAAAACTACTCTTGCCGTATATTATTTCACCTTTGACGCATATTATAAATTTTTCGCTAACAACATCAAGGTTTCCTGACAGTTGGAAAGTCGCTAATATAATTCCTGTTGCCAAAAAAAGTAATGCCACTCAACCTTGTGACTTTCGACCAATAAGTATTTTGCCATCATTGTCGAAGGTTTTCGAAAGATTGATATTGAATCAAATGATGGGGTACCTTTCGGAAAATGGTCTCATCTCCGAGCATCAATCCGGTTATCGTCGGGGGCATAGTTGCTCAACTGCTGTGCTTAAAGTGATGGAGGATATACGGCCATTCTTTGATAAGGGGGACCTGACAATTCTAACACTATTGGACTTCTCCAATGCATTTGATACTGTTTGTCATAAGATTCTTTGCCAAAAACTTGTTTCGTACTTCGGATTCAGCCATGATGCAGTTAGCTTAATAACGAGTTACCTTACAAATAGACAACAAAGGGTAGTATCAAAGAGTAGCAGCTCAGCCTTAATGCCAATTAAAGCAGGCGTACCCCAAGGTTCTATTCTGGGTCCCGTTTTATTTCTTTTGTATATTAATGACATTGGAAAGTGCTGTAGAAATGTGTCTATTCACTTATACGCTGATGATGCACAGATATACCTCTCTGCACCTCTAGGTCTTACGGAGGACTTAGTTTTTAGAATAAATGAAGACCTAGAATATATTTATATGTGGTCAGAACTTAATAGGCTGAATCTCAACACAGCCAAAACACAAGCAATAGTCCTATCTAATCGCTCGAGTAGCATGGATGATGTTTCCCCGATAATACTTAAAGGAACTGAAATTAAGTACGAGAAAGTTGTTACAATCCTTGGATTCAAGATCAACACAACTCTATCATGTGTCGACCATGTAAATGCGTCAATCAGCAAGTCGTATTATGTACTCAGACATCTTTGGAAGACAGCAGCCTATATACTTTCGGACATAAAACTTAAGCTAGTCAAAACGCTATTGGTGCCTATAATATCTTACCAAGAGTGTGTATTTGGTTGCCTGGACAAGGCCTCCATGAAAAAGCTGCAATTACTAATTAATAATGCTGCTAGATATATATATATGAAACGAAAATTTGACCACATTTCTGAGTTATCTATACAAATCCTTGGCTGTAGCTTATCTGCATTTTTTGACCGTCGCTTATTGTTATTTATACACAAGATAATCTACACACGTTGTCCGAGTTATCTCTTCTTTAAATTAACCTTTGCGCAGTCAACTCGTACATGCAACCTTATAGTCCCACAATATAGGTATTCAGGTACCTCCAGAATGTTTTTCGTTAGAGCTGTTCAGTTATGGAACTCTTTACCCAATAAATTAAAACTGGAATCAAATCTAAGGCAGTTCAAATTGGCAATTTATTCTATATTCTTACTCTAAGTCTTAATATTTCTATATATATTTTTTTTTTTTTTTAATCGCTTTTCTTCCTTTCAAATTTCTGCTACCTTATGTACATTACATTAAGTCCTATATTGTTAAAAATAAATAGTTTTAAAGTATTCACTTTTATACTTAAGTAATTTTTACACGTTAAAAGACTATGTCTTACTTGTGTCTAAATAATAAATAAATTGAAATTGAAATTGATAGTATAATTCAATTAACTACTCCTAAATCAGAGGTTACATGATTGATAGCTTTAAATTGTTATGATGTAACTAGCAAATACCCGGCGTGCTTCGCTGCGCCTTTAAAGTATTTTTGTGTTGTTGCTCCCTCTTATACATTCTGTATGAACAACAGATAGAATACAATAACTACCTTCTTAGTCGGGAAAACCTAAAAATAAGGATTTTTGCAGCAAAGCGCATCCTAGTGGCCGTTGTTAGTAAAAATAAAATGCAGATACAGATTTATCGAACCCGAAAACCCCGAGAAGATGAAACAAAACAAATAACAGATTGTCGCATATCAATTTGACCCACTTTGTGTGGTGTAGCTTCCACATTGTACCACTTTTTTATCATACAAACCTTTTCTTTTTTCACCTTTTACCACAACAAAAAAAAAATCAACCAAATCGGTTCAGCCGTTCTCAAGTGATGCGGTAACATACATATTTTCACGCAAAGTATTTATGTTTAGGAACTTAATAAATGTTTTGAATTGCAATCAAATCGGTCTGTAAATGCGGATTTTAGAAATATCTCGACTCCAGCGCCACCTATGGATATCATTTTCACACAAAGTATTTATGTTTAGGAGCCTAACAAATGTTGTGAGTTTCAATCAAATCGGTCTTTAAATACGGATTTTAGAAATATCTCGACTCGAGCGCCACCTATCGACATTATTTTCACACAAAGAATTAATGTTTAGGAGCCTAACTAATGTTGTGAATTTCAATCAAATCGGCCTGTAAATACGGATTTTAGAAATATCTCGACTCCAGCGCCACCTATCGACGTTATTTTTGCTCTATGACACGCGCAGTGATTATATGCTCTTACTGTAAAAATTTTATTAAAATCGATTTGGTACTTTTGATGCCTATTAAGGACATACATAAACATTTTTTCTATTTTATATATATACATAGATAGATTGGTGGTGCAATATGAAAGTTGGATTTTGCCACGCCCCTCTGCCCGCAGACCGAAAATCAGACTTCACAGTGTCACCCGCCTGAATATTCAGAATTCAGATTCCTTGAAATCTTCATCAAAATATGCCCAGCCGTTTTGGAGTCCATACGTTACATATGTACATACATATGTCCATCAAAGTGCAGTTCCTACGCAGTCATCTTGACTAGATTTATGTTCTATATATTTTGAAATATAATTTAAAAGTAGTTTTTTTTAACAATGTAAATCAAGAATTTTTCAGAAAATAAAAAAAATTATTATCACTATCAAAAACTTTTTCTAATATTGTCCATTTTTATAATTTTCGGTATATTAGAGAAATCAAAATTAATCACAATATTCCCTTTTGAACTCTCACAGCAACTTTTTTAGTTATTTGCAACATTTGATATCTATTGTTCAAGCGTCAGAAAGCATGGCGCTTAACCCTTTGAATTTCACTGTCAATCATTTAGTTCGTACATTCGCTTAGACGGAAATATTTTAAATACAATTTATTACACTTGTAGCATGTTGTCATAAATTAATTTATTGATTTCAGTCTACAGAAATATACGAGTACATGCAGAAAGCAACGGTTAGATCGGTATCAGAATTACTTACAACAACAACACCAATGTTATTGTTACGCTTCCCATCTGAGGGGTTCTTAATGGAAACCGCTCCAAATGAATGAGATTTTCTGCTGTTGATACTTATTTTATTGACCGCTATTTAACGAGTGGTCTAGTTAGTAGCGGTGCGTGCTATAACTTAATATGCCGGTGAGGCCGAGGTTCGAATCTCAGTCAGAACAAGCAAAGTCTTAATAATAGAAAAAGCAACGCCAGTATTGTAAACGTCAGTACACAATAGACGGTATGAGAGGTATAACTAGCGACGGTGGTGGTAGCTGCACCAGTAGCGGCAACAGCCACTTCGGCATACGAGAGAGCAGGAGAGTTTACGTTGTCAATCGTGCGGTTGTTAACAGCGAAGATAGCATAATTTGCATTATCTGCAGTTGACTTATAAAAGAGCATGATTTGAGTTTTTGATTTTAAAGTATTGTCTCTGATTCTCCGAAATGAAAAGAATAAGTTCTTACCCTCAAAGAAGTGAAAAAACTAACAACAGGTTGAGAAAAAAGAATGTATACATGCAGAGCAGACTTGAATGCCTTTTGTCGACTTAACATTTGATACAACATTTAAAAATTTACCAAAATTATCGAAGTTATTTAGAGCTTCATTAATAAGCGATAAGAAAAATGTAGATGGGTAGATTTGGTTCGGATCATTGTTGCTCTTAACAACGTTCAAGCAGCTAGGGCTCAGTTTTGAACAATGTATATGAGCTTAGATTCACAAATATCACAAGAGATATAGTTATTCAATATACAAAGGGTGTTAAACTTGCATTAACTATTAGGGGAGTACATGTATCTGTTTGAAAACTTATTTAAGTTCCGTTTAACACACTTCTAATTGCTTTGAAACACATAACAAGATAATAACAGGTCCGCGCGCCACGAAAGCTGACTATGTGAGACTAATCCGTTAATCAAAACGCTAACAATAAGGGTTAGAAGTGTTCAAATGTATTATTATAAGTATAGTTTTTCATCGCTGAACTGAAATAAATTAATAAAAAAAATACTTCTTATTGTTTTTGACATGCTTTATTATTTCATTATTTGTTTTAAATGAGCTACAGGCCAATTTTCCAATAAAAATCAATTAGGTTGAGCCTGCCTTACAAACAAATCTAAAAATGTACATTAAAATTGTACAAGCAACCACTATACAGCCAAGTTCAAATAGCGGCGGAACAGCCGCACTTGATTGTAGTGAGTTTTAAAAGAAAATGAAAACATAACAACAGCTCACAGAGCGTAAGCTTAGCTGAGCCTGTTTAGATGCTGGCTTCGTTAAGCGTTACGTGGTGGCGTGGGTTCGACTCCTGCGAAAGTCCCGAATATGAGGAGATGCGGTGATTTCGGAAAGTACTATAACTGCTTCCGCTTTGGCTGTTGTTGTTTTTTCTCTATAAATTTTCCAATAAAAATTAAAGGACATAAATGTTGAAAATAAGTCCATTTCCAATGCGACTCTGTAAGAGTGAGATAGCTTAAATTGCAAATATGTACTATGTACATGCCAAAATACACCAACATATACATATGTATACTGTATAAATGTACAAAATTTCGTCGTCAAGCTACATAATTTTTCGCAAACAGAAAACAACATGAATTTCATTCAAATCGGTTCAAAAATAAAACTTTTATAAATAACTTGACTTCAGCGCCACCTATCTGATAACTCGCAGATATGTTTTTCTTCCCCTTATCAATACGTATATAGAGTACGACTGAAATCGGACTGTAAATACGATTTTTAGATATAACCTGCGCCACCTATCGTAACTTACTTTTATATATAAAGATTAAGTCAATGATTTCGACCAAGTTCGATTGCCTCGACCAAGTCCCACTGCAGATGTTCTTAGGCATGCCAATTCAGCGCGATGGCGATGTTTCGATGAATCAGCCTCTTTACAGCGAAGACATGCTAAGCTACATTAGTTACTGTAATCGGTGAGTTGATGTGGTTAGTTTTAACCTCCAGGCCCATGATATCTACCATTCTGTCGTGAAATTGGCACAAAGGGACAACTATCCCTACACTGAACATCTTGCAGGCGTAAAGCACGCATTGCGATACCTGGCAGCAACGAAAGACTTGAAACTGACATGATATGATATGAGCAATCGAAGGTCGTACACAGAGTACGTGTTTTTCTTGGGGGATTGGCCAATCTCATGGAATCCTGTGAAACTAACGCGTTAATAAGCACGGATGCTGAATATATGGCCCTGTCGTCAGCTGCCAAAGAAGCGTTATACTTGAGGCCACTAATTACTGAAATTGGCTGTGGTAAGGCTGATACACCAATTACCCAGTATGTCGTTAACCTCAGTGCACAAAATCTCGCTAAGAACCCAGTTTACCAAGCCAAATCAAAACACAATCAAACATCATTTCGTAAGAGAGGTTGTACAGAGTGGTGACTTAGAATTTAAAAACATTTCAATCGAATATATTATAGCTGATATACTACCAAAAAATGTTTCGAAAACAATATACATTTAGTCAAATTAATGGCTAGTATGAATAAAAAGTAGAATTTACTCCTTGATTGTGGTATCTACAAGAAAGTATTTAGTACACAAAAGGTATGTAGTTGGTATGAATAAAAACACTTTTTCGAAGACGAGCGGGTACTATATTTGAGAATTTGGCAATTAGTATTTACTACAAACAAATTTTAATTTTTCGTTTTTTCAATTCTTGCATTCAATTCTATTTTTGTACCCGAGCGTACTTGTACACAAGGGTATTATAACTTTGTTCGCATAACGGTTGTTTGTAACAGCAAGAAATAATCGAGATAGATATAGACATATATATACTAAAATGATCAGTATGAAAAGAGGAATCGATTTAGCCCTGACTGTCTGTCCGTCCGTCCGTCTGTCCGTGGTTACAATAACTTGAGTAAAAATTGAGATATCTCAATGAAATTTGGTATATAGATTGCCCTTTGGGCAGGGTAGGTTGGTATTGAAAATGGTCAAGATCGGCCAATAACCACGCCACTTCCCATATAACGGAAGTTTTTGAAAAATGCAAAAACTCCGTTTTCTCAGTATCTATTACAGCAAATTGAGTGAAATTTTTATATTTGGAGCAATTTTGAACTCAGAAATTAGGCATTTATGAAATTTTGAAAAAAGGGCGCTGCCACGCCCTCTTATAAAAAAGTTTCCGTATCTCAATAACAGTGTAAGGTATCGTCACAAAATTTGGTGGGCATATTTTCCTTGATATCGCTATTATTATCGTAGAAAATTTTTGAAATCGGATCATAACCACGCCCACCTCCCATATAACGGGAGTTTTGGAAAATGCAAAAACTTAGTTTTTTCGGTATCTATTAAAAGAAATTGTGTGAAATTCGGTATTTGGAGCGATTTTAAACTAAGAAAATAGGTATTTATAAAATTTTGAACAATGAACGTTGCCACGCCCACTTATGAAAAAATTTCTGTATCTCAATAACGGCGTAAGGTATCGTCACTAAATTTCGTGAGCATATTGTCCTTGATATCACTAACATCACCGTCAAAAATTTTTGAAATCAGACCATAACCACGCCCACCTCCTATATAACGGAAAATTTGAGAAATGCAAAAACTCCGTTTTTGCTTTATCCATGAAAGCAAACTGAGTGAAATTTGGTATTTGATAAAAGGCGTTGCCACGCCCACTTATAAAAAAATGTCTGTATCTCAATAAGGGTGTTAGTTATCGCCACAAAACTTGGTATACATATTTTCCTTGACAGCAGTCTTACTACGGTCAAATATTTTTGAAATCGGACCATAACCACACGAACCTTCCGTATAACGGAAGTTTCGAAAAATGCCCACTTATGCTAAAATGTCTGTATTTTCAATAATTGTGCTAGGTATCATTACTAAATTTGCTGAACATAGGAATATATAAATAAAGGAGCAGACGAAGAAGAGGTCACAGGAAAATATCTTTGGCAGCAAGGTTTTAAATAAGTAAGAGTGTTATTTATTATAAAATATTAATAGGGCAAACATTTAATTTATTTGTTAAATTTGCAATTAGTTTAAAAAATAGAATGCCGAGGCTAAGTAGGAAATCTAGTTTATTGAGACGTAGGGAAAATAGAAGGGTAATGCAGGTTTTGCGGGAAGATTCTGTCTACAGATTAGCTGAACGATCCCAAAATACAGAAACACACACCAGCCGGTTAAATCGAAAAATTCGATTTGCTGAGCAAAGTGCAGATACGACACAACGCAGAACTTGCAGAAGAAATCTCGAGTTTCGGTCTGATGAGCAAAATAGGAATACGTTAGAACATAAATTACGAAGGGAAAACTCTCAGATTCGTTCTTCCGAACAAGAAAGGAATACTCAAGGGCATAGGCCTTGACGGGAAAACCCCCAGGTTCGCTCTGCTGAGCAAAATAGAAACACTATTCAATACAGATCAAGACGGGTAAACCCCCAGGTTCGCTCTGCTGAGAAAAATAGGAATTCTATTCAACGCAGATCAAGACGGAGAAACTCTCAGATTCGTTCTTCCGAACAAAAAAAGGCAGACCCAAGGGCATAGGTCTCGACGGCAAAACCCCCAGGCTCGCTCTGCTGAGCAAAATAGAAACACTATTCAACACAGATCAAGACGGGTAAACCCCCAGGTTCGCTCTGCTGAGCAAAATAGGAATTCTATTCAACGCAGATCAAGACGGGAAAACTCTCAGATTCGTTCTTCCGAACAAGAAAGGAATACCCAAGGGCATAGTTCTCGACGGGAAAACCCCCAGGTTCGCTCTGCTGAGCAAAATAGAAACACTATTCAGTACAGATCAAGACGGGTAAACCCCCAGGTTCGCTCTGCTGAGCAAAATAGGAATTCTATTCAACGCAGATCAAGACGGAGAAACTCTCAGATTCGTTCTTCCGAACAAAAAAAGGCAGACCCAAGGGCATAGGTCTCGACGGCAAAACCCCCAGGCTCGCTCTGCTGAGCAAAATAGAAACACTATTCAACACAGATCAAGACGGGTAAACCCCCAGGTTCGCTCTGCTGAGCAAAATAGGAATTCTATTCAACGCAGATCAAGACGGGAAAACTCTCAGATTCGTTCTTCCGAACAAGAAAGGAATACCCAAGGGCATAGTTCTCGACGGGAAAACCCCCAGGTTCGCTCTGCTGAGCAAAATAGAAACACTGTTCAACACAGATCAAGACGGGTAAACCCCCAGGTTCGCTCTGCTGAGCAAAATAGGAATTCTATTCAACGCAGGTCAAGACGGGAAAACTCTCAGATTCGTTCTTCCGAACAAGAAAGGAATACCCAAGGGCATAGTTCTCGACGGGAATTCCCCCAGGTTCGCTCTGCTGAGCAAAATAGAAACACTGTTCAACACAGATCAATACGGGTAAACCCCCAGGTTCGCTCTACTGAGCAAAATAGGAATTCTATTCAACGCAGGTCAAGACGGGAAAACTCTCAGATTCGTTCTTCCGAACAAGAAAGGAATACCCAAGGGCATAGGTCTCGACGGGAAACCCCCCAGGTTCGCTCTGCTGAGCAAAATAGGAATTCTATTCAACGCAGATCAAGACGGGAAAACGATCAGATACGGTCTTCCGAACAAGAAAGGAATACCCAAGAGCATAGGCATCGACGGGAAAATGCGCAGGTTCGCTCTGTTGAGCAAAATAGTAACACTGCTCAACATAGATCAAGACGGGAAAATGATCAGATACGGTCTTCCGAACAAGAGAGGAATACCAATCAGCATAGGCTTCGACGGGAAAACTCTTTAACTCGCTCTGTTGAGCAAGAGAGGAATACGCGAGAAAATATATCACGCCGCGTAAATCCACAAAAACGTTCTGATGAACAATCTCGCAATACAATTGCACAT
This sequence comes from Philophylla caesio, assembly GCA_963971545.1. Classification (NCBI taxonomy): domain Eukaryota; kingdom Metazoa; phylum Arthropoda; class Insecta; order Diptera; family Tephritidae; genus Philophylla; species Philophylla caesio. The sequence goes on from OZ020606.1 coordinate 65,468,873, forward strand.
AGAACTCTGCGTAGTATAAATGATTATAGGAATTTAGAACGTCTGCGTAATCGCACACAAAGGTATCAACTTCGCACAGATACAGAGCGCAGGGAAAGTGAACGTGTTAGGGAAACTGAGCGTCGGAGAATTACAAGGAGAGAAGCAAGGTTAGAAATATCTGTTGCTAGACCTCAAATTCAATGTCGCGTCCGCCTCCATAGAATAGATGCAGGGAACAGACAATTTGAAAATGAACGGCAGGCTGAGCGAATTAAATTAGCTCGGGATGGTAATGAAAATGCTGAACCTTTGGGGAATGAGGAAAGCTTTCTTGACTTTAGACGTACATACTTTGAAAGTATTAAAAACGGTCCCACCGTAGTTTGAATTTGCTGTGGTGGCTTATGGTTTCCAAACCAAGTACGATCTTTAAACTTCAATGTTTTATCGCAAAGTCACCCTAATGTTACATCCGCATTTTATTTATCGGAAAAGTTTCCATCTGACGATGGGAATTATAAGTTTTGTTTGACTTGCAGAAATTCAGTAGTAAAAAAAGCTTCCAAAGCTTTGTCTGGCCAATGGGTTAGATTTTCCAGAAATTCCAGATTGTCTGAAGGGTTTAACTCCAATAGAGGAACGACTTATTATGCCTCGATTACCATTTATGACGATTCGTCCATTAGGTTATCAGGGTCAGAACTCGTTGAAAGGGGCCGTAGTCAATATCCCAATATCTGTGAATGACATTGTCACAAATCTTCCTCGATCATTTGATCAGACACACGTTATTCAAATACATTTGAGAAGGCGTGTGGAATTCAATCATGACTATATGACTGATACCATACGACCTGCAAAAATTATGGAAGCTTTGCGGTATTTAGTTAACACGCCTTTGTACCGCGAACATAATATACAGATTACCGAAAATTGGATATCAAGTTTCAATAGCCAGACAGAAGTTCCTTTTGTTACTTCAATTGAAGATTTACCATTGGTTGAAAATATAAATCTACAACAAATACCTGAACACAAAAATGAGTCAACTACTCGTTCACTATTTGTGCCATTAGTAAAAGAACCCATTTTGGGTGAACAAGAAACTCTTCTAGATAATATTCCCGTAGAAAACTTAGATATCAATCGTTTAGTCATAGCTCCTGGCGAGGGTCAAAGGCCTCTTGATGTAATTCAGGATAATGATTCAGAAGAATTGTCATTTGCTACAATTTATGGCGGTCAAAAACGTGCCTGTGCAGAGACGTACAATAAAATAGTACGATCGGAAATTCACAGGTATGATAGACGTGCCTGCAGTATTCCTAAGCTATTTTATATTATAAGAAGCTTGAGTTACTACAAATTAAAAACAGCACTTCAATTTGCCTTAGAAAATTTGCTTTTCGTAACCATGTTACTGCTCAAAATATTTTAAATGAGAACTTCGTCCAAAACATGATTCAACACGATGATGGCTACAAAGGTGTGAGGTCTTCTCCTGCTCATTGGGAGGCAGAGAAGAAGAAGGCTATTGCTATCGTCTAATCCGTTCGGATGCAGTGACTTGTGCAAGATATTTCGATTATCGCTACCGTCAAATGTTAAAAAATTTCAAACAAAATGGAGGTATCTTTGATAAACATTTTGTCACACATTTTTATTGGAGGGTTGAATTTCAACAGAGAGGTTCTCCTCATGTTCACGGAATGTTTTGGCTTAACAATGCCCCGAAGATCGATCTTCAAGATCCTCAAACCTTTCCTAATGCAATTGATTTTATAGATAAGTATATTTCTACGGACGGCACCGCAACCCATTTAGATAACTATATAGCGTATCAAAAACACAATCATAGTCGGTCATGTACAAGAGAAATAAGAGGGCAGCAGATTTGCCGTTTTGGAATTCCATACCCACCAATGCCTTTCACACAAATTTTGTTGCCTCTTCCGGAAAACGAAGAAAACTTAGAACTTCATAAGGAAAACTATTCGAAAATTCAAAACATTTTGAATTCGAATTTGTCTTTGTCCGAAATTTCAAACACAAATGATTTCGACAGCTTTCTCGCAGACTCTAGGATACATATTTTATATGATGAGTATTTGCTTGCACTCAGATCGAGCTTAACAAAGCCCAAAATTTTTCTGAAAAGAAAATTTGAAGATCGGGCAATAAACGCATACAACCCAACAATCCTAGACCTCCATAAAGCAAACATGGATATTCAGTTTATCTTGGATGCATATGCTTGCTGTTCATATATAATTAACTACATCAACAAATCGGATAGAGGAATTTCTAGGCTTTTGAATGAAGCGATTTCAGAAGTAAATGCTGGCAATTATACTATTAAGCAAAAACTTCAGCATATAGGCCATACATTTATTTCTGGCACTGAAATATCCGCCCAAGAAGCTGTTTATTGCAGCATTGAGCTTCATCTATCCGAAGCAAGTAATGCGGATGTTTTTATAAATACCTCTCATCCTGAAGAACGAGTGCGGATGGTAAAGCCTAGAGCGCAACTTCAGGCTCTTCCTTCGGATTCGACTGATATATTTGTCTCTGGAGTTTTGGAGCATTATGTTCAGCGACCGACTCAGTTAGAGGGCGTTTGCTTGGCGGATTTTGCATCGCTTTATACATATTTAAAATCAGCAAGAAGGGCTGCAGGCAGCGATGATGATGAAGAAGAGAGAGAGGGAGTATTTCGTTAGACCGGGGGATGCTTTTCACCTCAGAGATGGCACTGGTTTTGTTAAGAAACGAACAAAACCATGTATTATCAGATCTAGGAGATTTAGTCCTGATACCGCCAGAAGTGATTACTTCAGGGAAATGGTAATGCTTTACCATCCATGGGGAGTTGAGCAGAGAGAACTCATTGAAAACGATAACGAACAAACCTGCGATGATCATTGTATTTCAATTGAGGAAAATCAGAGAAAATATGATGCTTTTGAACAACGAGAGCTAGAAAAGGTTTTAGATCGGCTTCGCAATGACGTAAATTTAAAAATATGTGAGCAACATAGTGCGCCTATTGTAGACAATGAGTTTAGAGTTCTAGCACTTCCTGAAATAAGCTCTGGCTAAATTTACTTGACTTGAACGAAGAAGACCAACCTAACAATGATGGTGACTCCGATGGGAATGTAAGACTTATAAAACTTCCACCGCTAATCCCATTAGAAGACCTTCTTTCATTAGTCCGTGGCCTAAACTTGAAACAAGGAGCGTATTTGGCACATCTACTACACAATGTTAAACACAATCGGTCCTTTTTCGAATTCGTAGGTGGTGTAGCAGGTGTTGGGAAGAGTCGTTTGATATCTGCAATATACCAATCTCTAAATCATCGCCTCAATTCCATTCCTGGATCCAACCCAAGTAATGAGTATTCCATGCCGGCAACACTATGACTAAAGTTTTTAGAACCATCGAAAAGACAGTGAAGGCTTTTCAATATAAAAGGAATGAGCAAATCACGATTGAAAGAGCACAGTTCCCGGTTCTTCCTGCTGAAGGAATAACCATCGATAAAAGCCAAGGTGCCACATATATATCAAAGTCGTTGTGCATACTCGACCCAGGATGCCTAGGGCAGCTCTGTATGTAGCTTGCAGTCGAGCGACTAGTGCGGAAGGTCTGTTTATACAGGGACATTTTTTGCCACCCAATCCATTTTCAGAGTCAGACCCAGTTTATAAAGAAGTGTTAGAACTAGGTACCTCAAGAACCCTTAACCCCTTTTTTAACTTCATGCATACTAGAGCATCAAAATTTCAAATTTTTTATCATAATACGCAATGTCTTCATGCTCATATTAATAATGTTAGAAACGACGCTCTGATACTGTCTTCGGATATTTTATGTTTTGTGGAAACATGGAGCTACCCTTCGGAAGATTTTGAAATTTCTGGTTTTACTCCAATAAACGATCTTAAAATAGATAGCACCATAGCGGGAAATAGAAATAAACGTGGAATTTTAGTGTATTGCTTCATCAATTCAGCCTCGTAAAGTAATAAGAAAATATTCTGGCCGCAAAACTTTAGAAGCAGTTTTATTTTCACATAATAATATGTATGTGCTGCTGCTTTACCGAAACTCAGTTTACTCGATTTTAGACCTAGAACCTGAGCTGCGAGACATTCTCACTAATGACATAAATAATCACGATGTTCTTATTGTTGGAGATTTCAATCTATGCCTTAGGACAAGTGGAAATAAATTTGCAAATCTTCTGAGAGAAAGTAATTTTAGGTCGTTATTAGATTGAGAATGTTCAACTACACCTGTGGGTTCTCAAATTGACTGGGCGTTTTCGAGCATTAATGGTTCTCTGATAAACGCAACCACCTTCGAAACCGTTTATAGCTACCATGACGGTATTTGCGTTTCTGTATCTGATTCTGCTACTTCATCTTAACGTAACTTATAATTTACCCTCTAATTTCAACTATGTCTCTACACACTATTGTTCAGAAATATTTCTAATGTAATTGTAATAAAATGTAATGTAGTGATTAAGAAAATTTAAATATGGTTAATTATAAATATTTGTTTACTATAATGGAACATAACTAATTAGCATATTCATATTAAATATTGTTTTTAAGAAGATTAATGTAAATTATTACTACTTATGTATACATATATTAATAAATTAATGCAAACACTTCTTTTTATGACTTATATCAAAACTTTTTAAACTTTAAACTTTCTATTCTATGAATTATGAGAATAACAGAATATTCCAGTCAGTATACCCACTTATGTTTCCTATTGTAATGAAACTCTATCAAACTCCGTTCAAGCAATGAATATAAACGACGTCTACCTCTCATAAGATTTCATATAATCTGAAAATGCAATATTTCAGTAACACTAATACCAAAATTGTTTTATATTGGCTTTTATACAAATTTGGAAATGGGCGTGGTTCCGTCCATACCATAAAACATCGCGAGGGTATATAAAATTCGGTTTCGCCCGAATTTAGCTTTTCTTACTTGTTTTAATTGATTTTAAAATCATCGAACGAACGAATGGATAAAGATTACATAGCTAATAGACGTCTGCATGAATGTAGTCATTGGCCGTTTTAATACATTCACACGTAACCGCAACATTCTACGCATTCTGCTCACAGCAGCATTCAACAAAATAGACATTCGTTGTACAAAGAGAGCCAAATATGTTGTACAACTAGTCATGCGCATTCGGATGTATGAGACCACATCCGGCTGTATGAGACAACATTCGACTGAAAGATATTATGACGGCGCCAATTTTTTTACATGATAGCGGCTACAATACACTGCGTTACAAAAACGAGCTTTAGTTCTGTCCTATGAAACAAATTTACTTTTTCGGAAAGGAGAGAAAAAATAAAAATACACGTGTATCGGCGATTTTTATGTACACGCCAGAACTTTTTTTTTATGTATAAAAGAACTGGCGTGTACATAAAAATCGCCGATACACGTGTATTTTTATTTTTCCTCCCCTTTCCGAAAAAGTATATTTGGTTCATAGGACAGAATATGTGTAACGCGGTGTTTGCAACGCAGTGTTATGAAAGCAATTAAATAGAAAAAAATTCAATAAATGCATGTCTCTTCATATTTACGTACATACGTATTCATGCATAATCTACATTGAATTTTACTGAAATTAATAAATAACTATAAAATAAATGCATACACATATAATAAAGTCAATAAACATTTGTATGAAAATATGTTCATATGTAGGCGCAAATGTAAATGGAAAGAAAACAGATTTAGAAAAAATTTTCACAATGCTTTTTATATATAGAATTACCTAAGACTCTCATTTAAATGTTAGAAATTTTCAATTTCTCACTAAAACGTGAGAAATTTTGGATGGAAAACTTTAATTGATATGGTTCTAGTTAAATAATGCGAACGGAAAGGATTTGTGTTAAAAACCATTGTCAGTATTGCATACAACTGTAACCTGTTTTTGACGCTGAGGTGCATAAGGTAAGTGCACCTAATTCCGTGGTAGTCCGTAATTTAGTGGCATTCCGATTTTTTTGCTTAAATAAGAAATTGAGAGGATATTGCATAAAATAAAAAATACTAGAATAAACTTGAAATGTTTAATAGTAGTAATTTCAATTCAGATTGTGCGTATGGTAAATATTTTTAAGTTATTGAGCAGTTGAAAAGTGGTATCTCAGATAATATGCATATCGTCTGAAGGTATGTAAGCAAAATGTTAAGGACTCGTGTATATATTCTTAAGGCTGTGAAATTTAAATCATAAGACTTTTTGGAACTATAATTTGATTTTGGCATTTGATAAACATCTGGTAATTGATTTGTGCACTATCTCAATAAATGTAAATATATTTTATTACTTAAAAATTGATATTTCTCATTCAAGGAATAATGTACATTTTTCCGTGATACGCACGGAATAAGGGTTAATATTTAAATAAATGTTTTCCGTGGTATACCACGCATTTGCGTACAAGCAGTGAAAAGAGAAGCACCTAATTACGTGGCATTTATTTATAAAAGCCAATTTTTAAAACTGGTATTGAAAAAGTAGTTACTTTTGCAATTTTCTTTCAAAATTGCGTTCCACAGAGTATATTTTTATTTTGCAGCAAAAATGTTAAAAAATAGTTTTACGAGATCCGATGATTCAGATGTACTGAAAAAAATTGTGCCCACCAGTGTTGACTAAAAGCCCAGGAGTTATGCTTTTAATAAATAAATATTTTAAAATAGTTTATGCAAATTGCATTGTGCTAGCCAAACAATTTTTAATAACAGTGAGAGATTTTAATTTGATTATTATCTGAGAAATTACTTTTTTGTGAGCAAACCTTTAGAACCTAAACTCTAAAATAAGGGTATGCATTTAAATTTTTTTTTAATAAAAATTGTATTTTGTGCTTGTAAAATAATAAATTTTAAGTTTAAAACATAAGTTGTTCCCTTTGAATAGCGTAATATCTGTATATATACACATAGCCCGGAATTAGGGACATCTTTTCACGAAATTAGGTACATTCAAGAATTTTTGCCACGGAATTAGGGACAATTGAAGGTGTTATTGATTATATTAATATAAATTATAATATGATTTATTTTGGCTTATAAGTTATTGGAAACTAATCTAAATTGATTGATGTAAGGGGTTTATTTTAATTTACAATGGATTATTTCACACGTCACATAATTTAGAAGTCAGAAAAATCCTTAGTACCACGAAATTAGGTGCACTTACCTTACATATCAATATACGTATTTATGTAGGTGCATATGGCTATTTATATGTGGGTATGGTAGTAAAACCCTTTTATAAATATTCGCTAGCTTCTTCACATAAGCAAATATGCATGGATGTACATACATATGTATGTATATACAGCCTACATACCTTTTGCCATTTGCTCAACTTGGTGATTATCCCTTTTGTATTTATGTACACACATGCATATATACATGCATACAAGCTCTCTCGCTCTCATAAGGTTCTTTACAGCGGCTATTGGTTCTGATGGTTTGCGTTCTGATCTCGTGGCTTAAAAAACCGAAAGGCTGTTAGTGCATATAATTACGTTTTTCTTCAATGTACTTATTACAAGGAGGGCTGACAGTACAGCTTGAACTTCAGCGTCAAAGGCGGTTGCGACAATAGGTAAGATTCCATGAGCCAGCACTTTACCAGTCTGATCTACTACTGCAAATCCCGTACCATATATTGACTTGGATCCGTCTGTGTAGACCAGCTTCCAGTTCCGTTTTTTGTAGTAGTCTGTAACTTCGTAGAAAATTTTCCTATAAGTGACCGGTTTAGTTGTTTGCTTCCCGTAACAAGTAAGTTTGCTTATGAAGGCATTTTTCTGTAGCAGCCATGGCGGTGGCTTCCATTTTGGACAGGGAGTGGGTGTCAAATCCGAGGCTGACGCTATATCATATACGCATGTGAGTGCGGAGGAAAATCTAGGACTTCGTTTACGTTGTTTTAAGATCTTTATTTCTTTCTGGATGACCGTGTTACTGTTGGAGTAGATTATTTGAGTCTGTAGACATCTTATATAATTTAGTCGATCTTCAATTGTATTCATATTGTCTGTACACGTAGTTCTCAAAGCCCTAAGGCTACATCTGGCGGCTGCATGATATGGTCCTTTTATTAAAAAATGTGGAACGCTCCTCGATTTTGCGTGTCATCCTTGCGCAGGGGCCATGCTAATCTTCTCTGTATCGTTCCAATTTTAGTATATGATCTGCCGAAGCCAGAACCAAAAATTATTATTATTATTAATTTTATGATTCCGTATAGTGTTGGAGCGCTTGTTTTCGGTCGATGATTGTTTTGTTTATACTTTAAAAAATCAGCACATATTAAAGGATGTGATGACCATGTGAATGTCCGATGAAGACCAAAACCTAAAATGATATGTCGTCTACCAAAAAAGTAAATTGCAGTATTGTTTGCTGCAGCAAACTTGATGGCGGTGGGTTGCATACTTTCTCCGTGATGTTTAGGACCGACTGAGTTCGTGTCGGTAAGAAATTTAATTGCGGATGTTATGACTCGAACATAAAGGCGTCTGGAACTCGCGACGCCCTGCGAAGGGGCCGCTTGGAATGGAGGCTTGACTGGTTTTCCGACTTTCTGGCGTGCCTTCCCGGTCGGCACCGTGTTCCTTTTTTGCCAAAGATGTTATGATACCAGCAGAATACATTGTGTGTCGTTAGCACTATTTCATTGCATGCATTTAGCGTCCGCGAACGTTGAAACAGTTGTCTCGCTTCCCTACATCTTGTCGTTGCAGTCGGCCCAATCGCTGTACCAGTTCCGAAATGGATGTTGTGATAGCGTTACTTGGTATACAGACGACGTCGATATTGCGGCCGACATTTTAATATGTCCTCGGCCTTTTTAGCCAAATAATCTACACCTTCGAGCATTGTAAAAACTAGTTGCACTTGAGTAGGTAAACGACGTCACCATAAATACTTCATAATCTCTTTGCCCACAGCTGTTAATTTTATTTATTTATTGAGTCTATTGAACAACAGTTTCCTTAAAGACTAATAACAATAATATGCTTAATAACTAAGAAAAGAAAATTTCAAAATCTATAAAGTTGAATCCAAAAGATTTTTAAAAACATTTTTTGAATAAGAAAAATCTAATAATACCTTGTTCGATATCATATTAAATTCACCAATGGCACGGGCAATAGGGGCATTACGAGCATATTCAGTTTTGTAATTAACACCATAAAACGGCAATAAATTTCGTAAACTTCGCTGAGGAATGTTAAAATTAAGTTTTACTGATAGAATGGGGCAGTCAATAGCGCCATTAACCAAATTAAAAATAAAAGACAAAGAGAGTATGGATCTTCTAGAATCCAACGATTTCAAATTTATTAAAAGTAGGCGTGAACTATAACGAAGGTACTGGTTCCGAAAAATTTAAAGAGCGTAAAGCAAACTTAAGGAATACTTTTTGGACACGTTCAATTCTGTTTAATAAATTGGCATGGTATGGTCTCCAAATGATCGTTGCATATTCTAAGTTAGAGCGTACAAAAGACGTATATAATAATTTAAGCGTGTAGGGATCAGACAATTTCGTGGTATTACGCCTCACAAAACCTAACATCGCATAAGACTTTGCAACAATTTGAGAAATATGACTGTTAAAAGTAAAATTAGAAGAAACAATTACGCCAAGATCCTTGATTTCATTGAGAGATTCTAAGACTGATGAAGCAGTACTATAACTCGTAGGCACAATATTGTGAATTTTAGCAAAAGTGACTTTAAATCACTTGGTGATATTCAAAGGAAGGCGGGATTTAATGCACCAGCATTGCAGCTTGTCTAAATCCGCCTGAAGCTTAATTGCATTAGCTGAGCTTTTTATAACCGAAAATACTTTTAAATCATCAGCGTACAGCAGAAAATTAGCAAATGTGAAGCAATTGGTAATGTCATTTATAAATAGCACAAAGAGTAAAGGACCTAAAATACTCCCCTAAGGAACCCCAGAAGACGCTATAAAAGGATTACATGTTGCACCATCTACCATGACTACACAGCGTCTATTCAGCAAATAAGATTTAATCCACTGCAAAAAATTAGAATGAAAGCCCATGCAAGATAACTTGCTAACTAAAATCCAATGAGAAACTTTATCAAAAGCCTTGGAGAAATCTGTATAGACACAATCAACTTGAAAACCATCCAAAAAGGAATTAATACAGTACTCACTAAAGACCGCTAGATTAGACGCAGTCGACCGATTGGAGACGAAGCCATGTTGATTTGGCGAAATTAAGCTCTTAGATACAAAATACATTTTTTCTACAATAATACTCTCAAATACTTTTGATACTGAAGATAACTTTGAAATTGCCTATAATTGCACACATCACTTTTATTCGCGCTTTTGAAGAGCGGAGTAATAGAAGTCAATTTCCAATCGTCGATAAAAACCCCTGAAGCTAATGACTATTAAAAATGAGTTGCAACGGGAGCACTAAAGCTGGGCAATTCCTTAGCAAAATGCCTGACAAACCATCAACATCAGCAACGTCTTCGAGGGACAAATTTAAGGATCCAAAACTAAGAGAGGATTTCACCATGAGATCATAATCAAGTGGCGAAGCGCCCACATCACTGGTGAAGTTCGAACTGAAAAATGTAGCAAACATATTGGAAACGTCAGCTGGGCAACGTGCAAATTTACCTTGAAAGAAAACTGATGAAGGTATGTATATTGGCACTTGAATTCTTAGACTTTATAAACTGCCAAAAGGTCTTCGGATTTGATTTTAATTTAGACTCTACATCAAGAATGTAGTTTCTGTAAAGAAATTTGTCTAAGCAATTAAATTGCTTCTGATAGGCTTCATATTTAAGACGAAAGAACTGGTTCCTAGTTGACTTAAATTTCTTAAAAAATTGATTTCTGAGGTTTTTTAGTTTTTTTGACTCCCGATTGTACCAAGGTTGCTTATAAGGTCTTTTTTTTTAAGACTGGAATATTGTTTATACATAAATCGATTAAAAGCGTTTTTAAAATTAAGAAAGATTTTGCAACGTCAGAGCCATCAAAAACTTCTTCCCAATCAATGTCGGATATTAAATCATTAAATTTAGAGTAATCACAGGCTGAGTAGTTAAAGCCAACTATTTCAGCGGACTGATTAACTGAAAATTCGTAAAACTCAAATTTTAGAACCAAAGGTACATGATGTTTATCACAAACCGATATTGGAAAGTAACATTCCTCCACATTGCAACTTATATTATCACTTATAAATATGAGATCAAGTACTCTATTCAGTTGATTAACAAAATTATTAATTTGCAATAAATTAAGACTTAAAAGATTGTCAAGCAGATACGTCTCAAAAGAGGCAGTAACATTTATTGGCGTAAGGCCAAAATTTGAAAATGAACCGCACCATGTCACGTTGGATAAGTTAAAGTCGCCTAACACACACAAATGGTTATCGCCTAGCTTATTTAAAACTAAAGATATTATATTATCAGCATGCGCACGATAAAGATCATCATTGCCATTTGGAGGGATATAAGATACCAATAAAAAAAGAGAGCCCTTAGAAGAGGACCCACGAACACAAATACAGAGCTGATCGATAACAGAATCATTATTAGCTAATTCCACAAAATGAGCGCATATCTTTCGTTGAACTGCGATAAGAACTCCACCGTGCAAATTTACCTTGAAAGAAAACTGATGAAGGTATATTGGCACTTGAATTCTTAGACTTTATAAACTGCCAAAAGGTCTTCGGATTTGATTTTAATTTAGACTCTACATCAAGAATGTAGTTTCTGTAAAGAAATTTGTCTAAGCAATTAAATTGCTTCTGATAGGCTTCATATTTAAGACGAAAGAACTGGTTCCTAGTTGACATAAATTTCTTAAAAAATTTATTTCTGAGGTTTTTTAGTTTTTTTAACTCCCGATTGTACCAAGGTTGCTTATAAGGTCTTTTTTTTAAGACTGGAATATTGTTTATACATAAATCAATTTAAAGCGTTTTAAAAATGAAGAAAGATTTTGCAACGTCAGAGCCATCAAAAACTTCTTCCCAATCAATGTCGGATATTAAATCATTAAATTTGGGGTAATCACAGGCTGAGTAGTTAAAGCCAACTATTTCAGCGGACTGATTAACTGAAAATTCGTAAAACTCAAATTTTAGAACCAAAGGTACATGATGTTTATCACAAACCGATATTGGAAAGTAACATTCCTCCACATTGCAACTTATATTATCACTTATAAATATGAGATCAAGTACTCTATTCAGTTGATTAACAAAATTATTAATTTGCAATAAATTAAGACTTAAAAGATTGTCAAGCAGATACGTCTCAAAAGAGGCAGTAACATTTATTGGCGTAAGGCCAAAATTTGAAAATGAACCGCACCATGTCACGTTGGATAAGTTAAAGTCGCCTAACACACACAAATGGTTATCGCCTAGCTTATTTAAAACTAAAGATATTATATTATCAGCATGCGCACGATAAAGGTCATCATTGCCATTTGGAGGGATATAAGATACCAATAAAAAAAGAGAGCTCTTAGAAGAGGACCCACGAACACAAATACAGAGTTGATCGATAACAGAATCATTATTAGCTAATTCCACAAAATGAGCGCACATCTTTCGTTGGACTGCGATAAGAACTCCACCACCTCTCATACAGCCAGTTTTCCCGCATCTCTGTCCTTACGATATACACTGTATGTACAAATTGCAGTAAAAAAATTCCTCGTCACGGAAATCCGGATTAAGCCAAGTCTCAACAATAACAAAGATATCATAATCCAACTGAGAGCTAAATGAACGAACAGCTTCTGACGTTGTTCGAAGGCCAGAAGTATTCTGGAAATACACCTTCAAACCACAATTTCCGCTAATAGGCTTGTTAACAATTACCCGACTCTCTGTTGCAACTCCTCCTTTCGAAAAAACGAAAAGGGCGTAAATTAACATTGTCAGGCCAAATCTGAGGTGAAAGCAAGTTGTTGTACAGCGCCGCTGACACTCCTAACTTAAAATTAACATGATTAATTCTAGCAGACGGAGTTTATTTCTTAACTAATGCATAACAAGACAGATTATTTCTGTCAATACCAGTGTGCTTGTTAACATAGTCTATTATGTTATCTGCGGATACGGTGGGGAGGAATGATGATAAGTGAAACCATTTCTTCACGTGTGCCACCTCTAAATCAGAGATAGTGCTCATACCAGAAACACTCATTTGTTTGCGCCGTTTGTTATTCTTCCAATCCGCATGGGTGGGTAATATAGATGATGTATTATGTCCACTAGCCACTGCATTTGGCTGTGAAACTGAAACCGAAGATGAAGAAGTCGAAGCAGTAACAGGACCATTAGTTAAATAATTCGAAGCAGTAGTTTTATCAGCAACAACCACATGCGAATAAGAAGACGAAGAAGTCGAAGCAGTAGCATTGTCACCAATAACCGCTTGCACATACGATGATGGAGTGAGAGTCATTACACTCTGCGAACTTGTTTTAGCGACTAGAATCGGTAATTGAGCATTATCAACATTACAAACAGCAGCTATTGGCGAAGGTTTAACAGCAGCAGCATTGATGCCAGCGATAGAAGTATTGGAGACAACTCTCTCAGCAACAGGCAACTCAGTTGACATTTGCTTAGAAGTAGAAGACAAAGCAAAACAAGAATCATTGTTTACAACAAGTGGGACTGTGATAACAGTTGAGTTCGCGTACCCAATGTTGATGTTTTCTCCTTCGTAGGCGAACCGTTTTTCTTGTTTCTGTTGTTGTTCCCAGCAGTTAGGTTATTCGCATTCAAAGTATTGTTGGTATAATGCATAGAAGTTATTCGATTTTTTAGAGCATCGAATTCCTTTAACAAGTCTTTCAATTTAGCATCAAAAGCATTTGCAATTAAATCAAGGCTAAGCTTTTGAGTTACAGCGACCGCATCGAGAGCCTTGCACAGTTTCTCCGGCATAAAAACACACTCTTCACATAGATACACTAAGTGACGATTAGTTTTTATGCAATTTAATTCAAATTCCGCAATTTTAACACAGCAGGCTGGATGAAATTTTTTTTTTCAAAATCCATAGCATGGCAACAAACTCGAATCAGTTCGCGAAAAAGATGTATTACATTTACCGCAAAAACTGTCCTTTATGATCAAATAGAAATTTAAACAGAGATCAAAATACCAGAACGAACACAAGCACGTCCGCACACGTTGACGTCTGTTCATTTAAATTTAATTAACGTCGGTTAGAATTTAATTTTTGTCGAGTATTTGGTGTTGCCACATAATGTGGCGGGAAGTGTAGTAGTCAGATAACATATAGCAATGTTTTTTTTAACACAGCAACATTTCATCCGGATAAGGATTGTTGACCGATAGTTTGTGCAATAGTCAGTTCAGGCCAACTACCTTTCTTTAAAAATATTTGTGCAAATGCGATGCAATTTTAACGATTTAACCATTGCCGTATCCAATGAATACAACCTTTATAACGAATGACGAGTTCGGTAAATATTCACAGCGTTGTAAAGCAAATCGACACCATCCTTGCATGTTTTGCCAATTGGAAAGTGAGATCGGAAATGTGAAAGTTTTAAATAAATAATTATTCAAAGAACTCGGACCACATTGTTATTCTACGAAATCGTATTTCTGAAATTGAAAAGCAAATAATGGGTCAACTGCCTGTCGAGCGGTTTACTCCATCGAGACCATTAGCAAGATGCGGAGTAGACTTTTGCGGTCCTGTCAATAAGTACCTCCACATTCGAGGCTACAACACAATTTTCGTGTTATTTTCGACGAAAGCAGGGCACGTTGAAGTTGTGTCCGACTTATCATCCGATACGTTTATCGCTGATATGAAACGATTAGTAGCCAGGCGTGGGCTCCCGTCCGATACATTATGCGATAATGTTACTAATTTTGTTGGAGCCAGCAACAAATTAGTGGCACTCGAGCCGCAGTTGCTTAGTAACTGGACTAAGCCATCACAAAATGTGTTAGTGGGACAGATGGTTATTATGCACGACAACAATTTACCACCACAGTGTTAGATACTCGTCGGACGGATCGAAAGGACCATACGTGGAAAAGACAACCAAGTACGCGTGGCTGATGTTCGCACCGCAAGGGGAGTTATTCGCCGCCCATACATAAACTGACATTATTATCAGTTGTTTGAAAACTCCACGTACTTTGAACGGGGCCACGATGTTG
Source organism: Philophylla caesio (assembly GCA_963971545.1). Classification (NCBI taxonomy): domain Eukaryota; kingdom Metazoa; phylum Arthropoda; class Insecta; order Diptera; family Tephritidae; genus Philophylla; species Philophylla caesio. The sequence continues at coordinate 65,484,183 of OZ020606.1, forward strand.
GGTCAGATGTGTCGTCCCTGGTTTATACTTAAAAATATATTGTATAATTTACATAAACTTTTATACTAAGGATATTCGTCTAAACGCGTAAATGCCTCGTATATGCGTAGACCTCGTAAATAACCCGGTTTTTGATACAAAAATAAGAACGTTACGAGGCATTTACGCGTTTAGACGAATACCCAAAATATGTATTTACATTGAGTAAATAAGGGCTTAGGTTTAAAATAGCTCATTGCTTAAATTACGGTTAAGTAAGGGTTAATCTTACGCTCTTATATATTTTCATTCCGTTACCATTCATTATCACATGTTTTCTTTGACCAAACTTCGCTAGCGCTGGCTCAGGCGAGTGAGCTTAAACAATACAACAGCGAGACAACATGGTTCGGTTCTATCTTTTATCACCCCCGCATAATTAGTTTAACAAGAATACGCTCCTGATGGTTCATAAGTTATGGCACTATTGAAGTAAATGAGCGATATGTACATACCATATACATACCTGGCTAGCCGGTAGTAATAATTAAAAATTGCAAAGTGGTTTTAATTCTCATTTATGCTCAAAGTGTATATAGGTAGGCTAATATTGAAAAGTTTTGGCTCCTCTTAAAGAGGTTTTGCTATGTGGTAATTTTATGATTGGTGGCCGCTGTGGTCGAGTTGGTAGCGGTGCGTGCTATAACTCGATATGCCGGTGAGTTCGAGGTTCGAACCTCAGTCACGGCAAGCAAAATCTTAATCATAGAAAAAGTCTTTTCTAATAGCGGTCACCCCTCGGCAGGCAATGGCAAACCTCCGAGGGTATTTCTGCCATGAAAAATCTTCTGATTAAATACATCTGCCGTTCGGAGTCGGCACAAAACTGTAGGTCCCTCCATTTGTAGATAATATAAAGACGCACACAACAAATCGTAGGAGAAGTTCGGCCAAACACTGAGCTATATAGTGTGAGCGCCAAAAATTATTATTTATTTATTTATTACAAATTAACTATAATTGATTAAAACTATAATTAATGAAGCACTAGCTGCCAGGGCTATCGGCTTACGTTACAAATACAATACATATACGTTTTGCAAAAATCGAAGATCTGTTTAATATTTTTTTCAATTGGGTTACTAAGAATGTCTAAGGGGTTGTGGTGTTGGAAAATGGATGCTCTATGAGTTTTTAAAAAGGGACATTCAGCAAGGATGTGGGAGATTGTTATGGTAGAATTTCGACAAAATTGACATGTTGGCGATGGTTAATTTTTGAGGTAGTGAGCGTGTGTGAGATTGGTGTGACCCAATCTTAGGCGAACGAAGCATCTGTTCATAGCAATGGTCGTGGACGTGGGTATAGTAATTTGAGATGTGTGTGTTGAACCCTTTGTAGAAATCGTTGTGGCTTGTCCATCTGATGGCTAGATTTACAAATATTGATTTGGATGACATATTTGTCACACTTTTGTTTGAAAATGGCATAAACGAAATAAGAGGTGCTTTTATGGCTGATTTTGCGGCGGTATCAGCAAGCTCGTTTCCTGCGTGCCCTGGTATCCACATCAGTTTAACTCTATTATGTAGTTGTATTATAAGCTCATTTACAGCAGCTATTGGTTCTGATGGTTTGCGTTCTGATCTCGACAAAGAGATGGTATGTGTCGATTCTCTTTATCGGGTCTTTTCCCAAGGTCTGGCGTAATGTGAATATCTGATCGATGGTAGTTTTACCAGGTCTAAAGCCACACTGATAAGGTCAATTTAATTCATTGACGGTGGGCGTTCTTCCGACCTTATTCCAGAAATGAGCTCATGCATGCATGTACTTAACCAGCTCCTCTCCGCCGTACTTGCTCTCTTTTTCTAACGAAAAATGTATCTTGCTTCCTTCTTCAACTCACGACAATGCTTCCGCACAGCTCGCGTTGCGTCCGATCGCAGTGTGGCCCCGCAGGCAGCGTCTTTACATTCCGTAGCGGCACGGCTTTCCTCGTTATACCTGTTGTTATTACGGGGCAATGAAATCTGATGGATTCTTCAACGGCGGTATGTAGATAGCGAGAAATAGAGTTTCAATGCTTGGAAACATCGTTCTGTTGATCATTGCTCTCGGAGAGAGGAGTGCTAGTCGGGTAGCGGCGAAGTGGGTGGCTATCAGTTGCGGTTGCAGCTTTCCGACGTCGAATTTTCCTTGTGTCAATTTGCGCGCGCTTTTTGCTGCTCAGAGGCGTTTGCGGATCTTAGCTGCCACAAGATAATAGTCCGAGTCGATGTTTTTCATTGGAATTTGTTTTTTACGTGTCGGGTTCTAAACTCCACAACCATTTCTTAGGGCAAGGGAATACTTTCATATAGCGGTCCGCTTGCTCCAAGACCGACGCCCGCTCGCAGCCGCAACTCTTGGTGTACACACGCCTCACCAGGTTCGCCTTCTCACATTAGCTCACTCCCAAACGGATGTTGGGGAGCTACCCAGAGGACACTTGGATGAAATCACCCGGAAGTCGAAAGCTGCTTGATCCGCACACAAAAGAATCGGTCTCGCACTTATGCACACGGACCCAACCTACACACATCCTTGCACACATATCCTTGTCTCCAAAAATGTACATCGTTGTACATCTAATGACATCGAAGTCAAGGATCGCCCCAACGACAAAATTATCTATGCCTAAATTAGAATTGTGTGGAGCACGATTACTGTCCCAACTTTATTCTAAAAGACGGCACCCCAAGCATAACGTATCTGTCTACATTAGTAAGAAATCGTATTTCTGAAATTGAAAAGCAAATAATGGGTCAACTGTCTGTCGATCGGTTTACTCCATCGAGACCATTAGCAAGATGCGGAGTAGACTTTTGCGGTCCTGTCAATAAGTACCTACACATTCGAGGCAAGGTGCCTTACAAAAGTTACATCACAATTTTCATGTTATTTTCGACGGAAGCAGGGCACGTTGAAGTTGTGTCCGACTTATCATCCGATACGTTTATCGCTGATATGAAACGATTAGTAGCCAGGCGTGGGCTCCCGTCTAATATATTATGCGATAATGTTACTAATTTTGTTGGAGCCAGCAAGAAATTAGTGGCACTCGAGCCGCAGTTGCTTAGTAACTGAACTAAGCCATCACAAAATGTGTTAGTGGGACAGATGGTTCATTATAACATGTTTTCTTTGACCAAACAGGTGGGTGAGCTTAAACAATACAACAGCGAGACAACATGGTTCGGTTCTATCTTTTATCACCCCCGCATTATTAGTTTAACAGCAATACGCTCCTCATGGTTCATAAGTTATGCCATAATTGAAGTAAATGAGCGATATGTACATACTATATACATACCTGGCTAGCCGGTAGTAATAACTAAAGATTGCACAGTTGTTTAAATTTTCGTTTATGCCTCAAGTGTATGTAGGTAGGCTAATATTGAAAAGTTGACTCCTCTTAAAGAGGTTTTGGTATGTGGTAATTTTATGATTGATGGCCGCTGTGGTCGAGTTGGTAGCGGTGTGTGCTATAACTCGATATGCCGGTGAGTTCGAGGTTCGAATCTCAGTCACGGCAAGCAAAATCTTAATCATAGAAAAAGTTATTTCTAATAGCGGTCACCCCTCGGCAGGCAATGGCAAACCTCCGATGGTATTTCTGCCATGAAAAAGCTTCTCATTAAATACATCTGCCGTTCGGAGTCCGCACAAAACTGTAGCTCCCTCCATTTGTAGTATAATATATAGACGCACACCACAAATGGTAGGAGAAGTTTGGCCAAACACTGAGCTATACAGTGTAAGCGCCAAAAATTATTATTATTATTAATTTTATGATTCCGGATAGTGTTCGAGCGCTTGTTGTTCGGCCGATGATTGTTTTGTTTCTACTTTAAAAAATCAGTACATATTAAAGGATGTGATGACCATATGAATGTCCGATGAAGACCAAAACCTAAAATGATATGTCGTCTACCAAAAAAGTAAATTGCAGTATTGTTTGCTGCAGCAAACTTGATGGCGGTGGGTTGCATACTTTCTCCGTGATGCTTAGGACCGACTGAGTTCGTGTCGGTAAGAAATTTAATTGCGGATGTTATGACTCGAACATAAAGGCGTCTGGAACTCGCGACGCCCTGCGAAGCGGCCGCTTGGAATGGAGGCTAGACTGGTTTTCCGACTTTCTGGCGTGCCTTCCCGGTCGGCACCGTGTTCCTTTTTTGCCAAAGATGTTATGATACCAGCAGAATACATTGTGTGTCGTTAGCACTATTTCATTGCATGTATTTAGCGTCCGCGAACGTTGAAACAGTTGTCTCGCTTCCCTACATCTTGTCGTTGCAGTCGGCCCAATCGCTGTACCAGTTCCGAAATGGATGTTGTGATAGCGTTACTTGGTATACAGACGACGTCGATATTGCGGCCGACATTTTAATATGTCCTCGGCCTTTTTAGCCAAATAATCTACACCTTCGAGCATTGTAAAAACTAGTTGCACTTGAGTAGGTAAACGACGTCACCATAAATACTTACTTCATAATCTCTTTGCCCAGCAGTTGATTCGATAGGTCCTTCATTTTAATTTAATTAACGTCGGTTAGAATTAAATTTTTGTCGAGTATTTGGTGTTGCTACATGATGTGGCGGAAAGTGTAGTAGTCAGATAACATATAGCAATGTTTTTTTTTTTAACAGAGCAACATTTGTTCATCCGGATAAGGATTGTTGACTGATATTTTGTGTAATAGTCAGTTCAGGCCAACTACTTTTCTTTAAAAATATTTGTGCAAATGCCATGAAATTTTAACGATTTAACCATTGCCGTATCCAGTTAATACAACCTTTAGTACGAATGACGATTCGGTAAATATTCACAGCATGGTAAAGCAAATCGACACCATCCTTGCATGTTTTGCCAATTGGAATGTGAGATCGAAAATGTGAGTTTTAAATAAATTATTATTCAAAGAACTCGGACCACATTATTATTCCAATCGTAGTTAGCATCGAAAAAGCCTTTTGATTTCTTGCTCATCACGTTTTTTGGCTAAAGTGTGGTTAAAAAAAAACAATTTATTGTCCTTTTTGTGATTTTTTTCAATTTTGATTTATGGTAACGAGCAGTTCCGCGAACGTTACATAATTTTTCCGTGCTGCGACACCAGATTTGTACAATAGTTTTATGTTGTTTTTCTAATAGCGGTTACCCCTCGGCAGACAATGGCAAACCTCCCGTGGGTATATCCCCCGCGGGTCGGCACAGAACTAAAGGTCCCTTTATCAAGAAGCACACCACAAAGGGTCAAATTATTATTATTATTAAATTGTTGCCGAACTTGATGAATATCCCATTGTTGAACCTGTTGCATTGAAAGATTGTTGTTATAACAAAACGTTCTTAGCAGGACAAAAGGAGGTATTTCTTTTCCTCTGCCACCAGCGGGTACCGCGCCAAAAACCTTCAGAAGCCGCTGGTTCCTAATCCGTTGGAGTTTAAGGCTGACTTTGTTATTGGTGTTAATGCTGGTTCCTAAGTAGACAAAGTTCTCTACTTTTTCAAATTTGCTATTATCAACAGTGATGTGAGTGACACGCCGTGAATGTGCTGACTGTGATGACTGGAGATACTTCGTCTTACCCTCTTTTACCTGCAGACCCATTCGCTTTGCTTCTCTATCCAGTTTGGAGAAGGCAGAACTAACTTCGCGGATGTTAAGGCAGATGATGTCAATGTCGTCGGCGTACGCCAGCGGCTGCACACTCTTATAAAAGACGGTGCCTGACCGATTTAGTTCTGCGGCTCGAATTAACTTCCCCTGCATCAGGTTAAAGAAGTCACACGACAAAGATTCAACCTGTCAAACGGCTCGGAGAGGTCCTTCCCAATACTAACAGAGTTGGTGGTGTTGTTCAACGTCATTTTACATAGCCGTTTAGCCGGATAGCAAATTCAGACATTGCGGCATATAAGTAACTTCTTCTCGTGCTGTTGAAAGCGGATTTGAAGTCGACAAAGAGTTGGTATGTATCGATTCTCTTTCTTAGGTCTTTTCCCAAGGTCTGGCGTAATGTGAATATCTCATCGATGGAAGTTTTACCAGGTCTAAAGCCAGGTCCATTGTGTTCATTGACGGTGGGCGTTCTTCCGACCATATTCCAAAAATGAGCTTATGCATGTACTTAACCAGCTCCTCTCCGCCGTACTTGCTCTCTTTTTCTAACGAAAAATGTATCTTGCTTCCTTCTTCAACTCACGACAACGCTTCCGCACAGCTCGCGTTGCGTCCGATCGCAATACCTGTTGTTTTTACGGGGTTATGTAGACAGCGATAAATAGCGTTTCACTGTTTGGAAACATCGTTCTGTTGATCATTGCTCTCGGAGAGAGGAGTGCAAGTCGGGTAGCAGCGAAGTGGGTGGCTATCAGTTGCGGTTGCAGCTTTCCGACGTCGAATTTTCCTTACGTCAATTTGCGCGCGCTTTTAGCTGCTCAGAGGCGTTTGCGGATCTTAGCTGCCACAAGATAATAGTCCGAGCCGATATTTTTCATTCGAATTTGTTTTTTACGTGCCGGGTTCTAAGCCCTGCGCACAACCATTTCTTAGGGCAAGGGAATACTTTCATATAGGGGTCCGCTTGCTCCAAGACAGACGCCCCCTCGTAGCCGCAACTCTTGGTGTACACACGCCTCACCAGGTTCGCCTTCTCACATTAGCTCACTCCCAAACGGATGTTGGGGAGCTACCCAGAGGACACTTGGATGAAATCACCCGGAAGTCGAATGCTGCTTGATCCGCACACAAAAGAATCGGTCTCGCACTTATGCACACGGACCCAACCTACACACATCCTTGCACACATATCCTTGTCTCCAAAAATTTACATCATTGTACATCGAAAGGACCATACGTGGAAAGGACAACCGAGTACGCGTGGCTGATGTTCGCACCGCAAGGGGAGTTATTCGGCGTCCATACATAAACTGACACTATTATCAGTTGTTTGAAAACTTCACGTACTTTGAATGGGGCCACGATGTTGGGTCAGATGTGTCATCCCTAGTTTATACTTAAAAATATATTGTATAAATTTACATAAACTTTTATACTAAGGGTATTCGTCTAAACGCGTAAATGCCTCGTATATGCGTAGACCTCGTAAATAACACGGTTTTTGATACAAAAATAAGAAAGTTACGAGGCATTTACGCGTTTAGACGAATACCCAAAATATGTATTTACATTGAGTAAATAAGAGCTTAGGTTTAAAATAGCTCATTGCTTAAATTACGGTTAAGTAAGGGTTAATCTTACGCTCTTATATTTGCAGTCCGTTACCATTCATTATCACATGTTTTCTTTGACCAAACTTCGCTAGCGCTGGATCAGGCGAGTGAGCTTAAACAATACAACAGCGAGACAACATGGTTCGGATCTATCTGTTATCACCCCCGCATAATTAGTTTAACAAGAACGCGCTCCTGATGGTTCATAAGTTATGGCACTATTGAAGTAAATGAGCGATATGTACATACCATATATTTACATACCTGGCTAGCCGGTAGTAATAATTAAAAATTGCAAAGTGGTTTTAATTCTCATTTATGCTCAAAGTGTATGTAGGTAGGCTAATATTGAAAAGTTTTGGCTCCTCTTAAAGAGGTTTTGCTATGTGGTAATTTTATGATTGGTGGCCACTGTGGTCGAGTTGGTAGCGGTGCGTGCTAGAACTCGATATGCCGGTGAGTTCGAGGTTCGAATCTCAGTCACGGCAAGCAAAATCTTAATCATAGAAAAATTCTTTTCTAATAGCGGTTACCCCTCGGCAGGCAATGGCAAACCTCCGAGGGTATTTCTGCCATGAAAAATCTTCTCATTGAATACATCTGCCGTTCGGAGTCGGCACAAAACTGTAGGTTCCTCCGTTTGTAGATAATATAAAGACGCACACCACAAATCGTAGGAGAAGTTCGGCCAAACACTGAGCTATATAGTGTAAGCGCCAAAAATTATTATTTATTTATTTATTACAAATTAACTATAATTGATTAAAACTATAATTAATGAAGCCCTAGCTGCCAGGGCTATCGGCTTACGTTACAAATACAATACACATACGTTTTGAAAAATTGAAGATCTGTTTAATATGTTTTTCAATTGGGTTACTAAGAATGTCTAAGGGGTTGTGGTGTTGGAAAATGCATGCTCTATGAGTTTTTAAAAAGGGACATTCACCAAGGATGTGGGAGATTGTTACGGTAGAATTTCGACAAAATTGACATGTTGGCGATGGTTAATTTTTGAGGTAGTGAGCGTGTGTGAGATTGGTGTGACCCAATCTTAGGCGAACGAAGCATCTGTTCATAACAATGGTCGTGGACGTGGGTAGAATAATTTGAGATGTGTGTGTTGAACCTTTTGTAGAAATCGTTGTGGCTTGTCCATCTGATGGCTAGATTTACAAATATTGATTTGGATGACATTTTTGTCACACTTTTGTTTTTCGTTTGCTGCGTGCCCTGGTATCCACATCAGTTTAACTCTATTATGTAGTTGTATTATAAGCTCATTTACAGCAGCTATTGGTTCTGATGGTTTGCGTTCTGATCTCGACAAAGAGATGGTATGTGTCGATTCTCTTTATCGGGTCTTTTCCCAAGGTCTGGCGTAATATAAATATCTGATCGATGGTAGTTTTACCAGGTCTAAAGCCACACTGATAAGGTCCATTGAGTGCATAGACGGTGGGCGTTCTTCCGACCATATTCCAGAAATGAGCTCATGCATGTACTTAACCAGCTCCTCTCCGCCGTACTTGCTCTCTTTTTCTAACGAAAAATGTATCTTGCTTCCTTCTTTAACTCACGACAACGCTTCCGCACAGCTCGCGTTGCGTCCGATCGCAGTGTGGCCCCGCAGGCAGCGTCTTTACATTCCGTAGCGGCACGGCTTTCCTCGTTATACCTGTTGTTATTACGGGGCAATGAAATCTGATGGATTCTTCAACGGCGGTATGTAGACAGCGAGAAATAGAGTTTCACTGCTTGGAAACATCGTTCTGCTGATCATTGCTCTCGGAGAGAGGAGTGCTAGTCGGGTAGCGGAGAAGTGGGTGGCTATCAGTTGCGGTTGCAGCTTTCCGACGTCGAATTTTCCTTGCGTCAATTTGCGCGCGCTTTTTGCTGCTCAAAAGCGTTTGCGGATCTTAGTTGCCACAAGATAATAGTCCGAGTAGTTTGTTTTTCATTGGAATTTGTTTTTTACGTGTCGGGTTCTAAGCTCCACAACCATTTCTTAGGGCAAGGGAATACTTTCATATAGCGGTCCGCTTGCTCCAAAACAGACGCCCGCTCGCAGCCGCAACTCTTGGTGTACACACGCCTCACCAGGTTCGCCTTCTCACTTTAGCTCACTCCCAAACGGATGTTCGGGAGCTACCCAGAGGACACTTGGATGAAATCACCCGGAAGTCGAAAGCTGCTTGATCCGCACACAAAAGAATCGGTCTCGCACTTATGCACACGGACCCAACCTACACACATCCTTGCACACATATCCTTGTCTCCAAAAATGTACATCGTTGTAACGGGTGTTTTTTTTAGGGGTATAGAACTTCGAATTGAAATAAAACACAAGAAAATCGTTTTGGCTTTATTGGAAGGATAATTTTATGCCATTAATGTTTAAATTTGATTTCGGGCATGTGGCCGCCGCGGCTGGCTCGAATAAAGCCAATTCTACAGGTCCAATTTTCAACCACTTTTTCGAGCATATGGGGCCGTATGTCGGCAATAACGCCACGAATGTTGGCTTCCAATTCCCCTAACGTTTCTGGTTTGTTGGTGTAGACGAGCGACTTCACATATCCCCAAAGAAAATAATCCAATGGTGTCAAATCACACGATCTTGGTGGCCAATTGACAGGTCCATTCCGCGAAGTTATGCGCTCAGCGAATGTTTCCTTCAATAAATCGATTGTGACGTGCGCTGTGTGGCATGTAGCGCCGTCTTGTTGGAACCACAACTCATCCACATTCATGCCATCCAATTCGGGAACAAAATAGTCGGTTATCATGGCTCTATACCGGTCTCCATTAACGGTAACTGCCTCTCCAGCATTATTGCGGAAGAAGTATGGCCCAATGACTCCACCAGCCCATAGAGCACACCAAACAGTCAGTTTTTGTGGATGTAATGGCGTTTCAAGGGTCTCATGTGGATTCTCTTCACTCCAAATGCGGCAATTTTGCTTGTTGACGTAGCCATTCAACCAAAAATGAGCCTCATCACTGAACAAAATTTTGCGATGAAAATCAGCATCGAGATCAATCTCATTTTCGGCCCATACACCAAAATCACGACGCATTGCATGGTCTCGCGGCTTTAATTCTTGCACAAGCTGGATCTTGTAAGGTCGCAAGCCAAGATCTTTGCGCAAAATCTTCCATAAAGTTGATGGACAAAGCTCCAATTGCTGTGCACGGTGGCGAATCGATTCATTCGGGTCCTCTTCAACACTTTGCTCTACAGCGGCAATTGTTTCTTCGGTGCGCACTGTTCGACGTCTCTGCGGATGCGTATTATCACATAGAGTAAACGTAGTGCGAAAACGATCCATGGTTAACCGAATTAATTGCTCTGATGGACGATTATGTCGACCATAAAATGGACGGAGCTCACGGTAAACTTCGCGAACTGAACCATTATTTTCGAAATAAATTTGCACGATTTGCAAGCGTTGTTCTCTTGTCAACCTGTTCATGATGAAATGGCAAACCAAACTGAACATAAATGACATTAGAGTTGCCAGATTTGACCACAAAATGCCAGTTTTATCTCTATTCGAAAAACAAACCTGTAAAAAAAACACCCTTTACATCTAATGACATCGAAGTCAAGGATCGCCCCAACGACAAAATTATCTCTGCCTAAATTAGAATTGTGTGGAGCACGATTACTGTCCCAACTTTATTCTAAAAGACGGCACCCCAAGCATAACGTATCTGTCTACATTGGTAAGAAATCGTATTTCTGAAATTGAAAAGCAAATAATGGGTCAACTGTCTGTCGATCGGTTTACTCCATCGAGACCATTAGCAAGATGCGGAGTAGACTTTTGCGGTCCTGTCAATAAGTACCTACACATTCGAGGCAAGGTGCCTTACAAAAGTTACATCACAATTTTCATGTTATTTTCGACGGAAGCAGGGCACGTTGAAGTTGTGTCCGACTTATCATCCGATACGTTTATCGCTGATATGAAACGATTAGTAGCCAGGCGTGGGCTCCCGTCTAATATATTATGCGATAATGTTACTAATTTTGTTGGAGCCAGCAAGAAATTAGTGGCACTCGAGCCGCAGTTGCTTAGTAACTGAACTAAGCCATCACAAAATGTGTTAGTGGGACAGATGGTTCATTATAACATGTTTTCTTTGACCAAACAGGCGGGTGAGCTTAAACAATACAACAGCAAGACAACATGGTTCGGTTCTATCTTTTATCACCCCCGCATTATTAGTTTAACAGCAATACGCTCCTGATTGTTCATAAGTTATGCCATAATTGAAGTAAATGAGCGATATGTACATACTATATACATACCTGGCTAGCCGGTAGTAATAACTAAAGATTGCACAGTTGTTCAAATTTTCGTGTATGCCTCAAGTGTATGTAGGTAGGCTAATATTGAAAAGTTGACTCCTCTTAAAGAGGTTTTGGTATGTGGTAATTTTACGATTGATGGCCGCTGTGGTCGAGTTGGTAGCGGTGTGTGCTATAACTCGATATGCCGGTGAGTTCGAGGTTCGAATCTCAGTCACGGCAAGCAAAATCTTAATCATAGAAAAAGTTGTTTCTAATAGCGGTCACCCCTCGGCAGGCAATGGCAAACCTCCGATGGTATTTCTGCCATGAAAAAGCTTCTCATTAAATACATCTGCCGTTCGGAGTCCGCACAAAACTGTAGCTCCCTCCATTTGTAGTATAATATATAGACGCACACCACAAATGGTAGGAGAAGTTTGGCCAAACACTGAGCTATACAGTGTAAGCGCCAAAAATTATTATTATTATTAATTTTATGATTCCGGATAGTGTTCGAGCGCTTGTTGTTCGGCCGATGATTGTTTTGTTTCTACTTTAAAAAATCAGTACATATTAAAGGATGTGATGACCATATGAATGTCCGATGAAGACCAAAACCTAAAATGATATGTCGTCTACCAAAAAAGTAAATTGCAGTATTGTTTGCTGCAGCAAACTTGATGGCGGTGGGTTGCATACTTTCTCCGTGATGTTTAGGACCGACTGAGTTTGTGTCGGTAAGAAATTTAATTGCGGATGTTATGACTCGAACATAAAGGCGTCTGGAACTCGCGACGCCCTGCGAAGCGGCCGCTTGGAATGGAGGCTAGACTGGTTTTCCGACTTTCTGGCGTGCCTTCCCGGTCGGCACCGTGTTCCTTTTTTGCCAAAGATATTATGATACCAGCAGAATACATTGTGTGTCGTTAGCACTATTTCATTGCATGTATTTAGCGTCCGCGAACGTTGAAACAGTTGTCTCGCTTCCCTACATCTTGTCGTTGCAGTCGGCCCAATCGCTGTACCAGTTCCGAAATGGATGTTGTGATAGCGTTACTTGGTATACAGACGACGTCGATATTGCGGCCGACATTTTAATATGTCCTCGGCCTTTTTAGCCAAATAATCTACACCTTCGAGCATTGTAAAAACTAGTTGCACTTGAGTAGGTAAACGACGTCACCATAAATACTTACTTCATAATCTCTTTGCCCAGCAGTTGATTCGATAGGTCCTTCATTTTAATTTAATTAACGTCGGTTAGAATTAAATTTTTGTCGAGTATTTGGTGTTGCTACATGATGTTGCGGAAAGTGTAGTAGTCAGATAACATATAGCAATGTTTTTTTTTTTAACAGAGCAACATTTGTTCATCCGGATAAGGATTGTTGACTGATATTTTGTGTAATAGTCAGTTCAGGCCAACTACTACTTTTCTTTAAAAATATTTGTGCAAATGCCATGAAATTTTAACGATTTAACCATTGCCGTATCCAGTTAATACAACCTTTAGTACGAATGACGATTCGGTAAATATTCACAGCATGGTAAAGCAAATCGACACCATCCTTGCATGTTTTGCCAATTGGAATGTGAGATCGAAAATGTGAGAGCTTTAAATAAATTATTATTCAAAGAACTCGGACCACATTATTATTCCAATCGTAGCTAGCATCGAAAAAGCCTTTTGATTTCTTGCTCATCACGTTTTTTGGCTAAAGTGTGGTTAAAAAAAAACAATTTATTGTCCTTTTTGTGATTTTTTTCAATTTTGATTTATGGTAACGAGCAGTTCCGCGAACGTTACATAATTTTTCCGTGCTGCGACACCAGATTTGTACAATAGTTTTATGTTGTTTTTCTAATAGCGGTTACCCCTCGGCAGACAATGGCAAACCTCCCGTGGGTATATCCCCCGCGGGTCGGCACAGAACTAAAGGTCCCTTTATCAAGAAGCACACCACAAAGGGTCAAATTATTATTATTATTAAATTGTTGCCGAACTTGATGAATATCCCATTGTTGAACCTGTTGCATTGAAAGATTGTTGTTATAACAAAACGTTCTTAGCAGGACAAAAGGAGGTATTTCTTTTCCTCTGCCACCAGCGGGTACCGCGCCAAAAACCTTCAGAAGCCGCTGGTTCCTAATCCGTTGGAGTTTAAGGCTGACTTTCTTATTGGTGTTAATGCTGGTTCCTAAGTAGACAAAGTTCTCTACTTTTTCAAATTTGCTATTATCAACAGTGATGTGAGTGACACGCCGTGAGTGTGCTGACTGTGATGACTGGAGATACTTCGTCTTACCCTCTTTTACCTGCAGACCCATTCGCTTTGCTTCTCTATCCAGTTTGGAGAAGGCAGAACTAACTTCGCGGATGTTAAGGCAGATGATGTCAATGTCGTCGGCGTACGCCAGCGGCTGCACACTCTTATAAAAGACGGTGCCTGACCGATTTAGTTCTGCGGCTCGAATTAACTTCCCCTGCATCAGGTTAAAGAAGTCACACGACAAAGATTCAACCTGTCAAACGGCTCGGAGAGGTCCTTCCCAATACTAACAGAGTTGGTGGTGTTGTTCAACGTCATTTTACATAGCCGTTTAGCCGGATACCAAATTCAGACATTGCGGCATATAAGTAACTTCTTCTCGTGCTGTTGAAAGCGGATTTGAAGTCGACAAAGAGTTGGTATGTGTCGATTCTCTTTCTTAGGTCTTTTCCCAAGGTCTGGCGTAATGTGAATATCTCATCGATGGAAGTTTTACCAGGTCTAAAGCCAGGTCCATTGTGTTCATTGACGGTGGGCGTTCTTCCGACCATATTCCAAAAATGAGCTAATGCATGTACTTAACCAGCTCCTCTCCGCCGTACTTGCTCTCTTTTTCTAACGAAAAATGTATCTTGCTTCCTTCTTCAACTCACGACAACGCTTCCGCACAGCTCGCGTTGCGTCCGATCGCAATACCTGTTGTTTTTACGGGGTTATGTAGACAGCGATAAATAGCGTTTCACTGTTTGGAAACATCGTTCTGTTGATCATTGCTCTCGGAGAGAGGAGTGCAAGTCGGGTAGCAGCGAAGTGGGTGGCTATCAGTTGCGGTTGCAGCTTTCCGACGTCGAATTTTCCTTACGTCAATTTGCGCGCGCTTTTAGCTGCTCAGAGGCGTTTGCGGATCTTAGCTGCCACAAGATAATAGTCCGAGCCGATGTTTTTCATTCGAATTTGTTTTTTACGTGCCGGGTTCTAAGCCCTGCGCACAACCATTTCTTAGGGCAAGGGAATACTTTCATATAGGGGTCCGCTTGCTCCAAGACCGACGCCCGCTCGCAGCCGCAACTCTTGGTGTACACACGCCTCACCAGGTTCGCCTTCTCACATTAGCTCACTCCCAAACGGATGTTGGGGAGCTACCCAGAGGACACTTGGATGAAATCACCCGGAAGTCGAAAGCTGCTTGATCCGCACACAAAAGAATTGGTCTCGCACTTATGCACACGGACCCAACCTACACGCATCCTTGCACACATATCCTTGTCTCCAAAAATTTACATCATTGTACATCGAAAGGACCATACGTGGAAAGGACAACCGAGTACGCGTGGCTGATGTTCGCACCGCAAGGGGAGTTATTCGCCGTCCATACATAAACTGACACTATTATCAGTTGTTTGAAAACTCCACGTACTTTGAATGGGGCCACGATGTTGGGTCAGATGTGTCATCCCTAGTTTATACTTAAAAATATATTGTATAAATTTACATAAACTTTTATACTAAGGGTATTCGTCTAAACGCGTAAATGCCTCGTATATGCGTAGACCTCGTAAATAACCCGGTTTTTGATACAAAAATAAGAAAGTTACGAGGCATTTACGCGTTTAGACGAATACCCAAAATATGTATTTACATTGAGTAAATAAGAGCTTAGGTTTAAAATAGCTCATTGCTTAAATTACGGTTAAGTAAGGGTTAATCTTACGCTCTTATATTTGCAGTCCGTTACCATTCATTATCACATGTTTTCTTTGACCAAACTTCGCTAGCGCTGGATCAGGCGAGTGAGCTTAAACAATACAACAGCGAGACAACATGGTTCGGATCTATCTGTTATCACCCGCGCATAATTAGTTTAACAAGAACACGCTCCTGATGGTTCATAAGTTATGGCACTATTGAAGTAAATGAGCGATATGTACATACCATATACATACCTGGCTAGCCGGTAGTAATAATTAAAAATTGCAAAGTAGTTTTAATTCTCATTTATGCTCAAAGTGTATGTAGGTAGGCTAATATTGAAAAGTTTTGGCTCCTCTTAAAGAGGTTTTGCTATGTGGTAATTTTATGATTGGTGGCCACTGTGGTCGAGTTGGTAGCGGTGCGTGCTATAACTCGATATGCCGGTGAGTTCGAGGTTCGAATCTCAGTCACGGCAAGCAAAATCTTAATCATAGAAAAATTCTTTTCTAATAGCGGTTACCCCTCGGCAGGCAATGGCAAACCTCCGAGGGTATTTCTGCCATGAAAAATCTTCTCATTGAATACATCTGCCGTTCGGAGTCGGCACAAAACTGTAGGTTCCTCCGTTTGTAGATAATATAAAGACGCACACCACAAATCGTAGGAGAAGTTCGGCCAAACACTGAGCTATATAGTGTAAGCGCCAAAAATTATTATTTATTTATTTATTACAAATTAACTATAATTGATTAAAACTATAATTAATGAAGCCCTAGCTGCCAGGGCTATCGGCTTACGTTACAAATACAATACACATACGTTTTGAAAAATTGAAGATCTGTTTAATATGTTTTTCAATTGGGTTACTAAGAATGTCTAAGGGGTTGTGGTGTTGGAAAATGCATGCTCTATGAGTTTTTAAAAAGGGACATTCACCAAGGATGTGGGAGATTGTTACGGTAGAATTTCGACAAAATTGACATGTTGGCGATGGTTAATTTTTGAGGTAGTGAGCGTGTGTGAGATTGGTGTGACCCAATCTTAGGCGAACGAAGCATCTGTCCATAGCAATGGTCGTGGACGTGGGTATAGTAATTTGAGATGTGTGTGTTGAACCCTTTGTAGAAATCGTTGTGGCTTGTCCATCTGATGGCTAGATTTACAAATATTGATTTGGATGACATTTTTGTCACACTTTTGTTTGAAAATGGCATAAACGAAATGAGAGGTGCTTTTATGGCTGATTTAGCGGCGGTATCAGCAAGCTCGTTTCCTGCGTGCCCTGGTATCCACATCAGTTTAACTCTATTATGTAGTTGTATTATAAGCTCATTTACAGCAGCTATTGGTTCTGATGGTTTGCGTTCTGATCTCGACAAAGAGATGGTATGTGTCGATTCTCTTTATCGGGTCTTTTCCCAAGGTCTGGCGTAATATAAATATCTGATCGATGGTAGTTTTACCAGGTCTAAAGCCACACTGATAAGGTCCATTGAGTGCATAGACGGTGGGCGTTCTTCCGACCATATTCCAGAAATGAGCTCATGCATGTACTTAACCAGCTCCTCTCCGCCGTACTTGCTCTCTTTTTCTAACGAAAAATGTATCTTGCTTCCTTCTTTAACTCACGACAACGCTTCCGCACAGCTCGCGTTGCGTCCGATCGCAGTGTGGCCCCGCAGGCAGCGTCTTTACATTCCGTAGCGGCACGGCTTTCCTCGTTATACCTGTTGTTATTACGGGGCCCTGAAATCTGATGGATTCTTCAACGGCGGTATGTAGACAGCGAGAAATAGAGTTTCACTGCTTGGAAACATCGTTCTGCTGATCATTGCTCTCGGAGAGAGGAGTGCTAGTCGGGTAGCGGAGAAGTGGGTGGCTATCAGTTGCGGTTGCAGCTTTCCGACGTCGAATTTTCCTTGCGTCAATTTACGCGCGCTTTTTGCTGCTCAAAAGCGTTTGCGGATCTTAGTTGCCACAAGATAATAGTCCGAGTAGTTTGTTTTTCATTGGAATTTGTTTTTTACGTGTCGGGTTCTAAGCTCCACAACCATTTCTTAGGGCAAGGGAATACTTTCATATAGCGGTCCGCTTGCTCCAAAACAGACGCCCGCTCGCAGCCGCAACTCTTGGTGTACACACGCCTCACCAGGTTCGCCTTCTCACTTTAGCTCACTCCCAAACGGATGTTCGGGAGCTACCCAGAGGACACTTGGATGAAATCACCCGGAAGTCGAAAGTTGCTTGATCCGCACACAAAAGAATCGGTCTCGCACTTATGCACACGGACCCAACCTACACACATCCTTGCACACATATCCTTGTCTCCAAAAATGTACATCGTTGTAACGGGTGTTTTTTTTAGGGGTATAGAACTTCGAATTGAAATAAAACACAAGAAAATCGTTTTGGCTTTATTGGAAGGATAATTTTATGCCATTAATGTTTAAATTTGATTTCGGGCATGTGGCCGCCGCGGCTGGCTCGAATAAAGCCAATTCTACAGGTCCAATTTTCAACCACTTTTTCGAGCATATGGGGCCGTATGTCGGCAATAACGCCACGAATGTTGGCTTCCAATTCCCCTAACGTTTCTGGTTTGTTGGTGTAGACGAGCGACTTCACATATCCCCAAAGAAAATAATCCAATGGTGTCAAATCACACGATCTTGGTGGCCAATTGACAGGTCCATTCCGCGAAATTATGCGCTCAGCGAATGTTTCCTTCAATAAATCGATTGTGACGTGCGCTGTGTGGCATGTAGCGCCGTCTTGTTGGAACCACAACTCATCCACATTCATGCCATCCAATTCGGGAACAAAATAGTCGGTTATCATGGCTCTATACCGGTCTCCATTAACGGTAACTGCCTCTCCAGCATTATTGCGGAAGAAGTATGGCCCAATGACTCCACCAGCCCATAGAGCACACCAAACAGTCAGTTTTTGTGGATGTAATGGCGTTTCAAGGGTCTCATGTGGATTCTCTTCACTCCAAATGCGGCAATTTTGCTTGTTGACGTAGCCATTCAACCAAAAATGAGCCTCATCACTGAACAAAATTTTGCGATGAAAATCAGCATCGAGATCAATCTCATTTTCGGCCCATACACCAAAATCACGACGCATTGCATGGTCTCGCGGCTTTAATTCTTGCACAAGCTGGATCTTGTAAGGTCGCAAGCCAAGATCTTTGCGCAAAATCTTCCGTAAAGTTGATGGACAAAGCTCCAATTGCTGTGCACGGTGGCGAATCGCTTCATTCGGGTCCTCTTCAACACTTTGCTCTACAGCGGCAATTGTTTCTTCGGTGCGCACTGTTCGACGTCTCTGCGGATGCGTATTATCACATAGAGTAAACGTAGTGCGAAAACGATCCATGGTTAACCGAATTAATTGCTCTGATGGACGATTATGTCGACCATAAAATGGACGGAGCTCACGGTAAACTTCGCGAACTGAACCATTATTTTCGAAATAAATTTGCACGATTTGCAAGCGTTGTTCTCTTGTCAACCTGTTCATGATGAAATGGCAAACCAAACTGAACATAAATGACATTAGAGTTGCCAGATTTGACCACAAAATGCCAGTTTTATCTCTATTCGAAAAACAAACCTGTAAAAAAAACACCCTTTACATCTAATGACATCGAAGTCAAGGATCGCCCCAACGACAAAATTATCTATGCCTAAATTAGAATTGTGTGGAGCACGATTACTGTCCCAACTTTATTCTAAAAGACGGCACCCCAAGCATAACGTATCTGTCTACATTAGTAAGAAATCGTATTTCTGAAATTGAAAAGCAAATAATGGGTCAACTGTCTGTCGATCGGTTTACTCCATCGAGACCATTAGCAAGATGCGGAGTAGACTTTTGCGGTCCTGTCAATAAGTACCTACACATTCGAGGCAAGGTGCCTTACAAAAGTTACATCACAATTTTCATGTTATTTTCGACGGAAGCAGGGCACGTTGAAGTTGTGTCCGACTTATCATCCGATACGTTTATCGCTGATATGAAACGATTAGTAGCCAGGCGTGGGCTCCCGTCTAATATATTATGCGATAATGTTACTAATTTTGTTGGAGCCAGCAAGAAATTAGTGGCACTCGAGCCGCAGTTGCTTAGTAACTGAACTAAGCCATCACAAAATGTGTTAGTGGGACAGATGGTTCATTATAACATGTTTTCTTTGACCAAACAGGCGGGTGAGCTTAAACAATACAACAGCGAGACAACATGGTTCGGTTCTATCTTTTATCACCCCCGCATTATTAGTTTAACAGCAATACGCTCCTCATGGTTCATAAGTTATGCCATAATTGAAGTAAATGAGCGATATGTACATACTATATACATACCTGGCTAGCCGGTAGTAATAACTAAAGATTGCACAGTTGTTTAAATTTTCGTGTATGCCTCAAGTGTATGTAGGTAGGCTAATATTGAAAAGTTGACTCCTCTTAAAGAGGTTTTGGTATGTGGTAATTTTACGATTGATGGCCGCTGTGGTCGAGTTGGTAGCGGTGTGTGCTATAACTCGATATGCCGGTGAGTTCGAGGTTCGAATCTCAGTCACGGCAAGCAAAATCTTAATCATAGAAAAAGTTGTTTCTAATAGCGGTCACCCCTCGGCAGGCAATGGCAAACCTCCGATGGTATTTCTGCCATGAAAAAGCTTCTCATTAAATACATCTGCCGTTCGGAGTCCGCACAAAACTGTAGCTCCCTCCATTTGTAGTATAATATATAGACGCACACCACAAATGGTAGGAGAAGTTTGGCCAAACACTGAGCTATACAGTGTAAGCGCCAAAAATTATTATTATTATTAATTTTATGATTCCGGATAGTGTTCGAGCGCTTGTTGTTCGGCCGATGATTGTTTTGTTTCTACTTTAAAAAATCAGTACATATTAAAGGATGTGATGACCATATGAATGTCCGATGAAGACCAAAACCTAAAATGATATGTCGTCTACCAAAAAAGTAAATTGCAGTATTGTTTGCTGCAGCAAACTTGATGGCGGTGGGTTGCATACTTTCTCCGTGATGTTTAGGACCGACTGAGTTCGTGTCGGTAAGAAATTTAATTGCGGATGTTATGACTCGAACATAAAGGCGTCTGGAACTCGCGACGCCCTGCGAAGCGGCCGCTTGGAATGGAGGCTAGACTGGTTTTCCGACTTTCTGGCGTGCCTTCCCGGTCGGCACCGTGTTCCTTTTTTGCCAAAGATATTATGATACCAGCAGAATACATTGTGTGTCGTTAGCACTATTTCATTGCATGTATTTAGCGTCCGCGAACGTTGAAACAGTTGTCTCGCTTCCCTACATCTTGTCGTTGCAGTCGGCCCAATCGCTGTACCAGTTCCGAAATGGATGTTGTGATAGCGTTACTTGGTATACAGACGACGTCGATATTGCGGCCGACATTTTAATATGTCCTCGGCCTTTTTAGCCAAATAATCTACACCTTCGAGCATTGTAAAAACTAGTTGCACTTGAGTAGGTAAACGACGTCACCATAAATACTTACTTCATAATCTCTTTGCCCAGCAGTTGATTCGATAGGTCCTTCATTTTAATTTAATTAACGTCGGTTAGAATTAAATTTTTGTCGAGTATTTGGTGTTGCTACATGATGTGGCGGAAAGTGTAGTAGTCAGATAACATATAGCAATGTTTTTTTTTTTAACAGAGCAACATTTGTTCATCCGGATAAGGATTGTTGACTGATATTTTGGGTAATAGTCAGTTCAGGCCAACTACTACTTTTCTTTAAAAATATTTGTGCAAATGCCATGAAATTTTAACGATTTAACCATTGCCGTATCCAGTTAATACAACCTTTAGTACGAATGACGATTCGGTAAATATTCACAGCATGGTAAAGCAAATCGACACCATCCTTGGAATGTGAGATCGAAAATGTGAGAGCTTTAAATAAATTATTATTCAAAGAACTCGGACCACATTATTATTCCAATCGTAGCTAGCATCGAAAAAGCCTTTTGATTTCTTGCTCATCACGTTTTTTGGCTAAAGTGTGGTTAAAAAAAAACAATTTATTGTCCTTTTTGTGATTTTTTTCAATTTTGATTTATGGTAACGAGCAGTTCCGCGAACGTTACATAATTTTTCCGTGCTGCGACACCAGATTTGTACAATAGTTTTATGTTGTTTTTCTAATAGCGGTTACCCCTCGGCAGACAATGGCAAACCTCCCGTGGGTATATCCCCCGCGGGTCGGCACAGAACTAAAGGTCCCTTTATCAAGAAGCACACCACAAAGGGTCAAATTATTATTATTATTAAATTGTTGCCGAACTTGATGAATATCCCATTGTTGAACCTGTTGCATTGAAAGATTGTTGTTATAACAAAACGTTCTTAGCAGGACAAAAGGAGGTATTTCTTTTCCTCTGCCACCAGCGGGTACCGCGCCAAAAACCTTCAGAAGCCGCTGGTTCCTAATCCGTTGGAGTTTAAGGCTGACTTTCTTATTGGTGTTAATGCTGGTTCCTAAGTAGACAAAGTTCTCTACTTTTTCAAATTTGCTATTATCAACAGTGATGTGAGTGACACGCCGTGAGTGTGCTGACTGTGATGACTGGAGATACTTCGTCTTACCCTCTTTTACCTGCAGACCCATTCGCTTTGCTTCTCTATCCAGTTTGGAGAAGGCAGAACTAACTTCGCGGATGTTAAGGCAGATGATGTCAATGTCGTCGGCGTACGCCAGCGGCTGCACACTCTTATAAAAGACGGTGCCTGACCGATTTAGTTCTGCGGCTCGAATTAACTTCCCCTGCATCAGGTTAAAGAAGTCACACGACAAAGATTCAACCTGTCAAACGGCTCGGAGAGGTCCTTCCCAATACTAACAGAGTTGGTGGTGTTGTTCAACGTCATTTTACATAGCCGTTTAGCCGGATACCAAATTCAGACATTGCGGCATATAAGTAACTTCTTCTCGTGCTGTTGAAAGCGGATTTGAAGTCGACAAAGAGTTGGTATGTGTCGATTCTCTTTCTTAGGTCTTTTCCCAAGGTCTGGCGTAATGTGAATATCTCATCGATGGAAGTTTTACCAGGTCTAAAGCCAGGTCCATTGTGTTCATTGACGGTGGGCGTTCTTCCGACCATATTCCAAAAATGAGCTAATGCATGTACTTAACCAGCTCCTCTCCGCCGTACTTGGTCTCTTTTTCTAACGAAAAATGTATCTTGCTGCCTTCTTCAACTCACGACAACGCTTCCGCACAGCTCGCGTTGCGTCCGATCGCAATACCTGTTGTTTTTACGGGGTTATGTAGACAGCGATAAATAGCGTTTCACTGTTTGGAAACATCGTTCTGTTGATCATTGCTCTCGGAGAGAGGAGTGCAAGTCGGGTAGCAGCGAAGTGGGTGGCTATCAGTTGCGGTTGCAGCTTTCCGACGTCGAATTTTCCTTACGTCAATTTGCGCGCGCTTTTAGCTGCTCAGAGGCGTTTGCGGATCTTAGCTGCCACAAGATAATAGTCCGAGCCGATGTTTTTCATTCGAATTTGTTTTTTACGTGCCGGGTTCTAAGCCCTGCGCACAACCATTTCTTAGGGCAAGGGAATACTTTCATATAGGGGTCCGCTTGCTCCAAGACCGACGCCCGCTCGCAGCCGCAACTCTTGGTGTACACACGCCTCACCAGGTTCGCCTTCTCACATTAGCTCACTCCCAAACGGATGTTGGGGAGCTACCCAGAGGACACTTGGATGAATTCACCCGGAAGTCGAAAGCTGCTTGATCCGCACACAAAAGAATTGGTCTCGCACTTATGCACACGGACCCAACCTACACGCATCCTTGCACACATATCCTTGTCTCCAAAAATTTACATCATTGTACATCGAAAGGACCATACGTGGAAAGGACAACCGAGTACGCGTGGCTGATGTTCGCACCGCAAGGGGAGTTATTCGCCGTCCATACATAAACTGACACTATTATCAGTTGTTTGAAAACTCCACGTACTTTGAATGGGGCCACGATGTTGGGTCAGATGTGTCATCCCTAGTTTATACTTAAAAATATATTGTATAAATTTACATAAACTTTTATACTAAGGGTATTCGTCTAAACGCGTAAATGCCTCGTATATGCGTAGACCTCGTAAATAACCCGGTTTTTGATACAAAAATAAGAAAGTTACGAAGCATTTACGCGTTTAGACGAATACCCAAAATATGTATTTACATTGAGTAAATAAGAGCTTAGGTTTAAAATAGCTCATTGCTTAAATTACGGTTAAGTAAGGGTTAATCTTACGCTCTTATATTTGCAGTCCGTTACCATTCATTATCACATGTTTTCTTTGACCAAAATTCGCTAGCGCTGGATCAGGCGAGTGAGCTTAAACAATACAACAGCGAGACAACATGGTTCGGATCTATCTGTTATCACCCCCGCATAATTAGTTTAACAAGAACACGCTACTGATGGTTCATAAGTTATGGCACTATTGAAGTAAATGAGCGATATGTACATACCATATACATACCTGGCTAGCCGGTAGTAATAATTAAAAATTGCAAAGTAGTTTTAATTCTCATTTATGCTCAAAGTGTATGTAGGTAGGCTAATATTGAAAAGTTTTGGCTCCTCTTAAAGAGGTTTTGCTATGTGGTAATTTTATGATTGGTGGCCACTGTGGTCGAGTTGGTAGCGGTGCGTGCTATAACTCGATATGCCGGTGAGTTCGAGGTTCGAATCTCAGTCACGGCAAGCAAAATCTTAATCATAGAAAAATTCTTTTCTAATAGCGGTTACCCCTCGGCAGGCAATGGCAAACCTCCGAGGGTATTTCTGCCATGAAAAATCTTCTCATTGAATACATCTGCCGTTCGGAGTCGGCACAAAACTGTAGGTTCCTCCGTTTGTAGATAATATAAAGACGCACACCACAAATCGTAGGAGAAGTTCGGCCAAACACTGAGCTATATAGTGTAAGCGCCAAAAATTATTATTTATTTATTTATTACAAATTAACTATAATTGATTAAAACTATAATTAATGAAGCCCTAGCTGCCAGGGCTATCGGCTTACGTTACAAATACAATACACATACGTTTTGAAAAATTGAAGATCTGTTTAATATGTTTTTCAATTGGGTTACTAAGAATGTCTAAGGGGTTGTGGTGTTGGAAAATGCATGCTCTATGAGTTTTTAAAAAGGGACATTCACCAAGGATGTGGGAGATTGTTACGGTAGAATTTCGACAAAATTGACATGTTGGCGATGGTTAATTTTTGAGGTAGTGAGCGTGTGTGAGATTGGTGTGACCCAATCTTAGGCGAACGAAGCATCTGTTCATAGCAATGGTCGTGGACGTGGGTAGAATAATTTGAGATGTGTGTGTTGAACCTTTTGTAGAAATCGTTGTGGCTTGTCCATCTGATGGCTAGATTTACAGATATTGATTTGGATGACATTTTTGTCACACTTTTGTTTGAAAATGGCATAAACGAAATGAGAGGTGCTTTTTTGGCTGATTTAGCGGCGGTATCAGCAAGCTCGTTTCCTGCGTGCCCTGGTATCCACATCAGTTTAACTCTATTATGTAGTTGTATTATAAGCTCATTTACAGCAGCTATTGGTTCTGATGGTTTGCGTTCTGATCTCGACAAAGAGATGGTATGTGTCGATTCTCTTTATCGGGTCTTTTCCCAAGGTCTGGCGTAATATAAATATCTGATCGATGGTAGTTTTACCAGGTCTAAAGCCACACTGATAAGGTCCATTGAGTGCATAGACGGTGGGCGTTCTTCCGACCATATTCCAGAAATGAGCTCATGCATGTACTTAACCAGCTCCTCTCCGCCGTACTTGCTCTCTTTTTCTAACGAAAAATGTATCTTGCTTCCTTCTTTAACTCACGACAACGCTTCCGCACAGCTCGCGTTGCGTCCGATCGCAGTGTGGCCCCGCAGGCAGCGTCTTTACATTCCGTATCGGCACGGCTTTTCTCGTTATACCTGTTGTTATTACGGGACCCTGAAATCTGATGGATTCTTCAACGGCGGTATGTAGACAGCGAGAAATAGTTTCACTGCTTGGAAACATCGTTCTGTTGATCATTGCTCTCGGAGAGAGGAGTGCAAGTCGGGTAGCAGCGAAGTGGGTGGCTATCAGTTGCGGTTGCAGCTTTTCGACGTCGAATTTTCCTTGCGTCATTTTGCGCGCGCTTTTTGCTGCTCAGAGGCGTTTGCGGATCTTAGCTGCAACAAGATAATAGTTCGAGCCGATGTTTTTCATTCTAAGCCCTGCGCACAACCATTTCTTAGGGCAAGGGAATACTTTCATATAGCGGTCCGCTTGCTCCAAGACAGACGCCCGCTCGCAGCCGCCACTCTTGGTGTACACACGCCTCACCAGGTTCGCCTTCTCACTTTAGCTCACTCCCAAACGGATGTTCGGGAGCTACCCAGAGGACACTTGGATGAAATCACCCGGAAGTCGAAAGCTGCTTGATCCGCACACAAAAGAATCGGTCTCGCACTTATGCACACGGACCCAACCTACACACATCCTTGCACACATATTCGTACAATCTTAGACGGAGTAAACATCATTGACTTCATGCTCCAGTCAAGCGAAAGGTGGGGAAAAATATGTGCTCTCGTATCGCGCATTCACATAGATCTTAGGCGTGCAGAGATGGCAAGACGTAGCCAACAACACAGGTAAAGAGCGAGTAAGCTAACCAGCCCCGTGAGGTAATACCTCTTTTGGCAGTTCCGCGGGGAGAGTGGTCGTGGTGGAGAGAGTTTAGTAACGTAGGTGTAGTCAAGAGACTGCAAGTCGTGCATGCTGCTATGGGAATAGCAGTATTCATGAGAGTTTTCTCTTCACGGGAGTTCCCCAAAAAAACAATAAAAAAAAAAAAAACACATATCCTTGTCTCCAAAAATTTACATCGTTGTACATTCAATGACATCGAGATCAAGGGTCGCCCCAAAGAAAAAATTATCTATGCCTAAATTAGAATTGTGTGGAGCACAATTACGGTCCGAACTTTATTCTAAAAGACGGTACCCAGCATAACGTATCTGTCTACATTAGTAAGAAATCGTATTTCTGAAATTGAAAAGCAAATAATGGGTCAACTGCCTGTCGATCGGTTTACTCCATCGAGACCATTAGCAAGATGCGGAGTAGACTTTTGCGGTCCTGTCAATAAGTACCTACTCATTCGAGGCAAGGTGCCTTACAAAAGCTACATCACAATTTTCATGTTATTTTCGACGAAAGCAGGGCACGTTGAAGTTGTGTCCGACGTTACCGATACGTTTATCGCTGATATAAAACGATTAGTAGCCAGGCGTGGGCTCCCGTCCGATACATTATGCGATAATGTTACTAATTTTGTTGGAGCCAGCAAAAAATTAGTGGCACTCGAGCCGCAGTTGCTTAGAAACTGGACTAAGCCATCACAAAATGTGTTAGTGGGACAGATGGTTATTATGCACGACAACAATTTACCACCACAGTGTTAGATACTCGTCGGTCGGATCGAAAGGACCATACGTGGAAAAGACAACCAAGTACGCGTGGCTGATGTTCGCACCGCAAGGGGAGTTATTCGCCGCCCATACATAAACTGACATTATTATCAGTTGTTTGAAAACTCCACGTACTTTGAACGGGGCCACGATGTTGGGTCAGATGTGTCGTCCCTGGTTTATACTTAAAAATATATTGTATAATTTACATAAACTTTGTTTTTTTTACAGGTTTGTTTTTCGAATAGAGATAAAACTGGCATTTTGTGGTCAAATCTGGCAACTCTAATGTCATTTATGTTCAGTTTGGTTTGCCATTTCATCATGAACAGGTTGACAAAAGAACAACGCTTGCAAATCGTGCAAATTTATTTCGAAAATAATGGTTCAGTTCGCGAAGTTTACAGTGAGCTCCGTCCATTTTATGGTCGACATAATCGTCCATCAGAGCAATTAATTCGGTTAACCATGGATCGTTTTCGCACTACGTTTACTCTATGTGATAATACGCATCCGCAGAGACGTCGAACAGTGCGCACCGAAGAAACAATTGCCGCTGTAGAGCAAAGTGTTGAAGAGGACCCGAATGAATCGATTCGCCACCGTGCACAGCAATTGGAGCTTTGTCCATCAACTTTATGGAAGATTTTGCGCAAAGATCTTGGCTTGCGACCTTACAAGATCCAGCTTGTGCAAGAATTAAAGCCGCGAGACCATGCAATGCGTCGTGATTTTGGTGTATGGGCCGAAAATGAGATTGATCTCGATGCTGATTTTCATCGCAAAATTTTGTTCAGTGATAAGGCTCATTTTTGGTTGAATGGCTACGTCAACAAGCAAAATTGCCGCATTTGGAGTTAAGAGAATCCACATGAGACCCTTGAAACGCCATTACATCCACAAAAACTGACTGTTTGGTGTGCTCTATGGGCTGGTGGAGTCATTGGGCCATACTTCTTCCGCAATAATGCTGGAGAGGCAGTTACCGTTAATGGAGACCGGTATAGAGCCATGATAACCGACTATTTTGTTCCCGAATTGGATGGCATGAATGTGGATGAGTTGTGGTTCCAACAAGACGGCGCTACATGCCACACAGCGCACGTCACAATCGATTTATTGAAGGAAACATTCGCTGAGCGCATAATTTCGCGGAATGGACCTGTCAATTGGCCACCAAGATCGTGTGATTTGACACCATTGGATTATTTTCTTTGGGGATATGTGAAGTCGCTCGTCTACACCAACAAACCAGAAACGTTAGGGGAATTGGAAGCCAACATTCGTGGCGTTATTGCCGACATACGGCCCCATATGCTCGAAAATGTGGTTGAAAATTAGACCTGTAGAATTGGCTTTATTCAAGCCAGCCGCGGCGGCCACATGCCCGAAATCATATTTAAACATTAATGGCATAAAATTATCCTTTCAATAAAGCCAAATTGATGGACCTTAAAACGATTTTCTTGTGTTTTATTTCAATTCGAAGTTCTATACCCCTAAAAAAAACACCCGTTACTAAGGGTCTTCGTCTAAACGCGTAAATGCCTCGTATATGCGTAGACCTCGTAAATAACCCGGTTTTTTGATACAAAAATAAGAACGTTACGAGGCATTTACGCGTTTAGACGAATACCCAAATATGTATTTACATTGAGTAAATAAGGGCTTAGGTTTAAAATAGCTCATTGCTTAAATTACGGTTAAGTAAGGGTTAATCTTACGCTCTTATATATTTTCATTCCGTTACCATGCATTATCACATGTTTTCTTTGACCAAACTTCGCTAGCGCTGGCTCAGGCGAGTGAGCTTAAACAATACAACAGCGAGACAACATGGTTCGGTTCTATCTTTTATCACCCCCGCATAATTAGTTTAACAAGAATACGCTCCTGATGGTTCATAAGTTATGGCACTATTGAAGTAAATGAGCGATATGTACATACCATATACATACCTGGCTAGCCGGTAGTAATAATTAAAAATTGCAAAGTGGTTTTAATTCTCATTTATGCTCAAAGTGTATGTAGGTGGGCTAATATTGAAAAGTTTTGGATCCTCTTAAAGAGGTTTTGCTATGTGGTAATTTTATGATTGGTGGCCACTGTGGTCGAGTTGGTAGCGGTGCGTGCTATAACTCGATATGCCGGTGAGTTCGAGGTTCGAATCTCAGTCACGGCAAGCAAAATCTTAATCATAGAAAAATTCTTTTCTAATAGCGGTTACCCCTCGGCAGGCAATGGCAAACCTCCGAGGGTATTTCTGCCATGAAAAATCTTCTCATTGAATACATCTGCCGTTCGGAGTCGGCACAAAACTGTAGGTTCCTCCGTTTGTAGATAATATAAAGACGCACACCACAAATCGTAGGAGAAGTTCGGCCAAACACTGAGCTATATAGTGTAAGCGCCAAAAATTATTATTTATTTATTTATTACAAATTAACTATAATTGATTAAAACTATAATTAATGAAGCCCTAGCTGCCAGGGCTATCGGCTTACGTTACAAATACAATACACATACGTTTTGAAAAATTGAAGATCTGTTTAATATGTTTTTCAATTGGGTTACTAAGAATGTCTAAGGGGTTGTGGTGTTGGAAAATGCATGCTCTATGAGTTTTTAAAAAGGGACATTCACCAAGGATGTGGGAGATTGTTACGGTAGAATTTCGACAAAATTGACATGTTGGCGATGGTTAATTTTTGAGGTAGTGAGCGTGTGTGAGATTGGTGTGACCCAATCTTAGGCGAACGAAGCATCTGTCCATAGCAATGGTCGTGGACGTGGGTAGAATAATTTGAGATGTGTGTGTTGAACCTTTTGTAGAAATCGTTGTGGCTTGTCCATCTGATGGCTAGATTTACAAATATTGATTTGGATGACATTTTTGTCACACTTTTGTTTGAAAATGGCATAAACGAAATGAGAGGTGCTTTTATGGCTGATTTAGCGGCGGTATCAGCAAGCTCGTTTTCTGCGTGCCCTGGTATCCACATCAGTTTAACTCTATTATGTAGTTGTATTATAAGCTCATTTACAGCAGCTATTGGTTCTGATGGTTTGCGTTCTGATCTCGACAAAGAGATGGTATGTGTCGATTCTCTTTATCGGGTCTTTTCCCAAGGTCTGGCGTAATATAAATATCTGATCGATGGTAGTTTTACCAGGTCTAAAGCCACACTGATAAGGTCCATTGAGTGCATAGACGGTGGGCGTTCTTCCGACCATATTCCACAAATGAGCTCATGCATGTACTTAACCAGCTCCTCTCCGCCGTACTTGCTCTCTTTTTCTAACGAAAAATGTATCTTGCTTCCTTCTTTAACTCACGACAACGCTTCCGCACAGCTCGCGTTGCGTCCGATCGCAGTGTGGCCCCGCAGGCAGCGTCTTTACATTCCGTAGCGGCACGGCTTTT
The DNA here is from genome assembly GCA_963971545.1 of Philophylla caesio. Taxonomy (NCBI): domain Eukaryota; kingdom Metazoa; phylum Arthropoda; class Insecta; order Diptera; family Tephritidae; genus Philophylla; species Philophylla caesio. The sequence continues at coordinate 65,514,682 of OZ020606.1, forward strand.
CTCGTTATACCTGTTGTTATTACGGGACCCTGAAATCTGATGGATTCTTCAACGGCGGTATGTAGACAGCGAGAAATAGTTTCACTGCTTGGAAACATCGTTCTGTTGATCATTGCTCTCGGAGAGAGGAGTGCAAGTCGGGTAGCAGCGAAGTGGGTGGCTATCAGTTGCGGTTGCAGCTTTCCGACGTCGAATTTTCCTTGCGTCATTTTGCGCGCGCTTTTTGCTGCTCAGAGGCGTTTGCGGATCTTAGCTGCAACAAGATAATAGTTCGAGCCGATGTTTTTCATTCTAAGCCCTGCGCACAACCATTTCTTAGGGCAAGGGAATACTTTCATATAGCGGTCCGCTTGCTCCAAGACAGACGCCCGCTCGCAGCCGCCACTCTTGGTGTACACACGCCTCACCAGGTTCGCCTTCTCACTTTAGCTCACTCCCAAACGGATGTTCGGGAGCTACCCAGAGGACACTTGGATGAAATCACCCGGAAGTCGAAAGCTGCTTGATCCGCACACAAAAGAATCGGTCTCGCACTTATGCACACGGACCCAACCTACACACATCCTTGCACACATATTCGTACAATCTTAGACGGAGTAAACATCATTGACTTCATGCTCCAGTCAAGCGAAAGGTGGGGAAAAATATGTGCTCTCGTATCGCGCATTCACATAGATCTTAGGCGTGCAGAGATGGCAAGACGTAGCCAACAACACAGGTAAAGGCGAGTAAGCTAACCAGCCCCGTGAGGTAATACCTCTTTTGGCAGTTCCGCGGGGAGAGTGGTCGTGGTGGAGAGAGTTTAGTAACGTAGGTGTAGTCAAGAGACTGCAAGTCGTGCATGCTGCTATGGGAATAGCAGTATTCATGAGAGTTTTCTCTTCACGGGAGTTCCCCAAAAAAACAATAAAAAAAAAAAAAACACATATCCTTGTCTCCAAAAATTTACATCGTTGTACATTCAATGACATCGAGATCAAGGGTCGCCCCAAAGAAAAAATTATCTATGCCTAAATTAGAATTGTGTGGAGCACAATTACGGTCCGAACTTTATTCTAAAAGACGGTACCCAGCATAACGTATCTGTCTACATTAGTAAGAAATCGTATTTCTAAAATTGAAAAGCAAATAATGGGTCAACTGCCTGTCGATCAGTTTACTCCATCGAGACCATTAGCAAGATGCGGAGTAGACTTTTGCGGTCCTGTCAATAAGTACCTACTCATTCGAGGCAAGGTGCCTTACAAAAGCTACATCACAATTTTCATGTTATTTTCGACGAAAGCAGGGCACGTTGAAGTTGTGTCCGACGTTACCGATACGTTTATCGCTGATATAAAACGATTAGTAGCCAGGCGTGGGCTCCCGTCCGATACATTATGCGCTAATGTTACCAATTTTGTTGGAGCCAGCAAAAAATTAGTGGCACTCGAGCCGCAGTTGCTTAGAAACTGGACTAAGCCATCACAAAATGTGTTAGTGGGACAGATGGTTATTATGCACGACAACAATTTACCACCACAGTGTTAGATACTCGTCGGTCGGATCGAAAGGACCATGCGTGGAAAAGACAACCAAGTACGCGTGGCTGATGTTCGCACCGCAAGGGGAGTTATTCGCCGCCCATACATAAACTGACATTATTATCAGTTGTTTGAAAACTCCACGTACTTTGAACGGGGCCACGATGTTGGGTCAGATGTGTCGTCCCTGGTTTATACTTAAAAATATATTGTATAATTTACATAAACTTTGTTTTTTTTACAGGTTTGTTTTTCTAATAGAGATAAAACTGGCATTTTGTGGTCAAATCTGGCAACTCTAATGTCATTTATGTTCAGTTTGGTTTGCCATTTCATCATGAACAGGTTGACAAAAGAACAACGCTTGCAAATCGTGCAAATTTATTTCGAAAATAATGGTTCAGTTCGCGAAGTTTACAGTGAGCTCCGTCCATTTTATGGTCGACATAATCGTCCATCAGAGCAATTAATTCGGTTAACCATGGATCGTTTTCGCACTACGTTTACTCTATGTGATAATACGCATCCGCAGAGACGTCGAACAGTGCGCACCGAAGAAACAATTGCCGCTGTAGAGCAAAGTGTTGAAGAGGACCCGAATGAATCGATTCGCCACCGTGCACAGCAATTGGAGCTTTGTCCATCAACTTTATGGAAGATTTGGGCAAAGATCTTGGCTTGCGACCTTACAAGATCCAGCTTGTGCAAGAATTAAAGCCGCGAGACCATGCAATGCGTCGTGATTTTGGTGTATGGGCCGAAAATGAGATTGATCTCGATGCTGATTTTCATCGCAAAATTTTGTTCAGTGATAAGGCTCATTTTTGGTTGAATGGCTACGTCAACAAGCAAAATTGCCGCATTTGGAGTTAAGAGAATCCACATGAGACCCTTGAAACGCCATTACATCCACAAAAACTGACTGTTTGGTGTGCTCTATGGGCTGGTGGAGTCATTGGGCCATACTTCTTCCGCAATAATGCTGGAGAGGCAGTTACCGTTAATGGAGACCGGTATAGAGCCATGATAACCGACTATTTTGTTCCCGAATTGGATGGCATGAATGTGGATGAGTTGTGGTTCCAACAAGACGGCGCTACATCCCACACAGCGCACGTCACAATCGATTTATTGAAGGAAACATTCGCTGAGCGCATAATTTCGCGGAATGGACCTGTCAATTGGCCACCAAGATCGTGTGATTTGACACCATTGGATTATTTTCTTTGGGGATATGTGAAGTCGCTCGTCTACACCAACAAACCAGAAACGTTAGGGGAATTGGAAGCCAACATTCGTGGCGTTATTGCCGACATACGGCCCCATATGCTCGAAAATGTGGTTGAAAATTAGACCTGTAGAATTGGCTTTATTCAAGCCAGCCGCGGCGGCCACATGCCCGAAATCATATTTAAACATTAATGGCATAAAATTATCCTTTCAATAAAGCCAAATTGATGGACCTTAAAACGATTTTCTTGTGTTTTATTTCAATTCGAAGTTCTATACCCCTAAAAAAAACACCCGTTACTAAGGGTCTTCGTCTAAACGCGTAAATGCCTCGTATATGCGTAGACCTCGTAAATAACCCGGTTTTTTGATACAAAAATAAGAACGTTACGAGGCATTTACGCGTTTAGACGAATACCCAAATATGTATTTACATTGAGTAAATAAGGGCTTAGGTTTAAAATAGCTCATTGCTTAAATTACGGTTAAGTAAGGGTTAATCTTACGCTCTTATATATTTTCATTCCGTTACCATGCATTATCACATGTTTTCTTTGACCAAACTTCGCTAGCGCTGGCTCAGGCGAGTGAGCTTAAACAATACAACAGCGAGACAACATGGTTCGGTTCTATCTTTTATCACCCCCGCATAATTAGTTTAACAAGAATACGCTCCTGATGGTTCATAAGTTATGGCACTATTGAAGTAAATGAGCGATATGTACATACCATATACATACCTGGCTAGCCGGTAGTAATAATTAAAAATTGCAAAGTGGTTTTAATTCTCATTTATGCTCAAAGTGTATGTAGGTGGGCTAATATTGAAAAGTTTTGGATCCTCTTAAAGAGGTTTTGCTATGTGGTAATTTTATGATTGGTGGCCACTGTGGTCGAGTTGGTAGCGGTGCGTGCTATAACTCGATATGCCGGTGAGTTCGAGGTTCGAATCTCAGTCACGGCAAGCAAAATCTTAATCATAGAAAAATTCTTTTCTAATAGCGGTTACCCCTCGGCAGGCAATGGCAAACCTCCGAGGGTATTTCTGCCATGAAAAATCTTCTCATTGAATACATCTGCCGTTCGGAGTCGGCACAAAACTGTAGGTTCCTCCGTTTGTAGATAATATAAAGACGCACACCACAAATCGTAGGAGAAGTTCGGCCAAACACTGAGCTATATAGTGTAAGCGCCAAAAATTATTATTTATTTATTTATTACAAATTAACTATAATTGATTAAAACTATAATTAATGAAGCCCTAGCTGCCAGGGCTATCGGCTTACGTTACAAATACAATACACATACGTTTTGAAAAATTGAAGATCTGTTTAATATGTTTTTCAATTGGGTTACTAAGAATGTCTAAGGGGTTGTGGTGTTGGAAAATGCATGCTCTATGAGTTTTTAAAAAGGGACATTCACCAAGGATGTGGGAGATTGTTACGGTAGAATTTCGACAAAATTGACATGTTGGCGATGGTTAATTTTTGAGGTAGGGAGCGTGTGTGAGATTGGTGTGACCCAATCTTAGGCGAACGAAGCATCTGTCCATAGCAATGGTCGTGGACGTGGGTAGAATAATTTGAGATGTGTGTGTTGAACCTTTTGTAGAAATCGTTGTGGCTTGTCCATCTGATGGCTAGATTTACAAATATTGATTTGGATGACATTTTTGTCACACTTTTGTTTGAAAATGGCATAAACGAAATGAGAGGTGCTTTTATGGCTGATTTAGCGGCGGTATCAGCAAGCTCGTTTTCTGCGTGCCCTGGTATCCACATCAGTTTAACTCTATTATGTAGTTGTATTATAAGCTCATTTACAGCAGCTATTGGTTCTGATGGTTTGCGTTCTGATCTCGACAAAGAGATGGTATGTGTCGATTCTCTTTATCGGGTCTTTTCCCAAGGTCTGGCGTAATATAAATATCTGATCGATGGTAGTTTTACCAGGTCTAAAGCCACACTGATAAGGTCCATTGAGTGCATAGACGGTGGGCGTTCTTCCGACCATATTCCACAAATGAGCTCATGCATGTACTTAACCAGCTCCTCTCCGCCGTACTTGCTCTCTTTTTCTAACGAAAAATGTATCTTGCTTCCTTCTTTAACTCACGACAACGCTTCCGCACAGCTCGCGTTGCGTCCGATCGCAGTGTGGCCCCGCAGGCAGCGTCTTTACATTCCGTAGCGGCACGGCTTTTCTCGTTATACCTGTTGTTATTACGGGACCCTGAAATCTGATGGATTCTTCAACGGCGGTATGTAGACAGCGAGAAATAGTTTCACTGCTTGGAAACATCGTTCTGTTGATCATTGCTCTCGGAGAGAGGAGTGCAAGTCGGGTAGCAGCGAAGTGGGTGGCTATCAGTTGCGGTTGCAGCTTTCCGACGTCGAATTTTCCTTGCGTCATTTTGCGCGCGCTTTTTGCTGCTCAGAGGCGTTTGCGGATCTTAGCTGCAACAAGATAATAGTTCGAGCCGATGTTTTTCATTCTAAGCCCTGCGCACAACCATTTCTTAGGGCAAGGGAATACTTTCATATAGCGGTCCGCTTGCTCCAAGACAGACGCCCGCTCGCAGCCGCCACTCTTGGTGTACACACGCCTCACCAGGTTCGCCTTCTCACTTTAGCTCACTCCCAAACGGATGTTCGGGAGCTACCCAGAGGACACTTGGATGAAATCACCCGGAAGTCGAAAGCTGCTTGATCCGCACACAAAAGAATCGGTCTCGCACTTATGCACACGGACCAAACCTACACACATCCTTGCACACATATTCGTACAATCTTAGACGGAGTAAACATCATTGACTTCATGCTCCAGTCAAGCGAAAGGTGGGGAAAATATGTGCTCTCGTATCGCGCATTCACATAGATCTTAGGCGTGCAGAGATGGCAAGACGTAGCCAACAACACAGGTAAAGGCGAGTAAGCTAACCAGCCCCGTGAGGTAATACCTCTTTTGGCAGTTCCGCGGGGAGAGTGGTCGTGGTGGAGAGAGTTTAGTAACGTAGGTGTAGTCAAGAGACTGCAAGTCGTGCATGCTGCTATGGGAATAGCAGTATTCATGAGAGTTTTCTCTTCACGGGAGTTCCCCAAAAAAACAATAAAAAAAAAAAAAACACATATCCTTGTCTCCAAAAATTTACATCGTTGTACATTCAATGACATCGAGATCAAGGGTCGCCCCAAAGAAAAAATTATCTATGCCTAAATTAGAATTGTGTGGAGCACAATTACGGTCCGAACTTTATTCTAAAAGACGGTACCCAGCATAACGTATCTGTCTACATTAGTAAGAAATCGTATTTCTAAAATTGAAAAGCAAATAATGGGTCAACTGCCTGTCGATCAGTTTACTCCATCGAGACCATTAGCAAGATGCGGAGTAGACTTTTGCGGTCCTGTCAATAAGTACCTACTCATTCGAGGCAAGGTGCCTTACAAAAGCTACATCACAATTTTCATGTTATTTTCGACGAAAGCAGGGCACGTTGAAGTTGTGTCCGACGTTACCGATACGTTTATCGCTGATATAAAACGATTAGTAGCCAGGCGTGGGCTCCCGTCCGATACATTATGCGATAATGTTACTAATTTTGTTGGAGCCAGCAAAAAATTAGTGGCACTCGAGCCGCAGTTGCTTAGAAACTGGACTAAGCCATCACAAAATGTGTTAGTGGGACAGATGGTTATTATGCACGACAACAATTTACCACCACAGTGTTAGATACTCGTCGGTCGGATCGAAAGGACCATACGTGGAAAAGACAACCAAGTACGCGTGGCTGATGTTCGCACCGCAAGGGGAGTTATTCGCCGCCCATACATAAACTGACATTATTATCAGTTGTTTGAAAACTCCACGTACTTTGAACGGGGCCACGATGTTGGGTCAGATGTGTCGTCCCTGGTTTATACTTAAAAATATATTGTATAATTTACATAAACTTTGTTTTTTTTACAGGTTTGTTTTTCTAATAGAGATAAAACTGGCATTTTGTGGTCAAATCTGGCAACTCTAATGTCATTTATGTTCAGTTTGGTTTGCCATTTTATCATGAACAGGTTGACAAAAGAACAACGCTTGCAAATCGTGCAAATTTATTTCGAAAATAATGGTTCAGTTCGCGAAGTTTACAGTGAGCTCCGTCCATTTTATGGTCGACATAATCGTCCATCAGAGCAATTAATTCGGTTAACCATGGATCGTTTTCGCACTACGTTTACTCTATGTGATAATACGCATCCGCAGAGACGTCGAACAGTGCGCACCGAAGAAACAATTGCCGCTGTAGAGCAAAGTGTTGAAGAGGACCCGAATGAATCGATTCGCCACCGTGCACAGCAATTGGAGCTTTGTCCATCAACTTTATGGAAGATTTGGGCAAAGATCTTGGCTTGCGACCTTACAAGATCCAGCTTGTGCAAGAATTAAAGCCGCGAGACCATGCAATGCGTCGTGATTTTGGTGTATGGGCCGAAAATGAGATTGATCTCGATGCTGATTTTCATCGCAAAATTTTGTTCAGTGATGAGGCTCATTTTTGGTTGAATGGCTACGTCAACAAGCAAAATTGCCGCATTTGGAGTGAAGAGAATCCACATGAGACCCTTGAAACGCCATTACATCCACAAAAACTGACTGTTTGGTGTGCTCTATGGGCTGGTGGAGTCATTGGGCCATACTTCTTCCGCAATAATGCTGGAGAGGCAGTTACCGTTAATGGAGACCGGTATAGAGCCATGATAACCGACTATTTTGTTCCCGAATTGGATGGCATGAATGTGGATGAGTTGTGGTTCCAACAAGACGGCGCTACATGCCACACAGCGCACGTCACAATCGATTTATTGAAGGAAACATTCGCTGAGCGCATAATTTCGCGGAATGGACCTGTCAATTGGCCACCAAGATCGTGTGATTTGACACCATTGGATTATTTTCTTTGGGGATATGTGAAGTCGCTCGTCTACACCAACAAACCAGAAACGTTAGGGGAATTGGAAGCCAACATTCGTGGCGTTATTGCCGACATACGGCCCCATATGCTCGAAAATGTGGTTGAAAATTAGACCTGTAGAATTGGCTTTATTCAAGCCAGCCGCGGCGGCCACATGCCCGAAATCATATTTAAACATTAATGGCATAAAATTATCCTTTCAATAAAGCCAAATTGATGGACCTTAAAACGATTTTCTTGTGTTTTATTTCAATTCGAAGTTCTATACCCCTAAAAAAAACACCCGTTACTAAGGGTATTCGTCTAAACGTGTAAATGCCTCGTATATGCGTAGACCTCGTAAATAACCCGGTTTTTTGATACAAAAATAAGAACGTTACGAGGCATTTACGCGTTTAGACGAATACCCAAATATGTATTTACATTGAGTAAATAAGGGCTTAGGTTTAAAATAGCTCATTGCTTAAATTACGGTTAAGTAAGGGTTAATCTTACGCTCTTATATATTTTCATTCCGTTACCATGCATTATCACATGTTTTCTTTGACCAAACTTCGCTAGCGCTGGCTCAGGCGAGTGAGCTTAAACAATACAACAGCGAGACAACATGGTTCGGTTCTATCTTTTATCACCCCCGCATAATTAGTTTAACAAGAATACGCTCCTGATGGTTCATAAGTTATGGCACTATTGAAGTAAATGAGCGATATGTACATACCATATACAGTCTGTCTAGTAGAAGCGTGATCGGCAAAATTTGCACATAGAGTGCCGTTATCAAAATAATTTGAATGCACCTTGGTAGCGACATCATTTTTGTAGTACGCATTGCAAAAACTGTGAGTTTCGTGAAACTATTACAAAGTGCACGTTGTTTTAAAAAATGAGTTCCGCGTACGAGAAGCGATTTGAAGCTGTATTTCTTTGTCTACACCCTATAGGGCCGAAAATGTCACGTTTAGCTGCAGCAAAATATATGAAGAAGTCGAAGTCATTCGTAACGAAGTGGACGAATCGGTATTTAGAAGTAAAAAATGTCGACGATTTGCCTGGGCGGGGCACTGAAAAAAAGACCTCACCAAAGCAGGACAAGAAGATCCTTGATTTGTTTGCGACGAAGCCGGGCTTATCGTTGCGTAAAGCTAAAGAAGTTGTAGAGAAAAGTGTTGTTAAAATATCGGTAGAGACGATTCGAAAACGTTTAGGCGCTAACGACGTCAAATACCGCAGCTGTCTTAAAAACCGTTGCTCTCATCATCACACGTTGAAAAAAGACTCGCCTGGGCCTGCGCCAATTCAGAACGGAATTGGAATAATGTAATATTCACGGATGAATCTTCATTTTGGGCAAATAGTAAGATAAATCGATCTTGGTGTACCGCTAACAATCGATTGCTCCAACGAACTGTTAAACACCCAGTGAAGGTCCATGTTTGAGGATGTTTCTCAGAAAAAGGATTTGGACACCTTTTCGTGTTTACCAGCAACTTGAATGCGGTTTTGATGAACAAAATTTATCAAACAGCTTTATTACCATCAGCTGCGAAGATGTTCGGGAGAAGAGGACACTCTTGGATTTTGCAAGAAGACAATGACCCCAAACATCGCAGTCGAATGTGTGCAGAGTGGAAACAGCAAAATGGTGTTGAGGTGTTAGATTGGCCTTCACAGTCGCCTGATGCCAATCCGATAGAAAATGTGTGGGCAATAGTAAAGCAGAAACTCAGAGGAAAAACGATATGGACAGCAAAACAGTTGTCAAGACAAATTCGGCTGATTTGGAAACGATTGCCTCGGCAACTTGCTCAGAACTTAGTGCAAAGTATGAGTCGGAGGTGTGAGGCCATAATAGCGAATGGCGGTGACTATACATGTTATTAAAAGTATTGCGTACAATAAATAATATAAACGTGTAAAATGTTGTTTATTTGAAACGAATCGGACAAATAGTTTCCAAGTTATGGCGATCACGCTTCTACTAGACCTACTGTACATACCTGGCTAGCCGGTAGTAATAATTAAAAATTGCAAAGTGGTTTTAATTCTCATTTATGCTCAAAGTGTATGTAGGTAGGCTAATATTGAAAAGTTTTGGATCCTCTTAAAGAGGTTTTGCTATGTGGTAATTTTATGATTGGTGGCCACTGTGGTCGAGTTGGTAGCGGTGCGTGCTATAACTCGATATGCCGGTGAGTTCGAGGTTCGAATCTCAGTCACGGCAAGCAAAATCTTAATCATAGAAAAATTCTTTTCTAATAGCGGTTACCCCTCGGCAGGCAATGGCAAACCTCCGAGGGTATTTCTGCCATGAAAAATCTTCTCATTGAATACATCTGCCGTTCGGAGTCGGCACAAAACTGTAGGTTCCTCCGTTTGTAGATAATATAAAGACGCACACCACAAATCGTAGGAGAAGTTCGGCCAAACACTGAGCTATATAGTGTAAGCGCCAAAAATTATTATTTATTTATTTATTACAAATTAACTATAATTGATTAAAACTATAATTAATGAAGCCCTAGCTGCCAGGGCTATCGGCTTACGTTACAAATACAATACACATACGTTTTGAAAAATTGAAGATCTGTTTAATATGTTTTTCAATTGGGTTACTAAGAATGTCTAAGGGGTTGTGGTGTTGGAAAATGCATGCTCTATGAGTTTTTAAAAAGGGACATTCACCAAGGATGTGGGAGATTGTTACGGTAGAATTTCGACAAAATTGACATGTTGGCGATGGTTAATTTTTGAGGTAGTGAGCGTGTGTGAGATTGGTGTGACCCAATCTTAGGCGAACGAAGCATCTGTCCATAGCAATGGTCGTGGACGTGGGTAGAATAATTTGAGATGTGTGTGTTGAACCTTTTGTAGAAATCGTTGTGGCTTGTCCATCTGATGGCTAGATTTACAAATATTGATTTGGATGACATTTTTGTCACACTTTTGTTTGAAAATGGCATAAACGAAATGAGAGGTGCTTTTATGGCTGATTTAGCGGCGGTATCAGCAAGCTCGTTTCCTGCGTGCCCTGGTATCCACATCAGTTTAACTCTATTATGTAGTTGTATTATAAGCTCATTTACAGCAGCTATTGGTTCTGATGGTTTGCGTTCTGATCTCGACAAAGAGATGGTATGTGTCGATTCTCTTTATCGGGTCTTTTCCCAAGGTCTGGCGTAATATAAATATCTGATCGATGGTAGTTTTACCAGGTCTAAAGCCACACTGATAAGGTCCATTGAGTGCATAGACGGTGGGCGTTCTTCCGACCATATTCCACAAATGAGCTCATGCATGTACTTAACCAGCTCCTCTCCGCCGTACTTGCTCTCTTTTTCTAACGAAAAATGTATCTTGCTTCCTTCTTTAACTCACGACAACGCTTCCGCACAGCTCGCGTTGCGTCCGATCGCAGTGTGGCCCCGCAGGCAGCGTCTTTACATTCCGTAGCGGCACGGCTTTTCTCGTTATACCTGTTGTTATTACGGGACCCTGAAATCTGATGGATTCTTCAACGGCGGTATGTAGACAGCGAGAAATAGTTTCACTGCTTGGAAACATCGTTCTGTTGATCATTGCTCTCGGAGAGAGGAGTGCAAGTCGGGTAGCAGCGAAGTGGGTGGCTATCAGTTGCGGTTGCAGCTTTCCGACGTCGAATTTTCCTTGCGTCATTTTGCGCGCGCTTTTTGCTGCTCAGAGGCGTTTGCGGATCTTAGCTGCAACAAGATAATAGTTCGAGCCGATGTTTTTCATTCTAAGCCCTGCGCACAACCATTTCTTAGGGCAAGGTAATACTTTCATATAGCGGTCCGCTTGCTCCAAGACAGACGCCCGCTCGCAGCCGCCACTCTTGGTGTACACACGCCTCACCAGGTTCGCCTTCTCACTTTAGCTCACTCCCAAACGGATGTTCGGGAGCTACCCAGAGGACACTTGGATGAAATCACCCGGAAGTCGAAAGCTGCTTGATCCGCACACAAAAGAATCGGTCTCGCACTTATGCACACGGACCCAACCTACACACATCCTTGCACACATATTCGTACAATCTTAGACGGAGTAAACATCATTGACTTCATGCTCCAGTCAAGCGAAAGGTGGGGAAAAATATGTGCTCTCGTATCGCGCATTCACATAGATCTTAGGCGTGCAGAGATGGCAAGACGTAGCCAACAACACAGGTAAAGGCGAGTAAGCTAACCAGCCCCGTGAGGTAATACCTCTTTTGGCAGTTCCGCGGGGAGAGTGGTCGTGGTGGAGAGAGTTTAGTAACGTAGGTGTAGTCAAGAGACTGCAAGTCGTGCATGCTGCTATGGGAATAGCAGTATTCATGAGAGTTTTCTCTTCACGGGAGTTCCCCAAAAAAACAATAAAAAAAAAAAAAAACACATATCCTTGTCTCCAAAAATTTACATCGTTGTACATTCAATGACATCGAGATCAAGGGTCGCCACAAAGAAAAAATTATCTATGCCTAAATTAGAATTGTGTGGAGCACAATTACGGTCCGAACTTTATTCTAAAAGACGGTACCCAGCATAACGTATCTGTCTACATTAGTAAGAAATCGTATTTCTAAAATTGAAAAGCAAATAATGGGTCAACTGCCTGTCGATCAGTTTACTCCATCGAGACCATTAGCAAGATGCGGAGTAGACTTTTGCGGTCCTGTCAATAAGTACCTACTCATTCGAGGCAAGGTGCCTTACAAAAGCTACATCACAATTTTCATGTTATTTTCGACGAAAGCAGGGCACGTTGAAGTTGTGTCCGACGTTACCGATACGTTTATCGCTGATATAAAACGATTAGTAGCCAGGCGTGGGCTCCCGTCCGATACATTATGCGATAATGTTACTAATTTTGTTGGAGCCAGCAAAAAATTAGTGGCACTCGAGCCGCAGTTGCTTAGAAACTGGACTAAGCCATCACAAAATGTGTTAGTGGGACAGATGGTTATTATGCACGACAACAATTTACCACCACAGTGTTAGATACTCGTCGGTCGGATCGAAAGGACCATACGTGGAAAAGACAACCAAGTACGCGTGGCTGATGTTCGCACCGCAAGGGGAGTTATTCGCCGCCCATACATAAACTGACATTATTATCAGTTGTTTGAAAACTCCACGTACTTTGAACGGGGCCACGATGTTGGGTCAGATGTGTCGTCCCTGGTTTATACTTAAAAATATATTGTATAATTTACATAAACTTTGTTTTTTTTACAGGTTTGTTTTTCGAATAGAGATAAAACTGGCATTTTGTGGTCAAATCTGGCAACTCTAATGTCATTTATGTTCAGTTTGGTTTGCCATTTCATCATGAACAGGTTGACAAAAGAACAACGCTTGCAAATCGTGCAAATTTATTTCGAAAATAATGGTTCAGTTCGCGAAGTTTACAGTGAGCTCCGTCCATTTTATGGTCGACATAATCGTCCATCAGAGCAATTAATTCGGTTAACCATGGATCGTTTTCGCACTACGTTTACTCTATGTGATAATACGCATCCGCAGAGACGTCGAACAGTGCGCACCGAAGAAACAATTGCCGCTGTAGAGCAAAGTGTTGAAGAGGACCCGAATGAATCGATTCGCCACCGTGCACAGCAATTGGAGCTTTGTCCATCAACTTTATGGAAGATTTTGCGCAAAGATCTTGGCTTGCGACCTTACAAGATCCAGCTTGTGCAAGAATTAAAGCCGCGAGACCATGCAATGCGTCGTGATTTTGGTGTATGGGCCGAAAATGAGATTGATCTCGATGCTGATTTTCATCGCAAAATTTTGTTCAGTGATGAGGCTCATTTTTGGTTGAATGGCTACGTCAACAAGCAAAATTGCCGCATTTGGAGTGAAGAGAATCCACATGAGACCCTTGAAACGCCATTACATCCACAAAAACTGACTGTTTGGTGTGCTCTATGGGCTGGTGGAGTCATTGGGCCATACTTCTTCCGCAATAATGCTGGAGAGGCAGTTACCGTTAATGGAGACCGGTATAGAGCCATGATAACCGACTATTTTGTTCCCGAATTGGATGGCATGAATGTGGATGAGTTGTGGTTCCAACAAGACGGCGCTACATGCCACACAGCGCACGTCACAATCGATTTATTGAAGGAAACATTCGCTGAGCGCATAATTTCGCGGAATGGACCTGTCAATTGGCCACCAAGATCGTGTGATTTGACACCATTGGATTATTTTCTTTGGGGATATGTGAAGTCGCTCGTCTACACCAACAAACCAGAAACGTTAGGGGAATTGGAAGCCAACATTCGTGGCGTTATTGCCGACATACGGCCCCATATGCTCGAAAATGTGGTTGAAAATTAGACCTGTAGAATTGGCTTTATTCAAGCCAGCCGCGGCGGCCACATGCCCGAAATCATATTTAAACATTAATGGCATAAAATTATCCTTTCAATAAAGCCAAATTGATGGACCTTAAAACGATTTTCTTGTGTTTTATTTCAATTCGAAGTTCTATACCCCTAAAAAAAACACCCGTTACTAAGGGTATTCGTCTAAACGCGTAAATGCCTCGTATATGCGTAGACCTCGTAAATAACCCGGTTTTTTGATACAAAAATAAGAACGTTACGAGGCATTTACGCGTTTAGACGAATACCCAAATATGTATTTACATTGAGTAAATAAGGGCTTAGGTTTAAAATAGCTCATTGCTTAAATTACGGTTAAGTAAGGGTTAATCTTACGCTCTTATATATTTTCATTCCGTTACCATGCATTATCACATGTTTTCTTTGACCAAACTTCGCTAGCGCTGGCTCAGGCGAGTGAGCTTAAACAATACAACAGCGAGACAACATGGTTCGGTTCTATCTTTTATCACCCCCGCATAATTAGTTTAACAAGAATACGCTCCTGATGGTTCATAAGTTATGGCACTATTGAAGTAAATGAGCGATATGTACATACCATATACATACCTGGCTAGCCGGTAGTAATAATTAAAAATTGCAAAGTGGTTTTAATTCTCATTTATGCTCAAAGTGTATGTAGGTAGGCTAATATTGAAAAGTTTTGGATCCTCTTAAAGAGGTTTTGCTATGTGGTAATTTTATGATTGGTGGCCACTGTGGTCGAGTTGGTAGCGGTGCGTGCTATAACTCGATATGCCGGTGAGTTCGAGGTTCGAATCTCAGTCACGGCAAGCAAAATCTTAATCATAGAAAAATTCTTTTCTAATAGCGGTTACCCCTCGGCAGGCAATGGCAAACCTCCGAGGGTATTTCTGCCATGAAAAATCTTCTCATTGAATACATCTGCCGTTCGGAGTCGGCACAAAACTGTAGGTTCCTCCGTTTGTAGATAATATAAAGACGCACACCACAAATCGTAGGAGAAGTTCGGCCAAACACTGAGCTATATAGTGTAAGCGCCAAAAATTATTATTTATTTATTTATTACAAATTAACTATAATTGATTAAAACTATAATTAATGAAGCCCTAGCTGCCAGGGCTATCGGCTTACGTTACAAATACAATACACATACGTTTTGAAAAATTGAAGATCTGTTTAATATGTTTTTCAATTGGGTTACTAAGAATGTCTAAGGGGTTGTGGTGTTGGAAAATGCATGCTCTATGAGTTTTTAAAAAGGGACATTCACCAAGGATGTGGGAGATTGTTACGGTAGAATTTCGACAAAATTGACATGTTGGCGATGGTTAATTTTTGAGGTAGTGAGCGTGTGTGAGATTGGTGTGACCCAATCTTAGGCGAACGAAGCATCTGTCCATAGCAATGGTCGTGGACGTGGGTAGAATAATTTGAGATGTGTGTGTTGAACCTTTTGTAGAAATCGTTGTGGCTTGTCCATCTGATGGCTAGATTTACAAATATTGATTTGGATGACATTTTTGTCACACTTTTGTTTGAAAATGGCATAAACGAAATGAGAGGTGCTTTTATGGCTGATTTAGCGGCGGTATCAGCAAGCTCGTTTCCTGCGTGCCCTGGTATCCACATCAGTTTAACTCTATTATGTAGTTGTATTATAAGCTCATTTACAGCAGCTATTGGTTCTGATGGTTTGCGTTCTGATCTCGACAAAGAGATGGTATGTGTCGATTCTCTTTATCGGGTCTTTTCCCAAGGTCTGGCGTAATATAAATATCTGATCGATGGTAGTTTTACCAGGTCTAAAGCCACACTGATAAGGTCCATTGAGTGCATAGACGGTGGGCGTTCTTCCGACCATATTCCACAAATGAGCTCATGCATGTACTTAACCAGCTCCTCTCCGCCGTACTTGCTCTCTTTTTCTAACGAAAAATGTATCTTGCTTCCTTCTTTAACTCACGACAACGCTTCCGCACAGCTCGCGTTGCGTCCGATCGCAGTGTGGCCCCGCAGGCAGCGTCTTTACATTCCGTAGCGGCACGGCTTTTCTCGTTATACCTGTTGTTATTACGGGACCCTGAAATCTGATGGATTCTTCAACGGCGGTATGTAGACAGCGAGAAATAGTTTCACTGCTTGGAAACATCGTTCTGTTGATCATTGCTCTCGGAGAGAGGAGTGCAAGTCGGGTAGCAGCGAAGTGGGTGGCTATCAGTTGCGGTTGCAGCTTTCCGACGTCGAATTTTCCTTGCGTCATTTTGCGCGCGCTTTTTGCTGCTCAGAGGCGTTTGCGGATCTTAGCTGCAACAAGATAATAGTTCGAGCCGATGTTTTTCATTCTAAGCCCTGCGCACAACCATTTCTTAGGGCAAGGGAATACTTTCATATAGCGGTCCGCTTGCTCCAAGACAGACGCCCGCTCGCAGCCGCCACTCTTGGTGTACACACGCCTCACCAGGTTCGCCTTCTCACTTTAGCTCACTCCCAAACGGATGTTCGGGAGCTACCCAGAGGACACTTGGATGAAATCACCCGGAAGTCGAAAGCTGCTTGATCCGCACACAAAAGAATCGGTCTCGCACTTATGCACACGGACCCAACCTACACACATCCTTGCACACATATTCGTACAATCTTAGACGGAGTAAACATCATTGACTTCATGCTCCAGTCAAGCGAAAGGTGGGGAAAAATATGTGCTCTCGTATCGCGCATTCACATAGATCTTAGGCGTGCAGAGATGGCAAGACGTAGCCAACAACACAGGTAAAGGCGAGTAAGCTAACCAGCCCCGTGAGGTAATACCTCTTTTGGCAGTTCCGCGGGGAGAGTGGTCGTGGTGGAGAGAGTTTAGTAACGTAGGTGTAGTCAAGAGACTGCAAGTCGTGCATGCTGCTATGGGAATAGCAGTATTCATGAGAGTTTTCTCTTCACGGGAGTTCCCCAAAAAAACAATAAAAAAAAAAAAAACACATATCCTTGTCTCCAAAAATTTACATCGTTGTACATTCAATGACATCGAGATCAAGGGTCGCCCCAAAGAAAAAATTATCTATGCCTAAATTAGAATTGTGTGGAGCACAATTACGGTCCGAACTTTATTCTAAAAGACGGTACCCAGCATAACGTATCTGTCTACATTAGTAAGAAATCGTATTTCTAAAATTGAAAAGCAAATAATGGGTCAACTGCCTGTCGATCAGTTTACTCCATCGAGACCATTAGCAAGATGCGGAGTAGACTTTTGCGGTCCTGTCAATAAGTACCTACTCATTCGAGGCAAGGTGCCTTACAAAAGCTACATCACAATTTTCATGTTATTTTCGACGAAAGCAGGGCACGTTGAAGTTGTGTCCGACTTATCCGATACGTTTATCGCTGATATAAAACGATTAGTAGCCAGGCGTGGGCTCCCGTCCGATACATTATGCGATAATGTTACTAATTTTGTTGGAGCCAGCAACAAATTAGTGGCACTCGAGCCGCAGTTGCTTAGTAACTGGACTAAGCCATCACAAAATGTGTTAGTGGGACAGATGGTTATTATGCACGACAACAATTTACCACCACAGTGTTAGATACTCGTCGGTCGGATCGAAAGGACCATACGTGGAAAAGACAACCAAGTACGCGTGGCTGATGTTCGCACCGCAAGGGGAGTTATTCGCCGCCCATACATAAACTGACATTATTATCAGTTGTTTGAAAACTCCACGTACTTTGAACGGGGCCACGATGTTGGGTCAGATGTGTCGTCCCTGGTTTATACTTAAAAATATATTGTATAATTTACATAAACTTTTATACTAAGGGTATTCGTCTAAACGCGTAAATGCCTCGTATATGCGTAGACCTCGTAAATAACCCGGTTTTTTGATACAAAAATAAGAACGTTACGAGGCATTTACGCGTTAGACGAATACCCAAATATGTATTTACATTGAGTAAATAAGGGCTTAGGTTTAAAATAGCTCATTGCTTAAATTACGGTTAAGTAAGGGTTAATCTTACGCTCTTATATATTTTCATTCCGTTACCATTCATTATCACATGTTTTCTTTGACCAAACTTCGCTAGCGCTGGCTCAGGCGAGTGAGCTTAAACAATACAACAGCGAGACAACATGGTTCGGTTCTATCTTTTATCACCCCCGCATAATTAGTTTAACAAGAATACGCTCCTGATGGTTCATAAGTTATGGCACTATTGAAGTAAATGAGCGATATGTACATACCATATACATACCTGGCTAGCCGGTAGTAATAATTAAAAATTGCAAAGTGGTTTTAATTCTCATTTATGCTCAAAGTGTATATAGGTAGGCTAATATTGAAAAGTTTTGGCTCCTCTTAAAGAGGTTTTGCTATGTGGTAATTTTATGATTGGTGGCCGCTGTGGTCGAGTTGGTAGCGGTGCGTGCTATAACTCGATATGCCGGTGAGTTCGAGGTTCGAACCTCAGTCACGGCAAGCAAAATCTTAATCATAGAAAAAGTCTTTTCTAATAGCGGTCACCCCTCGGCAGGCAATGGCAAACCTCCGAGGGTATTTCTGCCATGAAAAATCTTCTGATTAAATACATCTGCCGTTCGGAGTCGGCACAAAACTGTAGGTCCCTCCATTTGTAGATAATATAAAGACGCACACAACAAATCGTAGGAGAAGTTCGGCCAAACATTGAGCTATATAGTGTGAGCGCCAAAAATTATTATTTATTTATTTATTACAAATTAACTATAATTGATTAAAACTATAATTAATGAAGCACTAGCTGCCAGGGCTATCGGCTTACGTTACAAATACAATACATATACGTTTTGCAAAAATCGAAGATCTGTTTAATATTTTTTTCAATTGGGTTACTAAGAATGTCTAAGGGGTTGTGGTGTTGGAAAATGGATGCTCTATGAGTTTTTAAAAAGGGACATTCAGCAAGGATGTGGGAGATTGTTATGGTAGAATTTCGACAAAATTGACATGTTGGCGATGGTTAATTTTTGAGGTAGTGAGCGTGTGTGAGATTGGTGTGACCCAATCTTAGGCGAACGAAGCATCTGTTCATAGCAATGGTCGTGGACGTGGGTATAGTAATTTGAGATGTGTGTGTTGAACCCTTTGTAGAAATCGTTGTGGCTTGTCCATCTGATGGCTAGATTTACAAATATTGATTTGGATGACATTTTTGTCACACTTTTGTTTGAAAATGGCATAAACGAAATAAGAGTTGCTTTTATGGCTGATTTTGCGGCGGTATCAGCAAGCTCGTTTCCTGCGTGCCCTGGTATCCACATCAGTTTAACTCTATTATGTAGTTGTATTATAAGCTCATTTACAGCAGCTATTGGTTCTGATGGTTTGCGTTCTGATCTCGACAAAGAGATGGTATGTGTCGATTCTCTTTATCGGGTCTTTTCCCAAGGTCTGGCGTAATGTGAATATCTGATCGATGGTAGTTTTACCAGGTCTAAAGCCACACTGATAAGGTCAATTTAATTCATTGACGGTGGGCGTTCTTCCGACCTTATTCCAGAAATGAGCTCATGCATGCATGTACTTAACCAGCTCCTCTCCGCCGTACTTGCTCTCTTTTTCTAACGAAAAATGTATCTTGCTTCCTTCTTTAACTCACGACAACGCTTCCGCACAGCTCGCGTTGCGTCCGATCGCAGTGTGGCCCCGCAGGCAGCGTCTTTACATTCCGTATCGGCACGGCTTTTCTCGTTATACCTGTTGTTATTACGGGACCCTGAAATCTGATGGATTCTTCAACGGCGGTATGTAGACAGCGAGAAATAGTTTCACTGCTTGGAAACATCGTTCTGTTGATCATTGCTCTCGGAGAGAGGAGTGCAAGTCGGGTAGCAGCGAAGTGGGTGGCTATCAGTTGCGGTTGCAGCTTTCCGACGTCGAATTTTCCTTGCGTCATTTTGCGCGCGCTTTTTGCTGCTCAGAGGCGTTTGCGGATCTTAGCTGCAACAAGATAATAGTTCGAGCCGATGTTTTTCATTCTAAGCCCTGCGCACAACCATTTCTTAGGGCAAGGGAATACTTTCATATAGCGGTCCGCTTGCTCCAAGACAGACGCCCGCTCGCAGCCGCCACTCTTGGTGTACACACGCCTCACCAGGTTCGCCTTCTCACTTTAGCTCACTCCCAAACGGATGTTCGGGAGCTACCCAGAGGACACTTGGATGAAATCACCCGGAAGTCGAAAGCTGCTTGATCCGCACACAAAAGAATCGGTCTCGCACTTATGCACACGGACCCAACCTACACACATCCTTGCACACATATTCGTACAATCTTAGACGGAGTAAACATCATTGACTTCATGCTCCAGTCAAGCGAAAGGTGGGGAAAAATATGTGCTCTCGTATCGCGCATTCACATAGATCTTAGGCGTGCAGAGATGGCAAGACGTAGCCAACAACACAGGTAAAGAGCGAGTAAGCTAACCAGCCCCGTGAGGTAATACCTCTTTTGGCAGTTCCGCGGGGAGAGTGGTCGTGGTGGAGAGAGTTTAGTAACGTAGGTGTAGTCAAGAGACTGCAAGTCGTGCATGCTGCTATGGGAATAGCAGTATTCATGAGAGTTTTCTCTTCACGGGAGTTCCCCAAAAAAACAATAAAAAAAAAAAAAACACATATCCTTGTCTCCAAAAATTTACATCGTTGTACATTCAATGACATCGAGATCAAGGGTCGCCCCAAAGAAAAAATTATCTATGCCTAAATTAGAATTGTGTGGAGCACAATTACGGTCCGAACTTTATTCTAAAAGACGGTACCCAGCATAACGTATCTGTCTACATTAGTAAGAAATCGTATTTCTGAAATTGAAAAGCAAATAATGGGTCAACTGCCTGTCGATCGGTTTACTCCATCGAGACCATTAGCAAGATGCGGAGTAGACTTTTGCGGTCCTGTCAATAAGTACCTACTCATTCGAGGCAAGGTGCCTTACAAAAGCTACATCACAATTTTCATGTTATTTTCGACGAAAGCAGGGCACGTTGAAGTTGTGTCCGACGTTACCGATACGTTTATCGCTGATATAAAACGATTAGTAGCCAGGCGTGGGCTCCCGTCCGATACATTATGCGATAATGTTACTAATTTTGTTGGAGCCAGCAAAAAATTAGTGGCACTCGAGCCGCAGTTGCTTAGAAACTGGACTAAGCCATCACAAAATGTGTTAGTGGGACAGATGGTTATTATGCACGACAACAATTTACCACCACAGTGTTAGATACTCGTCGGTCGGATCGAAAGGACCATACGTGGAAAAGACAACCAAGTACGCGTGGCTGATGTTCGCACCGCAAGGGGAGTTATTCGCCGCCCATACATAAACTGACATTATTATCAGTTGTTTGAAAACTCCACGTACTTTGAACGGGGCCACGATGTTGGGTCAGATGTGTCGTCCCTGGTTTATACTTAAAAATATATTGTATAATTTACATAAACTTTGTTTTTTTTACAGGTTTGTTTTTCGAATAGAGATAAAACTGGCATTTTGTGGTCAAATCTGGCAACTCTAATGTCATTTATGTTCAGTTTGGTTTGCCATTTCATCATGAACAGGTTGACAAAAGAACAACGCTTGCAAATCGTGCAAATTTATTTCGAAAATAATGGTTCAGTTCGCGAAGTTTACAGTGAGCTCCGTCCATTTTATGGTCGACATAATCGTCCATCAGAGCAATTAATTCGGTTAACCATGGATCGTTTTCGCACTACGTTTACTCTATGTGATAATACGCATCCGCAGAGACGTCGAACAGTGCGCACCGAAGAAACAATTGCCGCTGTAGAGCAAAGTGTTGAAGAGGACCCGAATGAATCGATTCGCCACCGTGCACAGCAATTGGAGCTTTGTCCATCAACTTTATGGAAGATTTTGCGCAAAGATCTTGGCTTGCGACCTTACAAGATCCAGCTTGTGCAAGAATTAAAGCCGCGAGACCATGCAATGCGTCGTGATTTTGGTGTATGGGCCGAAAATGAGATTGATCTCGATGCTGATTTTCATCGCAAAATTTTGTTCAGTGATGAGGCTCATTTTTGGTTGAATGGCTACGTCAACAAGCAAAATTGCCGCATTTGGAGTGAAGAGAATCCACATGAGACCCTTGAAACGCCATTACATCCACAAAAACTGACTGTTTGGTGTGCTCTATGGGCTGGTGGAGTCATTGGGCCATACTTCTTCCGCAATAATGCTGGAGAGGCAGTTACCGTTAATGGAGACCGGTATAGAGCCATGATAACCGACTATTTTGTTCCCGAATTGGATGGCATGAATGTGGATGAGTTGTGGTTCCAACAAGACGGCGCTACATGCCACACAGCGCACGTCACAATCGATTTATTGAAGGAAACATTCGCTGAGCGCATAATTTCGCGGAATGGACCTGTCAATTGGCCACCAAGATCGTGTGATTTGACACCATTGGATTATTTTCTTTGGGGATATGTGAAGTCGCTCGTCTACACCAACAAACCAGAAACGTTAGGGGAATTGGAAGCCAACATTCGTGGCGTTATTGCCGACATACGGCCCCATATGCTCGAAAATGTGGTTGAAAATTAGACCTGTAGAATTGGCTTTATTCAAGCCAGCCGCGGCGGCCACATGCCCGAAATCATATTTAAACATTAATGGCATAAAATTATCCTTTCAATAAAGCCAAATTGATGGACCTTAAAACGATTTTCTTGTGTTTTATTTCAATTCGAAGTTCTATACCCCTAAAAAAAACACCCGTTACTAAGGGTATTCGTCTAAACGTGTAAATGCCTCGTATATGCGTAGACCTCGTAAATAACCCGGTTTTTTGATACAAAAATAAGAACGTTACGAGGCATTTACGCGTTTAGACGAATACCCAAATATGTATTTACATTGAGTAAATAAGGGCTTAGGTTTAAAATAGCTCATTGCTTAAATTACGGTTAAGTAAGGGTTAATCTTACGCTCTTATATATTTTCATTCCGTTACCATGCATTATCACATGTTTTCTTTGACCAAACTTCGCTAGCGCTGGCTCAGGCGAGTGAGCTTAAACAATACAACAGCGAGACAACATGGTTCGGTTCTATCTTTTATCACCCCCGCATAATTAGTTTAACAAGAATACGCTCCTGATGGTTCATAAGTTATGGCACTATTGAAGTAAATGAGCGATATGTACATACCATATACATACCTGGCTAGCCGGTAGTAATAATTAAAAATTGCAAAGTGGTTTTAATTCTCATTTATGCTCAAAGTGTATGTAGGTAGGCTAATATTGAAAAGTTTTGGATCCTCTTAAAGAGGTTTTGCTATGTGGTAATTTTATGATTGGTGGCCACTGTGGTCGAGTTGGTAGCGGTGCGTGCTATAACTCGATATGCCGGTGAGTTCGAGGTTCGAATCTCAGTCACGGCAAGCAAAATCTTAATCATAGAAAAATTCTTTTCTAATAGCGGTTACCCCTCGGCAGGCAATGGCAAACCTCCGAGGGTATTTCTGCCATGAAAAATCTTCTCATTGAATACATCTGCCGTTCGGAGTCGGCACAAAACTGTAGGTTCCTCCGTTTGTAGATAATATAAAGACGCACACCACAAATCGTAGGAGAAGTTCGGCCAAACACTGAGCTATATAGTGTAAGCGCCAAAAATTATTATTTATTTATTTATTACAAATTAACTATAATTGATTAAAACTATAATTAATGAAGCCCTAGCTGCCAGGGCTATCGGCTTACGTTACAAATACAATACACATACGTTTTGAAAAATTGAAGATCTGTTTAATATGTTTTTCAATTGGGTTACTAAGAATGTCTAAGGGGTTGTGGTGTTGGAAAATGCATGCTCTATGAGTTTTTAAAAAGGGACATTCACCAAGGATGTGGGAGATTGTTACGGTAGAATTTCGACAAAATTGACATGTTGGCGATGGTTAATTTTTGAGGTAGTGAGCGTGTGTGAGATTGGTGTGACCCAATCTTAGGCGAACGAAGCATCTGTCCATAGCAATGGTCGTGGACGTGGGTAGAATAATTTGAGATGTGTGTGTTGAACCTTTTGTAGAAATCGTTGTGGCTTGTCCATCTGATGGCTAGATTTACAAATATTGATTTGGATGACATTTTTGTCACACTTTTGTTTGAAAATGGCATAAACGAAATGAGAGGTGCTTTTATGGCTGATTTAGCGGCGGTATCAGCAAGCTCGTTTCCTGCGTGCCCTGGTATCCACATCAGTTTAACTCTATTATGTAGTTGTATTATAAGCTCATTTACAGCAGCTATTGGTTCTGATGGTTTGCGTTCTGATCTCGACAAAGAGATGGTATGTGTCGATTCTCTTTATCGGGTCTTTTCCCAAGGTCTGGCGTAATATAAATATCTGATCGATGGTAGTTTTACCAGGTCTAAAGCCACACTGATAAGGTCCATTGAGTGCATAGACGGTGGGCGTTCTTCCGACCATATTCCACAAATGAGCTCATGCATGTACTTAACCAGCTCCTCTCCGCCGTACTTGCTCTCTTTTTCTAACGAAAAATGTATCTTGCTTCCTTCTTTAACTCACGACAACGCTTCCGCACAGCTCGCGTTGCGTCCGATCGCAGTGTGGCCCCGCAGGCAGCGTCTTTACATTCCGTAGCGGCACGGCTTTTCTCGTTATACCTGTTGTTATTACGGGACCCTGAAATCTGATGGATTCTTCAACGGCGGTATGTAGACAGCGAGAAATAGTTTCACTGCTTGGAAACATCGTTCTGTTGATCATTGCTCTCGGAGAGAGGAGTGCAAGTCGGGTAGCAGCGAAGTGGGTGGCTATCAGTTGCGGTTGCAGCTTTCCGACGTCGAATTTTCCTTGCGTCATTTTGCGCGCGCTTTTTGCTGCTCAGAGGCGTTTGCGGATCTTAGCTGCAACAAGATAATAGTTCGAGCCGATGTTTTTCATTCTAAGCCCTGCGCACAACCATTTCTTAGGGCAAGGGAATACTTTCATATAGCGGTCCGCTTGCTCCAAGACAGACGCCCGCTCGCAGCCGCCACTCTTGGTGTACACACGCCTCACCAGGTTCGCCTTCTCACTTTAGCTCACTCCCAAACGGATGTTCGGGAGCTACCCAGAGGACACTTGGATGAAATCACCCGGAAGTCGAAAGCTGCTTGATCCGCACACAAAAGAATCGGTCTCGCACTTATGCACACGGACCCAACCTACACACATCCTTGCACACATATTCGTACAATCTTAGACGGAGTAAACATCATTGACTTCATGCTCCAGTCAAGCGAAAGGTGGGGAAAAATATGTGCTCTCGTATCGCGCATTCACATAGATCTTAGGCGTGCAGAGATGGCAAGACGTAGCCAACAACACAGGTAAAGGCGAGTAAGCTAACCAGCCCCGTGAGGTAATACCTCTTTTGGCAGTTCCGCGGGGAGAGTGGTCGTGGTGGAGAGAGTTTAGTAACGTAGGTGTAGTCAAGAGACTGCAAGTCGTGCATGCTGCTATGGGAATAGCAGTATTCATGAGAGTTTTCTCTTCACGGGAGTTCCCCAAAAAAACAATAAAAAAAAAAAAAACACATATCCTTGTCTCCAAAAATTTACATCGTTGTACATTCAATGACATCGAGATCAAGGGTCGCCCCAAAGAAAAAATTATCTATGCCTAAATTAGAATTGTGTGGAGCACAATTACGGTCCGAACTTTATTCTAAAAGACGGTACCCAGCATAACGTATCTGTCTACATTAGTAAGAAATCGTATTTCTAAAATTGAAAAGCAAATAATGGGTCAACTGCCTGTCGATCAGTTTACTCCATCGAGACCATTAGCAAGATGCGGAGTAGACTTTTGCGGTCCTGTCAATAAGTACCTACTCATTCGAGGCAAGGTGCCTTACAAAAGCTACATCACAATTTTCATGTTATTTTCGACGAAAGCAGGGCACGTTGAAGTTGTGTCCGACTTATCCGATACGTTTATCGCTGATATAAAACGATTAGTAGCCAGGCGTGGGCTCCCGTCCGATACATTATGCGATAATGTTACTAATTTTGTTGGAGCCAGCAACAAATTAGTGGCACTCGAGCCGCAGTTGCTTAGTAACTGGACTAAGCCATCACAAAATGTGTTAGTGGGACAGATGGTTATTATGCACGACAACAATTTACCACCACAGTGTTAGATACTCGTCGGTCGGATCGAAAGGACCATACGTGGAAAAGACAACCAAGTACGCGTGGCTGATGTTCGCACCGCAAGGGGAGTTATTCGCCGCCCATACATAAACTGACATTATTATCAGTTGTTTGAAAACTCCACGTACTTTGAACGGGGCCACGATGTTGGGTCAGATGTGTCGTCCCTGGTTTATACTTAAAAATATATTGTATAATTTACATAAACTTTTATACTAAGGGTATTCGTCTAAACGCGTAAATGCCTCGTATATGCGTAGACCTCGTAAATAACCCGGTTTTTTGATACAAAAATAAGAACGTTACGAGGCATTTACGCGTTTAGACGAATACCCAAATATGTATTTACATTGAGTAAATAAGGGCTTAGGTTTAAAATAGCTCATTGCTTAAATTACGGTTAAGTAAGGGTTAATCTTACGCTCTTATATATTTTCATTCCGTTACCATGCATTATCACATGTTTTCTTTGACCAAACTTCGCTAGCGCTGGCTCAGGCGAGTGAGCTTAAACAATACAACAGCGAGACAACATGGTTCGGTTCTATCTTTTATCACCCCCGCATAATTAGTTTAACAAGAATACGCTCCTGATGGTTCATAAGTTATGGCACTATTGAAGTAAATGAGCGATATGTACATACCATATACATACCTGGCTAGCCGGTAGTAATAATTAAAAATTGCAAAGTGGTTTTAATTCTCATTTATGCTCAAAGTGTATGTAGGTAGGCTAATATTGAAAAGTTTTGGATCCTCTTAAAGAGGTTTTGCTATGTGGTAATTTTATGATTGGTGGCCACTGTGGTCGAGTTGGTAGCGGTGCGTGCTATAACTCGATATGCCGGTGAGTTCGAGGTTCGAATCTCAGTCACGGCAAGCAAAATCTTAATCATAGAAAAATTCTTTTCTAATAGCGGTTACCCCTCGGCAGGCAATGGCAAACCTCCGAGGGTATTTCTGCCATGAAAAATCTTCTCATTGAATACATCTGCCGTTCGGAGTCGGCACAAAACTGTAGGTTCCTCCGTTTGTAGATAATATAAAGACGCACACCACAAATCGTAGGAGAAGTTCGGCCAAACACTGAGCTATATAGTGTAAGCGCCAAAAATTATTATTTATTTATTTATTACAAATTAACTATAATTGATTAAAACTATAATTAATGAAGCCCTAGCTGCCAGGGCTATCGGCTTACGTTACAAATACAATACACATACGTTTTGAAAAATTGAAGATCTGTTTAATATGTTTTTCAATTGGGTTACTAAGAATGTCTAAGGGGTTGTGGTGTTGGAAAATGCATGCTCTATGAGTTTTTAAAAAGGGACATTCACCAAGGATGTGGGAGATTGTTACGGTAGAATTTCGACAAAATTGACATGTTGGCGATGGTTAATTTTTGAGGTAGTGAGCGTGTGTGAGATTGGTGTGACCCAATCTTAGGCGAACGAAGCATCTGTCCATAGCAATGGTCGTGGACGTGGGTAGAATAATTTGAGATGTGTGTGTTGAACCTTTTGTAGAAATCGTTGTGGCTTGTCCATCTGATGGCTAGATTTACAAATATTGATTTGGATGACATTTTTGTCACACTTTTGTTTGAAAATGGCATAAACGAAATGAGAGGTGCTTTTATGGCTGATTTAGCGGCGGTATCAGCAAGCTCGTTTCCTGCGTGCCCTGGTATCCACATCAGTTTAACTCTATTATGTAGTTGTATTATAAGCTCATTTACAGCAGCTATTGGTTCTGATGGTTTGCGTTCTGATCTCGACAAAGAGATGGTATGTGTCGATTCTCTTTATCGGGTCTTTTCCCAAGGTCTGGCGTAATATAAATATCTGATCGATGGTAGTTTTACCAGGTCTAAAGCCACACTGATAAGGTCCATTGAGTGCATAGACGGTGGGCGTTCTTCCGACCATATTCCACAAATGAGCTCATGCATGTACTTAACCAGCTCCTCTCCGCCGTACTTGCTCTCTTTTTCTAACGAAAAATGTATCTTGCTTCCTTCTTTAACTCACGACAACGCTTCCGCACAGCTCGCGTTGCGTCCGATCGCAGTGTGGCCCCGCAGGCAGCGTCTTTACATTCCGTAGCGGCACGGCTTTTCTCGTTATACCTGTTGTTATTACGGGACCCTGAAATCTGATGGATTCTTCAACGGCGGTATGTAGACAGCGAGAAATAGTTTCACTGCTTGGAAACATCGTTCTGTTGATCATTGCTCTCGGAGAGAGGAGTGCAAGTCGGGTAGCAGCGAAGTGGGTGGCTATCAGTTGCGGTTGCAGCTTTCCGACGTCGAATTTTCCTTGCGTCATTTTGCGCGCGCTTTTTGCTGCTCAGAGGCGTTTGCGGATCTTAGCTGCAACAAGATAATAGTTCGAGCCGATGTTTTTCATTCTAAGCCCTGCGCACAACCATTTCTTAGGGCAAGGGAATACTTTCATATAGCGGTCCGCTTGCTCCAAGACAGACGCCCGCTCGCAGCCGCCACTCTTGGTGTACACACGCCTCACCAGGTTCGCCTTCTCACTTTAGCTCACTCCCAAACGGATGTTCGGGAGCTACCCAGAGGACACTTGGATGAAATCACCCGGAAGTCGAAAGCTGCTTGATCCGCACACAAAAGAATCGGTCTCGCACTTATGCACACGGACCCAACCTACACACATCCTTGCACACATATTCGTACAATCTTAGACGGAGTAAACATCATTGACTTCATGCTCCAGTCAAGCGAAAGGTGGGGAAAAATATGTGCTCTCGTATCGCGCATTCACATAGATCTTAGGCGTGCAGAGATGGCAAGACGTAGCCAACAACACAGGTAAAGGCGAGTAAGCTAACCAGCCCCGTGAGGTAATACCTCTTTTGGCAGTTCCGCGGGGAGAGTGGTCGTGGTGGAGAGAGTTTAGTAACGTAGGTGTAGTCAAGAGACTGCAAGTCGTGCATGCTGCTATGGGAATAGCAGTATTCATGAGAGTTTTCTCTTCACGGGAGTTCCCCAAAAAAACAATAAAAAAAAAAAAAAAACACATATCCTTGTCTCCAAAAATTTACATCGTTGTACATTCAATGACATCGAGATCAAGGGTCGCCCCAAAGAAAAAATTATCTATGCCTAAATTAGAATTGTGTGGAGCACAATTACGGTCCGAACTTTATTCTAAAAGACGGTACCCAGCATAACGTATCTGTCTACATTAGTAAGAAATCGTATTTCTAAAATTGAAAAGCAAATAATGGGTCAACTGCCTGTCGATCAGTTTACTCCATCGAGACCATTAGCAAGATGCGGAGTAGACTTTTGCGGTCCTGTCAATAAGTACCTACTCATTCGAGGCAAGGTGCCTTACAAAAGCTACATCACAATTTTCATGTTATT
This sequence comes from Philophylla caesio, assembly GCA_963971545.1. NCBI lineage: Eukaryota > Metazoa > Arthropoda > Insecta > Diptera > Tephritidae > Philophylla > Philophylla caesio. The sequence continues at coordinate 65,544,397 of OZ020606.1, forward strand.
TTCGACGAAAGCAGGGCACGTTGAAGTTGTGTCCGACTTATCCGATACGTTTATCGCTGATATAAAACGATTAGTAGCCAGGCGTGGGCTCCCGTCCGATACATTATGCGATAATGTTACTAATTTTGTTGGAGCCAGCAACAAATTAGTGGCACTCGAGCCGCAGTTGCTTAGTAACTGGACTAAGCCATCACAAAATGTGTTAGTGGGACAGATGGTTATTATGCACGACAACAATTTACCACCACAGTGTTAGATACTCGTCGGTCGGATCGAAAGGACCATACGTGGAAAAGACAACCAAGTACGCGTGGCTGATGTTCGCACCGCAAGGGGAGTTATTCGCCGCCCATACATAAACTGACATTATTATCAGTTGTTTGAAAACTCCACGTACTTTGAACGGGGCCACGATGTTGGGTCAGATGTGTCGTCCCTGGTTTATACTTAAAAATATATTGTATAATTTACATAAACTTTTATACTAAGGGTATTCGTCTAAACGCGTAAATGCCTCGTATATGCGTAGACCTCGTAAATAACCCGGTTTTTTGATACAAAAATAAGAACGTTACGAGGCATTTACGCGTTTAGACGAATACCCAAATATGTATTTACATTGAGTAAATAAGGGCTTAGGTTTAAAATAGCTCATTGCTTAAATTACGGTTAAGTAAGGGTTAATCTTACGCTCTTATATATTTTCATTCCGTTACCATTCATTATCACATGTTTTCTTTGACCAAACTTCGCTAGCGCTGGCTCAGGCGAGTGAGCTTAAACAATACAACAGCGAGACAACATGGTTCGGTTCTATCTTTTATCACCCCCGCATAATTAGTTTAACAAGAATACGCTCCTGATGGTTCATAAGTTATGGCACTGTTGAAGTAAATGAGCGATATGTACATACCATATACATACCTGGCTAGCCGGTAGTAATAATTAAAAATTGCAAAGTGGTTTTAATTCTCATTTATGCTCAAAGTGTATATAGGTAGGCTAATATTGAAAAGTTTTGGCTCCTCTTAAAGAGGTTTTGCTATGTGGTAATTTTATGATTGGTGGCCGCTGTGGTCGAGTTGGTAGCGGTGCGTGCTATAACTCGATATGCCGGTGAGTTCGAGGTTCGAACCTCAGTCACGGCAAGCAAAATCTTAATCATAGAAAAAGTCTTTTCTAATAGCGGTCACCCCACGGCAGGCAATGGCAAACCTCCGAGGGTATTTCTGCCATGAAAAATCTTCTGATTAAATACATCTGCCGTTCGGAGTCGGCACAAAACTGTAGGTCCCTCCATTTGTAGATAATATAAAGACGCACACCACAAATCGTAGGAGAAGTTCGGCCAAACACTGAGCTATATAGTGTAAGCGCCAAAAATTATTATTTATTTATTTATTACAAATTAACTATAATTGATTAAAACTATAATTAATGAAGCCCTAGCTGCCAGGGCTATCGGCTTACGTTACAAATACAATACACATACGTTTTGAAAAATTGAAGATCTGTTTAATATGTTTTTCAATTGGGTTACTAAGAATGTCTAAGGGGTTGTGGTGTTGGAAAATGCATGCTCTATGAGTTTTTAAAAAGGGACATTCACCAAGGATGTGGGAGATTGTTACGGTAGAATTTCGACAAAATTGACATGTTGGCGATGGTTAATTTTTGAGGTAGTGAGCGTGTGTGAGATTGGTGTGACCCAATCTTAGGCGAACGAAGCATCTGTCCATAGCAATGGTCGTGGACGTGGGTAGAATAATTTGAGATGTGTGTGTTGAACCTTTTGTAGAAATCGTTGTGGCTTGTCCATCTGATGGCTAGATTTACAAATATTGATTTGGATGACATTTTTGTCACACTTTTGTTTGAAAATGGCATAAACGAAATGAGAGGTGCTTTTATGGCTGATTTAGCGGCGGTATCAGCAAGCTCGTTTCCTGCGTGCCCTGGTATCCACATCAGTTTAACTCTATTATGTAGTTGTATTATAAGCTCATTTACAGCAGCTATTGGTTCTGATGGTTTGCGTTCTGATCTCGACAAAGAGATGGTATGTGTCGATTCTCTTTATCGGGTCTTTTCCCAAGGTCTGGCGTAATATAAATATCTGATCGATGGTAGTTTTACCAGGTCTAAAGCCACACTGATAAGGTCCATTGAGTGCATAGACGGTGGGCGTTCTTCCGACCATATTCCACAAATGAGCTCATGCATGTACTTAACCAGCTCCTCTCCGCCGTACTTGCTCTCTTTTTCTAACGAAAAATGTATCTTGCTTCCTTCTTTAACTCACGACAACGCTTCCGCACAGCTCGCGTTGCGTCCGATCGCAGTGTGGCCCCGCAGGCAGCGTCTTTACATTCCGTAGCGGCACGGCTTTTCTCGTTATACCTGTTGTTATTACGGGACCCTGAAATCTGATGGATTCTTCAACGGCGGTATGTAGACAGCGAGAAATAGTTTCACTGCTTGGAAACATCGTTCTGTTGATCATTGCTCTCGGAGAGAGGAGTGCAAGTCGGGTAGCAGCGAAGTGGGTGGCTATCAGTTGCGGTTGCAGCTTTCCGACGTCGAATTTTCCTTGCGTCATTTTGCGCGCGCTTTTTGCTGCTCAGAGGCGTTTGCGGATCTTAGCTGCAACAAGATAATAGTTCGAGCCGATGTTTTTCATTCTAAGCCCTGCGCACAACCATTTCTTAGGGCAAGGGAATACTTTCATATAGCGGTCCGCTTGCTCCAAGACAGACGCCCGCTCGCAGCCGCCACTCTTGGTGTACACACGCCTCACCAGGTTCGCCTTCTCACTTTAGCTCACTCCCAAACGGATGTTCGGGAGCTACCCAGAGGACACTTGGATGAAATCACCCGGAAGTCGAAAGCTGCTTGATCCGCACACAAAAGAATCGGTCTCGCACTTATGCACACGGACCCAACCTACACACATCCTTGCACACATATTCGTACAATCTTAGACGGAGTAAACATCATTGACTTCATGCTCCAGTCAAGCGAAAGGTGGGGAAAAATATGTGCTCTCGTATCGCGCATTCACATAGATCTTAGGCGTGCAGAGATGGCAAGACGTAGCCAACAACACAGGTAAAGGCGAGTAAGCTAACCAGCCCCGTGAGGTAATACCTCTTTTGGCAGTTCCGCGGGGAGAGTGGTCGTGGTGGAGAGAGTTTAGTAACGTAGGTGTAGTCAAGAGACTGCAAGTCGTGCATGCTGCTATGGGAATAGCAGTATTCATGAGAGTTTTCTCTTCACGGGAGTTCCCCAAAAAAACAATAAAAAAAAAAAAAAACACATATCCTTGTCTCCAAAAATTTACATCGTTGTACATTCAATGACATCGAGATCAAGGGTCGCCCCAAAGAAAAAATTATCTATGCCTAAATTAGAATTGTGTGGAGCACAATTACGGTCCGAACTTTATTCTAAAAGACGGTACCCAGCATAACGTATCTGTCTACATTAGTAAGAAATCGTATTTCTAAAATTGAAAAGCAAATAATGGGTCAACTGCCTGTCGATCAGTTTACTCCATCGAGACCATTAGCAAGATGCGGAGTAGACTTTTGCGGTCCTGTCAATAAGTACCTACTCATTCGAGGCAAGGTGCCTTACAAAAGCTACATCACAATTTTCATGTTATTTTCGACGAAAGCAGGGCACGTTGAAGTTGTGTCCGACTTATCCGATACGTTTATCGCTGATATAAAACGATTAGTAGCCAGGCGTGGGCTCCCGTCCGATACATTATGCGATAATGTTACTAATTTTGTTGGAGCCAGCAACAAATTAGTGGCACTCGAGCCGCAGTTGCTTAGTAACTGGACTAAGCCATCACAAAATGTGTTAGTGGGACAGATGGTTATTATGCACGACAACAATTTACCACCACAGTGTTAGATACTCGTCGGTCGGATCGAAAGGACCATACGTGGAAAAGACAACCAAGTACGCGTGGCTGATGTTCGCACCGCAAGGGGAGTTATTCGCCGCCCATACATAAACTGACATTATTATCAGTTGTTTGAAAACTCCACGTACTTTGAACGGGGCCACGATGTTGGGTCAGATGTGTCGTCCCTGGTTTATACTTAAAAATATATTGTATAATTTACATAAACTTTTATACTAAGGGTATTCGTCTAAACGCGTAAATGCCTCGTATATGCGCAGACCTCGTAAATAACCCGGTTTTTTGATACAAAAATAAGAACGTTACGAGGCATTTACGCGTTTAGACGAATACCCAAATATGTATTTACATTGAGTAAATAAGGGCTTAGGTTTAAAATAGCTCATTGCTTAAATTACGGTTAAGTAAGGGTTAATCTTACGCTCTTATATATTTTCATTCCGTTACCATTCATTATCACATGTTTTCTTTGACCAAACTTCGCTAGCGCTGGCTCAGGCGAGTGAGCTTAAACAATACAACAGCGAGACAACATGGTTCGGTTCTATCTTTTATCACCCCCGCATAATTAGTTTAACAAGAATACGCTCCTGATGGTTCATAAGTTATGGCACTGTTGAAGTAAATGAGCGATATGTACATACCATATACATACCTGGCTAGCCGGTAGTAATAATTAAAAATTGCAAAGTGGTTTTAATTCTCATTTATGCTCAAAGTGTATATAGGTAGGCTAATATTGAAAAGTTTTGGCTCCTCTTAAAGAGGTTTTGCTATGTGGTAATTTTATGATTGGTGGCCGCTGTGGTCGAGTTGGTAGCGGTGCGTGCTATAACTCGATATGCCGGTGAGTTCGAGGTTCGAACCTCAGTCACGGCAAGCAAAATCTTAATCATAGAAAAAGTCTTTTCTAATAGCGGTCACCCCACGGCAGGCAATGGCAAACCTCCGAGGGTATTTCTGCCATGAAAAATCTTCTGATTAAATACATCTGCCGTTCGGAGTCGGCACAAAACTGTAGGTCCCTCCATTTGTAGATAATATAAAGACGCACACAACAAATCGTAGGAGAAGTTCGGCCAAACACTGAGCTATATAGTGTGAGCGCCAAAAATTATTATTTATTTATTTATTACAAATTAACTATAATTGATTAAAACTATAATTAATGAAGCACTAGCTGCCAGGGCTATCGGCTTACGTTACAAATACAATACATATACGTTTTGCAAAAATCGAAGATCTGTTTAATATTTTTTTCAATTGGGTTACTAAGAATGTCTAAGGGGTTGTGGTGTTGGAAAATGGATGCTCTATGAGTTTTTAAAAAGGGACATTCAGCAAGGATGTGGGAGATTGTTATGGTAGAATTTCGACAAAATTGACATGTTGGCGATGGTTAATTTTTGAGGTAGTGAGCGTGTGTGAGATTGGTGTGACCCAATCTTAGGCGAACGAAGCATCTGTTCATAGCAATGGTCGTGGACGTGGGTATAGTAATTTGAGATGTGTGTGTTGAACCCTTTGTAGAAATCGTTGTGGCTTGTCCATCTGATGGCTAGATTTACAAATATTGATTTGGATGACATTTTTGTCACACTTTTGTTTGAAAATGGCATAAACGAAATAAGAGGTGCTTTTATGGCTGATTTTGCGGCGGTATCAGCAAGCTCGTTTCCTGCGTGCCCTGGTATCCACATCAGTTTAACTCTATTATGTAGTTGTATTATAAGCTCATTTACAGCAGCTATTGGTTCTGATGGTTTGCGTTCTGATCTCGACAAAGAGATGGTATGTGTCGATTCTCTTTATCGGGTCTTTTCCCAAGGTCTGGCGTAATGTGAATATCTGATCGATGGTAGTTTTACCAGGTCTAAAGCCACACTGATAAGGTCAATTTAATTCATTGACGGTGGGCGTTCTTCCGACCTTATTCCAGAAATGAGCTCATGCATGCATGTACTTAACCAGCTCCTCTCCGCCGTACTTGCTCTCTTTTTCTAACGAAAAATGTATCTTGCTTCCTTCTTTAACTCACGACAACGCTTCCGCACAGCTCGCGTTGCGTCCGATCGCAGTGTGGCCCCGCAGGCAGCGTCTTTACATTCCGTATCGGCACGGCTTTTCTCGTTATACCTGTTGTTATTACGGGACCCTGAAATCTGATGGATTCTTCAACGGCGGTATGTAGACAGCGAGAAATAGTTTCACTGCTTGGAAACATCGTTCTGTTGATCATTGCTCTCGGAGAGAGGAGTGCAAGTCGGGTAGCAGCGAAGTGGGTGGCTATCAGTTGCGGTTGCAGCTTTCCGACGTCGAATTTTCCTTGCGTCATTTTGCGCGCGCTTTTTGCTGCTCAGAGGCGTTTGCGGATCTTAGCTGCAACAAGATAATAGTTCGAGCCGATGTTTTTCATTCTAAGCCCTGCGCACAACCATTTCTTAGGGCAAGGGAATACTTTCATATAGCGGTCCGCTTGCTCCAAGACAGACGCCCGCTCGCAGCCGCCACTCTTGGTGTACACACGCCTCACCAGGTTCGCCTTCTCACTTTAGCTCACTCCCAAACGGATGTTCGGGAGCTACCCAGAGGACACTTGGATGAAATCACCCGGAAGTCGAAAGCTGCTTGATCCGCACACAAAAGAATCGGTCTCGCACTTATGCACACGGACCCAACCTACACACATCCTTGCACACATATTCGTACAATCTTAGACGGAGTAAACATCATTGACTTCATGCTCCAGTCAAGCGAAAGGTGGGGAAAAATATGTGCTCTCGTATCGCGCATTCACATAGATCTTAGGCGTGCAGAGATGGCAAGACGTAGCCAACAACACAGGTAAAGAGCGAGTAAGCTAACCAGCCCCGTGAGGTAATACCTCTTTTGGCAGTTCCGCGGGGAGAGTGGTCGTGGTGGAGAGAGTTTAGTAACGTAGGTGTAGTCAAGAGACTGCAAGTCGTGCATGCTGCTATGGGAATAGCAGTATTCATGAGAGTTTTCTCTTCACGGGAGTTCCCCAAAAAAACAATAAAAAAAAAAAAAACACATATCCTTGTCTCCAAAAATTTACATCGTTGTACATTCAATGACATCGAGATCAAGGGTCGCCCCAAAGAAAAAATTATCTATGCCTAAATTAGAATTGTGTGGAGCACAATTACGGTCCGAACTTTATTCTAAAAGACGGTACCCAGCATAACGTATCTGTCTACATTAGTAAGAAATCGTATTTCTGAAATTGAAAAGCAAATAATGGGTCAACTGCCTGTCGATCGGTTTACTCCATCGAGACCATTAGCAAGATGCGGAGTAGACTTTTGCGGTCCTGTCAATAAGTACCTACTCATTCGAGGCAAGGTGCCTTACAAAAGCTACATCACAATTTTCATGTTATTTTCGACGAAAGCAGGGCACGTTGAAGTTGTGTCCGACGTTACCGATACGTTTATCGCTGATATAAAACGATTAGTAGCCAGGCGTGGGCTCCCGTCCGATACATTATGCGATAATGTTACTAATTTTGTTGGAGCCAGCAAAAAATTAGTGGCACTCGAGCCGCAGTTGCTTAGAAACTGGACTAAGCCATCACAAAATGTGTTAGTGGGACAGATGGTTATTATGCACGACAACAATTTACCACCACAGTGTTAGATACTCGTCGGTCGGATCGAAAGGACCATACGTGGAAAAGACAACCAAGTACGCGTGGCTGATGTTCGCACCGCAAGGGGAGTTATTCGCCGCCCATACACAAACTGACATTATTATCAGTTGTTTGAAAACTCCACGTACTTTGAACGGGGCCACGATGTTGGGTCAGATGTGTCGTCCCTGGTTTATACTTAAAAATATATTGTATAATTTACATAAACTTTTATACTAAGGGTATTCGTCTAAACGCGTAAATGCCTCGTATATGCGTAGACCTCGTAAATAACCCGGTTTTTTGATACAAAAATAAGAACGTTACGAGGCATTTACGCGTTTAGACGAATACCCAAATATGTATTTACATTGAGTAAATAAGGGCTTAGGTTTAAAATAGCTCATTGCTTAAATTACGGTTAAGTAAGGGTTAATCTTACGCTCTTATATATTTTCATTCCGTTACCATTCATTATCACATGTTTTCTTTGACCAAACTTCGCTAGCGCTGGCTCAGGCGAGTGAGCTTAAACAATACAACAGCGAGACAACATGGTTCGGTTCTATCTTTTATCACCCCCGCATAATTAGTTTAACAAGGATACGCTCCTGATGGTTCATAAGTTATGGCACTATTGAAGTAAATGAGCGATATGTACATACCATATACATACCTGGCTAGCCGGTAGTAATAATTAAAAATTGCAAAGTGGTTTTAATTCTCATTTATGCTCAAAGTGTATGTAGGTAAGCTAATATTGAAAAGTTTTGGCTCCTCTTAAAGAGGTTTTGCTATGTGGTAATTTTATGATTGGTGGCCACTGTGGTCGAGTTGGTAGCGGTGCGTGCTATAACTCGATATGCCGGTGAGTTCGAGGTTCGAATCTCAGTCACGGCAAGCAAAATCTTAATCATAGAAAAATTCTTTTCTAATAGCGGTTACCCCTCGGCAGGCAATGGCAAACCTCCGAGGGTATTTCTGCCATGAAAAATCTTCTCATTGAATACATCTGCCGTTCGGAGTCGGCACAAAACTGTAGGTTCCTCCGTTTGTAGATAATATAAAGACGCACACCACAAATCGTAGGAGAAGTTCGGCCAAACACTGAGCTATATAGTGTGAGCGCCAAAAATTATTATTTATTTATTTATTACAAATTAACTATAATTGATTAAAACTATAATTAATGAAGCCCTAGCTGCCAGGGCTATCGGCTTACGTTACAAATACAATACACATACGTTTTGAAAAATTGAAATTGAAGATCTGTTTAATATGTTTTTCAATTGGGTTACTAAGAATGTCTAAGGGGTTGTGGTGTTGGAAAATGCATGCTCTGAGTTTTTAAAAAGGGACATTCACCAAGGATGTGGGAGATTGTTACGGTAGAATTTCGACAAAATTGACATGTTGGCGATGGTTAATTTTTGAGGTAGTGAGCGTGTGTGAGATTGGTGTGACCCAATCTTAGGCGAACGAAGCATCTGTTCATAGCAATGGTCGTGGACGTGGGTAGAATAATTTGAGATGTGTGTGTTGAACCTTTTGTAGAAATCGTTGTGGCTTGTCCATCTGATGGCTAGATTTACAAATATTGATTTGGATGACATTTTTGTCACACTTTTGTTTGAAAATGGCATAAACGAAATGAGAGGTGCTTTTATGGCTGATTTAGCGGCGGTATCAGCAAGCTCGTTTCCTGCGTGCCCTGGTATCCACATCAGTTTAACTCTATTATGTAGTTGTATTATAAGCTCATTTACAGCAGCTATTGGTGCTGATGGTTTGCGTTCTGATCTCGACAAAGAGATGGTATGTGTCGATTCTCTTTATCGGGTCTTTTCCCAAGGTCTGGCGTAATATAAATATCTGATCGATGGTAGTTTTACCAGGTCTAAAGCCACACTGATAAGGTCCATTGAGTGCATAGACGGTGGGCGTTCTTCCGACCATATTCCAGAAATGAGCTCATGCATGTACTTAACCAGCTACTCTCCGCCGTACTTGCTCTCTTTTTCTAACGAAAAATGTATCTTGCTTCCTTCTTTAACTCACGACAACGCTTCCGCACAGCTCGCGTTGCGTCCGATCGCAGTGTGGCCCCGCAGGCAGCGTCTTTACATTAAGTAGCGGCACGGCTTTTCTCGTTATACCTGTTGTTATTACGGGACCCTGAAATCTGATGGATTCTTCAACGGCGGTATGTAGACAGCGAGAAATAGTTTCACTGCTTGAAAACATCGTTCTGTTGATCATTGCTCTCGGAGAGAGGAGTGCAAGTCGGTGGGCGAAGTGGGTGGCTATCAGTTGCGGTTGCAGCTTTCCGACGTCGAATTTTCCTTGCGTCATTTTGCGCGCGCTTTTTGCTGCTCAGAGGCGTTTGCGGATCTTAGCTGCAACAAGATAATAGTTCAAGCCGATGTTTTTCATTCTAAGCCCTGCGCACAACCATTTCTTAGGGCAAGGGAATACTTTCATATAGCGGTCCGCTTGCTCCAAGACAGACGCCCGCTCGCAGCCACCACTCTTGGTGTACACACGCCTCAGCAGGTTCGCCTTCTCACTTTAGCTCACTCCCAAACGGATGTTCGGGAGCTACCCAGAGGACACTTGGATGAAATCACCCGGAAGTCGAAAGCTGCTTGATCCGCACACAAAAGAATCGGTCTCGCACTTATGCACACGGACCCAACCTACACACATCCTTGCACACATATTCGTACAATCTTAGACGGAGTAAACATCATTGACTTCATGCTCCAGTCAAGCGAAAGGTGGGGAAAAATATGTGCTCTCGTATCGCGCATTCACATAGATCTTAGGCGTGCAGAGATGGCAAGACGTAGCCAACAACACAGGTAAAGAGCGAGTAAGCTAACCAGCCCCGTGAGGTAATACCTCTTTTGGCAGTTCCGCGGGGAGAGTGGTCGTGGTGGAGAGAGTTTAGTAACGTAGGTGTAGTCAAGAGACTGCAAGTCGTGCATGCTGCTATGGGAATAGCAGTATTCATGAGAGTTTTCTCTTCACGGGAGTTCCCCAAAAAAACAATAAAAAAAAAAAAAAAACACATATCCTTGTCTCCAAAAATTTACATCGTTGTACATTCAATGACATCGAGATCAAGGGTCGCCCCAAAGAAAAAATTATCTATGCCTAAATTAGAATTGTGTGGAGCACAATTACGGTCCGAACTTTATTCTAAAAGACGGTACCCAGCATAACGTATCTGTCTACATTAGTAAGAAATCGTGTTTCTAAAATTGAAAAGCAAATAATGGGTCAACTGCCTGTCGATCAGTTTACTCCATCGAGACCATTAGCAAGATGCGGATTAGACTTTTGCGGTCCTGTCAATAAGTACCTACTCATTCGAGGCAAGGTGCCTTACAAAAGCTACATCACAATTTTCATGTTATTTTCGACGAAAGCAGGGCACGTTGAAGTAGTGTCCGACTTATCCGATACGTTTATCGCTGATATAAAACGATTAGTAGCCAGGCGTGGGCTCCCGTCCGATACATTATGCGATAATGTTACTAATTTTGTTGGAGCCAGCAACAAATTAGTGGCACTCGAGCCGCAGTTGCTTAGTAACTGGACTAAGCCATCAAAAAATGTGTTAGTGGGACAGATGGTTATTATGCACGACAACAATTTACCACCACAGTGTTAGATACTCGTCGGTCGGATCGAAAGGACCATACGTGGAAAAGACAACCAAGTACGCGTGGCTGATGTTCGCACCGCAAGGGGAGTTATTCGCCGCCCATACATAAACTGACATTATTATCAGTTGTTTGAAAACTCCACGTACTTTGAACGGGGCCACGATGTTGGGTCAGATGTGTCGTCCCTGGTTTATACTTAAAAATATATTGTATAATTTACATAAACTTTTATACTAAGGGTATTCGTCTAAACGCGTAAATGCCTCGTATATGCGTAGACCTCGTAAATAACCCGGTTTTTTGATACAAAAATAAGAACGTTACGAGGCATTTACGCGTTTAGACGAATACCCAAATATGTATTTACATTGAGTAAATAAGGGCTTAGGTTTAAAATAGCTCATTGCTTAAATTACGGTTAAGTAAGGGTTAATCTTACGCTCTTATATATTTTCATTCCGTTACCATTCATTATCACATGTTTTCTTTGACCAAACTTCGCTAGCGCTGGCTCAGGCGAGTGAGCTTAAACAATACAACAGCGAGACAACATGGTTCGGTTCTATCTTTTATCACCCCCGCATAATTAGTTTAACAAGAATACGCTCCTGATGGTTCATAAGTTATGGCACTATTGAAGTAAATGAGCGATATGTACATACCATATACATACCTGGCTAGCCGGTAGTAATAATTAAAAATTGCAAAGTGGTTTTAATTCTCATTTATGCTCAAAGTGTATATAGGTAGGCTAATATTGAAAAGTTTTGGCTCCTCTTAAAGAGGTTTTGCTATGTGGTAATTTTATGATTGGTGGCCGCTGTGGTCGAGTTGGTAGCGGTGCGTGCTATAACTCGATATGCCGGTGAGTTCGAGGTTCGAACCTCAGTCACGGCAAGCAAAATCTTAATCATAGAAAAAGTCTTTTCTAATAGCGGTCACCCCACGGCAGGCAATGGCAAACCTCCGAGGGTATTTCTGCCATGAAAAATCTTCTGATTAAATACATCTGCCGTTCGGAGTCGGCACAAAACTGTAGGTCCCTCCATTTGTAGATAATATAAAGACGCACACAACAAATCGTAGGAGAAGTTCGGCCAAACACTGAGCTATATAGTGTGAGCGCCAAAAATTATTATTTATTTATTTATTACAAATTAACTATAATTGATTAAAACTATAATTAATGAAGCACTAGCTGCCAGGGCTATCGGCTTACGTTACAAATACAATACATATACGTTTTGCAAAAATCGAAGATCTGTTTAATATTTTTTTCAATTGGGTTACTAAGAATGTCTAAGGGGTTGTGGTGTTGGAAAATGGATGCTCTATGAGTTTTTAAAAAGGGACATTCAGCAAGGATGTGGGAGATTGTTATGGTAGAATTTCGACAAAATTGACATGTTGGCGATGGTTAATTTTTGAGGTAGTGAGCGTGTGTGAGATTGGTGTGACCCAATCTTAGGCGAACGAAGCATCTGTTCATAGCAATGGTCGTGGACGTGGGTATAGTAATTTGAGATGTGTGTGTTGAACCCTTTGTAGAAATCGTTGTGGCTTGTCCATCTGATGGCTAGATTTACAAATATTGATTTGGATGACATTTTTGTCACACTTTTGTTTGAAAATGGCATAAACGAAATAAGAGGTGCTTTTATGGCTGATTTTGCGGCGGTATCAGCAAGCTCGTTTCCTGCGTGCCCTGGTATCCACATCAGTTTAACTCTATTATGTAGTTGTATTATAAGCTCATTTACAGCAGCTATTGGTTCTGATGGTTTGCGTTCTGATCTCGACAAAGAGATGGTATGTGTCGATTCTCTTTATCGGGTCTTTTCCCAAGGTCTGGCGTAATGTGAATATCTGATCGATGGTAGTTTTACCAGGTCTAAAGCCACACTGATAAGGTCAATTTAATTCATTGACGGTGGGCGTTCTTCCGACCTTATTCCAGAAATGAGCTCATGCATGCATGTACTTAACCAGCTCCTCTCCGCCGTACTTGCTCTCTTTTTCTAACGAAAAATGTATCTTGCTTCCTTCTTTAACTCACGACAACGCTTCCGCACAGCTCGCGTTGCGTCCGATCGCAGTGTGGCCCCGCAGGCAGCGTCTTTACATTCCGTATCGGCACGGCTTTTCTCGTTATACCTGTTGTTATTACGGGACCCTGAAATCTGATGGATTCTTCAACGGCGGTATGTAGACAGCGAGAAATAGTTTCACTGCTTGGAAACATCGTTCTGTTGATCATTGCTCTCGGAGAGAGGAGTGCAAGTCGGGTAGCAGCGAAGTGGGTGGCTATCAGTTGCGGTTGCAGCTTTCCGACGTCGAATTTTCCTTGCGTCATTTTGCGCGCGCTTTTTGCTGCTCAGAGGCGTTTGCGGATCTTAGCTGCAACAAGATAATAGTTCGAGCCGATGTTTTTCATTCTAAGCCCTGCGCACAACCATTTCTTAGGGCAAGGGAATACTTTCATATAGCGGTCCGCTTGCTCCAAGACAGACGCCCGCTCGCAGCCGCCACTCTTGGTGTACACACGCCTCACCAGGTTCGCCTTCTCACTTTAGCTCACTCCCAAACGGATGTTCGGGAGCTACCCAGAGGACACTTGGATGAAATCACCCGGAAGTCGAAAGCTGCTTGATCCGCACACAAAAGAATCGGTCTCGCACTTATGCACACGGACCCAACCTACACACATCCTTGCACACATATTCGTACAATCTTAGACGGAGTAAACATCATTGACTTCATGCTCCAGTCAAGCGAAAGGTGGGGAAAAATATGTGCTCTCGTATCGCGCATTCACATAGATCTTAGGCGTGCAGAGATGGCAAGACGTAGCCAACAACACAGGTAAAGAGCGAGTAAGCTAACCAGCCCCGTGAGGTAATACCTCTTTTGGCAGTTCCGCGGGGAGAGTGGTCGTGGTGGAGAGAGTTTAGTAACGTAGGTGTAGTCAAGAGACTGCAAGTCGTGCATGCTGCTATGGGAATAGCAGTATTCATGAGAGTTTTCTCTTCACGGGAGTTCCCCAAAAAAACAATAAAAAAAAAAAAAAACACATATCCTTGTCTCCAAAAATTTACATCGTTGTACATTCAATGACATCGAGATCAAGGGTCGCCCCAAAGAAAAAATTATCTATGCCTAAATTAGAATTGTGTGGAGCACAATTACGGTCCGAACTTTATTCTAAAAGACGGTACCCAGCATAACGTATCTGTCTACATTAGTAAGAAATCGTATTTCTGAAATTGAAAAGCAAATAATGGGTCAACTGCCTGTCGATCGGTTTACTCCATCGAGACCATTAGCAAGATGCGGAGTAGACTTTTGCGGTCCTGTCAATAAGTACCTACTCATTCGAGGCAAGGTGCCTTACAAAAGCTACTTCACAATTTTCATGTTATTTTCGACGAAAGCAGGGCACGTTGAAGTTGTGTCCGACGTTACCGATACGTTTATCGCTGATATAAAACGATTAGTAGCCAGGCGTGGGCTCCCGTCCGATACATTATGCGATAATGTTACTAATTTTGTTGGAGCCAGCAAAAAATTAGTGGCACTCGAGCCGCAGTTGCTTAGAAACTGGACTAAGCCATCACAAAATGTGTTAGTGGGACAGATGGTTATTATGCACGACAACAATTTACCACCACAGTGTTAGATACTCGTCGGTCGGATCGAAAGGACCGTACGTGGAAAAGACAACCAAGTACGCGTGGCTGATGTTCGCACCGCAAGGGGAGTTATTCGCCGCCCATACACAAACTGACATTATTATCAGTTGTTTGAAAACTCCACGTACTTTGAACGGGGCCACGATGTTGGGTCAGATGTGTCGTCCCTGGTTTATACTTAAAAATATATTGTATAATTTACATAAACTTTTATACTAAGGGTATTCGTCTAAACGCGTAAATGCCTCGTATATGCGTAGACCTCGTAAATAACCCGGTTTTTTGATACAAAAATAAGAACGTTACGAGGCATTTACGCGTTTAGACGAATACCCAAATATGTATTTACATTGAGTAAATAAGGGCTTAGGTTTAAAATAGCTCATTGCTTAAATTACGGTTAAGTAAGGGTTAATCTTACGCTCTTATATATTTTCATTCCGTTACCATTCATTATCACATGTTTTCTTTGACCAAACTTCGCTAGCGCTGGCTCAGGCGAGTGAGCTTAAACAATACAACAGCGAGACAACATGGTTCGGTTCTATCTTTTATCACCCCCGCATAATTAGTTTAACAAGGATACGCTCCTGATGGTTCATAAGTTATGGCACTATTGAAGTAAATGAGCGATATGTACATACCATATACATACCTGGCTAGCCGGTAGTAATAATTAAAAATTGCAAAGTGGTTTTAATTCTCATTTATGCTCAAAGTGTATGTAGGTAAGCTAATATTGAAAAGTTTTGGCTCCTCTTAAAGAGGTTTTGCTATGTGGTAATTTTATGATTGGTGGCCACTGTGGTCGAGTTGGTAGCGGTGCGTGCTATAACTCTATATGCCGGTGAGTTCGAGGTTCGAATCTCAGTCACGGCAAGCAAAATCTTAATCATAGAAAAATTCTTTTCTAATAGCGGTTACCCCTCGGCAGGCAATGGCAAACCTCCGAGGGTATTTCTGCCATGAAAAATCTTCTCATTGAATACATCTGCCGTTCGGAGTCGGCACAAAACTGTAGGTTCCTCCGTTTGTAGATAATATAAAGACGCACACCACAAATCGTAGGAGAAGTTCGGCCAAACACTGAGCTATATAGTGTGAGCGCCAAAAATTATTATTTATTTATTTATTACAAATTAACTATAATTGATTAAAACTATAATTAATGAAGCCCTAGCTGCCAGGGCTATCGGCTTACGTTACAAATACAATACACATACGTTTTGAAAAATTGAAATTGAAGATCTGTTTAATATGTTTTTCAATTGGGTTACTAAGAATGTCTAAGGGGTTGTGGTGTTGGAAAATGCATGCTCTGAGTTTTTAAAAAGGGACATTCACCAAGGATGTGGGAGATTGTTACGGTAGAATTTCGACAAAATTGACATGTTGGCGATGGTTAATTTTTGAGGTAGTGAGCGTGTGTGAGATTGGTGTGACCCAATCTTAGGCGAACGAAGCATCTGTTCATAGCAATGGTCGTGGACGTGGGTAGAATAATTTGAGATGTGTGTGTTGAACCTTTTGTAGAAATCGTTGTGGCTTGTCCATCTGATGGCTAGATTTACAAATATTGATTTGGATGACATTTTTGTCACACTTTTGTTTGAAAATGGCATAAACGAAATGAGAGGTGCTTTTATGGCTGATTTAGCGGCGGTATCAGCAAGCTCGTTTCCTGCGTGCCCTGGTATCCACATCAGTTTAACTCTATTATGTAGTTGTATTATAAGCTCATTTACAGCAGCTATTGGTGCTGATGGTTTGCGTTCTGATCTCGACAAAGAGATGGTATGTGTCGATTCTCTTTATCGGGTCTTTTCCCAAGGTCTGGCGTAATATAAATATCTGATCGATGGTAGTTTTACCAGGTCTAAAGCCACACTGATAAGGTCCATTGAGTGCATAGACGGTGGGCGTTCTTCCGACCATATTCCAGAAATGAGCTCATGCATGTACTTAACCAGCTACTCTCCGCCGTACTTGCTCTCTTTTTCTAACGAAAAATGTATCTTGCTTCCTTCTTTAACTCACGACAACGCTTCCGCACAGCTCGCGTTGCGTCCGATCGCAGTGTGGCCCCGCAGGCAGCGTCTTTACATTAAGTAGCGGCACGGCTTTTCTCGTTATACCTGTTGTTATTACGGGACCCTGAAATCTGATGGATTCTTCAACGGCGGTATGTAGACAGCGAGAAATAGTTTCACTGCTTGAAAACATCGTTCTGTTGATCATTGCTCTCGGAGAGAGGAGTGCAAGTCGGTGGGCGAAGTGGGTGGCTATCAGTTGCGGTTGCAGCTTTCCGACGTCGAATTTTCCTTGCGTCATTTTGCGCGCGCTTTTTGCTGCTCAGAGGCGTTTGCGGATCTTAGCTGCAACAAGATAATAGTTCAAACCGATGTTTTTCATTCTAAGCCCTGCGCACAACCATTCCTTAGGGCAAGGGAATACTTTCATATAGCGGTCCGCTTGCTCCAAGACAGACGCCCGCTCGCAGCCACCACTCTTGGTGTACACACGCCTCAGCAGGTTCGCCTTCTCACTTTAGCTCACTCCCAAACGGATGTTCGGGAGCTACCCAGAGGACACTTGGATGAAATCACCCGGAAGTCGAAAGCTGCTTGATCCGCACACAAAAGAATCGGTCTCGCACTTATGCACACGGACCCAACCTACACACATCCTTGCACACATATTCGTACAATCTTAGACGGAGTAAACATCATTGACTTCATGCTCCAGTCAAGCGAAAGGTGGGGAAAAATATGTGCTCTCGTATCGCGCATTCACATAGATCTTAGGCGTGCAGAGATGGCAAGACGTAGCCATGGGAATAGCAGTATTCATGAGAGTTTTCTCTTCACGGGAGTTCCCCAAAAAAACAATAAAAAAAAAAAAAAACACATATCCTTGTCTCCAAAAATTTACATCGTTGTACATTCAATGACATCGAGATCAAGGGTCGCCCCAAAGAAAAAATTATCTATGCCTAAATTAGAATTGTGTGGAGCACAATTACGGTCCGAACTTTATTCTAAAAGACGGTACCCAGCATAACGTATCTGTCTACATTAGTAAGAAATCGTATTTCTAAAATTGAAAAGCAAATAATGGGTCAACTGCCTGTCGATCAGTTTACTCCATCGAGACCATTAGCAAGATGCGGATTAGACTTTTGCGGTCCTGTCAATAAGTACCTACTCATTCGAGGCAAGGTGCCTTACAAAAGCTACATCACAATTTTCATGTTATTTTCGACGAAAGCAGGGCACGTTGAAGTAGTGTCCGACTTATCCGATACGTTTATCGCTGATATAAAACGATTAGTAGCCAGGCGTGGGCTCCCGTCCGATACATTATGCGATAATGTTACTAATTTTGTTGGAGCCAGCAACAAATTAGTGGCACTCGAGCCGCAGTTGCTTAGTAACTGGACTAAGCCATCAAAAAATGTGTTAGTGGGACAGATGGTTATTATGCACGACAACAATTTACCACCACAGTGTTAGATACTCGTCGGTCGGATCGAAAGGACCATACGTGGAAAAGACAACCAAGTACGCGTGGCTGATGTTCGCACCGCAAGGGGAGTTATTCGCCGCCCATACATAAACTGACATTATTATCAGTTGTTTGAAAACTCCACGTACTTTGAACGGGGCCACGATGTTGGGTCAGATGTGTCGTCCCTGGTTTATACTTAAAAATATATTGTATAATTTACATAAACTTTTATACTAAGGGTATTCGTCTAAACGCGTAAATGCCTCGTATATGCGTAGACCTCGTAAATAACCCGGTTTTTTGATACAAAAATAAGAACGTTACGAGGCATTTACGCGTTTAGACGAATACCCAAATATGTATTTACATTGAGTAAATAAGGGCTTAGGTTTAAAATAGCTCATTGCTTAAATTACGGTTAAGTAAGGGTTAATCTTACGCTCTTATATATTTTCATTCCGTTACCATTCATTATCACATGTTTTCTTTGACCAAACTTCGCTAGCGCTGGCTCAGGCGAGTGAGCTTAAACAATACAACAGCGAGACAACATGGTTCGGTTCTATCTTTTATCACCCCCGCATAATTAGTTTAACAAGAATACGCTCCTGATGGTTCATAAGTTATGGCACTATTGAAGTAAATGAACGATATGTACATACCATATACATACCTGGCTAGCCGGTAGTAATAATTAAAAATTGCAAAGTGGTTTTAATTCTCATTTATGCTCAAAGTGTATATAGGTAGGCTAATATTGAAAAGTTTTGGCTCCTCTTAAAGAGGTTTTGCTATGTGGTAATTTTATGATTGGTGGCCGCTGTGGTCGAGTTGGTAGCGGTGCGTGCTATAACTCGATATGCCGGTGAGTTCGAGGTTCGAACCTCAGTCACGGCAAGCAAAATCTTAATCATAGAAAAAGTCTTTTCTAATAGCGGTCACCCCACGGCAGGCAATGGCAAACCTCCGAGGGTATTTCTGCCATGAAAAATCTTCTGATTAAATACATCTGCCGTTCGGAGTCGGCACAAAACTGTAGGTCCCTCCATTTGTAGATAATATAAAGACGCACACAACAAATCGTAGGAGAAGTTCGGCCAAACACTGAGCTATATAGTGTGAGCGCCAAAAATTATTATTTATTTATTTATTACAAATTAACTATAATTGATTAAAACTATAATTAATGAAGCACTAGCTGCCAGGGCTATCGGCTTACGTTACAAATACAATACATATACGTTTTGCAAAAATCGAAGATCTGTTTAATATTTTTTTCAATTGGGTTACTAAGAATGTCTAAGGGGTTGTGGTGTTGGAAAATGGATGCTCTATGAGTTTTTAAAAAGGGACATTCAGCAAGGATGTGGGAGATTGTTATGGTAGAATTTCGACAAAATTGACATGTTGGCGATGGTTAATTTTTGAGGTAGTGAGCGTGTGTGAGATTGGTGTGACCCAATCTTAGGCGAACGAAGCATCTGTTCATAGCAATGGTCGTGGACGTGGGTATAGTAATTTGAGATGTGTGTGTTGAACCCTTTGTAGAAATCGTTGTGGCTTGTCCATCTGATGGCTAGATTTACAAATATTGATTTGGATGACATTTTTGTCACACTTTTGTTTGAAAATGGCATAAACGAAATAAGAGGTGCTTTTATGGCTGATTTTGCGGCGGTATCAGCAAGCTCGTTTCCTGCGTGCCCTGGTATCCACATCAGTTTAACTCTATTATGTAGTTGTATTATAAGCTCATTTACAGCAGCTATTGGTTCTGATGGTTTGCGTTCTGATCTCGACAAAGAGATGGTATGTGTCGATTCTCTTTATCGGGTCTTTTCCCAAGGTCTGGCGTAATGTGAATATCTGATCGATGGTAGTTTTACCAGGTCTAAAGCCACACTGATAAGGTCAATTTAATTCATTGACGGTGGGCGTTCTTCCGACCTTATTCCAGAAATGAGCTCATGCATGCATGTACTTGCTCTCTTTTTCTAACGAAAAATGTATCTTGCTTCCTTCTTTAACTCACGACAACGCTTCCGCACAGCTCGCGTTGCGTCCGATCGCAGTGTGGCCCCGCAGGCAGCGTCTTTACATTCCGTATCGGCACGGCTTTTCTCGTTATACCTGTTGTTATTACGGGACCCTGAAATCTGATGGATTCTTCAACGGCGGTATGTAGACAGCGAGAAATAGTTTCACTGCTTGGAAACATCGTTCTGTTGATCATTGCTCTCGGAGAGAGGAGTGCAAGTCGGGTAGCAGCGAAGTGGGTGGCTATCAGTTGCGGTTGCAGCTTTCCGACGTCGAATTTTCCTTGCGTCATTTTGCGCGCGCTTTTTGCTGCTCAGAGGCGTTTGCGGATCTTAGCTGCAACAAGATAATAGTTCGAGCCGATGTTTTTCATTCTAAGCCCTGCGCACAACCATTTCTTAGGGCAAGGGAATACTTTCATATAGCGGTCCGCTTGCTCCAAGACAGACGCCCGCTCGCAGCCGCCACTCTTGGTGTACACACGCCTCACCAGGTTCGCCTTCTCACTTTAGCTCACTCCCAAACGGATGTTCGGGAGCTACCCAGAGGACACTTGGATGAAATCACCCGGAAGTCGAAAGCTGCTTGATCCGCACACAAAAGAATCGGTCTCGCACTTATGCACACGGACCCAACCTACACACATCCTTGCACACATATTCGTACAATCTTAGACGGAGTAAACATCATTGACTTCATGCTCCAGTCAAGCGAAAGGTGGGGAAAAATATGTGCTCTCGTATCGCGCATTCACATAGATCTTAGGCGTGCAGAGATGGCAAGACGTAGCCAACAACACAGGTAAAGAGCGAGTAAGCTAACCAGCCCCGTGAGGTAATACCTCTTTTGGCAGTTCCGCGGGGAGAGTGGTCGTGGTGGAGAGAGTTTAGTAACGTAGGTGTAGTCAAGAGACTGCAAGTCGTGCATGCTGCTATGGGAATAGCAGTATTCATGAGAGTTTTCTCTTCACGGGAGTTCCCCAAAAAAACAATAAAAAAAAAAAAACACATATCCTTGTCTCCAAAAATTTACATCGTTGTACATTCAATGACATCGAGATCAAGGGTCGCCCCAAAGAAAAAATTATCTATGCCTAAATTAGAATTGTGTGGAGCACAATTACGGTCCGAACTTTATTCTAAAAGACGGTACCCAGCATAACGTATCTGTCTACATTAGTAAGAAATCGTATTTCTGAAATTGAAAAGCAAATAATGGGTCAACTGCCTGTCGATCGGTTTACTCCATCGAGACCATTAGCAAGATGCGGAGTAGACTTTTGCGGTCCTGTCAATAAGTACCTACTCATTCGAGGCAAGGTGCCTTACAAAAGCTACATCACAATTTTCATGTTATTTTCGACGAAAGCAGGGCACGTTGAAGTTGTGTCCGACGTTACCGATACGTTTATCGCTGATATAAAACGATTAGTAGCCAGGCGTGGGCTCCCGTCCGATACATTATGCGATAATGTTACTAATTTTGTTGGAGCCAGCAAAAAATTAGTGGCACTCGAGCCGCAGTTGCTTAGAAACTGGACTAAGCCATCACAAAATGTGTTAGTGGGACAGATGGTTATTATGCACGACAACAATTTACCACCACAGTGTTAGATACTCGTCGGTCGGATCGAAAGGACCATACGTGGAAAAGACAACCAAGTACGCGTGGCTGATGTTCGCACCGCAAGGGGAGTTATTCGCCGCCCATACACAAACTGACATTATTATCAGTTGTTTGAAAACTCCACGTACTTTGAACGGGGCCACGATGTTGGGTCAGATGTGTCGTCCCTGGTTTATACT
The DNA here is from genome assembly GCA_963971545.1 of Philophylla caesio. NCBI lineage: Eukaryota > Metazoa > Arthropoda > Insecta > Diptera > Tephritidae > Philophylla > Philophylla caesio. The sequence goes on from OZ020606.1 coordinate 65,566,689, forward strand.
TAAAAATATATTGTATAATTTACATAAACTTTTATACTAAGGGTATTCGTCTAAACGCGTAAATGCCTCGTATATGCGTAGACCTCGTAAATAACCCGGTTTTTTGATACAAAAATAAGAACGTTACGAGGCATTTACGCGTTTAGACGAATACCCAAATATGTATTTACATTGAGTAAATAAGGGCTTAGGTTTAAAATAGCTCATTGCTTAAATTACGGTTAAGTAAGGGTTAATCTTACGCTCTTATATATTTTCATTCCGTTACCATTCATTATCACATGTTTTCTTTGACCAAACTTCGCTAGCGCTGGCTCAGGCGAGTGAGCTTAAACAATACAACAGCGAGACAACATGGTTCGGTTCTATCTTTTATCACCCCCGCATAATTAGTTTAACAAGGATACGCTCCTGATGGTTCATAAGTTATGGCACTATTGAAGTAAATGAGCGATATGTACATACCATATACATACCTGGCTAGCCGGTAGTAATAATTAAAAATTGCAAAGTGGTTTTAATTCTCATTTATGCTCAAAGTGTATGTAGGTAAGCTAATATTGAAAAGTTTTGGCTCCTCTTAAAGAGGTTTTGCTATGTGGTAATTTTATGATTGGTGGCCACTGTGGTCGAGTTGGTAGCGGTGCGTGCTATAACTCGATATGCCGGTGAGTTCGAGGTTCGAATCTCAGTCACGGCAAGCAAAATCTTAATCATAGAAAAATTCTTTTCTAATAGCGGTTACCCCTCGGCAGGCAATGGCAAACCTCCGAGGGTATTTCTGCCATGAAAAATCTTCTCATTGAATACATCTGCCGTTCGGAGTCGGCACAAAACTGTAGGTTCCTCCGTTTGTAGATAATATAAAGACGCACACCACAAATCGTAGGAGAAGTTCGGCCAAACACTGAGCTATATAGTGTGAGCGCCAAAAATTATTATTTATTTATTTATTACAAATTAACTATAATTGATTAAAACTATAATTAATGAAGCCCTAGCTGCCAGGGCTATCGGCTTACGTTACAAATACAATACACATACGTTTTGAAAAATTGAAATTGAAGATCTGTTTAATATGTTTTTCAATTGGGTTACTAAGAATGTCTAAGGGGTTGTGGTGTTGGAAAATGCATGCTCTGAGTTTTTAAAAAGGGACATTCACCAAGGATGTGGGAGATTGTTACGGTAGAATTTCGACAAAATTGACATGTTGGCGATGGTTAATTTTTGAGGTAGTGAGCGTGTGTGAGATTGGTGTGACCCAATCTTAGGCGAACGAAGCATCTGTTCATAGCAATGGTCGTGGACGTGGGTAGAATAATTTGAGATGTGTGTGTTGAACCTTTTGTAGAAATCGTTGTGGCTTGTCCATCTGATGGCTAGATTTACAAATATTGATTTGGATGACATTTTTGTCACACTTTTGTTTGAAAATGGCATAAACGAAATGAGAGGTGCTTTTATGGCTGATTTAGCGGCGGTATCAGCAAGCTCGTTTCCTGCGTGCCCTGGTATCCACATCAGTTTAACTCTATTATGTAGTTGTATTATAAGCTCATTTACAGCAGCTATTGGTGCTGATGGTTTGCGTTCTGATCTCGACAAAGAGATGGTATGTGTCGATTCTCTTTATCGGGTCTTTTCCCAAGGTCTGGCGTAATATAAATATCTGATCGATGGTAGTTTTACCAGGTCTAAAGCCACACTGATAAGGTCCATTGAGTGCATAGACGGTGGGCGTTCTTCCGACCATATTCCAGAAATGAGCTCATGCATGTACTTAACCAGCTACTCTCCGCCGTACTTGCTCTCTTTTTCTAACGAAAAATGTATCTTGCTTCCTTCTTTAACTCACGACAACGCTTCCGCACAGCTCGCGTTGCGTCCGATCGCAGTGTGGCCCCGCAGGCAGCGTCTTTACATTAAGTAGCGGCACGGCTTTTCTCGTTATACCTGTTGTTATTACGGGACCCTGAAATCTGATGGATTCTTCAACGGCGGTATGTAGACAGCGAGAAATAGTTTCACTGCTTGAAAACATCGTTCTGTTGATCATTGCTCTCGGAGAGAGGAGTGCAAGTCGGTGGGCGAAGTGGGTGGCTATCAGTTGCGGTTGCAGCTTTCCGACGTCGAATTTTCCTTGCGTCATTTTGCGCGCGCTTTTTGCTGCTCAGAGGCGTTTGCGGATCTTAGCTGCAACAAGATAATAGTTCAAACCGATGTTTTTCATTCTAAGCCCTGCGCACAACCATTTCTTAGGGCAAGGGAATACTTTCATATAGCGGTCCGCTTGCTCCAAGACAGACGCCCGCTCGCAGCCACCACTCTTGGTGTACACACGCCTCAGCAGGTTCGCCTTCTCACTTTAGCTCACTCCCAAACGGATGTTCGGGAGCTACCCAGAGGACACTTGGATGAAATCACCCGGAAGTCGAAAGCTGCTTGATCCGCACACAAAAGAATCGGTCTCGCACTTATGCACACGGACCCAACCTACACACATCCTTGCACACATATTCGTACAATCTTAGACGGAGTAAACATCATTGACTTCATGCTCCAGTCAAGCGAAAGGTGGGGAAAAATATGTGCTCTCGTATCGCGCATTCACATAGATCTTAGGCGTGCAGAGATGGCAAGACGTAGCCAACAACACAGGTAAAGAGCGAGTAAGCTAACCAGCCCCGTGAGGTAATACCTCTTTTGGCAGTTCCGCGGGGAGAGTGGTCGTGGTGGAGAGAGTTTAGTAACGTAGGTGTAGTCAAGAGACTGCAAGTCGTGCATGCTGCTATGGGAATAGCAGTATTCATGAGAGTTTTCTCTTCACGGGAGTTCCCCAAAAAAACAATAAAAAAAAAAAAAAAAACACATATCCTTGTCTCCAAAAATTTACATCGTTGTACATTCAATGACATCGAGATCAAGGGTCGCCCCAAAGAAAAAATTATCTATGCCTAAATTAGAATTGTGTGGAGCACAATTACGGTCCGAACTTTATTCTAAAAGACGGTACCCAGCATAACGTATCTGTCTACATTAGTAAGAAATCGTGTTTCTAAAATTGAAAAGCAAATAATGGGTCAACTGCCTGTCGATCAGTTTACTCCATCGAGACCATTAGCAAGATGCGGATTAGACTTTTGCGGTCCTGTCAATAAGTACCTACTCATTCGAGGCAAGGTGCCTTACAAAAGCTACATCACAATTTTCATGTTATTTTCGACGAAAGCAGGGCACGTTGAAGTAGTGTCCGACTTATCCGATACGTTTATCGCTGATATAAAACGATTAGTAGCCAGGCGTGGGCTCCCGTCCGATACATTATGCGATAATGTTACTAATTTTGTTGGAGCCAGCAACAAATTAGTGGCACTCGAGCCGCAGTTGCTTAGTAACTGGACTAAGCCATCAAAAAATGTGTTAGTGGGACAGATGGTTATTATGCACGACAACAATTTACCACCACAGTGTTAGATACTCGTCGGTCGGATCGAAAGGACCATACGTGGAAAAGACAACCAAGTACGCGTGGCTGATGTTCGCACCGCAAGGGGAGTTATTCGCCGCCCATACATAAACTGACATTATTATCAGTTGTTTGAAAACTCCACGTACTTTGAACGGGGCCACGATGTTGGGTCAGATGTGTCGTCCCTGGTTTATACTTAAAATTTTTTGTATAATTTACATAAACTTTTATACTAAGGGTATTCGTCTAAACGCGTAAATGCCTCGTATATGCGTAGACCTCGTAAATAACCCGGTTTTTTGATACAAAAATAAGAACGTTACGAGGCATTTACGCGTTTAGACGAATACCCAAATATGTATTTACATTGAGTAAATAAGGGCTTAGGTTTAAAATAGCTCATTGCTTAAATTACGGTTAAGTAAGGGTTAATCTTACGCTCTTATATATTTTCATTCCGTTACCATTCATTATCACATGTTTTCTTTGACCAAACTTCGCTAGCGCTGGCTCAGGCGAGTGAGCTTAAACAATACAACAGCGAGACAACATGGTTCGGTTCTATCTTTTATCACCCCCGCATAATTAGTTTAACAAGAATACGCTCCTGATGGTTCATAAGTTATGGCACTATTGAAGTAAATGAGCGATATGTACATACCATATACATACCTGGCTAGCCGGTAGTAATAATTAAAAATTGCAAAGTGGTTTTAATTCTCATTTATGCTCAAAGTGTATATAGGTAGGCTAATATTGAAAAGTTTTGGCTCCTCTTAAAGAGGTTTTGCTATGTGGTAATTTTATGATTGGTGGCCGCTGTGGTCGAGTTGGTAGCGGTGCGTGCTATAACTCGATATGCCGGTGAGTTCGAGGTTCGAACCTCAGTCACGGCAAGCAAAATCTTAATCATAGAAAAAGTCTTTTCTAATAGCGGTCACCCCACGGCAGGCAATGGCAAACCTCCGAGGGTATTTCTGCCATGAAAAATCTTCTGATTAAATACATCTGCCGTTCGGAGTCGGCACAAAACTGTAGGTCCCTCCATTTGTAGATAATATAAAGACGCACACAACAAATCGTAGGAGAAGTTCGGCCAAACACTGAGCTATATAGTGTGAGCGCCAAAAATTATTATTTATTTATTTATTACAAATTAACTATAATTGATTAAAACTATAATTAATGAAGCACTAGCTGCCAGGGCTATCGGCTTACGTTACAAATACAATACATATACGTTTTGCAAAAATCGAAGATCTGTTTAATATTTTTTTCAATTGGGTTACTAAGAATGTCTAAGGGGTTGTGGTGTTGGAAAATGGATGCTCTATGAGTTTTTAAAAAGGGACATTCAGCAAGGATGTGGGAGATTGTTATGGTAGAATTTCGACAAAATTGACATGTTGGCGATGGTTAATTTTTGAGGTAGTGAGCGTGTGTGAGATTGGTGTGACCCAATCTTAGGCGAACGAAGCATCTGTTCATAGCAATGGTCGTGGACGTGGGTATAGTAATTTGAGATGTGTGTGTTGAACCCTTTGTAGAAATCGTTGTGGCTTGTCCATCTGATGGCTAGATTTACAAATATTGATTTGGATGACATTTTTGTCACACTGATTTTGCGGCGGTATCAGCAAGCTCGTTTCCTGCGTGCCCTGGTATCCACATCAGTTTAACTCTATTATGTAGTTGTATTATAAGCTCATTTACAGCAGCTATTGGTTCTGATGGTTTGCGTTCTGATCTCGACAAAGAGATGGTATGTGTCGATTCTCTTTATCGGGTCTTTTCCCAAGGTCTGGCGTAATGTGAATATCTGATCGATGGTAGTTTTACCAGGTCTAAAGCCACACTGATAAGGTCAATTTAATTCATTGACGGTGGGCGTTCTTCCGACCTTATTCCAGAAATGAGCTCATGCATGCATGTACTTAACCAGCTCCTCTCCGCCGTACTTGCTCTCTTTTTCTAACGAAAAATGTATCTTGCTTCCTTCTTTAACTCACGACAACGCTTCCGCACAGCTCGCGTTGCGTCCGATCGCAGTGTGGCCCCGCAGGCAGCGTCTTTACATTCCGTATCGGCACGGCTTTTCTCGTTATACCTGTTGTTATTACGGGACCCTGAAATCTGATGGATTCTTCAACGGCGGTATGTAGACAGCGAGAAATAGTTTCACTGCTTGGAAACATCGTTCTGTTGATCATTGCTCTCGGAGAGAGGAGTGCAAGTCGGGTAGCAGCGAAGTGGGTGGCTATCAGTTGCGGTTGCAGCTTTCCGACGTCGAATTTTCCTTGCGTCATTTTGCGCGCGCTTTTTGCTGCTCAGAGGCGTTTGCGGATCTTAGCTGCAACAAGATAATAGTTCGAGCCGATGTTTTTCATTCTAAGCCCTGCGCACAACCATTTCTTAGGGCAAGGGAATACTTTCATATAGCGGTCCGCTTGCTCCAAGACAGACGCCCGCTCGCAGCCGCCACTCTTGGTGTACACACGCCTCACCAGGTTCGCCTTCTCACTTTAGCTCACTCCCAAACGGATGTTCGGGAGCTACCCAGAGGACACTTGGATGAAATCACCCGGAAGTCGAAAGCTGCTTGATCCGCACACAAAAGAATCGGTCTCGCACTTATGCACACGGACCCAACCTACACACATCCTTGCACACATATTCGTACAATCTTAGACGGAGTAAACATCATTGACTTCATGCTCCAGTCAAGCGAAAGGTGGGGAAAAATATGTGCTCTCGTATCGCGCATTCACATAGATCTTAGGCGTGCAGAGATGGCAAGACGTAGCCAACAACACAGGTAAAGAGCGAGTAAGCTAACCAGCCCCGTGAGGTAATACCTCTTTTGGCAGTTCCGCGGGGAGAGTGGTCGTGGTGGAGAGAGTTTAGTAACGTAGGTGTAGTCAAGAGACTGCAAGTCGTGCATGCTGCTATGGGAATAGCAGTATTCATGAGAGTTTTCTCTTCACGGGAGTTCCCCAAAAAAACAATAAAAAAAAAAAAAAACACATATCCTTGTCTCCAAAAATTTACATCGTTGTACATTCAATGACATCGAGATCAAGGGTCGCCCCAAAGAAAAAATTATCTATGCCTAAATTAGAATTGTGTGGAGCACAATTACGGTCCGAACTTTATTCTAAAAGACGGTACCCAGCATAACGTATCTGTCTACATTAGTAAGAAATCGTATTTCTGAAATTGAAAAGCAAATAATGGGTCAACTGCCTGTCGATCGGTTTACTCCATCGAGACCATTAGCAAGATGCGGAGTAGACTTTTGCGGTCCTGTCAATAAGTACCTACTCATTCGAGGCAAGGTGCCTTACAAAAGCTACATCACAATTTTCATGTTATTTTCGACGAAAGCAGGGCACGTTGAAGTTGTGTCCGACGTTACCGATACGTTTATCGCTGATATAAAACGATTAGTAGCCAGGCGTGGGCTCCCGTCCGATACATTATGCGATAATGTTACTAATTTTGTTGGAGCCAGCAAAAAATTAGTGGCACTCGAGCCGCAGTTGCTTAGAAACTGGACTAAGCCATCACAAAATGTGTTAGTGGGACAGATGGTTATTATGCACGACAACAATTTACCACCACAGTGTTAGATACTCGTCGGTCGGATCGAAAGGACCGTACGTGGAAAAGACAACCAAGTACGCGTGGCTGATGTTCGCACCGCAAGGGGAGTTATTCGCCGCCCATACACAAACTGACATTATTATCAGTTGTTTGAAAACTCCACGTACTTTGAACGGGGCCACGATGTTGGGTCAGATGTGTCGTCCCTGGTTTATACTTAAAAATATATTGTATAATTTACATAAACTTTTATACTAAGGGTATTCGTCTAAACGCGTAAATGCCTCGTATATGCGTAGACCTCGTAAATAACCCGGTTTTTTGATACAAAAATAAGAACGTTACGAGGCATTTACGCGTTTAGACGAATACCCAAATATGTATTTACATTGAGTAAATAAGGGCTTAGGTTTAAAATAGCTCATTGCTTAAATTACGGTTAAGTAAGGGTTAATCTTACGCTCTTATATATTTTCATTCCGTTACCATTCATTATCACATGTTTTCTTTGACCAAACTTCGCTAGCGCTGGCTCAGGCGAGTGAGCTTAAACAATACAACAGCGAGACAACATGGTTCGGTTCTATCTTTTATCACCCCCGCATAATTAGTTTAACAAGGATACGCTCCTGATGGTTCATAAGTTATGGCACTATTGAAGTAAATGAGCGATATGTACATACCATATACATACCTGGCTAGCCGGTAGTAATAATTAAAAATTGCAAAGTGGTTTTAATTCTCATTTATGCTCAAAGTGTATGTAGGTAAGCTAATATTGAAAAGTTTTGGCTCCTCTTAAAGAGGTTTTGCTATGTGGTAATTTTATGATTGGTGGCCACTGTGGTCGAGTTGGTAGCGGTGCGTGCTATAACTCTATATGCCGGTGAGTTCGAGGTTCGAATCTCAGTCACGGCAAGCAAAATCTTAATCATAGAAAAATTGTTTTCTAATAGCGGTTACCCCTCGGCAGGCAATGGCAAACCTCCGAGGGTATTTCTGCCATGAAAAATCTTCTCATTGAATACATCTGCCGTTCGGAGTCGGCACAAAACTGTAGGTTCCTCCGTTTGTAGATAATATAAAGACGCACACCACAAATCGTAGGAGAAGTTCGGCCAAACACTGAGCTATATAGTGTGAGCGCCAAAAATTATTATTTATTTATTTATTACAAATTAACTATAATTGATTAAAACTATAATTAATGAAGCCCTAGCTGCCAGGGCTATCGGCTTACGTTACAAATACAATACACATACGTTTTGAAAAATTGAAATTGAAGATCTGTTTAATATGTTTTTCAATTGGGTTACTAAGAATGTCTAAGGGGTTGTGGTGTTGGAAAATGCATGCTCTGAGTTTTTAAAAAGGGACATTCACCAAGGATGTGGGAGATTGTTACGGTAGAATTTCGACAAAATTGACATGTTGGCGATGGTTAATTTTTGAGGTAGTGAGCGTGTGTGAGATTGGTGTGACCCAATCTTAGGCGAACGAAGCATCTGTTCATAGCAATGGTCGTGGACGTGGGTAGAATAATTTGAGATGTGTGTGTTGAACCTTTTGTAGAAATCGTTGTGGCTTGTCCATCTGATGGCTAGATTTACAAATATTGATTTGGATGACATTTTTGTCACACTTTTGTTTGAAAATGGCATAAACGAAATGAGAGGTGCTTTTATGGCTGATTTAGCGGCGGTATCAGCAAGCTCGTTTCCTGCGTGCCCTGGTATCCACATCAGTTTAACTCTATTATGTAGTTGTATTATAAGCTCATTTACAGCAGCTATTGGTGCTGATGGTTTGCGTTCTGATCTCGACAAAGAGATGGTATGTGTCGATTCTCTTTATCGGGTCTTTTCCCAAGGTCTGGCGTAATATAAATATCTGATCGATGGTAGTTTTACCAGGTCTAAAGCCACACTGATAAGGTCCATTGAGTGCATAGACGGTGGGCGTTCTTCCGACCATATTCCAGAAATGAGCTCATGCATGTACTTAACCAGCTACTCTCCGCCGTACTTGCTCTCTTTTTCTAACGAAAAATGTATCTTGCTTCCTTCTTTAACTCACGACAACGCTTCCGCACAGCTCGCGTTGCGTCCGATCGCAGTGTGGCCCCGCAGGCAGCGTCTTTACATTAAGTAGCGGCACGGCTTTTCTCGTTATACCTGTTGTTATTACGGGACCCTGAAATCTGATGGATTCTTCAACGGCGGTATGTAGACAGCGAGAAATAGTTTCACTGTTTGAAAACATCGTTCTGTTGATCATTGCTCTCGGAGAGAGGAGTGCAAGTCGGTGGGCGAAGTGGGTGGCTATCAGTTGCGGTTGCAGCTTTCCGACGTCGAATTTTCCTTGCGTCATTTTGCGCGCGCTTTTTGCTGCTCAGAGGCGTTTGCGGATCTTAGCTGCAACAAGATAATAGTTCAAACCGATGTTTTTCATTCTAAGCCCTGCGCACAACCATTTCTTAGGGCAAGGGAATACTTTCATATAGCGGTCCGCTTGCTCCAAGACAGACGCCCGCTCGCAGCCACCACTCTTGGTGTACACACGCCTCAGCAGGTTCGCCTTCTCACTTTAGCTCACTCCCAAACGGATGTTCGGGAGCTACCCAGAGGACACTTGGATGAAATCACCCGGAAGTCGAAAGCTGCTTGATCCGCACACAAAAGAATCGGTCTCGCACTTATGCACACGGACCCAACCTACACACATCCTTGCACACATATTCGTACAATCTTAGACGGAGTAAACATCATTGACTTCATGCTCCAGTCAAGCGAAAGGTGGGGAAAAATATGTGCTCTCGTATCGCGCATTCACATAGATCTTAGGCGTGCAGAGATGGCAAGACGTAGCCAACAACACAGGTAAAGAGCGAGTAAGCTAACCAGCCCCGTGAGGTAATACCTCTTTTGGCAGTTCCGCGGGGAGAGTGGTCGTGGTGGAGAGAGTTTAGTAACGTAGGTGTAGTCAAGAGACTGCAAGTCGTGCATGCTGCTATGGGAATAGCAGTATTCATGAGAGTTTTCTCTTCACGGGAGTTCCCCAAAAAAACAATAAAAAAAAAAAAAAAACACATATCCTTGTCTCCAAAAATTTACATCGTTGTACATTCAATGACATCGAGATCAAGGGTCGCCCCAAAGAAAAAATTATCTATGCCTAAATTAGAATTGTGTGGAGCACAATTACGGTCCGAACTTTATTCTAAAAGACGGTACCCAGCATAACGTATCTGTATACATTAGTAAGAAATCGTATTTCTAAAATTGAAAAGCAAATAATGGGTCAACTGCCTGTCGATCAGTTTACTCCATCGAGACCATTAGCAAGATGCGGATTAGACTTTTGCGGTCCTGTCAATAAGTACCTACTCATTCGAGGCAAGGTGCCTTACAAAAGCTACATCACAATTTTCATGTTATTTTCGACGAAAGCAGGGCACGTTGAAGTAGTGTCCGACTTATCCGATACGTTTATCGCTGATATAAAACGATTAGTAGCCAGGCGTGGGCTCCCGTCCGATACATTATGCGATAATGTTACTAATTTTGTTGGAGCCAGCAACAAATTAGTGGCACTCGAGCCGCAGTTGCTTAGTAACTGGACTAAGCCATCAAAAAATGTGTTAGTGGGACAGATGGTTATTATGCACGACAACAATTTACCACCACAGTGTTAGATACTCGTCGGTCGGATCGAAAGGACCATACGTGGAAAAGACAACCAAGTACGCGTGGCTGATGTTCGCACCGCAAGGGGAGTTATTCGCCGCCCATACATAAACTGACATTATTATCAGTTGTTTGAAAACTCCACGTACTTTGAACGGGGCCACGATGTTGGGTCAGATGTGTCGTCCCTGGTTTATACTTAAAAATATATTGTATAATTTACATAAACTTTTATACTAAGGGTATTCGTCTAAACGCGTAAATGCCTCGTATATGCGTAGACCTCGTAAATAACCCGGTTTTTTGATACAAAAATAAGAACGTTACGAGGCATTTACGCGTTTAGACGAATGCCCAAATATGTATTTACATTGAGTAAATAAGGGCTTAGGTTTAAAATAGCTCATTGCTTAAATTACGGTTAAGTAAGGGTTAATCTTACGCTCTTATATATTTTCATTCCGTTACCATTCATTATCACATGTTTTCTTTGACCAAACTTCGCTAGCGCTGGCTCAGGCGAGTGAGCTTAAACAATACAACAGCGAGACAACATGGTTCGGTTCTATCTTTTATCACCCCCGCATAATTAGTTTAACAAGAATACGCTCCTGATGGTTCATAAGTTATGGCACTATTGAAGTAAATGAACGATATGTACATACCATATACATACCTGGCTAGCCGGTAGTAATAATTAAAAATTGCAAAGTGGTTTTAATTCTCATTTATGCTCAAAGTGTATATAGGTAGGCTAATATTGAAAAGTTTTGGCTCCTCTTAAAGAGGTTTTGCTATGTGGTAATTTTATGATTGGTGGCCGCTGTGGTCGAGTTGGTAGCGGTGCGTGCTATAACTCGATATGCCGGTGAGTTCGAGGTTCGAACCTCAGTCACGGCAAGCAAAATCTTAATCATAGAAAAAGTCTTTTCTAATAGCGGTCACCCCACGGCAGGCAATGGCAAACCTCCGAGGGTATTTCTGCCATGAAAAATCTTCTGATTAAATACATCTGCCGTTCGGAGTCGGCACAAAACTGTAGGTCCCTCCATTTGTAGATAATATAAAGACGCACACAACAAATCGTAGGAGAAGTTCGGCCAAACACTGAGCTATATAGTGTGAGCGCCAAAAATTATTATTTATTTATTTATTACAAATTAACTATAATTGATTAAAACTATAATTAATGAAGCACTAGCTGCCAGGGCTATCGGCTTACGTTACAAATACAATACATATACGTTTTGCAAAAATCGAAGATCTGTTTAATATTTTTTTCAATTGGGTTACTAAGAATGTCTAAGGGGTTGTGGTGTTGGAAAATGGATGCTCTATGAGTTTTTAAAAAGGGACATTCAGCAAGGATGTGGGAGATTGTTATGGTAGAATTTCGACAAAATTGACATGTTGGCGATGGTTAATTTTTGAGGTAGTGAGCGTGTGTGAGATTGGTGTGACCCAATCTTAGGCGAACGAAGCATCTGTTCATAGCAATGGTCGTGGACGTGGGTATAGTAATTTGAGATGTGTGTGTTGAACCCTTTGTAGAAATCGTTGTGGCTTGTCCATCTGATGGCTAGATTTACAAATATTGATTTGGATGACATTTTTGTCACACTTTTGTTTGAAAATGGCATAAACGAAATAAGAGGTGCTTTTATGGCTGATTTTGCGGCGGTATCAGCAAGCTCGTTTCCTGCGTGCCCTGGTATCCACATCAGTTTAACTCTATTATGTAGTTGTATTATAAGCTCATTTACAGCAGCTATTGGTTCTGATGGTTTGCGTTCTGATCTCGACAAAGAGATGGTATGTGTCGATTCTCTTTATCGGGTCTTTTCCCAAGGTCTGGCGTAATGTGAATATCTGATCGATGGTAGTTTTACCAGGTCTAAAGCCACACTGATAAGGTCAATTTAATTCATTGACGGTGGGCGTTCTTCCGACCTTATTCCAGAAATGAGCTCATGCATGCATGTACTTAACCAGCTCCTCTCCGCCGTACTTGCTCTCTTTTTCTAACGAAAAATGTATCTTGCTTCCTTCTTTAACTCACGACAACGCTTCCGCACAGCTCGCGTTGCGTCCGATCGCAGTGTGGCCCCGCAGGCAGCGTCTTTACATTCCGTATCGGCACGGCTTTTCTCGTTATACCTGTTGTTATTACGGGACCCTGAAATCTGATGGATTCTTCAACGGCGGTATGTAGACAGCGAGAAATAGTTTCACTGCTTGGAAACATCGTTCTGTTGATCATTGCTCTCGGAGAGAGGAGTGCAAGTCGGGTAGCAGCGAAGTGGGTGGCTATCAGTTGCGGTTGCAGCTTTCCGACGTCGAATTTTCCTTGCGTCATTTTGCGCGCGCTTTTTGCTGCTCAGAGGCGTTTGCGGATCTTAGCTGCAACAAGATAATAGTTCGAGCCGATGTTTTTCATTCTAAGCCCTGCGCACAACCATTTCTTAGGGCAAGGGAATACTTTCATATAGCGGTCCGCTTGCTCCAAGACAGACGCCCGCTCGCAGCCGCCACTCTTGGTGTACACACGCCTCACCAGGTTCGCCTTCTCACTTTAGCTCACTCCCAAACGGATGTTCGGGAGCTACCCAGAGGACACTTGGATGAAATCACCCGGAAGTCGAAAGCTGCTTGATCCGCACACAAAAGAATCGGTCTCGCACTTATGCACACGGACCCAACCTACACACATCCTTGCACACATATTCGTACAATCTTAGACGGAGTAAACATCATTGACTTCATGCTCCAGTCAAGCGAAAGGTGGGGAAAAATATGTGCTCTCGTATCGCGCATTCACATAGATCTTAGGCGTGCAGAGATGGCAAGACGTAGCCAACAACACAGGTAAAGAGCGAGTAAGCTAACCAGCCCCGTGAGGTAATACCTCTTTTGGCAGTTCCGCGGGGAGAGTGGTCGTGGTGGAGAGAGTTTAGTAACGTAGGTGTAGTCAAGAGACTGCAAGTCGTGCATGCTGCTATGGGAATAGCAGTATTCATGAGAGTTTTCTCTTCACGGGAGTTCCCCAAAAAAACAATAAAAAAAAAAAAAAACACATATCCTTGTCTCCAAAAATTTACATCGTTGTACATTCAATGACATCGAGATCAAGGGTCGCCCCAAAGAAAAAATTATCTATGCCTAAATTAGAATTGTGTGGAGCACAATTACGGTCCGAACTTTATTCTAAAAGACGGTACCCAGCATAACGTATCTGTCTACATTAGTAAGAAATCGTATTTCTGAAATTGAAAAGCAAATAATGGGTCAACTGCCTGTCGATCGGTTTACTCCATCGAGACCATTAGCAAGATGCGGAGTAGACTTTTGCGGTCCTGTCAATAAGTACCTACTCATTCGAGGCAAGGTGCCTTACAAAAGCTACATCACAATTTTCATGTTATTTTCGACGAAAGCAGGGCACGTTGAAGTTGTGTCCGACGTTACCGATACGTTTATCGCTGATATAAAACGATTAGTAGCCAGGCGTGGGCTCCCGTCCGATACATTATGCGATAATGTTACTAATTTTGTTGGAGCCAGCAAAAAATTAGTGGCACTCGAGCCGCAGTTGCTTAGAAACTGGACTAAGCCATCACAAAATGTGTTAGTGGGACAGATGGTTATTATGCACGACAACAATTTACCACCACAGTGTTAGATACTCGTCGGTCGGATCGAAAGGACCGTACGTGGAAAAGACAACCAAGTACGCGTGGCTGATGTTCGCACCGCAAGGGGAGTTATTCGCCGCCCATACACAAACTGACATTATTATCAGTTGTTTGAAAACTCCACGTACTTTGAACGGGGCCACGATGTTGGGTCAGATGTGTCGTCCCTGGTTTATACTTAAAAATATATTGTATAATTTACATAAACTTTTATACTAAGGGTATTCGTCTAAACGCGTAAATGCCTCGTATATGCGTAGACCTCGTAAATAACCCGGTTTTTTGATACAAAAATAAGAACGTTACGAGGCATTTACGCGTTTAGACGAATACCCAAATATGTATTTACATTGAGTAAATAAGGGCTTAGGTTTAAAATAGCTCATTGCTTAAATTACGGTTAAGTAAGGGTTAATCTTACGCTCTTATATATTTTCATTCCGTTACCATTCATTATCACATGTTTTCTTTGACCAAACTTCGCTAGCGCTGGCTCAGGCGAGTGAGCTTAAACAATACAACAGCGAGACAACATGGTTCGGTTCTATCTTTTATCACCCCCGCATAATTAGTTTAACAAGGATACGCTCCTGATGGTTCATAAGTTATGGCACTATTGAAGTAAATGAGCGATATGTACATACCATATACATACCTGGCTAGCCGGTAGTAATAATTAAAAATTGCAAAGTGGTTTTAATTCTCATTTATGCTCAAAGTGTATGTAGGTAAGCTAATATTGAAAAGTTTTGGCTCCTCTTAAAGAGGTTTTGCTATGTGGTAATTTTATGATTGGTGGCCACTGTGGTCGAGTTGGTAGCGGTGCGTGCTATAACTCTATATGCCGGTGAGTTCGAGGTTCGAATCTCAGTCACGGCAAGCAAAATCTTAATCATAGAAAAATTCTTTTCTAATAGCGGTTACCCCTCGGCAGGCAATGGCAAACCTCCGAGGGTATTTCTGCCATGAAAAATCTTCTCATTGAATACATCTGCCGTTCGGAGTCGGCACAAAACTGTAGGTTCCTCCGTTTGTAGATAATATAAAGACGCACACCACAAATCGTAGGAGAAGTTCGGCCAAACACTGAGCTATATAGTGTGAGCGCCAAAAATTATTATTTATTTATTTATTACAAATTAACTATAATTGATTAAAACTATAATTAATGAAGCCCTAGCTGCCAGGGCTATCGGCTTACGTTACAAATACAATACACATACGTTTTGAAAAATTGAAATTGAAGATCTGTTTAATATGTTTTTCAATTGGGTTACTAAGAATGTCTAAGGGGTTGTGGTGTTGGAAAATGCATGCTCTGAGTTTTTAAAAAGGGACATTCACCAAGGATGTGGGAGATTGTTACGGTAGAATTTCGGCAAAATTGACATGTTGGCGATGGTTAATTTTTGAGGTAGTGAGCGTGTGTGAGATTGGTGTGACCCAATCTTAGGCGAACGAAGCATCTGTTCATAGCAATGGTCGTGGACGTGGGTAGAATAATTTGAGATGTGTGTGTTGAACCTTTTGTAGAAATCGTTGTGGCTTGTCCATCTGATGGCTAGATTTACAAATATTGATTTGGATGACATTTTTGTCACACTTTTGTTTGAAAATGGCATAAACGAAATGAGAGGTGCTTTTATGGCTGATTTAGCGGCGGTATCAGCAAGCTCGTTTCCTGCGTGCCCTGGTATCCACATCAGTTTAACTCTATTATGTAGTTGTATTATAAGCTCATTTACAGCAGCTATTGGTGCTGATGGTTTGCGTTCTGATCTCGACAAAGAGATGGTATGTGTCGATTCTCTTTATCGGGTCTTTTCCCAAGGTCTGGCGTAATATAAATATCTGATCGATGGTAGTTTTACCAGGTCTAAAGCCACACTGATAAGGTCCATTGAGTGCATAGACGGTGGGCGTTCTTCCGACCATATTCCAGAAATGAGCTCATGCATGTACTTAACCAGCTACTCTCCGCCGTACTTGCTCTCTTTTTCTAACGAAAAATGTATCTTGCTTCCTTCTTTAACTCACGACAACGCTTCCGCACAGCTCGCGTTGCGTCCGATCGCAGTGTGGCCCCGCAGGCAGCGTCTTTACATTAAGTAGCGGCACGGCTTTTCTCGTTATACCTGTTGTTATTACGGGACCCTGAAATCTGATGGATTCTTCAACGGCGGTATGTAGACAGCGAGAAATAGTTTCACTGCTTGAAAACATCGTTCTGTTGATCATTGCTCTCGGAGAGAGGAGTGCAAGTCGGTGGGCGAAGTGGGTGGCTATCAGTTGCGGTTGCAGCTTTCCGACGTCGAATTTTCCTTGCGTCATTTTGCGCGCGCTTTTTGCTGCTCAGAGGCGTTTGCGGATCTTAGCTGCAACAAGATAATAGTTCAAACCGATGTTTTTCATTCTAAGCCCTGCGCACAACCATTTCTTAGGGCAAGGGAATACTTTCATATAGCGGTCCGCTTGCTCCAAGACAGACGCCCGCTCGCAGCCACCACTCTTGGTGTACACACGCCTCAGCAGGTTCGCCTTCTCACTTTAGCTCACTCCCAAACGGATGTTCGGGAGCTACCCAGAGGACACTTGGATGAAATCACCCGGAAGTCGAAAGCTGCTTGATCCGCACACAAAAGAATCGGTCTCGCACTTATGCACACGGACCCAACCTACACACATCCTTGCACACATATTCGTACAATCTTAGACGGAGTAAACATCATTGACTTCATGCTCCAGTCAAGCGAAAGGTGGGGAAAAATATGTGCTCTCGTATCGCGCATTCACATAGATCTTAGGCGTGCAGAGATGGCAAGACGTAGCCAACAACACAGGTAAAGAGCGAGTAAGCTAACCAGCCCCGTGAGGTAATACCTCTTTTGGCAGTTCCGCGGGGAGAGTGGTCGTGGTGGAGAGAGTTTAGTAACGTAGGTGTAGTCAAGAGACTGCAAGTCGTGCATGCTGCTATGGGAATAGCAGTATTCATGAGAGTTTTCTCTTCACGGGAGTTCCCCAAAAAAACAATAAAAAAAAAAAAAACACATATCCTTGTCTCCAAAAATTTACATCGTTGTACATTCAATGACATCGAGATCAAGGGTCGCCCCAAAGAAAAAATTATCTATGCCTAAATTAGAATTGTGTGGAGCACAATTACGGTCCGAACTTTATTCTAAAAGACGGTACCCAGCATAACGTATCTGTCTACATTAGTAAGAAATCGTATTTCTAAAATTGAAAAGCAAATAATGGGTCAACTGCCTGTCGATCAGTTTACTCCATCGAGACCATTAGCAAGATGCGGATTAGACTTTTGCGGTCCTGTCAATAAGTACCTACTCATTCGAGGCAAGGTGCCTTACAAAAGCTACATCACAATTTTCATGTTATTTTCGACGAAAGCAGGGCACGTTGAAGTAGTGTCCGACTTATCCGATACGTTTATCGCTGATATAAAACGATTAGTAGCCAGGCGTGGGCTCCCGTCCGATACATTATGCGATAATGTTACTAATTTTGTTGGAGCCAGCAACAAATTAGTGGCACTCGAGCCGCAGTTGCTTAGTAACTGGACTAAGCCATCAAAAAATGTGTTAGTGGGACAGATGGTTATTATGCACGACAACAATTTACCACCACAGTGTTGGATACTCGTCGGTCGGATCGAAAGGACCATACGTGGAAAGGACAACCGAGTACGCGTGGCTGATGTTCGCACCGCAAGGGGAGTTATTCGCCGCCCCATACATAAACTGACATTATTACCAGTTGTTTGAAAACTCCACGTACTTTAAACGGGGCCACGCTGTTTGGTCAGATGTGTCATCCCTAGTTTGTACTTAAAAATATATTGTATAATTTACATAAATTTTTTTTACTAAGGGTATTCGTCTAAACGCGTAAATGCCTCGTATATGCGTAGACCTCGTAAAAAACCCGGTTTTTTATACAAAAATAAGAACGTTACGAGGCATTTACGCGTTTAGACGAATACCCATAATATGTATTAACATTCGAGTAAATAAGGGCTTAGGTTTAAAATTGCCTATTGCTAAAATTACGATTAAGTAAGGGTTAATCTTACGCTCTTATATTTGCATTCCGTTACCATTCATTATCACATGTTTTCTTTGACCAAACTTCGCTAGCGCTGGCTCAGGCGGGTGAGCTTAAACAATACAACAGCGGGACAACATGGTTCGGTTCTATCTGTTATCACCCCTGCATAATTAGTTTAACAAGAATACGCTCCTGATGGTTCATAACACAGTACAACACATGATTTGCTAACTCAATTCTGAGAAGTGTATGTGAAATTACACCCAAAAAGAATGATTTCTGCATCATTCGTTTTGTCTTTTTACCTGCCAAAATATTTTTTTTTATAGATTTGAAGTTAGTACTATCGTATATGGGAATTTATCACGTTTTAGGCCCTGTTGTTTGACATAGCTCGACAGCCACTAGCCCGATTTAGTTGAAATAAATTTTAAAAAAATTTAGAATTACAATTCCCTTAATCTGTTCATATATTGTTTTCCTATACAAGCAACAGCTCAAGTTAAAAATAAGCGCATGAAGAAAATTATTTTTTTTTTAATTCATAAAAAATACAAAACGGAAATAAGTTTCAAGTCTAGTTACTTTTTCGCAGTCACATAACCTATGAGCAAAATGAGACAAAGATCATGAAAATCGATGCACGCGTTTCACTTTTATTCGCAATTGAGTAAAGGTATGAATTTAAAAAATTTGCTCGACATATGTCTTGCTGGGGTTGACAGCAAAGCCTTGCAGAGTGCACCATTCATCAGTCATATTCAGGATTATCTGTGTCTTTGCACAGACTTTCCTGACGCGAAAGCACACATATCGTCAGCGTAAGCCTGGATGTGGGCAACGCTTTGCATTTCCGTTAGAAGAGAGTCCACTACCAGGCACCACAAGAGAGGCGAGAGTACACCGCCCTGCGGGCATCCTCTCCCAATTTCTGCCATGGTAGAGAGGCCAGTTTCTTCCCCAACGGTCAGCAATCTTCTTGATAGCATGATGCGAATCCATTTTACGATTGTTTCATCCACTCCATGCCGTCTGGCCGCAGAGCACATAGACTCAAGAGTAGCGTTGTCAAACGCTCCCTCAACGTCAGCAAATACTCCCATTGTGTATTCCCCTGCTTTCAGTCCCACTTCGATCTTTGTTACAAGATTAGGCAGAGCTGTTTCACAGGATCTTCCACTCTAGTATGCATGCTGGTGAGTACTAAGGGGACTGTTCACCAGTACCCTTGATCTAATGTGCCTTTCGATCATACGCTCCAGCCTCTTCAGCATGAAGGATATCAAACTGACCGGCCTGAAGCTTTTCGAAAGGGGATAGTCATCCTTTCCCGGTTTGGGTATGAAGATAAGCGTGGCAATTCGCCAATGCATAGGGATATAGGCAAAGGCCAGACAAGCCCTAAAGATTCTCATTAGTCTTAATAAGCTTGTCTTCCCCACACTTCACCATCTTCGGGTACACACCATCCGTACCAGGTGATTTGAAGTCACCAAAAGAGGTTAGTGAAAACTTCACTGTTTCCTCGGTCACCACCTTCGATGCTATGTACCAGCTAAATCTGGTGGCTCTCCCAGTCGTGTTATCCACTTCCATATCTCTGCCAGTGTCAGGAGTACGCCTGCAACCCGGAAAGTATGTTTCCAGGAGAGTGTTGTAAGTGTCCAGCAATGACGGGTATAAGATCCATCAGTGTTTCTGAGAGAATCGAGCCTAACCGTAGGGTCCTGTTTCTGTACCCTACAGAGCCTGGCCGACTCTTTCGTGTTTTCAATATCACTGTAGAAATCTCTATAAGAGCTTAATTTACACGATCGAATTTTCCTCTCATATTCCCTCTGCGTGACAAAATATTCGGACCAATCTTCTTCCGTCCGAGTTTTTGACGCCCGATTCAGAAGTTTCCTGGATTTTTTTTTTGAAGCTTGGTAAGTTCGGCGTTCCGCCATGGGACCGCTTTTCCTTCCCCAAAGTACTCGTTACCTTGTAGGTCGCCTCTTCAATTGATTTTAAACAACAGTACATAATCTTTGCTGTCGAGAAAGTCTCTTTGCCTTTTGGACAACGATCCTTCCCCTTCCCTGCAGCCACTTTCGCAAACGGCGCTGAGGTAGATGGTTGAGACACACCCGACCTTAGTGCGTAAGAAAAAATTATTAGATTTATACGAGGAGTCTAACAAAAGTTCGCTAAGTTGGTGACTCAAACAATTTAAAAAAAAATCCTAAATTTAAAAACAATTGATTAAAATATAGACTAAAAAACGCCAAATATCTGACGATAGATAAGACTAAATTCAACTAACAACGCAAACAAAAATCCACTCTTCGAGTTTCAATGAATGCCAAATGAGGGGAAAGGTAACAGCAACACGGATATAATTGATCCGATAGCTGAACTTGATAAACTTTAAAAGCAAAATTTTAAATATTGTTTTTATAGGATTCAGAAATTCCTTGAAATGAAAACGATGACAAAGATTAAGAATAAATGCGAAATGATTTTTTTAGCCCGTTCGTATGTATATGCATATATACATACATATATTATGTACGAAATAGAAATAAGCACGTAAGACAAAACATATGTATGTACCATCGGCTTGAATTGGCAAAGGAAAATTTTGACGAAAAAAATAAATCCTACATTTTGTTCGAATTGGCTTTCTGATTGCGTTTGGGGATCATAATAATGTAAATAAAATACTCAAATTCTATTAGCGTTTGAATTGATGCAGTGGACGATGAGGAAAAGCGGTGGTCAAATTCGGATCAAGGTAGTGTTTTATAAAGAATCAGCTGGAATCATAGTGATATTGTAAAATTTTTGGGACCGTCATATTCAAATTAAGATCAGCTTAAATACATCCAATAACAAACAATATGTTATTATTTTTCATAGTCGTTAAAAATCACAAAAAAATACATGTAAACACGGGCAATTTTTCTTAGAAATGAAAAAGCCATGTATCCATAAAGTTGACTTCACATCAAGAAAATTATGTAGGAAAGGGGTTTTTTTCTTTTTCTCAGTAAAATGCCAAATTAGATATGCTTTGAAAAAACATAATTTTGCATGTACGGACACATTTTAATTTATAAAAACCCTTCCTTCCCTTCCTAACGTGAACAAGTTTAACTTACCCTTGTAATGCTTGCACGATGTCCAGTCAACGAAAATTTTTCTGGTGGACGTGGAATCCATTCCCCAGGGCTCCGCTTTGCTTTTGGAGGGGCACCTTCAATAGCCTCTTTTTCAGCTTCTGATAATTTAGCCTCTAGTTCCATAACTTTTTTTTGCAAGCGAATAACGGAAGTCCATTTCTTTTCCAAAAGCCCATTGATCTTTTTCTCACTTTCAGTAGACACGTCGGCTTCTTTACGAAAAGCTTCCAAGGAATCAGTATAGCCATTACTTCCTAAATAATCGGCAATCGCTTGGTTCCTGAAATTCAATTAATCTTAATATTCCAAAAATAGTGTAATATGGTAAATCTTACAGCTCCTCGCGCTGCCTCTGCGACAAAACCATTTTCATGTTCTTCGTCAGAGCAGACGTCAATAATTTTTCTGATATTCAATACGTGGTGATGGATCTTTAGTCAGGTTCCCCTTAAATCAAAAAAAGTAAAAACCGGTAAGTATAAGAATAAATTCGATACCCAAGTAAAAAATATTAAATGTTGACACCGAAAAACATGTTCTTAAAACTAAGTGGACAAAGTATAAAAGTTACACTGGTCTGCAACGAAATCCTTCTTTACAAAATTTTTGATACTCTGAATCCGTTGGCCGATTTTTTTATCACGTCTAGATTTTTCGATTTGTGCTTATCTACAAACGGTTCATTTTCGTTTAGGACAGCAAAGTGAATACACAAAATATCTATGTTTTCATTGTTTGTGATGCAGTCGCGCATAATATTTACATTGCGAAAAAGTGTACTTTGTACTTAAATTTGGGCACGGGGAAGGCTAATGCTCACATTACTACTCCTTATATTTATTTCAGTTGTTATATATGAAATAATTACAGTTTTATTACAAGATTTCTTAGAAACCAATCACAAAATTTTACGATTCAACTTATAGCAAAAATATTTCTTTGTAAATGGTTTAAGTCCATTCGTAATAATCATAATTGAAACATCATTTAAATCGCTAGTTTTAATGATTATTGCAATTACGCAGATCTTTCGCAAATATTTATGCGGAGTAGGAACCTTTAAAATCAAAAGTGAAAACAAGGTAACGGTACTTATCCACTTCTCTAAAATTAAATAATGATTTGGGTCGCAAATCCTATCCTTTCGTTCTCATTTAAAATTTGCGGCGTGCTAATTATTTAAATATATAGAAATTATTATAAAAGTAATGAAAGTTTATATACGAAAATAAAATTTTATATAATACTTTAATTTCTTCTGACAGTAATAGGAATTAGTAAGAATAACATTGGTTTACAACGAAAAAGTCTTAACTTTCATATTTAGTAAAACCAATAACAGAGTGACCTTGGACTAAAGTTTTTTATAACAGAAATAAGACCTGTTCGTATAGGAAAAAGGAATCGACTTTTTCGTGTTTTAATTCGAGATCGCCAACTAAAAACTAAAAGGAGTCTTGCTTTGCTTTGGACATATTGCCCGACCATCCTCCTTTTGCCTCGGTCGCAAACACTACAATAAGCGAGTTTAAGGGTTGGACTGCAATACTCTACTTCTTTTTTTTTTGGCATGCGCTCTCTGTCTTGTATATATGTATATATTTTCATTGTTTTCTCAAATCAAGCAATAAAAATGTATGCGTATATACATATATATATATATATAATTTTGGCGAGTACACTATATAGCTCAGTGTTTGGCCGAGCTTCTCCTACCATTCGTGGTGTGCGTCTTTATATTATACCACAAATGGAGGGACCTACAGTTTTGTGCCGATTCCTAACGGCAGATGTATTTAATGAGAAGCTTTTTCATGGCAGAAATACCCTCGAAGGTTTGCCACTGCCTGCCGAGGGGTGACCGAAAAAACGTTTTCTATGATTAAGATTTGCTTGCCCTGACTGAGATTCGAACCTCCAAAACACCGGCATATCAAGTTATAGCACGCACCGCTACCAACTCGACCACAGCGGCCACCATACATACATACATATATCTATAGATCACTTCAAATAATTATAGGCCTTTGTTTTTGGCTAGCTTATATTGGTAATTTATATACCTATGTTTTTATTTTTGACAATATCTGCAAAAAGTAAGCACAGCATATGCAACCGAAGCTTTAAGTGCTATAGTTTTCTGAGGATAAATATGTAAGAGAAATATATGTGAACCGTAAAATGCATGCGAATTTCTTTAAGATATTTTTGGATCAGTACACCTGTATAAAAGAATTTTTAAAAACATACCTGAAAGATACTTTTTAAAAATGCGATTTACTATTTATGGAAATTGAAGCTTACCCAGATCCCAACGAAAAGAGCACTTTTATGGAATGATCTATTATTCAGTTGAGAAAACCTGAATTGTATAGAAAGGGTGCGATGCGTTCGAGCTACGTAATGATTGCCGCAAAATTGCAGCCTTGTTGACTGGATGCACCTGTGCTCTGATACTCAGCTAATAATCTGCTGTTACATTGTAAATTACACTATGCAACAAAGTAAAATTTTTTGTTCACTGTCAAGTTTAGTAGTAAAACGCATTTATTGATTTTACTTAAAATTATATGAAGCGGTGTCATAAATTGATATTCTAAATTAAAAACTTTTTTTTTAACGATTGGTTTTCCTCTTGTAGTCAGTAGTGGCAGTATCCCTTTGGAGGCTCCAACAATAGTATGCAAGCATGGCTGGCTCCCATCTACCCTGATAACGCTTCTCATACTCTGCAATTTCTTGATGAAATCTTTCACCATGAACATCACTTACTGAACCCATGTATTGATAGATGCTTGTGACCTAATGCTGACATTAATCCATCAATATTATTGCAGGACACTAATTCAACTTCTTTTAAATAAAAGGTAGCTAAGGTAATGTGACGTTTTCGATAAGCTGTAATTCGGCACCCATGATTTGTTTTGAATTCTAATGGCAATTTTAAAATAAGCTTCATAACACTTTTTAAACAAAAGCGAAATTGGCTTTTTTTCACTTTTAGGAGTAAATTGACCACAAACGTAACAAAATAAGCTACCCAAACACGCGATTTTTATTGTAGATTTATGAATAATGTAAATGTTTTGAAGACTTTTGTACACACCAATGATATAATTTTATAGCTACTCTCAACTAAGTGTAACGAAAAGTAGATAAAGTAAGATTACCGTTATTTATGTTTTGGAACGTGATATCTAAATATGACTTTGTTTTCTGTTATTTACTAAGTATACCTAATACTAATCACCACTCGGGATATCGGTGATTTTTTTGATGTTGCATAGTGTTATTAATCTACAGAACGTGATGCGATTCTAACTTGTGTAGTATGAGGTAGAAATGTTATTAAATTTAATAATTCAGAAGTGAAGGGAGATGGTAACAATTGTATATTAACAAACAGGGACAGAAAACAGTGATTATTTTTAAATTGTTAATGAAAAAAATCAAAAGGTTCCACATAACTTAGAAATTTTTATACACGTACATATGTATGTACATATATGCATGTGTATATTTTCCAAAGCTCTATACGAATTTGATACGATTTAAAAATTTTTAAATCGCTCAGGAAAAATAATCAAATATCAAGTTTTATTTTTTTGATCAAAAATAAAACTAATTTTTCGCGTGTTAATTTTTTGCTCTGAAGTTATGCTTATTTTGTGAGTTGCTGTTGATCAGATATAATCATTATTTTATGAGTTGTAATTTTTGATCGGAAATAGCCATTACTTTTTGATCATTATTTTTTGAATCAAAAATAATGATTATTTTTTGAGTTTTATTTTTTTGATCAAAAATAAAAATCATTTCTTGGGCGTTATTTTTTAGCTCAGAAATAAAAATTAGTTTTTGAGTTTTATATTTTTTGCCAGATCGAAAAACTCAAAACGACGCACAGCTTTTTTAGTAAGTGCTATGTACATACATACATATGTAGGTGGTTCATTTTTGCACCCAAATATGATAACAAATATGTATGTATAGCATATAAGCGCAAGTTCCGTACTTTGTAGGAAACTAAAAAAAAAAATTTTAAACATGCATCAGAATTGGAAACTTTTTTCTCAGAATTGCTGACCTATTTTTGAGTATGCAGTTTTGTAGCCCATTAAATTTTATTGTAATAATGTTCAAGTTTCAAATCGGTAGAAATTACCCTTGATTTTTGGAAAATTTTTTACTAATCTCGTTGGTCCGTTCATTCCACATAGAAGAGATTGCGTAACAACGTCAGTAAAAAAATTGTTTAAAAAATCTGTGCTTTGTAGTCATTTAAAAATACTACTTTTTTACAATAAAAGTTTATGGGCTACAAAATTGCATAGTCAAAAAATTAAAAAAAAAATTTGATTGAAATTTTGATGAATTCTTTTTCATAAGTTTTAGTATTATTTCACATGAAAGCATGATTCGAAACTAATATTTGTACACATGCACGTTCATGTTGATTACATAATATATGTATGTATGTCCATATATGTATGTATGTATGTACATATGTATGTATGTATGTATGTACATATGTACATATGTATATGTTATAAAAAATACGATTAATAAGATAAATGTATGTACATTTAATTTCATTCGAAAGCCAAAAGAATTGCATGCATATATGTATGTATGTACATATGTATATGACTGCATTCATTAACATACACATGCACGTTCATATGTATGTACGTATATATGTACATACATACGTGACAATAATATTAAGTAGTTTAATGCAAGAAGGCGTAAATCGTGGACGCACGCTTAGATTAAATTTATTTGATTTTTTTATTTAAAACTATTTGTTTTTAAAAATAAATTTTTTTCCAAAATTTCCGGAGATAAATTACATCTTAAGTCACTTAAAACAAGTTTTAGCGCTGAAAAAGAGCGCTCCACACTGACTTGTGTTGCTGAAGTACTGTGAAGCACTTGTGTTAGTGACCACAGATAGGGATGGGTGTAATGTTTTTTTTTTCATTATTCTATTATAGGAAGATATAAATCCTCCTGTTTTGGTGCATAGCTTTCGATTTCGTGATTGGCTCTCTGCAAGTCATTATATTGAGACTCATTGTCGAAATCTTCATCCGATGGAGACACTTCAATTGAATTGAGAATGTTGCCAAGCAGAGATGTTGAATTTTGAGACTGAGTTTCCGGCCAACTTACATCCGAAGTTCGATTATTCGGGGATAAACTTATTTATTCCGCCGTGTCGGTTTCGCAATTGTCTCTACTTTGCTGTCTAGAAACCTTTGTAATGTAATATAAAATAATATAAAAATTTCTTAAAATTACATTAAAAATTTAAGATTTGGCATTTTTAAATTGAATCACAAATACAGTTTGCGCTATGTTGGGCAAACCAAGATGAAACTATAGTTCAATAAGTAAAATCTCTGGAAGTATGTATGTATGTATATTAGGGTGGGCCGATTTGTAAGGACAAAAATTTTCCGATATTGTGCCATCGATTTTTCGATAGCTTTTGGCATGAGGAAAAAAAAGTTCCACTACGACATATCCAAAAAATCATTTTCGAGGCGCCAAAATTTCAATTGTTTGACTTTTTCTCAACTTTTAATTTTAAGGTTTTTTTTAGTAGGTAATAAAAAAAATGGACTGATTTAATTTTTTTTTAAATATTAGATTTCCAAGGTGAAATTGTACGCTAAAAACGATGGCGATAGCAGTTTTGCCAAAAAAAATGTTTTTCTTTAGGTTTTGAACGAGTTTTTGTCGAAAAATCAATTTTTTTGAAGCATTAATTTTTAAGTTTTTTTTTTTCTCCACAGGTATCGTCAGCAGCCCTGAAGGTTTCACAGCAACTAATTTTCGTATATAACTCTGTTATTGCTTTTTTGTTTTGTTTCTTGTGACTTTAGTGACAGTGTGTTTTTAATAAATATAAATACATAAAATAAAAATTCATCAGAAAATTTAGAACACAATATGGAAGAAGAGGGAGAACCACCAGCACAGGCTTTAGAACACATGCCTTCACATAATGTGCTACTATTCGGTGCACCAAGCGAACTAGATGGAATTTCTTTGCCAACTTCTTTTGATATTTTGAAATATTACTTTTTTTTGGGCGACCAGTGGAAAAAAGGGAATAAAATGTTCTCGTACAAGACATTCACACCAAAAGTTGTCGATAAACTTTTAGAAATTTGGGGCAAATTGAAGATTGATCTAGTTAAAAGATTAACCGTCACAAAAAAACTAAATACACTAATTGACAACTATAAGTATTTGAATAAATGCGGAAAAAATTATCATAAATTTAAACTATTCGTTGATGGTACAAATGAAATATTCTACATCGCGGAATGCAAATGCTCACTAAAATCAAATCGTTGCAACTGTGGTAAAATTCCAGATGACCTCAAGGGCTTCATGTTTGATCAGCACAATGAAAGAAAATTAACTATTCCTGATGTTGAGGATCCTATAGAAACCGAAGTGTCTACAATCGCACCAAGACTTGAATCATCTGTTGATGAAACATATCTACCAACTCCTTCAGAATTGCAAGATGATATTGCAATGAAAATGGCTGATACATCGGTCGAATCACTTTATTCTCCAAGATACAGTATACCAAAATTTGCAATGATTTGTGACAGATTTGGCGTGTCAAACAGAGTGGCATCTTGTCTAGCATCAGCTTTGTTTGAAGACATTGCATTTAAAGATGAGCGTGGTCAAACCGTTGCCTGTGACAAAAACAAGATAGAGAGAGAAAGAGCTAAAGTTAGAACGGAAGTTATCCGACAACGGCAAAAAGGGTGCTTGCAAGCTTTTTCATTTGACGGTCGGAAAAACGATGCATTGACTCGAGAAAAAATTGATGAAGTTTACCATTTGAGAATGCAGAAAGAATCGCATTTAGTCGTCGCTCATGAGCCAAATTCCAAATTACTTGGTTATGTTAACTTGGAAGGCAAAGGTGAAAATGCTGAAGCGAAACAAGCAGCTTTAAATGTGTATGTTAATGAATGCATGCATGTGTATGTTAATGAATGCAGTCATACATATATATGCTTTTGGTTTTAAGCTTTCGAATGAAATTATATGTACATACATTTTTCTTGTCAATCGTATTTTTTATACATATATGTATGTATGTACATACATATGTATGTATGTACATACATATGTATGTATGTATATGTACATATGTATGTACATATATGGACAAATATCTATTATGTAATACACATGCATGTGTACAAATATTAGTTTCGAATCATTCTTTCAGGTGAAATAATACTAAAACTTATGAAAAAGAATTCATTAAAATTTCAAGCAAATTTTTTTTTTTTTTTAATTTTTTGAGTATGCAATTTTGTAGCCCATAAAATTTTATTGTGAACAAGTTTCCAATTCTGATGCATGTTTAAAAATTTTTTTTTTAGTTTCCTACAAAGTAC
Organism: Philophylla caesio; assembly: GCA_963971545.1. Classification (NCBI taxonomy): domain Eukaryota; kingdom Metazoa; phylum Arthropoda; class Insecta; order Diptera; family Tephritidae; genus Philophylla; species Philophylla caesio. The sequence goes on from OZ020606.1 coordinate 65,595,813, forward strand.
GGAACTTGCGCTTATATGCTATACATATTTGTTACCATATTTGAGTGCATGTTTTGACGATATAACGATATTAAATACTTATTTCTGAACATAAAAATTTAACTCAAATAAATATTTTTATTTTTGATCGAAATTTTAAACATCTTAATATATTGATTAAATATAATTTTTTTTTGATAAAACTCATAATGATTACGGTCCCCGCTAACAAATCTAACGAAACTAAATACTAATGAAAATGAAAATTCTGCTTTTATGTCAAGCCGGCTTTGAAGGAATAGCTTTGTCATCGAAGTACCTTGGTTTTCGAACAAAAAAATAATAAAAACAAAAATGTCAACCACATAAAATTATAAATATCCGTATGGAATATGTTACTTGATAACCATATCGATAGTTTGAAATTTCAAATCATTATCGATAGTTAGTGAGCTATCGTTAGGGAACATTCCTAATTATCTAGAAAGTTCAATTCAAGGAATTTGGCACTGGGAATTGGCTTGTGTAAGAAATATAACGAATTTATCAAATATTCTTTCAATTTATTTTGTTTTAAAGAAACTAAATCGTATTTAACAGCTCTGGCGTATAAATATTTCACGTTTGCCTATTATGAATTCGATTAGAATCCGCACATAAGTTATTCCAAACACTCACTGTTGTAGAATTTACTAAATGTAAAAATATAAAAAAAATTTGACCACATATTAAATCTTAGAACTGGAACGTACCTATTGAAATTACCGATAGTTAAAGCTCTAAACCATACTATCGATAGGTAGCATTAATTGAGACTATGGAATGGTGCGATTATCGATAGATTTGCCGTCCTATTTGCAACTGAAGATCGCACAACGTGGAATGACGGTAAATCGTTCCAACATACATCAGGAACATATATGTATTCGACCATCGATTTCTATAACCGGGCTATTAATTTGTTCCTAGCAAACCACATAAAAGAAAAAGGATCAACTGTATCCTAGTCACACCTATTTTACTACAATACAAAATTGTCGGAAGTAAAATATCTTTATTTTGTATCAAATAAAATGGGAAGATTTTGTATTTACAGAAGCTCTAGGAACAGCTACATATATCAAATAGAAAGAAATGTGTAGCCGAGGAATCTGTCAATTGGTGGCTAATATATTGGATGGGGTTCAGAAAAGACGAGCTGTATAACTTTTTTAATAGATGTACTATGGAACCAAATGCTCCATTTAAAGAAATTCCTATATTTGGTAAACAGGGAAGATCTAACATTAAGCACTATAGTTGTATAGAACGCTTAGGAGATATACGCAGACATGATTAGTTTACTGCCTTTCATACCGCCTATTTACCATGAAGTCTTCACCAGGCTATCTGGAAATTAGACATGCAAATAAAACTCTGATTAAAAATCACAATCCTTTCTTATTTATAATTTGTTTAAATTATTACTTGAATACTTGTATTTTCTTATACATAAACATAAAAAAATAAATTTGATTTTTTATCAAAAAAAAATTCATGTACTTATACTTTTCTTTATTTTGGTTATGTAATTTGTTTTTTCTTTTTTTATTGTATAGACTGATCTTTAAGTTTCTCGAAAATAGAAATAAGAATTTGTACTGTACACAGTAATTTGGAGTCAGTAATTTCGGTACAAAGAAGATAAAGGAAATAAGGCTCGTAACAATTTTGCCGAGCATGGGACAAGCGCAAGAAAGCTTTCAGTTCGGACGCAGAAAACTATCGCTGATGTAGATGCTAGATGTTACTGCAGACAATTATACACAATAATTGGCAATTTTAATCATGAAATGAACAGAGGTTTAAATTTTTTGGAACCTCGCAGTAACGTTTTTTTTGGTTGGCGATTTTAATACTAGGTCCCTTGACTGGGGAGATAGAGTGGATTCTAATCGTGGCAAACATCTGCTAAATATAATACAACAGTAGGGTCTGCAAAACATTAATAATGGTAGTATTACTTTTAAAAGGGACTTTAGATCAACTCATGGCTCAGTTTTAGATCTCGCATTTACCAATCCTCCTTCAAATTGCAAATGGTCCGTTGACCAGGTGCGTATTGTGGCAGTCATCACTTTCCAGTGGTTATTGAAAACACGGGCCTATTCAGGAACTTTAGAACTTTTTGTCGAAAAAGAAATTCATCAACTCGCATAATCAAATTGAATGTGAACCGAACATCCAAGATCTAGAACTTAAAATTAATGAAAGTTTCAATGATGCCACATTTTCAACAAAAAACAATAGAACTCCAAAATCCTGGTGAGATTGGAAGGATGGAAAAGTCTATAGATTCATGATCATTGCAGCTAAAAAGGTTAAACAGCATCCAACCCCAGAAAATTTTTACAATCTGTTAGAAGTCAAAAAGATGTGGAAAAAAGAAGTGGTCAGCTAAAAAGGAAAATGTCACACCAAAATTGATTCAATAAATAGGGGAACGGGCAGGAAAACTTGGCGTTTTATGAAAGAACTAAGGGTTGATTACAACAAAGATAATGTAGGTCTATGGAATGAGAGAAAAATCAGCAGTACTTAGAAATGTTTCAATCTTAATACTTTTGTTCAGCCTTGTCATGATCTAGCTTTCAGTTATGATGAATTTAGTGAGGTACTTAGGAGGAAAAAGATACAGCAGCTGCCATTGTTATAATCTCCTACATCATGCTTAAAGCTCTGTCAAACACAACCTTAAATTTTTTTAAGAACAGCCATCAACGATATTTTCCTAACCAATCAAATTCCCAGTCAGTGGAGCAAAATAAGGATCGTACCGATACCAAAAAGGGGAAAGGACCTAAGCCAATATCAAAATTTCAGACCAATATCTCTTATTTCAGTCACGCTTAAAATCATCAACACATGTATTGAAAACAGACTAGGCCAACGTTTTGATTCTAGCTGCACGCTTCCTAACACCTTTGCTTACAGGGGAAACAAATCAACAACCACCTGCATAAATCAAATGATACATCAAGTACAGATTCTTATAAGCAACAAGAAACAGGTGATACTGTGCTCTAGTGACATTTCCAACGCATATAATTGTGTTAATGTAAGTGTACTCAAAAATCAACTTTACATCGACTGGATTGTAAACTTTCTCTTTTTCAGAATCCTCCAGCTTGGTGACCAAACCATCAGTATCCGCAACGGCCTGCCCCAAGTTAGTGTTTTCCCCTATCCTGTTCAATGTTTATACATCCAAACTCTATGAGCTAAGTGACTCCAACACTTTCGTATATCAGTTTCCGGATGACTTCTATCTTATGTCAGCAGGAAGCTGCTTTGATGATGCTGTGAGCAACCTTCAATAAAAACTAAACCTTTGCTGCTGAGTGTACCTTGCTCAATCTTAACTTTAACCCCACCAAATCCAATATCATGCATGTGACCAAAGGCGCAAGGAAGGTAATTGATATTTTCAACAATGAAAAAATATGTCAAGTTAATGAGTCTAGAATCCTAGGCAGAATTCTTAACTGTTCAATGGCTATTAAATAGCACGGTGATCATACTGTGAAGGCCGTATCCTCCAATATAAAGTTTTTCTATATCAACAGAAAACCTTAAATATTTATAAATCGGTCGTACGTGCTAATATTGAATATGACACAGCTGCCAAGGGCTCTAAAACAACTTTCAATAAAATTTCGGTTTTACAAAATAGGGTTCTGCAAAGAGTTTTGGGTCTAACACCGTCAACTCCGGCGTTCACTAGCCTGGCTTACTGGCAAAGAAATACTTAATTTGTTTAATTTAAATGATTTGATGCCGCTTAACATCCAATAACCCTTATATATAAAAAAAACTTTTAATGGAAACAAATCTTCCTTGTCATCTGAACTTCTAAGGGCCAGTTTTTCAGTGCAAGTTGAACTCTGTTTGTCGTTTAAACTAAGTTTAAACTCAGAATGCAGTTTTTCAGTCAACTTTAAACGGAGTTTAAACTAAGTTTAAACGGCCGATTGTGCTCGGTTAAAATTAGTTTAACTTATCAGTTGTTTGCTAACTACTTCGTTTTGGTTGCAACAAATTTATTTGGGCGCAAGGAAACTAAGTTTAAATTTAAACTGAGTTTAACTAAACTTAGTTTAAACTGAGTTTAAACCAGCACTGAAAAACTGGCCCTAAGAGCACACTACAGAGATTTACTCAATGACTACACTTGTAATAAATATCATGTAATGTTTACAGATGCATAACTTTCAGAGCAAATTACAGGATGTGGTATTTATAATTTTACTGATAAGTCAGAACAGTCCTTCCATATTCCCTTTAAAGCCTCCTCTAATTTTGGGAAGCTGCTTGCCATTAAGGAATCCATCAAAATAGCCATAAATAACAACAATGTCAAAATGGCAAACTTCACTGACAGCATTGCATGCAAAATTCTAAATCTTATTGACGAACATAAGATAATAATAGATATCATTTAGACGCCCAGCCATAAAGGCATAGAAGGTGTTGAAAAAGTTGACGAAATTGCCAAACAGGCGGTGATTAACAGCCCTATGAGGCACTGCAAATACACAATTGATAAAGTCTATAGGCAGATTAAGGAAGAGATATTTAGCAACTGGTATAGTGAATTTCAGTCCTACTCCATTAATCACACAAATCTATTTGCCTCCATTTTCACCACCAGGAGAAATACTACCTGGTTTAAGAAAATCCTGCTGCCCCCGGTGGAAGTGAACTGAATTAACCGTATTATGGCGGGCCATACTTATGACAAAACTTACTTTGACAGAGTAAATGTAGCAGACTCAACGCTGTGCTGTTGCGGCCAGACTGATCGGTATATCCATCACACCTTCCAGTGTGGAAGGCTAGTAAACAGAGATTATACAATTTTTGATAACCACTACTCCTCCTTCGAGATTTTAAGACATGAACACTGCCAAAATAACGCAACTGTCCAGTTTTTACATAAAGCCAATATTAATTTTTAAATAAAAAAATTCATTTCCCAGATTTTTTGTTTGTATTATTGAATGTTAAATTTTAGCATACCGTACACACGTCGCTCAAGAGTCCTCAAAAGGATCATACTTACCAATTCAACATCCAACAACTCCTAATCTAACTGGAACTTCTGGATAAAAATCCTTACGTTTTAACCAAGCAGCATTCATTGCTGATCTGGCAACACACACATCGGCGGTGGCCTACGTACTAGACAACTGGGATAATAACCCACTCACTTAACCAACTTATTACAAAAGGATAATATGGCTTAAATGCGCATCCTTATAAGTGAGTTTGACGAAATACGCCAACCATACCAAGAGCAATAATAAGAGAAAGTGCTACTTCCCGGCCAAGAATTCAGACTAAAAAAAAATCGAATTATGTATCACAAATTATCTTAGCCATACGCAATTCACCGAACTAAAAGTACATTTAACTGTTCCTTCAAGAAATATAGTTTAGTTTTAGCAACGTTTTTTACATTCATATGTACTTATAATACTTTCATACTATTTCTCGTTTGCAGGTCCTGTACTTCTTTGCGCAACGAAATAGTTGGTCACATTATTAATTCACTTTCATCTAATATCATTTTGGCGTTTACTTTACACAAATCTGTTTTACCCTTTAGCGATTTGCATATAACTCTAAGCTTCTCTGAACTAACTTTACGAAACTAATATATATGCATTTGAGTTTTGATAATGTTATCTATATATTGCACATCTTAAGTTGAGTGTCTAATCTTTTGCACACTTTCAACGAAAATTTTTTTAATTTATATCCGTTAAATATGACAGATTAATACCCCTATTATGTACGGAGACTATAAGGCGACCAGTGGCCGCTAGGCAACTATACTAGAGTTTTCATTACGCAAGGCAACCCGCTGCTGGCTATCGGCAACTGAAAGTATGTAAATGTTTCCATTTTAAACCGATCTTTAGATTTTTTCACTTTTTCTTCAAAATATACTTTACAAAAAAGTAAAATCAGGGATATTGTCTGAGCTTTTCTGTATACTGAGATCAATCGGCATACATAATACGAAAAATGGCTTTAGTAGCCATGGCAAGTAAACCGGAAACTATACACTGGTCTCTATACATAATAGGGACATTATTTTCTGTTTTGCTTTATGGTAAGTTTTTCAATTTCGTTCTACATTTGCTTTTGGTCTTTGTACTCAACAATACTTTTATTTATGTTTTCGTTTTGCTTTAATTACTTCTCTATTGAATTGATTTCTGGTAATATTGTAATCGATCCAGCTTTGATTTGTACTTAGTCTTTTTGATCCTTGGTTAAGCTAATATGTTTTCTGCTTAACTTTAAATGCATTACTGGTGTTCTTACCTTAACTGCCATCCATTATAGACTGCTGTCACACGCCGAGCGTTCGAGTCTGCATTTTGCGCATAAATATTAAGTATCATAGAAATTTGTACTGCAAGTTGTGAGCAATGGTATCGGAAGAAAAAAAGTTAGCGAAATTCTAATTTTTCCGATATTATACACTGTTAACACATTCAAAGGGTTTATAAAACTTTGTGTTGTGTTTAAATAATAATTTTTTGCGAAAAACTGGGTACTTCGATGAGAAATATGTATGTATACTCCAAGGCTGCAATTCTGCAATATTACGTAGCTCGAACGCACCCGTCAATCACAACTGCATTGTTGCCAAAGTATAATGTTCTGCGCGAATTTCTAGCAACACGTCGAACGTTCGAGTAGGCATTTTACCCATTATAATGGCCAGATTCTCTAACTCGAAACGAGCGTTCGTCGTTTGTTCGTGTATATGTCTCTCTAATGCGATTACAGCTAATTGTTGCGAACGAATACGTTACAAAAGTAAATTCTCTATCACGAACCTCACTGAATATAAAAAAGAACTGCCAAAATCAAACGAAACATCTGTTATCTTTTAAGCCGATAAAATGGATAGTTCAAACAAAAAAGGCTAGCAATAATGGAAAAAACATTGTTTAATATATTTTACAGTGATGATTTGTTGAAAAATTGCTCCTTCCCTTTGTTTTATTTTTCCTCGGTCCGGCACATGCTCACACAAAAATGCTAAACATACATGTTTAAGTATTAACTATAACTTTTCCAACCGTAAACTTACCCACTGCTGAGACACTTTTGTTACCCACTGACTTTTGGTAGTTTCCGGTCGCAAGAAAACTTAGAAACGTGGACAGTTTCAATTGTGGTGGCAGGTGAATATTGCGGTAGTTGTCCTTCGTATTGATACTCACTTCGTTAAAAAAATTTCCGAATACTTCTTTGTTGACTCGAATTTTTTTTTACAAACCTTTAACATAATGAAAAAATAACACTACAACTATCTGGAAGGCCTTTAAATGCACGTCTACTTACTCTGCGTCCGGTAATTCCAAAACATTAGCGCAATCTCGCAACCTCCGCCTTTGAATACACAATTCCTCTTCATCGGAACGTTTGCTTGCGAGAAATGCTATTGCCTGATACATTATTTTAATAAGTTTTTTAGGTTTCTTTCTTTTCTAAACTTTAACACTGTGTAAACAACACAACTTTTGGCAGGTTCGTTCGATAACGTAAGAACGTAAGGAAGGACGATAAAGACTCCAAATTCAGACGATTTCGTTTGGACACGAATCGTTCGCCTGGCCTTTTGTTCGAGTTAGAGATTCAGGCTGTAAGTATCAGGGAAATTTATACTGCACGTTGTGACAATGACATCGGTAGAAGAAGAATTAGCGTATATTTATAATTTTGTATGGTTTTCTTTTCTTTTGTTTGTATTACTGTTAAATATCTGAGATACGACAACACCTTCTATTGGAGTTCTTAGCCTACTCCATTCGTACACTCACATCGCTACATATGAAGTTGGTCAACTGTTAGGTGACATTGATTTTACTGTCTTTTAGTTCACGAGCAGAGACACATGTTCATATAAAGATTTGTAAAGTGTCGTTGTTAATAAAGTCATATCAAGTATCGTTGAGTTTATATTTCTTAAATGAAGCATATTTAATACTGGCGACGAGGATGAGATTTATCCCTTCATTTTAAACTCAATATAAACACGCATGACTTTCGGCAAACAGTAACAATTTCATCTACAACGTTGAGTGACACAGCTAAGCACAACCAGTGAAGGTGAACGTTTTGACCGCTGCTGGTGTCCTGAAGGTCGTATAACCTGTTGCGTCACTAAATTAATTGCAAGCACGTGCTCGCGTTATTAGCCGACATATACAAACATACGGGTTATTTCGCATTGACGCTCGAAGTCAATGCCACGGAGGCTCAAGCAAGAGCTGGTTTCGGAAGGAGCGTCGTCAACGGCAAAGACATCAACCAGCTCAGAAGACCCTACGGTGTCTTCGGATAGTAAACTTTCGTCGAACATTCGCAGCAACGAACGTACCATGGCAGCTGTAGGAACATTGGAGCCGTTCGATATTAATCATCCAGAGAACTGGGCACATACATTGCGATATTCGAATGTTTCCTCCAAGCCAATGACGTACAGGCAGCCTAGCGCCAACAGGCAATTTTCTTGACGTTGGCTGGCGCACCGATATATGATCTCCTGTCGTCATTGGCATCCCCCAAGAAGGTGAGTGATCTTGAAATATCTGAAATCAAAGCAACGCTTACGAAACACTTTTCCCCGCGGCCCGTCGGAGATCGCATCCTTTTACAAAATTTAACAAACGTGATCAAATGCCAATCGAAACTTTTGCTGATTATGTGGCAGCCTTGAGGAAGATTGCGGTGGACTGCAACTTTGGGGATGCCTTAGACCGCATGCTCCGTGACCGTTTGGTGTGTGGGTTGCGCGACGAGTCGCTTCAACGTAACCTGTAAGCGGAGCCTGACCTCCAACTACAGAAGGTCATAGAACGTGCTACCACCGTAGAAGCGGCATCGAGAAACGTTCTCGTAATTCGTCAGCCCGAGCAAGTCAATCAAGTTGGAAAGCGTTACCAACAGCACTTCAAGAGAAGTAAGAATCAACGTAACTCTACTTCTTTTAAACCGTGCAATGGCTGTGGCGGCGCACATGCTCGCTCGCAGTGCTCTCATAAGGAAACAATTTTGTTCTGCATGTGGTGTCAAAGGTCATTTACAACGCGTTTGTCGGTCGATAAATTCAAGTTGTACCATGGAGCGTGCCGCAGTACCCCCAAAAGGTCGGCACCAACACAGCAAGTCGAGATCACAATCGATTATTCAAATTTTAAGTACTAGAGGTCGTAAAAAGTCAACAACAATATACATCAATGGAAAACCTTGTACGTTGGAAGTAGATTCTGGGTCGGACTATACGATAGTGTCATCCAAGACGTTCGATCAATTGTGGGCAGCATTTAAGCCAGAGCTATATGGGTGTGCTATTGAGTTGGGGGATTTCCAGCAGAATGGGGTGACTATCAGAGGTGTCCTAGATGTTGATATAACTTATAATAATCGCAAAATTAGGGATTTACCCTTTATAATAGTAAATGGCAATCAAAGTAACGTTTTAGGTTGTAATTGGTTCGATGCGCTGGGCATAAGTGTTCAGGGTGTTTTAGCTATTCACGAGTTGCGCACTATCAAATCGGTGTTAACCAAATTTGAGCACCTTTTCTCTACGGAACTGGGAAAATTCACAGGAGACTGTTGCATTAAAGACAAAAAATGATATTCAACCAATTCGACTTCCAGTACGCCGTATGCCAATAGCTATTCGTTCTCTAGTTGAGGTTGAACTTGACCGTTTGTGTGCGCAAGGAATTTTCGAACCTGTTGAATATTCAGACTGGGCAAAGCCTATCGTCCCAGTTCCTAAAAGCGATGGTTCAATCAGGATTGGCGGGGACTATAAGTCGACCCTGAATAAGGCACTCTTGCCACATAATTTCCAAATTCCGTCCATAAGCTCGCTCCTTTCATCGATAGAGGGGGGGGGAACATTTTTACAAAATTGGATCTTGCCGAAGCTTATCAACAACTTGTCGTTGACGAAGAGTCAGCAATGATGCAAACTGTTATCACACATAAGGGAGCATTTAAAGTAAAACGACTTCAATTTGGCATTTCCTCGGCTCCGGGAATCTTTCAGAGCTTCATTGAAACGCTTCTGCGAAATATTCCTGGCGTTCTACCGTATTTTGACGACGTTGTCATTATGGGAGGAACCGAATCGGAATTGTCTGAACGTTTGAATGAGGTTCTGACACGTTTTGATAAATCCGGCCTGCGCCTTCGCAGGGATAAATGCCAATTCGGAGTCTCTACCGTAAATTTTTTAGGCTATAAAATAGATAGTTTTGGAATCAGACCCTCACCTGAAAAGATTAAATCTATAAGGAATGCCCCGGTGCCTGGTGATAAGAAACAGGTTCAGGCATTTTTGGGGTTACTGAACTTTTATCACTCTTTCCTGCCAAATAAGGCTACTGTTGCAGAACCTTTGCATCGCCTTCTAGAAAAAGATAAGAATTTCGTTTGGAAAACTGAACACTAGTCAGCTTTCGCTAAACTAAAACAGTTGGTCACCTCTGATAGTGTACTAATTCATTATGATGAAGTTACCTCTCGTACTCGTTTGCGTCGCCTCACCATATGGTCTTCGTGCGGTGCTGAGCCATAAATTGGCTGATGGTTCTGAGAAACCTATTGCGTTTTATTCGCGAACTTTATCAAAATCGGAGAGAAACTACGCGCAGATTGACCGTGAAGCCACTGCCATTATAGCGGGAGTGAAGAAATTTTACGACTATGTGTACGGCCGAAGATTTACCTTAATCACTGATCATCGCCCGCTATTGGGCATTTTCTGCACATCCAAACAAACACCGGTTATATTATCGCCCGTAATGCTGCGTCGCTGCATGTTTCTAAATGCCTATGATTTTGATTTCGTCTACAGAGAGGGCAAGAAAGTGGGAAATGCGGACTGTTTAAGCCGTCTACCAATTGAAGAGCACCATAGCGAAGCAAATCATGGAGATGTTCTTATGATCGAGATGGCCAGTACCCAAATTGTCGATGCAAATGAAGTTGCAACGCTTTCTGCGAAAGATTCGCTGCTCAGTAAAGTAAAAAGCTGGGCGTTAAGGGGATGGCCGTGTTCGATGTCCCGTAGTGATGAAGCGTATCCCTACTACGTACGACGTAATGAGATCACTACTCTTAAAAGTTGCCTTTTATGGGGCAATAGAACTATTATTCCACCGCCTTGCCGTCAATCTATTCAACGAGCATGACACTCGGGACATCCTGGCATCGTTAAGATGAAAGCGCTAGCTAGAAGCTATGTCTGGTGGCCCAAGATGAACGAAGAAATAGAAATCAATGCCAGGAGACCCGTCACGAGAAGATACAGGCGCCAGTCCACTTATGGGAAACAACGAGAACAGCGTGGTCGCGGCTTCATGTCGATTTCGCTGGGCCATTTCCGGGTAAATGGTTTTTCCTAACAGTGGATTCATATTCTAAGTGGTTGGAAGTACATATTGTCAAGAACACCTCATCACAAGCTGCCATTAAATCTCTACGATCACTCTTTGCAACTCATGGGCTTCCGGATGTCATTGTGTCCGATAATGGTACAGAATTACGTCGGCGGAATTCGAGGAGTTCACGAGGAAAAATTTGATTCGCCATATCAGATGTGCTCCGTACCATCCGTCGTCCAACGGACAAGCTGAGCGAATGGTGCAAACCATAAAAGATTATCTTAAGAAATTACCGGCGAATTCGGACTATGAATTAAACCTTATTCGGTTTGTATTCAACCAGCACATAAGTCCACATGCAGCAACCGGCCGTTCACCTGCCGAGCTTATCTTCAATCGCCAGCTGAAAACTTATTTTGACAAAGTTCACCCGCATGAGCTGTCAAACGTTGCGGAAAATCCAACTGAGAAACAAACATTTTGTGAAGGAGAACTTTGTTGGATCCGCAACTATTCATCGGGTCCCAAGTGGGTATCGGGCAGCATCCACTCTAAAACTGGACCGGTAACGTATAAAGTATGCTTTGAAGATGGAAGAGTAGTTAAGCGCCATTTGGATCAAATAAGAAGCCGGGCGTCGTCTAAGAATACAGAGTTGGGGTTGAGCAAAGAGAGATGCCTTATGTGTGGTAGGGTAGAATGTAAGGATTCTCCTTGCAATGTTGGTTCTTCGGCGAAAAATAAAGAGGTTTGTCCACAGTGGCAAAAGGAGCAATCGATCAATCTCATAAAAAAACAGATTCAGCTTGCTAGAATATGATAAAATTTGTTTTTTGTTGTTTTTTTTACTCCGACAAGGTTGAAAGTTGATGTATTTTGGAACGATTTTCCGTCGATCCTTGTCAAATTTGGTTTTGAAACAAACCGGTTTTGGCGTTGTGCTATCTTCAGTGTGATTTTTCGTTCGAAACCGGTTTGTTTCAAAACCAAATTTGACAAGGATCGACGGAAAATCGTTCCAAAATACATTATAGAATTTGTCCTACTTTAGAAGAACAAACTGCAGAAATTGTAGACCAGGCCGATAATATAAATAGGAATTTAACGCAAAAAACCTCCAGTCAAGTTGTCAGAAGAACAGTAGTGAGCTCGCAGTCTCCAATCAAAGACTCATTCCGTCGTGCGACGGCCAAGGGCCCTAGTAATCCAGTTTTCAACACGCCTGAGTATCAAAAGGGCACAGCTTCGCTTTTTGAGCGCCTCATTTCAGAAATATTAATAACTACTCAAAAACTGGTTATAGAAAACCAAAACTCTGAACTTTTTGATTAAGTAAAATTTTTAAAAGGTCAATTTGACATGATCACATCTCAAAGATATGTGGCTGAAGTTAACAGTTCAAAGAATTTCCCAAATTGATAAAAATATTGCAATACAATTGCCAATTTTTACGTGCCAATTTAGATGCTATAGCATTTTATCTTCATAAATATAAATTGGATATTGCTTGCTCTCCAGTCGTACTCTTAACCCTTTCATGTCATTTGTTGCTTATAGGCAACATTGCATATTTATGTCGATAACTCCTCAAAATATAAATATTTTTACAATCGGTTTTTTTTTCATCTCTAACAGACATCTGCGAGCACTAGTTTGCGAAGTTTTATGACGATAGCTTAACAGGTGTTCATTTGATAACTAGCTAAAGTTGCGTAAAAACTTGTAAAAAAGAAAGTGACAAAAATAAGCTTTGAAAAAGTTAAATAAAAAGTAAACTGAGTGCCATTTCTATATACAAAGTGATTAATTTTATAAATAACAAGTAAGAAAATGAAATAAAATTTACAGAACAAAATTGTGTGTAATATTGTGATTCCAGGAATTTTATAAACACAATGTTGCTTATAAGCAACATTTGTCCAAAGTAACAATTTTTTTTTTCTTTTAGATATGCGTCCCAGAGGTCTTACAGAATCAGAAATAAACAAAATTATCAATTTTGACTGGAATAATTCTGAAGATGATGATGAAGAAGAAGAAGAGGAGGAGAATTTGGAGAGAATCATTGAAGAAACAATTGAAGAGGTGAGAAAAAAGGGAGAAAACGTGGAAATGAGTTTGATAAATGAAATCATTGAAGGCGGTGGAAATGCTGATGAAGTTGAAAATGAAGTGTACACAGAAAAAATTGTCAGTGAAACGTATGAGAAAATAAACCTGGATAGTTTGAGATGGAGGTCAGTATGCCTACCAGATTGCGAAACTGTTTGGAAAGATGAAACAATTTGTCAAGAAGTCCAAGATCCTATAAACTACTTTAATGATTTCTTCGATGATGAAATCATAACGAAGATTTGCACCGAAACAAATCTTTATTCTATGCAAACATATGGCGTAGAGCTTCATTGTGCACCTTTCGAAATCAGACGATTTATAGGCGTACTTCTTTATTTGGGCGTGATACAAGTTCCAAATATGCGAATGGCTTGGACACCAAACTTCAAATTATCAGCTGTTGCGGATTCTTTATCCAGAACACGCTTTGAGAAAATCAAAGGAGCCTTTCACCTAAATGATAGCACAAAACAGCAGCAACCAGGATCGCCCGATTACGACAAGCTCTAAAAAATACGTCCATTATTGGCCAAACTGAAGGAGAAATGCAACAAATTACAGCAGGAAGAACATCAGAGCATAGATGAACAGATGATAAAATTTAAGGGACGTCACAGTCTAAAGCAATACTTACCCATGAAACCCAATAAATGGGGTTTTAAAATGTTTACAAGAGCTGGAGTTTCAGGCATCGTATACGATTTTGCTCTCTATGTTGGAGACGGAAAATGTCCATCTTTTGGATTGGGTATTTCGTCGGATATTGTGTTGTATTTGGCTAGTAATGTGCCTAGAGACAACAATTATAAGTTATTTTTCGATAATTGGTTTTCTTCCATAAGCCTGATGATTGCACTCAAAGAACGAGGTATTTTAGCAGCAGCAACAATACGAGCCAATCGGATTAAAAACTGTAGCCTTATGCATGAAAAGGACATCATGAAAAAAGGTCGGGGATCATACGACTTCAAGTATGAAGCTGTACATAATTTAGCTGCCTGTCGCTGGTACGATAACAAAGGTGTGCAACTTTTGTCAAATTATAAAGCTGAAAATCCGGTTTCACAATGCAGACGCTGGTGTCGTAAACAAAAAAAGTACATAGATCTACCTAGACCGGCTGTTGTTGAATGTTATAAGAAGCACATGGGAGGTGTAGACTTGGCTGACATGTTGTTGGACTTATATAAAATCAACCACCGTTCTAAGAAATGGTATATGCGCATAGTTTACTGGAGCATCAGCACAGTGGTAGTCAATAGCTGGTTGCTGTATAGACGAGACCTAAAAAATCAAGTCGCACGGACGAAATATATGACATTGCTGGATTTTCAATTATCCATAGCATACGAGCTTCTTCACGCGTCTAATATTACGTCAATAAACCCACGTAAAAGAGGTCGTCCATCGGCAATACCTGACAGAATGAAACCAGGTTCATCTTCACCAGCGTCGCCAGTACCATCTAACGTGTCAGAAATTTCAATGAGCCCTTCGTCGTCAAAACGATCATACATAAGTGAACCTCCGAAGTCGATGCGTCTTGATCAAACCGATCATTGGGTTGAATGCGGAGGAAAAGGAAGGTGTAGATTATGCCAGACTAGTATTCCAAAATCTAAATGCTCAAAATGTAAGGTGCACTTATGCTGTAACCCACAGAAAAACTGTTTTGTCTCATATCACGCATGAAAATTATGAAAAAGTAATAAAAAAATGAAAACTATCAATAATTGTATGTGTTTGATTGTATACTACCATGGCTCAATGTTGCTTATAAGCAACATCTTATAACTCAAAAACCAGACGAGATACAGGTTTGAAATTGATATCGTTTCATATTCAAGGCTCAAATAGTATCCCCATATACTCAAAATATTTTTAAATAGGCCCAGTTTAATTATGACATGAAAGGGTTAATAGACAAATTATAAATTTTAATTTTTAAAAAATTTATCGCGCTGATGGTTATGGTGGTGTTGCCATATCCATTAGAAAGGACATTAATTTGAAAAAAATACACTTTCGAGTCTAATTATGATATTCTTATAAATGAAACTAAAAATCAAAATCCTAACGCAACTATCTGTAGTATTTATTTTCCCTAAAACCTCAATATTGGCAATTTTAATCATGAAATGAACAGAGTTTTAAATTTTTTTGAACCTCTCAGTAACGTTTTTTTTGGTTGGCGATTTTAATGCTAGGTCCCTTGCCTGGGGAGATAGTGTGGATTCTAATCGTGGCAAACATCTGCTAAATATAATACAACAGTAGGGTCTGCAAAACATTAATAATGGTAGTATTACTTTTAAAAGGGACATTAGATCCACTCATTTCTCAGTTTTAGATCTCGCATTTACCAATTCTCCTTCAAATTGCAAATGGTCCGTTGACCAGGTGCGTATTGTAGCAGTCATCACTTTCCAGTGGTTATTGAAAACACGGGCCTAGTCAGGAACTTTAGAACTTTTTGTCGAAAAAGAAATTCATCAACTCGCTTAATCAAATTGAATGTGAGCCGAACATCCAAGATCTAGAACTTAAAATTAATGAAAGTTTCAATGATGCCACATTTTCAACAAAAAACAATAGAACTCCAAAATCCTGGTGAGATTGGAAGGATGGAAAAGTCTATAGATTCATGATCATTGCAGCTAAAAAGGTTAAACAGCATCCAACCCCAGAAAATTTTTACAATCTGTTAGAAGTCAAAAAGATGTGGAAAAAAGAAGTGGTCAGCTAAAAAGGAAAATGTCACACCAAAATTGATTCAATAAATAGGGGAACGGGCAGGAAAACTTGGCGTTTTATGAAAGAACTAAGGGGTGATTACAACAAAGATAATGTAGGTCTATGGAATGAGAGAAAAATCAGCAGTTCTTAGAAATGTTCCAATCTCAATACTTTTGTTCAGCCTTGTCATGATCTAGCTTTCAGTTATGATGAATTTAGTGAGGTACTTAGGAGGAAAAAGATAAAGCAGCTGGCATTGTTAAAATCTCCTACATCATGCTTAAAGCTCTGTCAAACACAACCTTAAATTTTTTTAAGAACAGCCATCAATGATATTTTCCTAACCAATCAAATTCCCAGTCAGTGGAGAAAAATAAGGATCGTACCGATACCAAAAAGGGGAAAGGACCTAAGCCAGTATCAAAATTACAGACCAATATCTCTAATTTCAGTCACGCTTAAAATCATCAACACATGTATTGAAAACAGACTAAGCCAACGTTTTGATTCTAGCTGCACGCTTCCTAACACCTTTGCTTACAGGGGAAACAAATCAACAACCACCTGCATAAATCAAATGATACATCAAGTACAGATTCTTATAAGCAACAAGAAACAGGTGATAGTTCCAACGCATATAATTGTGTTAATGTAAGTGTACTCAAAAATCAACTTATAGCCCTTGGTCTTTACATCGACTGGATTGTAAACTTTCTCTCTTTCAGAATCCTCCAGCTTGGTGACCAAACCATCAGTATCCGCAACGGCCTGTCCCAAGTTAGTGTTTTCCCCTATCCTGTTCAATGTTTATACATCCAAACTCTATGAGCTAAGTGACTCCAACACTTTCGTATATCAGTTTCCGGATGACTTCTATCTTTTGTCAGCAGGAAGCTGCTTTGATGATGCTGTGAGCAACCTTCAATAAAAACTAAACCTTTGCTGCTGAGTGTACCTTGCTCAATCTTAACTTTAACCCCACCAAATCCAATATCATGCATGTGACCAAAGGCGCAAGGAAGGTAATTGATATTTTCAACAATGAAAAAATATGTCAAGTTAATGAGTCTAGAATCCTAGGCAGAATTCTTAACTGTTCAATGGCTATTAAATAGCACGGTGATCATACTGTGAAGGCCGTATCCTCCAATATAAAGTTTTTCAAATATTTAACGAATATTAGATCAGAACAATATCAACAGAAAGCCTTAAATATTTATAAATCGGTCGTACGTGCTAAAATTGAATATGAGACAGCTGCCAAGGGCTCTAAAACAACTTTCAATAAAATTTCGGTTTTACAAAATAGGGTTCTGCAAAGAGTTTTGGGTCTAACACCGTCAACTCCGGCGTTCACTAGCCTGGCTTACTGGCAAAGAAATAATTAATTTGGTTACTTTAAATTATTCGTTTGTTGGCCAATACCAGCATATTTCTGATCGGCTTGATGTGGTTGTTCGATGCCCATTAACATCCAATAACCCTTATATGTATATAGAAAAAACTTTTATAGAAACAAAGCTTCCTTGTCATCTGAACTTCTAAGAGCACACTACAGAGATTTACTCAATGACTACACTTGTAATAAATATCATGTAATGTTTACAGATGCATAACTTTCAGACCAAATTACAGGATGTGTTATTTATAATTTTACTGATAAGTCAGAACAGTCCTTCCATATTCCCTTTAAAGAATCCTCTAATTTTGGGAAGCTGCTTGCCATTGAGGAATCCATCAAAATAGCCATAAATAACAACTATTTCAAAATGGCAAACTTCACTGACCAGGCATTCCGGTGTACTCAACCGGCACACACAGCAGATTGTGGGGGCAACCAGTAATGGCTGGTAATTGAGGTTCGGTGTGGCTGTGAGCTCCGGAGGCAGGGGTGTGCGTTGAGGCACCTGCGCGGGGGCTGAAAGGGGGATGCCGTGGAGGCTTGAGGCGCGAGCAACACTGCCCCACATAGGTTGTGGACCACTCCCTGGTTTTCTTAATGCTTGAGCAGACCTTAAGATAACACCATCCGTTGCACGAATTACAGCTCACCGGAGTGGAATTCGGATGGAGCCTTCTCTGGCAGAAGCAGCAGAAATAGGTTTAAGATCGACGACCGCCCTGGCAAGTAGTATGAGTAGCAAACCTGCTGCAAGGTATTGCATCCAAGAGGAGATAGATAAATAAAAGAGGATTGCACTGCGACCAATTGGTCTATTGTGCCCATCCAAGAGGAGATAAGATTGGGGGAGTTCGGCAGCCTAAGTGGGGCTAGGTCGCCGAAGCAACAGTCCTTGGTCGGATAAAATATGAGTCTGTTGTGGAAGTGTACCTGCTTTGATCATTGGTCCTGATAACTCCCCATTGCTTACTCGCCGAGGAGGAGATGCTGTTGTTGATAACGCAGTTGATGTCAGCGCCATTTGCTGCTACTACTTCAAATAATGTTGGTTCTAAGAGCAGCTATACGTGGTCAAAAGTTGCGAGCAGAACAAATAATCTAAACCAACGCATCCGAGTGGTAGGATCAGACTGGTCTCGTACGCCGATGACTGCACGATAATGGCTACCGGCAATGGAATTGATGGCCTGTGTTCCAAAGTGAACAGCTACCTCCCTGACCTTGCTCACTACTTTACAGGACGGAATCTGACGCTGTCTCCTGCTAAGTCCACGGCGACCCTTTTCACATCTTGGACGAAGGAGGTCGGGCTCACCCTCGACATCCACATCGAGGGGACCCCCATTCCGACGGTTAACCACCCGAAGATTCTGGGAGTCACCCTCGACAGCCTGGTCTCCTTCTCAGCGCATACAACCGCAATCGTCAATAAGGTACAGAGCCGCAACAAAGTCCTCAAGTCGCTCGCCGGCTGCACTTGGGGCAAAGACAAAGAAACGTTGTTGGCAACATACAAGGCGATTGGCCGGCCGGTTCTAAATTATGCCGCGCCAATTTGGTCGCCTGGAACTAGCAGGACTCAGTGGTCAAGACTAGAGACCTGTCAGAACGCCGCACTCAGGACAGTGACGGGATGTCTCCTGATGACGCCTGTGGATCACCTCTACCATGAGGCTAACGTGCTCCCAGTGCAGGAGCACAACATTATGCTCACAAAGCAGTTTCTACTGGGATGCCACCGTCCGGGGCACCCCAATAGAGACCTGCTCGCGCTGGAGCCGGCACCCAGGCACATCAGGGGACATCTCTCACAACTGACGGACGAGGTTCAGACATACGTACACCGACCGCTGGACCCATGGACGTACCGACAGCCTCTGGACAGCATCCACAGGGAGTCGGTGTCCAAACACATCGACACCCGCCCTGTGAGTGCAGTCCTGGGAGTCCAACCACCACCCATTGCAGCTGAGGAGCTCCAGCTGCCTCGTGAGACCCGCGTTACTCTGGCCCAGCTCAGATCTGGATATTGTAGCAGGTTAAACTCCTACCTATCCAGGATCAACCCCGACACCCCCAACACGTGCCCGGCATGTGAAGAGTCTCCGCACGACACCAATCACCTATTCACATGCCCGGCCAAACCTACTCAACTAACACCACTCTCCCTATGGTCCGACCCTGTTGAAACGGCTCGTTTCCTGGACCTTTCGTTAGTTGAGCTTGACGATAACGATTGAGGGAGTCCGCCAACCCAGTGGGGTGTAGCTAGCCGCTACAACAACAACAACAGTGGTAGGATCAGCTGACAACATTTTAGATTGTGGGGGCAACCAGTCGGATGAAATCCGAGTGATTTTGGTAGCGCAGAACCGACTTTTGTGGAAGTGCAACAACTGGCGATTCGTCTTTACTGATGGTTCAAAGGCGTTAAATACATATTTTGCCGTCGTAAGCGAAAAAAATTAACCAATTTCGTACCGCTTACTTTTTCCGTTCTGTTCCATCTTTACTGCTGAAGCTACTGCAATTTTTCAGGCAAATGAACACGCTGTGAAAAATGCTGATAAATACGTAATATGCACAGATAGCCTGTCCTGTTTTCAAGCCATACATAATTGCAACAACTCCATCAACATTATCAGCTGCATAAAAGACCGTCCCATTTCATTTCCCAACAAACTTTAGATAATGGGGTACCCAGCCATACTGGCATTGATGGAATCACTTATGCTGATAAATTGGCCTAAGAAATTACATCCATTCCTACGTCAACCTCCAGCTTCCTTATCAAAAGCGAACTTCTCATGCGCACCTTCTCGAGAGAGGCAAAATCAACCGTTGTCCATTCTGTGATACATACATATACATCAGTTCTTCATCTAGTTGCTTATTGTCCAGGACTTGATGCTAAGAGAAAACTCAACTTCGCTGCTACTGATCCCGTCTTACTTATTATGAATCCAACTGAAGATAACATAAGGAAAATATATAAGTTCCTTAAAGAC
This sequence comes from Philophylla caesio, assembly GCA_963971545.1. Lineage (NCBI taxonomy): Eukaryota > Metazoa > Arthropoda > Insecta > Diptera > Tephritidae > Philophylla > Philophylla caesio. The sequence continues at coordinate 65,616,518 of OZ020606.1, forward strand.
GCTAACCTACTCATAAGGATATATGTAGACCCCTGTGGCGATTGCCGGACAACCGTTAGCCTCTGTTGCTAGCGCTGCATAACAGGTTTTAGTTTATATATTTGTAATTAACATTGTATAAATTTAAAAAAATAAAAAAATAAAATAAATCTAATCGTGCACTTGCATACATATGTACATGCAAATTTCTTGACAATAACATTAGATGAGTGTGTCGCCATATCTGTGATGTGCATCAAAAAATTTAAAAACATAGTTATAGTCGATTGTACTCCATACATAATATTCCAAACTGACATTACTAATTAAGAGAAATATTGATTAGTTGACTTGAAAATAGAAAAAAGGCCCGCAGGCGAAAATTTTTAATAAAAAATCAATTAAAAATAATATATTTAGAATGCATATTTTTATGGTTTATGTATGTATTTTATTGCATCCAATAGTTTTAAAAAGCCATCTTCATGTTTTCGCGCAGAGGCAACTATGACTATTTTTTTATTCTTATATGGCATCACAGATATGGTCACATTTATCTAATGTTATCCTCAACCATTTTGCGTGTATGTATGCAAGTGCGCATAATTTTCAGTGGAATAACCAGTATAATAGTGTGCATTTATTAAACTTTAACTATTAATATCTCGAAAACTATAAGGCGGCGGCATCTAAAAACTACATACATATATATTTGTAATCAGGAGGGCAACCTCTAAATCTTAAAATTTTTGAAATAGATAATATTGTGGCGATATTCCAAAACACGAATGACATACGAAAGAGAAACCGAGAAAGAGATAGAGACGTCGAGAAAAAGCAAATAGAACAATCGCAATCGAGAACTTTCGATAACGATCGATAACGTTCTAGAGGTGCCACAGTGTACGCAGCTCGGAGTATAAAAAGGCGTTGCCACGCCGTTAGGTAATTCAGTTTGTAATTAAACCTTGAAGAGTAAAGTTGTAAAGTTGTAAACTAAGAGTTTTAAAGTTGCGAGTGCACAAGTACAAGTATCCGTGAATTATATAGCGTTGTTAAGTGTTGTCAATTATTTGTAAACAAATAAAGTTAGCATTAAGGAAATCCGAGCGTGTTTTATTTAACAATCCAGTGGTCGAACCTGAAGGATTTAGGAAATCATCGGCGTTTCAGGGTAAAAACGTTACAATTGGTGTCAGAAGTGGGATTGTTAAATAAATCCTAAAGGATAATAGCGGAGAAAATGACAAAGATTCAGGATCTGAAGATTGAAGAGCTCAAGCAGGAGCTGGAAAAACGTAATTTAGCAACTTCTGGGAGAAAAGCTGAATTGGTATCACGATTGTGGGAAGCTATGGAGCAGGAAGGAGTTGAAGTTGGCAACTACGAGTTCCAGGCTAAACCTGAGGAAACGGAAGACGAACGCAAGATGGTGGAAGATAGGGACAAGGGTGCTACTGCATCAACGGCTTTAGATACAAATTCGCTTTTGGCCAGCATCTCGCAGATATTGGATGCAAAGATGGGAGTACAGGAAGCACGCTTTTCCCAAATATCATCACAGGTGTCGTCGGAAATATCATCGCTTAAGGAGAATTTAATCAGAGATAACGAAGTACTTAAAGAAAAACAAGAACAACTCGAAGAAAGGCAGGACAAGTTTGACGCTGAGATGCTAGAGTTAAAAGGTTGTCTCCGTAATTTGCAGCTGAATCGTACAGCTACTCCGACGAACGCGCCCAAGGTAAAAACTCCATCTTTTGATGGAACAATTCCTTTCCAGGTTTTCAAGCTCCAATTTGAAAAGACGGCTTCAGCAAACAATTGGAGCATGGAAGACAAGACTGCCGCACTATTCGTAGCACTAAAAGGACCGGCAGATGAGATCTTACAAACTGTTCCCGAGCGTGAAAGGGATAACTACGATGCGTTAATGGGTGCCGTAGAAAGACGTTACGGTAGCGAGCATAGGAGACAAATTTACCAGATGGAGCTGGAGAATCGCTTCCAGAAAACGAACGAGACTTTGCAAGAATTTGCTTCCGAAATTGAGAGGTTGGCTCATTTGGCTTTTGGAGATACATCTGGAGAATACCTCGAAAGAGTAAAAATGCAGAAGTTTGTCAATGGAATACGAGACACATATACGAAGAGAGCAACATATGCGAATCCGAGAACAACGTTTGCTGAAACTGTCTCATATGCCCAAACCCAGGAAACAGCAGCTCTCTTAAGTGGTCCAGCCTATAAAGCACACCGAGTAGAAGTAGAATCAGCGGATGTAATGAATGAAATGCTTAAAACACTTAAGGCGATCGCAGGTAAAATTAGTCCTGATTCAACAGGAAAAGAGATTGGCACAGGAAAATGCTATAGATGCGGAGAAGCAGGCCATTTTGCACGCGAGTGTAAGACAGCTTATAACAGAAGTAAGAATTCAGTAGGCCGTATGCGCAGAGCTGAAGACGAACAGATTCCTAACCAGTCGTTAAACTAAAACGAGCCATCCGAAGAGGGCGTAGGCTGGCTCCTGCAACTGAATGCCCCATAATCACCATCTCTCAAATTGGTAGGATAGCGAGGAACATTACTGTTTGTGGGTATGTGGACGGACATGAGCGAGTACTAACTGTGGATACAGGCGCGTCACATTCTATCATCCGATCCGATCTGGTCACTAAGAACGTTAGGACATTGCCGGGAGCAAAATTGCGAACAGCTACTGGTGAGGAGACACAAATTATCGGAGAAGTAACCTGCAAAGTTTTGATTGAAAATGTAATAGCAGAACACAAGTTTATTGTGGCAGAGATTGTGGACGAAGTTATAATTGGTGTAACTTCCTCCTTGATCAGGGAATGAAGATCGACTTGGATAGACAAATGATAACGTACGGCAATGTTGAAGTTCCGCTTAACCTTGGCTATGATAGATCGCACAATATCAACCGAGTTGTTCTGGAACAAAGCCAACAGATTCCAGCAAAATCAGAAGCTATTGTTTGGGCAAAGATTGACGGAGATTGTGGGACAAACAAGTTGTGGGTTGTTGAAGCAACACCAGATTTTGCACCGGACGTATTAATAGGGAAAACCCTGGCAACGACACAAAAAGATGGACTCGTCCCAGTGAGGGTTCTTAACGAGTTTAAATCACCAATTAAACTGCGTAAAGGAACCATACTGGGAAGATGCCAAGCGGTTGAGGCTATCTTCAATTGCGAAGAACGACCTAGAAGCGACTCCTTAAGCGAAAACAGGATGGCGGTAGACATCAGTGCATGGACGGAAGGATTAGAGGAAAGGTACCGATATAAGACAGAAAAGCTTCTCCGTAAATATTCCAGGATATTCGACAAAGATGGTAACAATCCTGGCAGGACGAGTCTGGTGAAACACCGAATTGATACTGGAGATTCAAGGCCGATACGTCAAGCTCCACGGAGTGTTCCACTAGCCAAGCGAGAAACTATAAGAGAAATTATAAAAGAAATGAGCGAAAGTGGTGTGATTGAACCATCAGCGAGTCCATGGAGTTCCCCGGTAGTGCTTGTGAAGAAGAAAGATGGTCAAATGCGGTTCTGCGTGGATTATCGAAAATTAAATGATGTTACAAAGAAAGACAGCTATCCTTTGCCCAGAATCGACGATACTCTGGATTCATTGTCTGGGACAAACTGGTTCTCAACTCTCGATTTGAAAAGCGGCTATTGGCAAGTAGAGGTTAATGAAAAAGACAAGGAGAAGACGGCTTTCAGTGTTGGAGATGGTCTGTGGCAATTTACGGTTATGCCTTTTGGAATGTGCAATGCCCCTGCTACTTTTGAAAGACTCATGGATCACGTGCTGAAAGGATTGCATTGGAAAACGTGCTTGGTGTATCTGGATGACATCATTGTATTGGATAAAGACTTTGAGGAACACCTGAGTAACTTGGAAGAAGTTTTCCAGAGGATAACGGACGCTGGTCTTAAGCTAAGTCCAAAGAAGTGCTCGTTGTTTAAGAAAGAAGTAAATTATCTAGGACACAAAGTGACTACAGAGGGTGTGTGTACTGCAGAGGAAAATATAGAAGCAGTCAAAAGTTGGCCAAAGCCGAGGAATTTGCACGAGCTACGAAGTTTTCTTGGACTATGCACTTATTACCGTCGCTTTGTCCCTAACTTCGCTAGTGTTGCTAATAGCCTACATGAACTTACGAGGAAGCACAGAGCCTTCGAATGGAATAAAGAACAGGAGGATGCTTTCGAATCTCTGAAGGAACGGCTATGCACTGCACCAATGCTAGCATACCCGGTTCCAGGGTCAACGTTTGTTTTGGATACAGATGCGAGCGGATATGCGATAGGAGGTGTATTGTCGCAGATTATTGATGGACAAGAGAAGGTGGTAGCCTACTATAGTCGGACAATCGGAAAACCAGAAAAGAACTATTGCGTAACCCGGAGAGAACTTCCAGCGTTGTTAGAGTGTGTCAAACATTTCCATAAGTACCTCTATGGACAACGATTCCGAGTTCGTACTGACCATGCGGCACTGAAATGGCTACTACAATTCAAGAATCCAGAAGGACAGCTTGCTCGATGGATTGAGAGATTACAAAGCTACGACTTTTCTATAGAGCATCGAAAAGGAAGTGCTCACGGAAATGCTGATGCTTTGTCCCGCCGGCCATGCAATCTGGAATGTAAGCACTGCTCCAAAGCTGAGGCCAAAGAAGACATAATAGACGTTCGGCTAATGACAGTAACACCAGCAGAGGACTGGGAGGCAGAGAAACTGAGGAAATACCAGCAAGAAGATCGGGATTTGGAACTTCTGATTCACGGACTGGAGATTAACACACGGCCAACTAAAGAGCAAATGGCAGGAGAAAGTCCACTCGCTAAAGCATATTGGGCGCAGTGGAACAGCTTAAAAATAATATCTGGCTGTTTGTATAGGACTTGGGAAAGCGGAGATGGCCAATTCTCTCGCAATCTCATAGTGGTCCCAAGGGCAAGAATTTCCGATGTTCTCAAAGAATTCCACAATGGACCGAGCGGAGGACACTTGGGAATCACGAAGACCATTGAGAAAATCAAACAGAGGTTCTATTGGGTTGGATGTCGGCAATCAATAGAAGAATGGATTGGCAACTGCAAAGAGTGCATCGCAGCCAAAGGACCGAAATTTAGAAGTCATGGCCAAATGAGGCAGTATAACGCTGGAGCGCCATTTGAGCGGATTGCGATGGATGTAGCCGGACCTTTTCCAATGAGCAGACTTAGAAACAAGTATGTCCTCGTGGTTATGGACTACTTTAGCAAGTGGCCTGAGGTGTACCCGATTCCTAACCAAGAAGCAAAGACGATAGCGGAGGTATTCAGTTACAATTGGGTTGCAAGATATGGTGTGCCTATAGAACTGCACTCCGACCAAGGAAGAAATTTTGAGTCAGCAATATTTCAAGAGATGTGCCAGATACTGGGTATCCGGAAAACTCGTACAACAGCTCTTCATCCTCAATCAGATGGCATGGTAGAGAGATTTAACCGAACCTTGGAAGAACATTTGAGGAAGGTAGTCGACAAGTATCAGAAAGATTGGGACGTCCATATACCATTGTTCCTGATGGGATATCGTTCAGCAGTACACGAAACAACGGGTAAAAGTCCAGCAAAGGTAATTTTTGGCAGTGAACTTCGGTTACCAAGCGATCTAAAGTTTGGAGTTACTGGTGATGCGCGCAAGAATTGTAAGGAAACGTCCAACACCCTGGAGGAGGAGTTGCGAGAAGTGCATGATTTTGTTAGGCAACGTACACAAATTATGAGTGATAAGATGAAGGCCAGGTATGACAAGGCAATGAATTCTGAAGGATTCCACGAAGGAGATTTGGTGCTGTTGTATAATCCACAACGAAAGAAAGGTTTGTCCCCGAAACTGCAGTGCAACTGGGAAGGTCCGTACAAGGTCATAAAACGGCTAAATGACGTGGTTTATCGAATCCAGACAGTTGGGAGACCTAGGAACAAAATGAAGGCAGTTCATTTGGAAAGGCTTGCGTCATTTGGAACAGTTAGTGTGTCTGACTTAGGTGGAGGGCAGTGTGGCGATATTCCAAAACACGAATGACATACGAAAGAGAAACCGAGAAAGAGATAGAGACGTCGAGAAAAAGCAAATAGAACAATCGCAATCGAGAACTTTCGATAACGATCGATAACGTTCTAGAGGTGCCACAGTGTACGCAGCTCGGAGTATAAAAAGGTGTTGCCACGCCGTTAGGTAATTCAGTTTGTAATTAAACCTTGAAGAGTAAAGTTGTAAAGTTGTAAACTAAGAGTTTTAAAGTTGCGAGTGCACAAGTACAAGTATCCGTGAATTATATAGCGTTGTTAAGTGTTGTCAATTATTTGTAAACAAATAAAGTTAGCATTAGGGAAATCCGAGCGTGTTTTATTTAACAATCCAGTGGTCGAACCTGAAGGATTTAGGAAATCATCGGCGTTTCAGGGTAAAAACGTTACAATATAATGGAGAATATGTGTGTAACAAAATTAATATATGAGGCTCGCTACATAGCAGATATAATGAAAATTACACACGATGTTTGAAAAAATGCAAAAAGGGAGAATATTTAAGTTAAAGCGTAAAGCCACAATAATCCAACTTCGTTTCCTAAGATTAAGACTAAAGTCGCCAAACTGAGCATGATCCAAAACTTATTTAAGTACACTAGTATTTAATCAGGTAGAAATACACAATGAATCTAAAATATTTTGATATGAATTTGTTTCATAAAGTCAGCTGATCCAGCAATGCCACCAAAAATGTATTCGTTTTGATTTGACAAACTTGAGAACTATATATTTCCACTCAAAATCCTTGGATTCTAAACTAAAACTAATTCATTCCACAAATCGATATTATGAAGGGATGATGCGTCATCAAATTTGTACAAACAAACTTAACACCAACTTACATTATACGCTAGCGTGTATATTTTGCAAGTCGGTAAAGCTATTTTGCCCACTATATGCTTATATTTATGTATGATGTACGCACATATATATGTATGTGCATTTAGATACATACCCATATTGCTTTTATAGTAATACATTATGCGTCTTCACTAAATAATCAACAATATCCAAATAGCTAATTTATTTTACTTACTTTGAAGGTTATTTTACTGCTTTGCACACGAAAAACTAGAACGTGATAAACAAAGTTTAACAAAATACGTAAAGACAACCAGAAAAAAATTGATTTTTAGTTGACAGTTATATGTATACTTAATACTAGAGACGAAGCGATAATAGTAAATAAAACTAAATAGTCGATATTTTGTTGGAATAGCATAACTTCTATAAGTCGATATCGATACTTCCCAACCACATACCACACAATCGACACTTTCCAACAAGATGTCTCTAGTATTATGGTATCTTGACTTTTAAAATAGGAATTAAGGCCCTTTCTCATAGAAATTCTTTTCTCCGTTACAAGGATGCTTTTGACTGACATCAAAGTTAACTCAGTGATATTTAGGGAAAATTTTCCTTTACGGAACCAGGCTTTGAAAAAAGAGAGTTTTAAAAGGGAGGGGGGGATGGTAGGGGGGAGCCCCCTGAGTCCAAATCAGAAGTTCCCACCGGCCGGAGGCTTATAGTTTTTAAGTAATTTGCTGTTAAAGTTGCGAAAAATGTCAATTTTAACCTCACTTTCTGCTATGTGCAACAATGAAATGAAAATACCGTGCTACCACACATGACGAATATAATGTCGAAATTAAACGAAAATAATAAACTCTATGCGCATATTACGTGATTGAGAAAAGCGACGCAGGCGAAAATTTTTAATAAAAAATCTACGTATTTATTACGCAATATCGATTTATAAACAATTTAATGAAATATTGATTGATAATATTAAAGCGCCGCAGGTGAAAATTTTTGTTTATTTGCATTGATAACAATGATGTTGAAGGAATAAAAACAAGCATTTTTTAAATTGAAAATATAATGTTGGTGGCAATGGCGAAGTTTAATCGCGCGATTTTTTATAAAAAATTTTCTATTTGGTATGATATATTGATCTATATGAGAAGAGCGCCGCAGCCAAAAATTTTCAATTTATTTGTATTGTTTACAATGATGTTGAAGGAATAAAAACAAGCATTTTTTAAATAGAAAATATAATGTTGGTGGCAATGGCGAAGTTTAATGTTACAGTACAGGTTTGATTTAAGTGGCAACCAAGGCATCTACTTGCAAATGGAGTTGTGCCGTTATTTTCATTTTATTCAACAGCGGTAAAGCGCTATTTTTTATTAAAAATTTTCAATTTATTTGTATTGATTTGGTTAAGAAATAACGTCGTCTCATTTTTATGCTGTTTTATTGCATAAAAAAGAAATATAACAAAAGATAAAAAAAAATCCAATTGCATTATTCTAAGTAAGACTAAAAGTAAAAATTGCATTATTCTAAGGCTTATATGTAAACAAAACCGCGTCTAGCAACTTTAAAAAACAAAATTGGCTGGGTTGTTTAAGTTATCCTTATGGAAAAACCTTTTAACAAAGTTTGCTGCGCAAGAGCAACCCATTATCCTCCGCAAATTGGATGCACTGCTCGGTAGTGCCAAGGCGGTCACGAACCTTGTAGCTGGTCCACATATTTTTTATTTCGGCACTTGTTAGTACATGGCCTCTTGCTGCCCCTGTGCTGGTAGAGGGTTCGTCTGAATCTGCAAATAAAATCTGTAATACTTATAAATTTAAATAAAGAAACTTACCGTGTCACTCATTTCAAAACGCTTTGATTTTAAAACAATTTTAATTTGTACACAAAAAATACCTTTACCGCTGTTGAATAAAATGAAAATAACGGCACAACTCCATTTGCAAGTAGATGCCTTGGTTGCCACTTAAATCAAACCTGTACTGTAACATTAAACTTCGCCACTGCCTTCAACATTATATTTTCAATTTAAAAAATGCTTGTTTTTACTCCTTCAACATCATTGTTTTCAAAAATATCTATTAACATTTTCCAGGATCTGGCATCAGACATACTTCGCGGCCATCTGACAACAACTGTGTTTAGAACATTGTGCAATTAGCAAGATATATAAATATCGCATTTAAAAGTATTTATTGTTAAAATTTTAGCAAAAAAATATGTGCATTATGTTTATAATGTGTTTAAGAAAGTGTATTAACAAAAAGAAAAGTGATTTGTGCAGTTTTTGTATTAAAATATTGCTAAGTCAGTGACAAAATTTTAACAACAAATAACTTTAAAACTATAACAATTTGGACCCAAAATTTGTTAAATATCGGTGAATCAGAGCTACCCCAAGTACTTTGGCTAAAAAAAGCATTGGTTCCGTAAAGGAAATCTCAGCCGATTTTTAATAGAAGACGCCACATTGGCAACGCATGCGTTACCGCAACTGAAAAAATTGCTCAATTATCAACTTTTGCCGCAAGTAAGTCCGGCAATACTGTCAGCTGTCAAATATGACAATTGATTTCAGTTGACTTGAATACGAGCGTTTTATCTTGTTTTCCCGCGGCTTTTTAATAAATTTATAAATCTAATTTAAATCTGTTTAAAAAGAAATTGATATTTATAGAGGCAGTGCAAGTGCATCCATGTTTGTTCGACAAACCTGATTTTGCTGAGTTTGTTATAAACGCCAAGGTGTTTATGTGACGCCTTTTTTAGCCTGAAGTAGCGACGCAGGCAAATGCGATAACGCAAAATTTCTATGTGACGGGCCTTTAACTCCACAGAATAGACAGTAGACCACAGTAGAAAAGCTGAAGTGAAGTCTTTCTTCGTTTCGGTTAAATTTGTTAACATAAGCAGGAAATTTCGCAAATAAATATATTAATTTTTTTATAACTGAAGCATTTTTGCATTTATTAGATGGAAATAACTGCCTGGCATGGAGCGCAAGCTAAACTACATCTATAAATTAAAGTAGAGGGTTCCTAGAAAAGTTCAAGTGGGTTATCAGCATTCATAACCAAAAAGAAAGCTAATTTTTTTATGATTTCAGGTCCAATGAAAAAGTTGCGAAGGACTTTTTTTACTTCAAGACCTTAGAATTTACATCGAATTATGTGTAGCTAAATGTTCATGCTGAAGTTTCCTCAATAAGTACAAAAATACAAAATTTAAAAGTGCATGAATTTGTTAAGACGTAAATAAGTATATATGTACATACATACATACGTATCAAGAATGATAAATTAGTAGATAGCGACATTTCTACGTCATAGCATACGGAATATGAGTATGAAGCGAAATGAAAATACGTACATGGTGGCGAAATCGTAAACAAACAAATTATACAACTAAAAAAGCAGTTTTTGATCGAAAACAGCGTTAGTTTAGCAATTGGTACTTGAAAATATCTGAAATTGTGATACTCCGGTGTTGTTGACTAAGTTTAGTATGTATTTGTACAATTTTCAAAAGTGGATAAGGAACATTAAATTATAATATCCTTTTCTTTAAGCACTTTAATTTCAAATCATAGTGAAAATGCAACGGTTTTATGTTGTCGTTACTACGTTATTATTAAAAAACCTTTAATAAATTGTTTCATTGTTTTGCACGCGAATGTGAATTTTCGGTTTATTTTCCCTTTTGAATCGATATTCTAGTATGCTATGTTGTCACAGATCTGTCAAGCCGACACAACAAAGATAGCCTGACGAAAGTGTCGCAATCTTCTAATTTATCATTCTTGCATACGTATGTATCACAATGCTGCGAGCAGTTTTCATCCATTGGGGATTGTCACACTTTCAGTATTTATTGACGTGATTAGAAATTAGAAATTTTTATAATAAATTATAAGCATTCGTGTATTAAAATATATATATACATATGTGGCCACTCCGAATTATATTGCATACTGACAACATTTCTTAGTGCATAGAAAGTGTCAACGCATTTTTTTTTATACCCGATCGTACTTGTACTCACTTATCAAAAAGTTCCCGTATCTCATTAACAATGTTAGGTAACTCGGCAACTCAGTATACATAGTTTCCTTGATATTGCTATTATTACCGTAGAAAAGTTTTAAAATGCAATATTGATGGATGGGAATACGGATTGCAAAAAAATTGCAAATTATATAAAAAATTATAAGCATTCGTGTATTAAAATATATACATATGTGGCCACTCCGAATTATATTGCATACTGACAACATTTCTTAGTGCATAGAAAGTGTCAACACATTTTTTTTTATACCCGATCGTACTTGTACTCACTTATCAAAATGTTTCCGTATCTCATTAACAATGTTAGGTAACTCGGCAACTCAGTATACATAGTTTCCTTGATATTGCTATTATTACCGTAGAAAAGTTTTAAAATCGGATCATAACCACGCCCACCTCCATATAACTGAAGTTTTGGAAAATGGTAAAATTTCGTTTTTTCTTTATCTATTGGAACATATTAAATACAATTTGATATTTAGAGAGATAGTTAATAAAGAAACTTGATTTTTATGAAATTTTGTAAAATGGGCGTTACCACTCCCAATTATAAAAGAACGTCTGTAGGTATCTCAATAACGATGTAAAGTATAGTCACAAAATTTGGTGAACATATTGTCCTTGACATTACTAGCATCATCGTCAATAATTTTTTAAATCGGACTATAACCACGCCCAACTTCCATATAACGGAAATTTTGAAAAAAGCAAAAAACTACGTTTTTCAGTATTTATTGGGAGAAATTGAGTAAAGTTTAATACTAGCAGCGTCATGAAATAAAGAAACGGGGTTTTTATGAAATTCTGAGCACCGCCTATACAAAAATACATCTCGAGGCTATATAAAATTAGGGTTCGCCCGAATTTAGCTTTCCTGACTTGTTTACTTTGACGTTAAATTTTCTCCGGTTTGGCGCTTTCGACCTCCTTCTTAAGTATTAATTGTAGCGATACGCAGAAATATAAGTCAATGAAGATTGATTTGTTAACGAAACCACCCAAATTGGTGACCCCGAAGAAAATATCATGAACACCGCTAAAGATTCCGCCGGCCGCGACCAGAACGATGCAGCCGGTTATACTAACATAACCAACTATGCTTTACACGTGGAGGCAACTTTTGCGATTCCAAAAATTAATCCTCCAAGTATGGCTGATACGCACACCGAATCCTATTTCATGCAATATGATATCTGGTTTGCGGCATCACGGATTATAGCAGACTCAAAAAAATACAACATTTTAATGGCACCAGTACCACCTGCAAAATTGTCAAAGCAGCGAAGCGTTATTTATTATTTATTTATTTATTTATCTACCGGACAAATGCGATCACAGATAAGAGAAAAAAAGAAATCATAACAAACTATACAAAAATGTATCAAAGGACTTACAGGTATATGTCGAATCAATAGTAATGAAATAACACAATTATTTAAAAAGAAAGTGATTACAAATATCAATCTTAAAACGTTCTCTACATGAATAAAAATCGACACAATTGCAGACAGAATTACACAATGGAATGGACCTGTGAATGGGCTCATTGTTAGCAAACTTTGTTTTACGCATATGAACGTAGAAAATGTATTTCTCTCTAAGATGCCTTTCCGGCGCATAAAAAGGTAGAAGCGAAGGTAGATCTGGCGAATCAACTTTGTTATCACATATATCTTTGATGAAGAGAATAGCACAAATTTTTCTCCGATTTGCAAGGAATTGTAAGTTCAAGATTTTACACCTCAGTTCATAAGATGGCATAGATTCAGAAAAAAACATGCGCCGAAGGGCGAATTTGGTAAACCTCCTCTGAACTCTTTCTATTCTGTCCGAATGAGTGACAAAATCTGAGTCCCAAACGATGCACGCGTATTCTAAAATAGATCTCACCAAAGATGTGTATAGACTTTTAAGCGTAAGCGGATCTAAAAAGTCCTTAGAGTTTCGCTTGAGAAAGCCAAGTTTAGAGTTTGCTGCACAGACTATATATTCTCTGTGAAAGTCGAAATTAAGTTTCGAGTCTAAGTAGACCCCTAAATCCTTGACGGTGGTTTTACGGCTAAAAGAATCGCAGTGGTTAAAAGTGTAGTTATTCATTAAACAGAGCTTTTTCCGAGAAAATGAAATAATGTTACACTTTGAGAAGTTCAGAGAAAGACCGTTGCAAGTACACCACTCTATCATAGATATAATATCTTGCTATAGTCTAAAACAATCGCCCAAGTTTTCGATTCGGTAATACAACTTCAAATCGTCGGCATACATCGAACAGTTGCAAAATTTCAATGTTTGGCTTATGTCATTTATAAATATAGAAAAAAGCAAGGGACCCAAGTGACTTCCTTGTGGCACCCCTGAAGTAAATTTTACAGATTTAGAGATATTGTTGCCAATTTTTACCACCAAATTTTCTGTTTGTCAGATAAGATTTCAGCCACCTACGCGCGTTGGAATGAACTCAAAATTTCTCAAGCTTTTAATAAGCAAACTATGGTTTAGGCTGTCGAAAGCTTTAACAAAATCTGTGTAAAGAGTATCCACTTGATCGCCCTCTTCAATCACTTTGATTACAGAATTTAGGAATATAGCGAAATTTGTATTGGTGGATCTGCCCGGATAAAACCGTGTTGCTGAGTAACAATATAGTTCTTAAAAGCCTTAATAAGCTGGTTGTTCACAATTTTATCCAACAGCTTTGGAATGATAGACATTTTTACAAGGCGATAGTTTTCAACTAAATTTCGTAATCCAGGTTTATAAATAAGGGCAATGAACGAAATCATCCATTCTTCAAGAAAGCAACCATTTTCAAGAGATTTGTTGTAAATTTTTGCAAGAGGCAAATATAGAGAAGGTGCACAGTTCCTTAAAAACTAAGATGGCAGAAGGTCATAGCCTGCTCCTTTCGATACATCCAAATTCACAAGAGCTTCGAAAACTTCTTCTTCTGTGACCGTAAACTGTCCAATATTCACAGATTACTGTAGGGTTGAGGTGTCAAACGATGTACTGACAGTGTTGAATCTATTAAACACCGACCCGAAGAACCGGGCAAAGAGTTCACAAACACTTTCCTTTTCGAATTAAAAAATAACCAAAAAGATTTAGGTTTAGATTTTATATTCGTTTCCTGCGAATTGATGTATTTGTCGTATACAAATTTTGATAGGCATTCGAAATCTCTTCTTCGCTGGACAAAAATTTTTTCATCCTCGATGGAGCCTGTTTTTTTTAATTTTTTATGCGCCTTATTCCGTCGATTTTTTAAGCTTAGTAATTCTTTTCTGTACCATGGTAGATTAAAGGACCTCCTCTTTTTGTAAGTGGGGACGTATAAATTAAGGCTTTCTTCCAGTACTTTCTTAAACTTTACATAAATGCTAAATAAGTCAAGTTTTTCAAAAAATATATTCCAATCAATCGCATCAAAGAAGGTGTTAAGAGCTGCAAAGTTTGCTTTATAATAATTAAAAATGTATTTGGATTCACCAGGGTCACTTTCGTACTTGTAAAAGGAGAATTGGATTTATATTGCTTTATGATGAGTTGAGTCACAGGTTAGAGGTATTGCGCACTTATAAATATTAAACCCAATGTCATTACTTATAAAGACTAAATCTAGTATTCTGTTTAAATCATTTACAATATCGTTAATCTGGCATAAATCAAAATAATATAGCGTATCACAAAGTAAGTCTTCATTATCCTTTTTAGAAGTAAGAGGTGTTAAAGAACCGTCTTCAGGATTTTTTACCCATTGAATAGAACCTAAGTTAAAATCACCCAAAATACAAGGTGCCTGATAAGGTTGTAAGAAGTCCACAATAGAGCTAATGTTATCAATATGAGACTTATACATTTCATAACTATTATTTTGCGGGATATAACTTATTATAAAGCAGATTTCGTTAAAGCTACTGCGATGCGTTTCACCCACATTAACAGCGACGCAAATTTGTTCGATGTTATCCCCAGTATGACGTAGTTTTATCTCATGGCTAGTGAGAGAAGTAGACACTGCGATTAAGATGCCGCCCCCTCTAGTTACTCCAGGTTGCAATATTCGGTCTTTGCGATAGAGTTCCTGACGACTATCAAAAAGCTCTGACAATATAAAATCTGTTGTCAGCCAGATCTCAACAAGTATGATGATATCGAAATCGTGTGATGCAGCCGACCGGTATAATGAATTTGTTTTAGTACGCAGTCCCCCAGCGTTGTGGAAGTAATTAGAGAGCTCCGACTTAACCGCTTCAGTTACTGTCGTAGCTGTTATTGAGTTGCCTGTGGGTCTCTTGCTTTTGGAAAAAAATTAAACGTACGCACTTTTACATCTGCAGGCCAGACAGAAGAATCCAGTATCTTAGCGTAATCAGAGGGGCAAATGCTTACTTTGACGTTCACTTTGGTCAGGGACGCCGTAGCCACGTCTTTTTTTTACCAATCTATAGCAGACTACTCGCGCGGATGCAATGCCTGTATGCTTAGAATTATAATTAATCACATCTTCTGCGGTAACAGAAGGTTTAAAAGACGACAAGTGGATCCATTTCATTTGAACAGCAACGTTCAACTCAATGTTTGGGTCCGTGCCAAGAGCTAGCAAGTTTGTGTTTTCTTTGCTTTTTTCGAACGAGCACCATTGTTGTTGATCGCAGCTTAAAGCAAATCGGTAGGCAAAGGAGCAGATAAATCCCCGGAGTTTACAGCAGTAGCAGCAGAAGCAAAATCAGCATACGAAGCAGAGCCAGCTTTTGAGTACAGCGGCGCTTTTTTGCCTTTATTAGCAGCAGTAGCATTAACAGCAACCGAGCGGGCTTGTTTAATAGACGATGATGGTAAATTCATACCATTACGAGCCGCGGTAGTAGTAGCAGACTCACTATAAGCAGCAGCAGCATTAACATCAACCGCAGAGGTAAGATGTTTCGCCGCTGGCAAGTTAGCAGTACCAACCAACTTATTAGGTAGTTGAGCGGCAGCATTAACACCCACATGAGCGCTCAACGAGGGAGATAACATAGTCAACTCATTAGCATTAACATCAATCAGCGACAATGTACTCATGTCACTAGCAGCAGCTGAGCAGAGTGTTGACTTCATACTGCATGCAGTTGCATTTTCTGTATTAGGTGCAGAGCCAACTGGAACAGTGGGAGACGGGAGACTATCTTCCACATATTGAGCCCAAGTTAGTATGTGCGAAGGCGAGACGACTGCAGCAGCAACCGAGGGTGACAAAGCAATTGAAGGTCGGCTAGTATTATTGCTAACGTTGACCGCGGTGTCAAGGGATGCCCGAACAACACTTTTGAGTGTGTTTATTTCTGCAGCTAGTTCTTCTAGGCACTTAGCATTGTCGTTGGCAAGTTTTAAATTAATTTCTTTTGATAAATTATCAATTCTTCCTGATCGAACTTTAAAATTTGCGTTGAAGGCACTCATTAAAAAGTCATTGCCAATTTTTTGCGAGGCCAAGATCGAATTAAATGACTTACTAACACTTACAGGCACATTAACACAATCGATGCAGAAATAACCAATATGCCGGTTTCGCTTGAATAGCCTCAAATCGTAATCAGACACAACGCCTTCACAACAGGTACGATGAAAACGCTTTCTACAAAAGCCACTACACGGGACTGTTGAATTGTCATTCCGCGCAAATGCTTTGTCGCACTTGCTTCAAAAATCGTCCATGATTAAACCAAATAAATGAAATATTTAAGCAATATTGCAGGAGCAAAAACTAAACACGTCCGCACGCAATCGTGTTCGATACGATATCAGTGAACTACCGACACAAAATAGATATGAGTACGTTAAGGAAAAACTCGGGCATTTAAAACCTAGTAGCAATATGAAACGCACTGCTGGACAGTCCTTAAGCGAAGATATTCTAATAGATCTTTGGACAGCTCGACTCCCTGCCCAGGCAAGAGCTGCAATGATAGCCTCAGAACAAAAAATAATAAGAAAGGTTAAAATCGCTGATGATATAGTGGAATCGCTCAACCTCGGCGAAATATTTTATCCAAATTCAAACCTTAGAGCGTTTACTAGCGAAAGAAACAACAGCGAAACTTATCGGCGCTAGAATCTTACAGAAGGAAATCGACCAATTAACTCATAAACTGAATCGCTATACGACCGACAGTGAATATACACGAAACCGAAGCCGTAATGGCCCACGTGAATCCATTTGTTCAAACATAGGTGCAAAAAATGTGCTGGTCCCATCTAACCTTTGGTTAGGACGCTCGGAGCTGCCGAAAACCTTTCTGTTTTACGCAGGTACCCAAGAATCAATGACACACATAACACGTTGAATCTGAAATCTTTTAAATCCTCGACCGTTAACCCAACTAGCATGCAACTTTATGCTGCCAACGGAACAAGCATAAAAGTGTATGGCGAAACAGTGCTTACGATCAACCTAGGTCTAAGGCGACAACTTTCGTGGAAGCTAATTATACGTAAACACTTGCATATTGGGTGCTGACTTTATAAAGCACTTTGGCTTATTAATCGACATCAAACGTAAACGCCTTATAGACAATTCAACAAGTATTTACGCAAATTGTGAATACGCGATACATACGGTCAGCCTGTTTTCTTGCGCAGGAGAAGGCTGTCACCTAAAAATCTGCAAGCTGCAAGGTAGGTGACAGATGAACTCCTTTGTTTTGGTATATGCCGACCGTGATCGAGTTGTTTAGCTAGTCCAATACATATGGTTCCGAAAGCAAATTGGAAATGTAGGCTTTGTGGAGACTACCGCCCTCTAAATACCCTCTTCCATTCTTACAAGATTTTACTTCTATTCTCTACGGTAAGTCAGTTTTTTCAAAGATTCACCTACAGAGGGCTTTCCATCAGGTCGCCGTGGACACAGATGATATTCAAAAGCCTTTTCGACTTTTCGAGTTCCCCTATATGAACTTCGGTTTACGAAATGCTGCGCAAACATTTCAGCGCTTGATTCATCAGGTTGTCCGGGGACTCGACTTCGTATTCGCCTTTGTCGACAATATCTGCGTTGCATCTCGCGATGTTGACGAACATAATTAACACCTACGTATATTGTTCGACAGGATACGTGTAAACAATCTCAGTTTTAGTTTTTCTCGGACATGAGATTACATAAAAGGGAATTCATCCAATAAAAGAGCATGTAGGGGCAACGAAAAACTCAAACTGCCCAATACAGTAAAAAAAATTTAAAAGATTTTTGGCGATGATAACTTTTTATCGACGGTTCATTCCAGAGGCAATCGATGTGAGTTAACTGCAACGGACATGGCACTTTTAATATATCTTAGACCATAAAACTTTAACTTTCGCATTCCATCAAAAACTTGAGAAGGCCTCACATCGCCAAGCTCGTCAATTAGATGCTATTGAACAAATTACCACCGACATTAGACATGCCGAAGGTCAGTCTAACGTTACGGCTGACCTATTATTACGCATCGAGTCAATTCAATCGTCCCCGACTATTGTCTTCAGCGCTTTAGCAGACCACCAAACAAACGATGAGGAACTGAAAGAAATTCTTCAAAACAGCAATTCCGGTAAAACCTCGAAACCTTCGAACATTCGTAACTAATTCTCTCTCGCCGAAAATGGCACAAACTTCGTGGGCGCCTCAAAAGTTATCAAGCGGAACGTAAAGGCATTCCTTAAAATTTGGGCTGAAGCCTGATGCTCGAAATAGAGTAATGGCATCTGTACATAATCTGCCTCACTCTGGTGTACACTATACGGCCAAACAAGTGAAAGAGCGTTTCGTGTGGCCGTTCACGCGTTTAAAGTCCAAGTTAAAAAAAAATACCCTTTTATCATATTCGAAATTATTGCAAAATTTCATGATTAACTTTTCTTATTCGGTCAATATTAGTATAAAGCATTTTCATAAGTTATAATTCAAACAATAATATCATTTTCCATATCCCGATTAAACGAGGTTATCGAAAGCTGACAATCCATAGCATGCCATGGAAAATTCCGTTGCATGGGTGACGGCGGATATAAAAACCCGCTGGCAGCACGGCACTAGTCAGTTAGCAGCAATATTGATAAATAAGAGATTGTGCTTTGCGCAAGTCCGTTACTTTTTTCCGCTTGACGATATTGGCATTCACCTGCTCGAAATGACGTCACATC
Source organism: Philophylla caesio (assembly GCA_963971545.1). NCBI lineage: Eukaryota > Metazoa > Arthropoda > Insecta > Diptera > Tephritidae > Philophylla > Philophylla caesio. The sequence continues at coordinate 65,635,676 of OZ020606.1, forward strand.
GGCAAAGTTTCTTTAAAATTCCAACACGAGTGAAGTGAATTTTTGGTGTTCTATAATTTTAAAGGTTCTGTAGTATGCACACACAATACACATTGCGCACAATATTACTAACAGATATACAAATATGCTAAACGATAACATACATACATACAAACATACACAATGCACTCAACTACCGGCCAGCAGGTGTCACCCTGCTCTTCGCCCAGCTGATCTCTCTCTCCTTACTGTGCCCTGTTTGTCGTATCTTGCCCATGTGTGTTATGTCCTCGTCTTGTTTGTCTATCTATTTGTTTTTCTCGTCCCGCAGCGCTACCGCTGCGAGGTGGGGATGAGGGATGGATGCATACGGCAAATCGCAAGTCAATCAACCCGCTTTGCCGGTCCCGCCGGGTTCTTGCATGCGTGCGTGTGTGCGTGTGTGCCTGTGTGCGCGACGCTACACACTGCCGGCTAACCCTTCCGAGCACTGTGTATCGCTTGAGCAATGCGTTCAAAACATATTAATAGTTTCTAAATTAAAACTTTTCTCAAACTAAAATTTACTTCATACCTTAGATTTTGGTATATTTAATAAAACTAAATCAACCCACATTTCACCTTTTATTGAACCATGTTCTTTATTTGCATATTTACTTAATTTCTTAAACTCAAACTGTACTTAAATTAAACTCCAATCTAGTCCCTAAGGACTGATGAAAAGCGCGCGCACGGGGCTCTGCGTGCACGGGGCGCCAATGGGTTAAAAGCACTGAACGCCTATATGCTGGCGTGCATACATCTGTCCAGCTGAGGGCGCACCCCAGTAGGAAACACAAACCAGTTACCCAATAGGAATCGCCCTAAAGTAAGCGAATTAAATAACAATAAAAATCGAACCGGATTTTCACACTGAAACCCAGCCCAGTAAAGTTTCAGCTTATGGCATACTGGAAACTACGTAATTTGGATATTTTTGCTTCGAGCTGGTGGTACTGGCATTCTGTTACCTGAGTATGCAGGAGTGATATCATGCAGAAATGGCTTTCGGGCTAATGTCAGTACCATCTCCGTCCCGTTAAAACCCTAGCAGGCCTCAGAAAACGCTCTTTAACCGTCACCATTAAGTTGGTCGCGCAGGCTCAGTTGAGGAAATCCTGACTAATACCGATCTGGCTCTGAACGCAATACCCCATAAAGGACTGCGTCAACCCATGCATGGCCTCCCTGTTTACAAAGATAACCATGGGATCATAAAGGTAACTGCGCATACGGCTACAGATAACGGCTCTGAGTGGGGACCCCTAAGAAAAAAATGGAACCAATTAAAAAAAATAACGCCGATTAACACAAACGAAGCGGATACTGCTTCTAATACACCCGAAACGACGAACCGGGTGAAAAACGTAGAAAAGGGCACTGACCCATTTAAGAGAAGTGCAAGGCTTGCGCATTCTCCCCCGCTAACTCCCATGGGAGGAGCAGCCTTATTCGAGACGGCGCAAGGAACGAAGGAGACTGATTCAGCCAAAATCCAGGCTGGAAAGTCAACCAACAAAAGAGAAAGCGCTTTTTGCAAGCTTGGGGTCGAGATAAATACTCTCCTTGGTATGCTCGAAGAAAACGAAGGTAAACGCCGGACCATCCACCAACCGATGAGAGATGCTATCAGCAAAATCAAGCTTTTGTGCAACAAAGAAAAAATGGTGAGTTGCAGATGCAGCACCTATGGCGAAGCGAGCTCTGATAACAGCACGCATACTTCGCCATGGTTCAGAGCCCCATTGGAACAACCTCGGAGGAAAGCAGGTGCAGAAGCTGCTGGCCCGCCTGTAAGTAAACGGACAAAGCAGTGCCCTAAGAACCAACCCCAGGCAAGCTCTAAAAGAGAAGTCACTGCCCAGGCTACAGTACAGCCAGCCAAGAAAATAAAACTCAACGAATGAGTTAAAGTAAAGACGAAGGCCAAGAACGACAAAAAAGTTGGTAGAGCAAATACCATTAAAAAAACAACACCTGATGCGATTGTCATTGAAAAAACAGGACAGACGTCCTATGCTGACATATGTACTTAAAAAAATGAAAATGGACGATAAGTTCAAGGGATACGCTGACTCAGTGTCAAAAATCAGACGCACATAGAAGGGAGATCTTCTGATAGAGCTAACAAAAGCCTGCCAAAATTCAACTGACTTAAAAACTATCGTAGGAGCGGCGATAGGAGGCGAGGCCTCGGTCAAAGCACTCACGCACCGCATAACACTGAAGTGCAAGGATATAGACGAGGTACACTGCATGCAGTTGCATTTTCTGTATTAGGTGCAGAGCCAACTGGAACAGTGGGAGACGGGAGACTATCTTCCACATATTGAGCCCAAGTTAGTATGTGCGAAGGCGAGACGACTGCAGCAGCAACCGAGGGTGACAAAGCAATTGAAGGTCGGCTAGTATTATTGCTAACGTTGACCGCGGTGTCAAGGGATGCCCGAACAACACTTTTGAGTGTGTTTATTTCTGCAGCTAGTTCTTCTAGGCACTTAGCATTGTTGTTGGCAAGTTTTAAATTAATTTCTTTTGATAAATTATCAATTCTTCCTGATCGAACTTTAAAATTTGCGTTGAAGGCACTCATTAAAAAGTCATTGCCAATTTTTTGCGAGGCCAAGATCGAATTAAATGACTTACTAACACTTACAGGCACATTAACACAATCGATGCAGAAATAACCAATATGCCGGTTTCGCTTGAATAGCCTCAAATCGTAATCAGACACAACGCCTTCACAACAGGTACGATGAAAACGCTTTCTACAAAAGCCACTACACGGGACTGTTGAATTGTCATTCCGCGCAAATGCTTTGTCGCACTTGCTTCAAAAATCGTCCATGATTAAACCAAATAAATGAAATATTTAAGCAATATTGCAGGAGCAAAAACTAAACACGTCCGCACGCAATCGTGTTCGATACGATATCAGTGAACTACCGACACAAAATAGATATGAGTACGTTAAGGAAAAACTCGGGCATTTAAAACCTAGTAGCAATATGAAACGCATTGCTGGACAGTCCTTAAGCGAAGATATTCTAATAGATCTTTGGACAGCTCGACTCCCTGCCCAGGCAAGAGCTGCAATGATAGCCTCAGAACAAAAAATAATAAGAAAGGTTAAAATCGCTGATGATATAGTGGAATCGCTCAACCTCGGCGAAATATTTTATCCAAATTCAAACCTTAGAGCGTTTACTAGCGAAAGAAACAACAGCGAAACGTATCGGCGCTAGAATCTTACAGAAGGAAATCGACCAATTAACTCACAAACTGAATCGCTACACGACCGACAGTGAATATACACGAAACCGAAGCCGTAATGGCCCACGTGAATCCATTTGTTCAAACATAGGTGAAAAAATGTGCTGGTCCCATCTAACCTTTGGTTAGGACGCTCGGAGCTGCCGAAAACCTTTCTGTTTTACGCAGGTACCCAAGAATCAATGACACACATAACACGTTGAATCTGAAATCTTTTAAATCCTCGACCGTTAACCCAACTAGCATGCAACTTTATGCTGCCAACGGAACAAGCATAAAAGTGTATGGCGAAACAGTGCTTACGATCAACCTAGGTCTAAGGCGACAACTTTCGTGGAAGCTAATTATACGTAAACACTTGCATATTGGGTGCTGACTTTATAAAGCACTTTGGCTTATTAATCGACATCAAACGTAAACGCCTTATAGACAATTCAACAAGTATTTACGCAAATTGTGAATACGCGATACATACGGTCAGCCTGTTTTCTTGCGCAGGAGAAGGCTGTCACCTAAAAATCTGCAAGCTGCAAGGTAGGTGACAGATGAACTCCTTTGTTTTGGTATATGCCGACCGTGATCGAGTTGTTTAGCTAGTCCAATACATATGGTTCCGAAAGCAAATTGGAAATGTAGGCTTTGTGGAGACTACCGCCCTCTAAATACCCTCTTCCATTCTTACAAGATTTTACTTCTATTCTCTACGGTAAGTCAGTTTTTTCAAAGATTCACCTACAGAGGGCTTTCCATCAGGTCGCCGTGGACACAGATGATATTCAAAAGCCTTTTCGACTTTTCGAGTTCCCCTATATGAACTTCGGTTTACGAAATGCTGCGCAAACATTTCAGCGCTTGATTCATCAGGTTGTCCGGGGACTCGACTTCATATTCGCCTATGTCGACAATATCTGCGTTGCATCTCGCGATGTTGACGAACATAATTAACACCTACGTATATTGTTCGACAGGATACGTGTAAACAATCTCAGTTTTAGTTTTTCTCGGACATGAGATTACATAAAAGGGAATTCATCCAATAAAAGAGCATGTAGGGGCAACGAAAAACTCAAACTGCCCAATACAGTAAAAAAAATTTAAAAGATTTTTGGCGATGATAACTTTTTATCGACGGTTCATTCCAGAGGCAATCGATGTGAGTTAACTGCAACGGACATGGCACTTTTAATATATCTTAGACCATAAAACTTTAACTTTCGCATTCCATCAAAAACTTGAGAAGGCCTCACATCGCCAAGCTCGTCAATTAGATGCTATTGAACAAATTACCACCGACATTAGACATGCCGAAGGTCAGTCTAACGTTACGGCTGACCTATTATTACGCATCGAGTCAATTCAATCGTCCCCGACTATTGTCTTCAGCGATGAGGAACTGAAAGAAATTCTTCAAAACAGCATTTCCGGTAAAACCTCGAAACCTTCGAACATTCGTAACTAATTCTCTCTCGCCGAAAATGGCACAAACTTCGTGGGCGCCTCAAAAGTTATCAAGCGGAACGTAAAGGCATTCCTTAAAATTTGGGCTGAAGCCTGATGCTCGAAATAGAGTAATGGCATCTGTACATAATCTGCCTCACTCTGGTGTACACTATACGGCCAAACAAGTGAAAGAGCGTTTCGTGTGGCCGTTCATGCAAAGAAACTGCATGTCTCGGTTGCCAGCGTGCAAAACTCAGTTAGCACACCCGTTCGTTATTGTAGTCATAAGTATTGCCTGATAGGAGCTTTGCGCATATAAATATTGACCTCGTTGGATCATTTCCTCCCAGCAAATGTCAGAGGCAGTCCCTTAAAATCATTGATAAATTCACGCGATGGCCAGAAGCCATTCCGATCCCATAGCTTCATAGAGTGTTGAACTCGGGAAGATTTTAAGGCTTGTTTTCCAAAGGCGTGAAATAAAAAAACATACAAATTGGATAAGTAATGGTTTATTATAATATTTCCTGGAACCTAACTTACCAACGTCTTTCGCCTGTGAGGATCGCTAATAAGAAGGCAATCATCGTCTCTCTCATAAACTTCAGAAGTTCGAAGTAGTGAGCAGAGCGTTTTGAAGAAAGTGGTAAGCGTTGCCACATGGGCGATCGGAGTGAACATTCCGCCCGCCTTGCAGTATTACTGCGAAATGCGCATATTTACAATCAACAATTCACCTTTATCAAAGGAAGGATACATGAAAAAACTAAGAACAATGTACAATATAGCTGAGAATAACGGATACAAAAAGAATCCGACAAAATAAAGACAGATAGAGAAAAAACGACAAAGAGAAAGACAAAATAAAATGGGCAGTACTAACTTATAGTAGGACAGACAAATACAAATTGGCAAACTTTTTTAAAAAACGAAACATCCAGACAGCATTTAAAACAACTAATAACCTAGGAAAAATGCTTCGAACCAGCATGAATACCGAAGACCTATTTAACAAACAAGGCGTATACAAGCTGACCTGCCAATGCCATTACAGCTACATAGGACAAAAGAACTGTGACGCGATTTTACCGTTAGCGAAAAATGAGAAAAGCGAAACGAAAAATAAACCGGTCTGATCGTCCTAGAGGTGGGTGGCCAACGATGACTTCCGATATTTGGCGTTGGGAAAATATTTCTTTTACTTAATTTTATTAAATTCCCTTTACTAAAAATAAAGATAAATCCAAACTTCAATTACGTAAAAAAAATTTTTTTTTTCTTCTATTTCTTCCATATCAATCAAAATATAGCGCGTTTAAAGTCCAAGTTAAAAAAAAATACCCTTTTATCATATTCGAAATTATTGCAAAATTTCATGATTAACTTTTCTTATTCGGTCAATATTAGTATAAAGCATTTTCATAAGTTATAATTCAAACAATAATATCATTTTCCATATCCCGATTAAACGAGGTTATCGAAAGCTGACCATCCATAGCATGCCATGGAAAATTCCGTTGCATGGGTGACGGCGGATATAAAAACCCGCTGGCAGCACGGCACTAGTCAGTTAGCAGCAATATTGATAAATAAGAGATTGTGCTTTGCGCAAGTCCGTTACTTTTTTCCGCTTGACGATATTGGCATTCACCTGCTCGAAATGACGTCACATCGGCAAAGTTTCTTTAAAATTCCAACACGAGTGAAGTGAATTTTTGGTGTTCTATAATTTTAAAGGTTCTGTAGTATGCACACACAATACACATTGCGCACAATATTACAAACAGATATACAAATATGCTAAACGATAACATATATACATACAAACATACACAATGCACTCAACTACCGGCCAGCAGGTGTCACCCTGCTCTTCGCCCAGCTGATCTCTCTCTCCTTACTGTGCCCTGTTTGTCGTATCTTGCCCATGTGTGTTATGTCCTCGTCTTGTTTGTCTATCTATTTGTTTTTCTCGTCCCGCAGCGCTACCGCTGCGAGGTGGGGATGAGGGATGGATGCATACGGCAAATCGCAAGTCAATCAACCCGCTTTGCCGGTCCCGCCGGGTTCTTGCATGCGTGCGTGTGTGCGTGTGTGCCTGTGTGCGCGACGCTACACACTGCCGGCTAACCCTTCCGAGCACTGTGTATCGCATGAGCAATGCGTTCAAAACATATTAATAGTTTCTAAATTAAAACTTTTCTCAAACTAAAATTTACTTCATACCTTAGATTTTGGTCTATTTAATAAAACTAAATCAACCCACATTTCACCTTTTATTGAACCATGTTCTTTATTTGCATATTTACTTAATTTCTTAAACTCAAACTGTACTTAAATTAAACTCCAATCTAGTCCCTAAGGACTGATGAAAAGCGCGCGCACGGGGCTCTGCGTGCACGGGGCGCCAATGGGTTAAAAGCACTGAACGCCTATATGCTGGCGTGCATACATCTGTCCAGCTGAGGGCGCACCCCAGTAGGAAACACAAACCAGTTACCCAATAGGAATCGCCCTAAAGTAAGCGAATTAAATAACAATAAAAATCGAACCGGATTTTCACACTGAAACCCAGCCCAGTAAAGTTTCAGCTTATGGCATACTGGAAACTACGTAATTTGGATATTTTTGCTTCGAGCTGGTGGTACTGGCATTCTGTTACCTGAGTATGCAGGAGTGATATCATGCAGAAATGGCTTTCGGGCTAATGTCAGTACCATCTCCGTCCCGTTAAAACCCTAGCAGGCCTCAGAAAACGCTCTTTAACCGTCACCATTAAGTTGGTCGCGCAGGCTCAGTTGAGGAAATCCTGACTAATACCGATCTGGCTCTGAACGCAATACCCCATAAAGGACTGCGTCAACCCATGCATGGCCTCCCTGTTTACAAAGATAACCATGGGATCATAAAGGTAACTGCGCATACGGCTACAGATAACGGCTCTGAGTGGGGACCCCTAAGAAAAAAATGGAACCAATTAAAAAAAATAACGCCGATTAACACAAACGAAGCGGATACTGCTTCTAATACACCCGAAACGACGAACCGGGTGAAAAACGTAGAAAAGGGCACTGACCCATTTAAGAGAAGTGCAAGGCTTGCGCATTCTCCCCCGCTAACTCCCATGGGAGGAGCAGCCTTATTCGAGACGGCGCAAGGAACGAAGGAGACTGATTCAGCCAAAATCCAGGCTGGAAAGTCAACCAACAAAAGAGAAAGCGCTTTTTGCAAGCTTGGGGTCGAGATAAATACTCTCCTTGGTATGCTCGAAGAAAACGAAGGTAAACGCCGGACCATCCACCAACCGATGAGAGATGCTATCAGCAAAATCAAGCTTTTGTGCAACAAAGAAAAAATGGTGAGTTGCAGATGCAGCACCTATGGCGAAGCGAGCTCTGATAACAGCACGCATACTTCGCCATGGTTCAGAGCCCCATTGGAACAACCTCGGAGGAAAGCAGGTGCAGAAGCTGCTGGCCCGCCTGTAAGTAAACGGACAAAGCAGTGCCCTAAGAACCAACGAACCAAACTCAACGAATGAGTTAAAGTAAAGACGAAGGCCAAGAACGACAAAAAAGTTGGTAGAGCAAATACCATTAAAAAAACAACACCTGATGCGATTGTCATTGAAAAAACAGGACAGACGTCCTATGCTGACATATGTACTTAAAAAAATGAAAATGGACGATAAGTTCAAGGGATACGCTGACTCAGTGTCAAAAATCAGACGCACATAGAAGGGAGATCTTCTGATAGAGCTAACAAAAGCCTGCCAAAATTCAACTGACTTAAAAACTATCGTAGGAGCGGCGATAGGAGGCGAGGCCTCGGTCAAAGCACTCACGCACCGCATAACACTGAAGTGCAAGGATATAGACGAGGTACACTGCGCTATAAAAGCCCTCCCAGTGCTAGAAGATATTAATATATCAGACATCGTGGGGCTAAGGGCTGCATATGCTGGAACTCAAACAGGTACCCTTAGCTTGCCAGCTCAAACAGCCCAGAAGCTTCTCCAGGTTGGCAAAATTAAAATAGGGTTGGTCATCTGCCATATACGTGAACGTGTGCTCCTGCAAAAGTGCTTTAAATGCCTGGAGTATGGTCACGTGTCTCGAAACTGCACTAGCGAGATAGATAGATCGAAGCAATGCAGAAAATGCGGCGTCGAGGGACATTTCGCCAAAGACTGCAAAAACAACCCACACTGCGTCTTGTGCAAATCAAATAATAGGGATAAATTCGCTGCTTTCAGGAACGCCGTAACTAACCGACGCATATAAGAATTATCCAAATAAATTAAAATCACTGCGAAGCTGCGCAAGATCTAAAAATATAAGAGCTGACTTTGCAATCATCAGCGAACTGTACAAGTGCAAAGATGATGGAGCTTGGGCCAGCGACAAGAAACAAAGCACAGCTATCTGGCTTTGCGGTGCATATGCATACCAAGAGATGCTTAGCGCGGAAGAAGGATTCGTGCGTTGCAAAATAAATGGGACACACATCATCAGTTGCTATGCAAGGCCAAGCCTCTCAAAAACTGAGTACCAAAAACTTTTGCGCGATATTGCCCTGGAAGCTCGCGGCAAGTCTCCATTAATCATCGCAGGGGACTTCAATGCCTGGGCAATCGAATGGGGCAGTAGAGTAACAAATAAGAGAGGTGAAATGCTGCTGGAAACATTTGCCCAGGAACAGGAATATAGTGCAAGACGTAAAATGCAACGCAGCAGAGGAAGTTCTGAATTTCCCGAAAACCTAGCTGTTCTGAGGAAGGCAAGGAAAGGCCTTAAAGAAGCCATAAAAGCAAGCAAATAGGAACATTTTAGAAAAATTTGTGACGAAGCAGCCATCAATCCCTGGGGCACCGCTTATAGAGTAGTGCTATCAAAAGCAAAAAGCGTAAAGTCACCAAACATTACTTGCCCAGTAATGTTGAGAAATATCATAACAACCCTTTTTCCTCAAAGCGGGGATGTATTCGACGTTATGAAACAAGTGAAATCCTAAATCATAAAGCGCCCAGAAAAATGTGTGCATGCATTCAACGCGTGCCTTTTTGAAGGCTGTTTCCCAGCAACATGGAAGGAGCAAACATTAGTGCTGCTACCTAAAGGCAACAAGCCCCCAGAGGAGCCGTCGTCGTACCGTCCGATATGTTTACTAGACACGCTTGGAAAAACTCTTGAAAGCATAATATGCAACAGACTTACGTCGTTCGCCGAAGAAAATGGGTTCCTGTCGATAAACCAGTTCGGTTTCAGAAAATCCACGATAGATGCAATCAAAACAGTAGTTGACGTTGCGGCTAAAGCAATAGAAGGCACAAGGTGGCGTGGCGTGAAAGAATAATACTGCGCCATAGTAACATTAGACGTTAAAAATGCTTTCAATACCGCTAGCTGGCGAAGCATCATGGATACATTATTAAGAAAAGGCACTCCAAGCTATATCCTCAAAATTATAGGAAGCTATTTTTCGCATCGCAAACTCCTCTACAAAGCGATAACGGCCCAGAGGTGTATGATGTAAAAGCAGGGGTCCCACAAGAAACAGTCCTTATGTACGACGGCGTCTTAAACCTGGAAATTCCTCCACGCAAAAAAGTCATTGCTTTGGCGATGATATCGCGGTTGTAATTGTTGCAAAATATTTGCAACAAATTGAAACAGCAGCTGGCGACGCTTTACTTAAAATCAAAACATGGCTTCAATCAATGCATCTAACGCTGGTCGACTATAAGACCGAGGCACTTTTAATAAGCAGCAGAAAGGCAGTTGAGTTTCTGAATATTCGCGTGGGGACAGAGGTAATCACATCCGAGCCTGTTATCAAATATTTGGGTGTGATAACAGACTCCCGACTCAGCTTCATTTGGAGTACGTCTCAAAGAAATCATCTAGTGTATGCGGCCCCAATCTGGGCCGACGCGCTACTTGCGAAAAGCTACGCGAAAAAGATAACAACTGTCTATCGGCTTAGCGCCTTACGAGCGGTTTGTGGATTCTGTACAATTTCAGACGAAGCATCTTATGTTATAGCTGGACAAATTCTAGTAGATATTATGGCTCATGAAATGAAACGAATTTATGAAAGGCTTTCCGGGAGTAACGGAACAATAAATCCAAACGAATTAAAAGAGGAAAAAGTATGGTAATCAATGAACACCTGGCAGAATCATTGGAATAGCTCCCCTAAAGGCCGGTGGACATATAAGGTAATACCAAATATCAGCAAATGGATGAAGAGAAACCATGGTGACACAAACTTTCACCTTACACAGTTCCTCTCGGGACATGGATACCCCAAGTATTTAACTTAATTTGGCCATGATAGTTCCCCTCGCTGCCCAACATGTAAAGACAGCGAAGAAGACTCAGAACCCATTATGTTCCAATGTCCACGTTACGCTCCTCAAGTTCGCACAATCTTAGACGGAGTAAACATCATTGACTTCATGCTCCAGTCAAGCGAAGGTGGAAAAAAATATGCGCTCTCGTATCGCGCATTCACATAGATCTTAGGCGAGCAGGGATGGCAAGACGTAGCTAGAGCGAGTAAGCTAACCAGCCCCATGAGGTAATACCTCTTTTGGCAGTTCCGCGGGGAGAGTGGTCGTGGTGGAGAGAGTTTAGTAACGTAGGTGTAGTCAAGAGACTGCAAATCGTGCATGCTGCTATGGGAAGCAGTACTCATGAGAGTTTTCTCATCACGAACTCCCGTGGAAAAAAAAAATTATAAAAAATGTATAGTGAAAAGTGGCGATGTTTCCGAAAAAAGAGTGTACAGGGCGGTTGTTAAAAATACCGCTTCCTTGGAGCAGTGAAAAGCAGCGACACAAACGGAATCCAGATAAGTATCATCATTTGTGAGTAATTTAAAAACCGTTCTTTTCAGCCTACAAAACCAATACCAATAGCAAATAAAATTACTTTTGGCGCACTAAACAGCTGATTCAAAGTGTGCGTTCAACCTCAAGCTGCAAAACAGCTGGAAATAATTATAGTGATAAAGCAGTGACTTTCGTCGATAAGCACCACCCTGTGCAAACCTCCAAGTCCAAGTTTTCCTCCGAATAGCAAGGACACAAACCATACATCCATAAACCAGTATATGCAGCGATGACTCCTAATACAGCAGCGTGCATAAAATTAGCAGCGGACCAAATTTCAACAAATGGAAGATGGCCAAATTCGCCGAAAACCCATTTAGGCGGAGTTTAGGCATAATGCACTCCCCTCCGAGAGTAAAAGAAAGGAATGAGGCCGAAAAAGCCGAAGTCCAAAAAAGAAGTGCGCCCGCTTCAGAAGAAGACGGATGACAAGAAGCCAAAAAGCCGATTTAAGCGATAAAGTTCCAACTAAATGTTCTCCTAATGCGGAAAGACGTCACAACATAAATGTTGAGAAGGCTGCAGAAAAATTACGTTCGCGCTCCTCACCACCGGATATCAGCCGCGGGGTAGCCCCGATGTCCAAAAACTTCTCAGCAAACGTTGAAAGTCCTATGAAAGAGTTGGGCTCCAAGAAAAATGAGCTCTTAAGCATGATAGGCGGAGGCAGAAGATCCATTCACCAACCCATGCGCGATATAGTCCGGGAAATTGCGAAGTTGCACAAACAGGCAACAGAAGTGCAGAACGCAGGCGTAAGCAACAAAAGATATAAGATTACCAGAGAGCAATACGTCCAAACGTCAAGCGACCGAAAGTTTAACAAGCCGACAGTAAACGGGAGCCAAATGCAGGCCGAATCGACTAAAAGAAACACTGATGCAAAGATAATAAACAAGGCGGCCGCAGGGCAGAAACCCCAGCTAACAAATGGACCCTGGTGCAAAACCAGAAAAAATTGAGCAAAACCGCAGGGAAAGCGACGAAGCCTGATGCGGTGATAATCTCAAAAACAGGCGAAACCTCATATGCGGACATAATCAAGCAAATGAAGAAGCAACCCGCAATGCAAGAACTAGGGCAAAGCGTCAACAAAATTGTCACCACATCTAGGGGAGACTTACTAGTCCCAACTACGCGACAAAACCGGCAACGTGGCAAGCAAGTTCAGGGAGTGCGGCAACGAGGTACTAAAAAACGTTGCAAATGTAAAAGTCCTGATCCACACACTAAATGTAGAGATTCGCGACATGGATGCTGCAACAACAAAATAAGAGGTTAGCGATGCAATCAAGCACCAATTCCCCAAAGTAAATTATGGGAATCCGGTTTCAGCCAAATCCATAAAAACAGTAAGAAATGGAACGCAAACTGCGCTCATAAGCCTTTCATTACGAGACGCAAAAACTTTGGTAGAGGCGGGACGAATTCGCATAGGCGAGATAAAACAATGCTTAAGTGCATACAGATTAATTTAAATCACTGCAAGGCTGCACAATACCTTCTAAAGCAAGCAGTCTACGAACAAAAGATTGATACTGCGCTCATCAGCGAGCAGGACAAAGAACCCTCAGTGGAAGAAAGTTGGCTGCAAGACAAAGGGAAAACAACTGCAGTATGGGCATGCGGAGACTTCCCCATTGAATCCATGGACAACAACCAACAGCAGGCTTTTATCTACTCAAAAATTGGCAAAACCCTTCCGAAAAATGCGGTCAAATATCGATTCTATTGTGTCGGTCTGCGATATAGCGCGAAAAGCACTCGAGGCCAAAAGATGGTTCGAAGGAACAAAACAGTACTGCGCTGTTGTCACGCTGTACGCGGCACTAATCTGGGCAAGCGCGACTCCTATAACCTCATTCATGAGAAGCCAGCCTCGGTGCACAGATTATCATCCCTTAGAGTATGCTGTGTCAGACGAGGCCTCAAACTTGCTGGCTGGAAGATTCCCGGTAGACATAGCTGCAAGAACGGCGGCAGCAATAAAGCATAGCCCAAGCGAACGCAGCAAGATACTCCAACAAAGCATCGACGAGTGCCAACAAAGGTGGGACTCGTCCCCAAAAAGACTTTGGACAAAGAGATTGATCCCAAGGGTAGACGAGTGAATTAAGAGAAAACACGGAGAAACAAACTTCTACCTTACCCAGTTCCTTACCGGGCATGGCTGCTTCCGACAATATTTACATAAATACAAGGACGTTGATCACCCCTTCTGCCTACACTGCGATGGCAAAATTGAAAGCACAGAACACATACTGATGGACTACCACAGATTCGACACAGAACGCAACGATCTAGAACGTTATATGGGAAAAGCAGTGTCTCCGGAAGGCTTGCTGAAGGTTATGCTGTCTGATAAAAATATTGACACAAATGTGTAGACACCATCACGGGAGTAATGAAAAGACTTCGAATAGACGAGCGAAACGCGAACCGCGAACCGCGCAGAATTATAACGCATGCTGAGTGAAGACGAAGAATATCGTCCAGTGCCTGCCCTGCGAGGTAATATCGGAATTGATAGTTCCGCAGGGGACACATATACACACACACACACCAAGGATCGTGGGGGAAGGTCATACGTAGAAATTTTTCGGGCTGTCAGGAACGAACCAAAGCTGAAACATGTAGGAGAGATGGTAACAAAAATAAGGAAAACCACCAATGGGGACTTACTCATTAGCTGGAGAAACCAACAGACTCGCACACTTCCGAGGTACAGCGAGCTGTCGAAGAAGCGCTTGGCGAAAACGTCTCTGTCCAGACTCACCTCGCAAATAGCGTTAGAGGTTAAAGATCTGGATGAAGTATCAACGAAAGAAGAGATTTGCGCCGCTTTTGAAAAAGACTTCGAGGGGATCAAGTTAAAAGAAGACTCAGTGAAATCTATGCGAAAGGCATACAGTGTTACAAAGATAGCGACGCTACTCCTCCCAGCTGCATATACAAATAAAGTAATAGCAGCAGGGAAAACTCGTGTAGGATGGGTGGTTTGCCGAATCCGACAAAAAACACAACCGACGCAATGCTTTAAATGCTTCGAGTTTGGACGCGTAGCACGTAACTGTAGATCCCCATATGATATGAAAGGATCGTGTTTCAACTGCGGTGACTCAAGTCATATGGACCGTGACTGCAAGAAAGAAATGAGGTGTGCTATCTGCGCGAGGAAAAACTTGACGGACGTAAAGCACAGGACAGGTGGAAGAGGATGCCAGCTTTTTCCACCCTGGAGGTAGTGCTATTAAATACTGTGGAATTCGCAGATAGCAGATATTCGTCAACAATGCAATAGAGCAAGGCGCGACTACCAAAGGGCCAGAAAAAACGCAAATTATGCGGAACTACAAATGCACTACAGGGCTTAACGCATAAAATTAAAGCAGATCATTAAGTCAACCAAGAAGAGGTGTTTTCTCCAGCTTTGAATCTTTTAAAAAAACTAACAAAAGTGTTTATGTTTGGGTTTGTTTGAAAGGAAATTTCATGAACTTTCGAAAGCTGTATAGATAACGGACTAATTTTAATGTTTAGGTTAATGTTAAAAAAGTTCATTATGAAATTGGCCATTAAATCATCAATAAATGGTACACAAGAAATGTAAAAGCTCATGGTTTTTGTAATTTTAAGAAATAAACCGTTGTGACCCTCAAAAATAAATTAAATGTTTATAAAATGTTAGTATTTAGAAGCTCTGATTTAAAATTAAAAACAAAATATGATGAAAAAGAAAAACTAATAAGCAAATATATTCAAAATAATCAATAAATGCCATTGAAGAGTTTAAACATTATAATCAAAAAAATTTGAATGCTTTTTATGTTACGTATCCATCCATAAAAATTAAAATAAACAATTTTGCGCTGGTTTCTAGATTTCAAACTTAAATAGCTTTCATCTTCCGCCAAATCGTATTGTAGTAAACAATATAATTTTATATCTAAATACAAAACAAAAACTTAGCTGTTAAGGGCCAAACAAAAAATAATATACCTCTCGCTCGGTTCCTTGAATATGTGGAGGAATTTGTGGATCCGGAAGCGGAGGATTGTCAAATTTTATGTATTCGAGCAAATGGTCATAGGGTATGTTTGCAGTGAAGGGCGGCTCCGACAAAATGCTGTTATTATCTAAGTTTATCATCTCAACATAATTAGTGCAGTCAAAATTTATAGTGGGTTTTTTGTAAGCTCTTAATTTTGTTGAGTCGTATAGTTTTTCACGATAGTACAAAATTTTTTTCAAGCCCTCTGGCGCACTTCCTTTCTGTCATTATCGTTAGTAGCACATTTTCTGAATGTGCAAAATATGAGTTATTTTGAACAACATTATTTACATTTCGCGCAGATTTTGTGGTAAATATTGCGTTGAACAAATAAATTTACATAAAAGTGAACTGCCATTTATAACCGAGTTGTTATACTTAACATGAATGTACATAGGTACGTAAACTTTCTTGACAAACGTTGCCAAAATTCTTAAATTTTCGGATGGTGAATTTGTTGTTACGTACAATCGCAGAAGTCTACTAGCTTTGGTTAACCAACGAGAATGAACGATGGGTCCAGGTTTCATGTTGCCTAAATCTTCTGGACAGCAACTGCTATGAATCGCGTTGGCTATCCGATGCAAGTATTTAACGTCCGTTGAAAGAATTTTTTCCTGTTCTGACGACAAGGAAGAAGGCATATTCCCCAGGAAAGTACGCTGAAAGCCGGGTACAACCTACAAAAAGGACAAGTTACTTATTTAGAACCAAAAATATTGATCTTTATTAAAGTACTAATGCATTGCTTACCTGAATATGTTCACAGGTTTCCATTAATTTTGTCAGAGCTCCACTGTCAGTTCGCGGTCCACTTTTAATCGATTTTTCCAGCGCCCAAAATAAGTGGCGAAAAGGTAACTCATTAAGATGTAACAAGCAAACAAACCAGTGCTCTGTCTAACATGATTTTTTCCGTGCCAGTATTTTTAACAAAGAAGTCATACAGCAGCTTTTGTTTTGTACCAGCGTCATCAGCATTGAGTGTTAAATGACCCAAGAGCACGGTTTTAGGTTCTCGCACAACCACGATGTAACATTCTTTAACCATTCTCGGGTGAAGCTAATGATTAATCTTCTTCACTGTCAATGATTCATCCTTTCTGCCATCAAATGGGAATGCCAGCACGCTGGAATCCCTGCATTGTTTTTGACGCACAGAATCCCTGAAATTTTTCTTTAAAAATTAGAAATCTATATCTTTAAAAAGTGCAGTAGCCAAACACTCAGCAACTCTGTCTGACACACCAAATCTGTCGCACATCTTAGCATAATTGGGGGTATCAAGCCTTTTCGTATACGAACCGCGCTTAAGAACAATTGACCTTTCTGCATTTGGGGTTTTGAACACAAAATCTTCATCAACGTCCATATCTGATGAGTTAGGCCGGTAAGATGAATATTCAGTAGCTGTCGGGGCCAAATCCAAATCAACAATCTCCACCAGAACTGCTGGAATTGTCAGTTTTTTTGCAGTATGTTGATCAGTCAAAAATTGTTGCTTTGTAAATTGCACTTGCATTTTCCAATATAGAATAAGTTGTTCATAGTCTTGATAAATGCGGTGTATTTTTCAGATGTAGACGTGCCTTTTGTTTCTTTAGAATATTTATTTAGCAAGGTTTTCAGCTTGTTTATTATGGTTTTCTTCGTCATTATTTTCTTCGTCAATATTAAATTTCCTCCAAATTTCAATCAATTTATCCGCCACTTGTGGAGTAAAATATGCGTACGAAAACATTTTATTTCCATTTTTAGACCGATCAATCGAAAAAAAAATATTTTTAAAACTTCGCGGCAACTGGGCAAATTTAGTTCGTGTAAATCACTTGGCAAACCGAAAGCACACAAATCTGTATCTGGCATATGTACCAAATTTGATTCCGAGTGATTTGATAATGTAACATCATTAGCAGAAGAACTAATTGATATGGCAGATGACTCCATAATTAAAAGAAGCTTAAATTTTGCTTTAAAATGTTAGAATCGCGAAAATCAGAGACACACGCTTCTTTATTGAGTAAAAACTTCTAACTGCAATATTGTATCCAAATAATTCAAAACCATGCTTTTGGAAACAATTGTTTTATTATGATAAAATCATAGCAAACAAATAAAATTAAAAAAAAAAAAGCAAGTGGAAATCAAACAAACAATCGACAGTGTAAAAGAAATTGGATTGATTTTTACAAAATACAAAATACGAAAAGTTTCACGTTAAAAACCGGAAGCTCGATATTGATTTTAGACCCATGGTTTCTTGGGCAAATTTTCTTAGAATTCATCGTAGTTTACGATTTTGATAACCGCTTTGTCGAGAAAAAAATTTACCCACTATAATAGACATGCATACATACGGCAACGCAGATTATTGCTTCGAGTATTTTGCCTGCACTGTCCATTATGCACATTCATATGGCGATGGTTCTTCCGGTGGCTTGTTGCCTTTGGGCAGTAAGACTAGCCGTTGTCGCTTCCATTTCTTTGGGAAAATGCCTTCTTTGATGCACTTCTTGTATAATCCACAAAAGAGTTCTGTTTTCTTCTTAATAATGTATTTCAGAATCCCATTTGGAATGCCGTCCATGCCTGGTGACTTTTTGCTTTTTATTTTTGCAGTAGCAGCGAGCAGTTCTTCCTTTGTTACTGGCGGGATTTCAGAGATTTCTAACGCGAATGCTTGCGGCGCTTGGTATACGCCTTGCTGTGGAAAGAGCCCAAAAACTATGCGCTTCATTATTGTGGGACACATGGGTGGCTTGGCCTTGCTCCCTTTCAATTTTCTTAGCACAATGTTATAGCCACTGCCCCAGGGGTTGTCGTCAACGTCCTTTATTAATTCTAGGAAGGCCTGACGTTTGCTTTGCTGTTTAGCTTTTCTTAGAGCCCGTCGCTTGCTCTTATATTCGGTTTGGAGGCGTAGGTATTTCTGGCTCTCTGCCTTTGATGTTGTCGCCGCAGTTTAAGAGACTCAGAGCGCAGTTTTGCGATTTCTTCGTTCCACCAGTAGACTGGGGCTCTTCTGTTTCCACTTCTTTTCCGTGGCATCGATGCGTCGCAGATATTGCTGACCATCCTCATGACTTTACTAGCACATTTGTCGGTATTCTCATTTCTACCGTCGAGCGCGTCTGGCAGCAGCTCTGTCATATATTCTATCATACTGTTGTCCAATAATTTCCTTCTCCATCCGATGCTCTGTACTTTTAGAGTTTTCGTTTTTCGCGCGTTGCTTCTCGGTTGATTAATTTCGATGGATATCGCAAAGTGGTCACTATAGGTGAAGCTCTTAGAGACTTCCCATTTAATTCTGTTGAATAACGGCTTGCTGCAGAACGTGACGTCCATAATCGACCCCGCGGTTCCTTTCTGCTAAGTGTTTTTGCTTCCATTATTTAACAGTATGATGTCTAGATTTGTGAGGGCTTCAAGAAGAGCCTGGCCTCTGGGGGTTGTTTTTCAGCTTCCCCATTCCACTGCCCATGCGTTGAAATATCCGGCGATGATGACTGGTGTTTTGCCGGCAGCATCGGATGCCAGGCGTCTTAGCATATTCTTACAGCTTTCGAGCGATTCGATTGGGGGCGCGTAGCAGCTATAGAGGTGGATTCTTCCCATTTTCGCATAGATGAATCCCTCCTCTTGGTTATTGCCAATGGCTTCGAAGGGGAGAGTCCCGCATACCGAGACTGCAGCTTTCTTTCTTTTGTCGTGCATCCAGTTTCCTTCAGTGAACGGCGCTCTATATTGCTCGCTGATGAGTGCGACGTCAATGTTTTGCTCAAGGACTCACTGTTTTAGGAGGTCTTGTGCCGCTTCGCAGTGGTTAAGATTTATTTGCAGGCATTTCATCAGTTGGTTTACTGCTTTTTTTATACGCCGGACATCTGAAGCTTCCTGTGGGATGACTCTGTGAAACGCCCGTCCCTACTTTGCAGATGACACATTTAGGTTCTGCCGTGCACTGCTTGGCAAGGTGGCCTTTCTCTCCGCAGCGCAAACATGAGCCACTACGGTCCTCTGTTGATTTACAGTGCATTGCGATGTGTCCAAAGTCGAGGCATCGGGAACACCTTAGGGGACTGACCTGCTCCCGTATTCGACAGTTAACCCAGCCCACATGTATTGCTTCGAGTATTTTGCCTGCACTGTCCAGCATGCACATTCATATGACGATGGTTCTTCCGGTGGCTTGTTGCCTTTGGGCAGTAAGACTAGCCGTTGTCGCTTCCATTTCTTTGGGAAAATGCCTTCTTTGATGCACTTCGTGTATAATCCACAAAAGAGTTCTGTTTTCTTCTTAATAATGTATTTCAGAATCCCATTTGGAATGCCGTCCATGGCTGGTGACTTTTTGCTTTTTATTTTTGCAGTAGCAGCGAGCAGTTCTTCCTTTGTTACTGGCGGGATTTCAGAGATTTCTAACGCGAATGCTTGCGGCGCTTGGTGTACGCCTCGCTGTGGAAAGAGCCCAAAAACTATGCGCTTCATTATTGTGGGACACATGGGTGGCTTGGCCTTGCTCCCTTTCAATTTTCTTAGCACAATGTTATAGCCACTGCCCCAGGGGTTGTCGTCAACGTCCTTTATTAATTCTAGGAAGGCCTGACGTTTGCTTTGCTGTTTAGCTTTTCTTAGAGCCCGTCGCTTGCTTTATATTCGGTTTGGAGGCGTAGGTATTCAGGGGAATTTCTGGCTCTCTGCCTTTGATGTTGTCGCCGCAGTTTAAGAGACTCAGAGCGCAGTTTTGCGATTTCTTCGTTCCACCAGTAGACTGGGGATCTTCTGTTTCCACTTCTTTTCCGTGGCATCGATGCGTCGCAGATATTGCTGACCATCCTCATGACTTTACTAGCACATTTGTCGGTATTCTCTTTTCTACCGTCGAGCGCGTCTGGCAGCAGCTCTGTCATATATTCTATCATACTGTTGTCCAATAATTTCCTTCTCCATCCGATGCTCTGTACTTTTAGAGTTTTCGTTTTTCGCGCGTTGCTTCTCGGTTGATTAATTTCGATGGATATCGCAAAGTGGTCACTATAGGTGAAGCTCTTAGAGACTTCCCATTTAATTCTGTTGAATAACGGCTTGCTGCAGAACGTCAGGTCCATAATCGACCCCGCGGTTCCTTTCTGGTAAGTGTTTTTGCTTCCATTATTTAACAGTATGATGTCTAGATTTGTGAGGGCTTCAAGAAGAGCCTGGCCTCTGGGGGTTGTTTTTCAGCTTCCCCATTCCACTGCCCATGCGTTGAAATATCCGGCGATGATGACTGGTGTTTTGCCGGCAGCATCGGATGCCAGGCGTCTTAGCATATTCTTACAGCTTTCGAGCGATTCGATTGGGGGCGCGTAGCAGCTATAGAGGTGGATTCTTCCCATTTTCGCATAGATGAATCCCTCCTCTTGGTTATTGCCAATGGCTTCGAAGGGGAGAGTCCCGCATACCGAGACTGCAGCTTTCTTTCTTTTGTCGTGCAGCCAGTTTCCTTCAGTGAACGGCGCTCTATATTGCTCGGTGATGAGTGCGACGTCAATGTTTTGCTCAAGGACTCACTGTTTTAGGAGGTCTTGTGCCGCTTCGCAGTGGTTAAGATTTATTTGCAGGCATTTCATCAGTTGGTTTACTGCTTTTTTTATACGCCGGACATCTGAAGCTTCCTGTGGGATGACTCTGTGAAACGCCCGTCCCTACTTTGCAGATGACACATTTAGGTTCTGCCGTGCACTGCTTGGCAAGGTGGCCTTTCTCTCCGCAGCGCAAACATGAGCCACTACGGTCCTCTGTTGATTTACAGTGCATTGCGATGTGTCCAAAGTCGAGGCATCGGGAACACCTTAGGGGACTGACCTGCTCCCGTATTCGACAGTTAACCCAGCCCACATGTATTCGTCCCGCCTCTACCAGGATTTTCGTGTCTCGCACTGCCACACTTACTGTCGCAGTTTTCGTGCCATTTCTTGTCGGCGTTGGCAATATCTTCTTCTGTTGTGGCAACGTCTACATCGCGGATTTCAACATTCACTGTGTGGCTCAAGATCCTAACATTAGCGGCATCTTTAAGCACTGCTGACGCTCGTTCTTTGAATTCATTCGCCATCTGAGCAGATTTATCACGGAGTTGGACAAGCAAATCTCCTTTAGCTGGTTTTGTGGTTCGGTTTACGCTCTCACCTAGCTCTTTCATATCTGGTTGTAGCTTCATTTGCCTGATAATGTCCGCATACGTCATTTCTCTAGTTTTCGAAATGATAACCGTGTCAGGCCTGGACAGTTTCTTTGCCGTCTTGCTGAGTTTTCCTGTATTTTTTACCAACGTCCATTGCTCGTTTTTATCCCGTGCCTCGGTCACCTTAGGTTCTTTGCTGGAGCTTTTCTCCAACAAGGTCTCGCATTGGTTGGTGGATAGTTCTTCTACCACCGCCGGTCATGCTTAATATCAAGTCAGTTTTTGCCCCCAATTCCTTCATGGGGTTTTTTGCATCTATTGGTATGTTCACGATGCATGACTCAACGCGGCTAAAGTCCGGCGGAGAGGAATGCGACCGCGTATTTCCGACCATCTTTTCGGCGCTCAGTGTGGCTTTGAGACCTCTTGGGGCCCCCTGTGGGGCCTGTAGCATTAACCGGGGACGCTTCGCGAAAGGATTTATTAACGACCCGCTGTCATTGATACTAATGTCCGATGTAGTGGGATCTCCGGATTCCCCGATATTTCGCCCTGGAGGGGGCGATCTGGTAACACTCATAGTTTGGGTTCTCGTTGGGGTATCTTATTTATTTAATTCTATCCTAATTATAATATAAGTTATTGTTACTATCGATTAGATTTGTTGTTATTATTATTGATTATTGTTTTTTATTTATTTTTTATTTTTATTATGGTATTTCGGTTTTATTTTGTTTAGTTTAATATAAGTTATATATTTGCGTTTACTATTTTATATTTGCTATTTCTTTTATTATTGATGTAGTTAGTTATTATATGTATGTTGAATTTTAATTTATTAATGTATAAATATTATTGCTATTTAATTTATTAGGTTACTTTAATTTAAAAAGCTTCTCATTAAATACATCTGCCGTTCGGAGTCGGCACAAAACTGTAGGTCCCTTCATTTGTGGTAGAATATAAAGACGCACACCACAAATGGTAGGAGAAGCTCGGCCAAACACTGAACTATATAGTGTACGCGCCAAAATTATATTATATTATATATATAATTTATGTTGATAACACGCTTTTTGCCTTTTAATCTGTTATTGCGTTTAATTTTATTAATATTATTTTTAGTTAATATTATTAAAATATTATATATTTTTTTTTATTTTTAAGTATTTAAGACCCCCCCTATTGTTGCAGTGCTTAGAGGCGTGTTTAATAGTCACTGCACAAGTACAGTGCTTTCACAACTGTCACTGAGTTTCTCGGTGCTAACAGCTGTTCCTGCTCTTGGAAGAGAAGCTCAGCTGTATTTGACAACTGTTTAAGCACGTTTGCCTTTTAGCTGTATTATTTGTTTCACTTTTTTAATTTCGCAAAAGTTATTTTCGCGCGTTTTCTAAAAGAAGGGGTAAAAAAGAAATAAAAACAAAAGGAATGTTTGTTTTTCCGCGAATTTCTGGTTTTCCGTCGAAAACCGGTATCACCCACACACTTGGAGCTTAAAAAGGATCACCAGGAACTTCCCAAGTAAGTTGTGTGGCAAATCCCTCTTTAAGGCTTCCAGTATCATTTAAATTTTGCTTTATTTAGAGGACGATTTCAAAAACTCGACTATTCACAAGTAATATTACACGTGTGTGCGTGTGTGCGTGTGTGCCTGTGTGCGCGACGCTACACACTGCCAGTTAACCCTTCCCAGCACTGTGTATCGCATGAGCAACGCGATCAAAACTTATTAAGAGTTTCTATTGCACCTTATAGAAAAACTAATTCAACTTGCATCAGTGTAAATGCTTTTTATTTTTCGTATTAACAGGAATTCCGACACGTAAACTAAATTAAAATTTTTCTCAAACTAAAATTTACTTTATACCTTAGATTTTGGTCTATTTAATAAAAGTAAATCAACCCACATTTCACCTTTTGCTGTACCATCTTCATTATTTGCATATTTACTTAATTCCTTAAACTCAAACTGTACTTAAATTAAACTCCAATCTAGTCCCTAAGGACTGATGAAAAGCGCGCGCACGGGGCTCTGCGTACACGGGGCGCCAATGGGTTAAAAGCACTGAACGCCTATATGCTGTCGTGCATACGTGCGTGTGTTTGCGAGTGTATCCATGCGGGTGAGGACAGCTGTTCAGCTGAGGGCGCACCCCAGTAGGAAACACAAACCAGCTACCCAATAGGAATCGCCCTAAAGTAAGCGAAATAATAACAATAAAAATCGAACCAGATTTTCACACTGGAAACCAGCCCAGTAAAGTTTCAGCTTATGGCATACTGGAAACTACGTAATTTGGATATGTTTGCTTCGAACTGGTGGTACTGGGATTCTGTTACCTGAGTATGCAGGAATGAGATCATGCAGAAATGGCTTTCGGGCTAATGTCAGTACCATCTCCGTCCCATTAAAACCCTAGCAGGCCTCAGAAACTGCTCTTTAGCCGTCACCATTAAGTTGGTCGCGCAGGCTCAGTTGAGGAAATCCTGACTGGCTCTGAAAACAAAACCTCATGAAGGATGGCATCAACCTGTTTACAAAGATAACCATGGGATCATATATGTAACTGCTCATACGGCTATAGATAACGGCTCTGAGTGGGGACCCCTAAGAAAAAAATAGAACCAAGTAAAAAAATAACGCCGATTAACACAAACGAAGCGGATACTGCTTCTAATACACCCGAAAAGATGAACCGGGTGGAAAACGTAGAAAAGAGCACTGACCAATTTAAGATAAGTGCAAGGCGTGCGCATTCTCCCTCGCTAACTCCCATGGGAGGAGCAGCCTTCTTCGAGACGGCGTAAGGTACGAAGGAGACTGATTCAGCCAAACTCCAGGCTGGAACGTCATCCAACAAAAGAGAAAGCGCTTTTTGCAAGTTTGGAGTCGAGATAAATACTCTCCTTGGTATGCTCGAAGAAAACGAAGGTAAACGCCGGACCATCCACCAACCGATGAGAGTTGCTATCAGTAAAATCAAGCTTTTGTACACGAAGCGAGCTCTGATAACAGCAGACTTCGCCATGGTTCAGAACCCCATCAGAACAACCCCGGAGAAAAGCAGGGGCAGAAGCTGCCTGTAAGTAAACGGACTGAGCGCAGGGCCCTAAGAACCAACCCCAGGCAAGCTCTAAAAGAAAAGTTACTGCCCAGGCTACGGTACAGCCAGCCAAGAAAATGAAACTCAACGGATGGGTTAAAGTAAAGACGAAGGCCTAGAACGACAAAAAAGTTGGTAGAGCAAATACCATTACAAAATCAAGACCTGATGCCATTGTCATTGAAAAAACAGGACAGACGTTCTATGCTGACATACTTAAAAAAATTAAAAGTGACGACAAGTTCAAGGGATACGCTGACTCAGTGTCAAAAATCAGACGCACACAGAAGGGGGATCTTTTGTTGGAGCTAACTCAAAAACTATCGTAGGCGCGGCGATAGGAGCCGAGGCCTCGGTCAAAGCACTCATAACACTGGAGTGCAAGGATATAGACGAGGTTACTACTAAAGATGGGGTACACTGCACTATAAAAGCCCTCCCAGGGCTAGAAGATATTAATATATCAGACATCGTGGGGCTAAGGGCAGCATATGCTGGAACTCAAACAGCTACCCTTAGCTTGCCAGCTCAAACAGCCCAGAAGCTTCTCCAGGTTGGCAAAATTAAAATAGGGTTGGTCATCTGCCATATACGTGAACGTGTGCTCTTGCAAAAGTGCTTTAAATGCCTGGAGTATGGTCACGTGTCTCGAAACTGCACTAGCGAGATAGATAGATCGAAGCAATGCAGAAAATGCGGCGTCGAGGGACATTTCGCCAAAGACTGCAAAAACAACCCACACTGCGTCTTGTGCAAATCAAATAATAGGGATAACATTGAACATATAGGAGGTAGCTATAAATGCGCTGCTTTCAGGAAGGCCTTAGCTAACCGATGCATATGAGAATTATACAAATAAATTTAAATCACTGCGAAGCTGCGCAAGGTCTATTATCGCAGACGGTGAAAGATATAAGAGCTGACTTGGTAATCATCAGCGAACCGTACAAGTGCAAAGATGATGGAGCTTGGGCCAGCGCAAAGAAAAATCACAGCTATCTGGCTTTGCGGTGCATATGCATACCAAGAGATGCATAGCGCGGAAGAAGGATTCGTGCGTTGCAAAATAAATAGGACACACATCATCAGTTGCTATGCAAGGCCAAGCCTCTCAAAAACATAGTACCAAAAACTTTTGCGCGATATTGCCCTGGAAGCTCGCGGCAAGTCTCCATTAATCATCGCAGGGGACTTCAATGCCTGGGCAATAGAATGGGGCAGTAGAGTAACAAATAAGAGAGGTGAAATGCTGTTGGAAACATTTGCCCAGCTTGATGCCACGATCCTAAATACCGGATCTGCGCTAACCTTCAGAAAAATGGGAACGGGGTCTATAATAGATATATCCCTCGCAAGCGATTCACTGGCCAACAAAATCAAATGGAGGGTAAGCGAGGAGTACACCCATAGTGATCACCAAGCCATTATAATGGACGTAGCAGAGGAGAGACAAAAGCTAAAGCCAAAGTTCACAGGGCCAAAATGGAAGGAATCTATGCTCGATAATGATGCTTTGGAGTATATAATCGAAGAGTATATACCCATAGCAGGGTCGGTAGAAGACGTTGTGAGTAACTTAGCATTGGGCCTAACTGAAGCATGCGATGCGTCGATGCCAAGAAGGTCACTTAACAAGAAATTCGTCCGGTGCTATTGGTGGAACAGGAATATAGCACTGATAAGAAAGAAATGTCTCAGTGCAAAACGTAAAATGCAACGCAGCAGAGGAAGTTCTGAATTTCCCGAAAACCTAGCTGTTCTGAGGAAGGCAAGGAAAGGCCTCAAATCAGCCATAAAAGCAAGCAAACAGGAACATTTTAGAAAAATTTGCGACGAAGCAGACATCAATCCCTGGGGCACCGCTTACAGAGTAGTGCTATCAAAAGCAAAAAGCGTAAAGTCACCAAATATTACTTGCCCAGTAATGTTGAGAAATATCGTAACAACCCTTTTTCCTCAAAGGGTCGAAGACATCCCATCAGTCTTTCCATGTTATGAAACAAGTGAAATCCCAAGGGTAACTGAAGAGGAGTTGCTAACTGCATGCACGAAGATCCAATATTGTAAAGCTCCAGGGCCGGACGGTATACCAAATAAGGCCATGAAATCCGCTATCATAAAGCGCTCTGAAATATTTGTGCATGCATTCAACGCGTGTCTTATTGAAGGCTGTTTCCCAGCAACATGGAAGAAGCAAACATTAGTGCTGCTACCTAAAGGCAACAAGCCCCCAGATGAGCCGTCGTCGTACCGTCCGATATGTTTACTAGACACGCTTGGAAAAATTCTAGAAAGAAAAGTATGCAACAGACTTACGTCGTTCGCCGAAGAAAATGGTTTCCTGTCGATACACCAGTTTGGTTTCAGAGAATCCCGTTCCACGATAGATGCAATTAAAACAGTAGTTGACGTTGCGGCTAAAGCAATAGAAGGCACAAGGTGGCGTGGCGGAAAAAAAGAATACTGCGCCATTGTAACATTAGACTATAAAAACGCTTTCAATACCACAAGCTGGCGAAACATCATGGATACATTATTAAGAAAAGGCACTCAAAGTTATATCCTCAAAATTATAGGAAGCTATTTTTCGCACCGCAAACTCCTCTACGGAAGCGATAACGGCCCAGAGGTGTATGACGTAAAAGCAGGCGTCCCACAAGGATCAGTCCTTGGACCACTTTTGTGGAACGTTATGTACGACGGCGTCTTAAACCTGGAAATGCCTCCACGCACAAAAGTCGTTGGTTTTGCAGACGATATCGCGGTTGTAATTGTTGCAAAACATTTGCAACAAATTGAATCACATCCAAGCCTGTTATCAAATATTTGGGTGTGATGATAGACCCCCGACTCAATTTCAAGCCCCACTTGGAGTACGTCTCTAAGAAAGCATCTAGAGTGCAGTCAAGCTTATCGCGCATTATGCCAAATAACGGAGGACCAAGACACAGTAAACGAATCCTCTACAGTAGGGTTATTAGCTCAATCCTACTGTATGCGGCCCCAGTCTGGGCCGACGCGCTGCTGGTGAAAAGCGAAAAAGATAACAACTGTCTATCGGTAAGCGCCTTACGAGCGGTTTGTGGATTCTGTACAATTTCAGACGAAGCATCTTATGTTATTGCTGGACAAATTTCAGTAGACATTATGGCTCATGAAATGAAACGAATTTATGAAAGGCTTTCCGGGAGTAACGGAACAATAAACCCAAACGAAGTAAAAGAGGAAGAAAGATGCCGATCAATGAACACCTGGCAGAATCGTTGGAATAGCTCCACAAAAGGCAGGTGGACATATAAGCTGATACCAAATATCAGCAAATGGTTGGAGAGAAACCATGGTGACACAAACTTTCACCTTACACAGTTCCTCTCGGGAGTATATCGGAAGTATTTAACTAAATTTGGTCATGATAATTCCCCTTGCTGCCCAACATGTAGAGACAGCGAAGAAGACGCGGAACACATTATGTTCCAATGTCCACGTTACGCTCCTCAAGTTCGTACAATCTTAGACGGAGTAAACATCATTGACTTCATGCTCCAGTCAAGCGAAAGGTGGGAAAAAATATGCGCTCTCTTATCGCGCATTCACATAGATCTTAGGCGTGCAGAGATGGCAAGATGTAGGCAACAACACAGGTAAGGAGCGAGTAAGCTAACCAGCCCCGTGAGGTAATGCCTCTTTTGGCAGTTCCGCAGGGAGAGTGGTCGTGGTGGAGAGAGTTTAGTAACGTAGGTGTAGTCAAGAGACTGTAAGTCGTGCATGCTGCTATGGGAATAGCAGTACTCATGAGAGTTTTCTCTTCACGGGAGTTCCCCAAAAAAAAAAAAAAAAAAAAAACGCAATGCACATAGTACAGAATGAAACATACTGACACACACACGTATAATGTACACTGCACGCCCGCAAGGCACCACACGCAAAGTGTAACATAAAACCAAATGTCTGGGCGCAGAACAGCGAGCTCATTACACAACAAGAACTTGTATTTTGGTGATTGACCGCTTAGCAAAAATACATAATACATTCCGGCATCAAATTGCTGTCATTGCATTTCGGCAATTTGAAGGCCAATAAATAAAACAAACACTACAAAAACACTAAGCGCATTTTACCCTAATCATATTTTATTTAGTACCGTGTGAAATCAATGCGTGAGAAAATATTTGTAATTTCGTGTTGATTTCCCATTGGTTAATTAAGAATTATAAATAAGTTTCCTCTGTGAGGAAATTAGTATATAAGAACAACATTTTAGAAAATAAAATCAATGGTAATTTAAAAACTTAACCGTTTGCATGTTATTGTTCACAAGAGCGGCCTGGTGGCCTACAAAATAAAGCGAGTTGCGCTACCAATACAACAAATCACCTCCTCTCTATTATTACATGGCGATCCTGCCAAACTGGCGACCATCGATTTTTTTATCCTGCCCAATTGGCAATATAAAAATTTTAAAGATAAAATTTAATAAATGAAAATGATCCGGCCAAACTGGCGACCATCGATTTTTTTATTCTGCCCAATTGGCAAAATAAAAATTTTTTAAGATAAAATTTAATAAATTAAAATGATCCTGCCAAATCGGCAACATTTTTAAATAATTTATCCTTACTTGCTATGGAGGAAACTCCGTCAATAGAAGAATATACAGTTCAGTATATAAAATATGCACCGATATATATACCAACTCCAGTAGAGGCTAAACCAAAACCTATTTCTTTGGAACAATAAAGAGCGAGACAAAAGATACAACAAAATAATTATAAAAATTTTCACGACTCAATTACTGAAAAACCTAGAAGGAAATCAAGAGCCGGTAAAGCGGTGAGATACAGAAAGGAACTTCGCGAGGTGTATCAGCGTATACACATTACATCAGGAGCAACCAGAAAAATAAATTTGAAAAAACTAGAGGAATTAAAAAGATGTGCGGCCCAAAAAAGACTCAACAAGAAGTCATAAATAATAATGTAAATGATAGTATAATTACAAAAGATGATAGCACTAAATATTTAGTATATTTATTACTTATAATTATTGTTTTATATGGGTTATTTAGGTTACATCAATATTATAAAAACTATGTAAAAACCCAGATTTCTAGAACAGTAGCTAATATAAGTGCTTAAAATAAATATTATTACATGCTTAAAATAAGTACATGGATAAATAAAACGACATTTTATCCAATTTAAAAAAGAATCCAACTAGGACATATTCAGATACATATATTGAACATACAAAAAGTAAAATACAGGAGATTTGGGCAGAGGTTGTATTGCAAAATAAACAGCATCAAATTGATGAAATACATCCGTTATTTCAAAACATAACTTCCAAAATTTATTCACTTCTAAAGAACAAAATGGCAAGCTTTGACATATCAACTGCCTCAAAGATAATCCCCGAATTCGGAGGAGAACAATATCTTCTAACCAAATTTGTAGACACTATAGAATTTTATGCTAATATGTACTTTAAATGATACACAAAAATCAATGCTCACTAAGTATATTCTAGCAGGAAAACTTTCTCAAAAAGTAAAAAACAGACTGTTAGCTGGAACAGAGCCAACCACTCTATTGATCAGCTCATAGAAACTCTTGAAAAACTATATAAATTAAATAAAAATCCGCTGAAGCTACAAAACACACTTAGTGTGATAAAGCAAAATAACTTACCATTGCAAAATTTTGCATCAAAAATTGAGAGCATAACAGCCTCACTTAATGAAATTCAAATATCGCAGCAAGGCTCAGAATCTAAATCGATAATTATCAAGTTCAATGACCAATTGGCATTAAACGCTTTTAAAAATGGTGTAAATGAACCATTAAAATCAATTGTTTTCGCGGCTAGACCAAAGACTTTTTCTGAAGCACTGCAAACAGCTCAAGAAGCAGATGTACCAACTAACAACTCGAACATATATCGGACAAGAAATAACAATAATAATAGTTCACAATAATAACTATAATAATAACACGCGTCAACCATTTAATACAAGAAATAATAATGGAAACAGAAGGTATGACGATCGCAATCGAGTTTCTAATAATACAAATAATAACAGAAATTAAAATAACAGCAATAGGAATTATAAAAATAACAATAACAATAGAAGTTATAATAACAGCAACAGAAATAGTAATAATAATAGTAGAAATTATTCTAATGACAACAGAAACAACCGACGTCCACAAAATTCTGATCAAAACAGAACAAATACTAATAGTCAAAGACATAATTCTCAGGAAAACTAGGACGTCCCCAGATGAAAGAAGCTGGGGCTATAACTAAAAAACTAAATACGTATAGTATAGCACAAAAAGATACAAATTACCTTATACTTAAATCAAAGACAATACGAAAACCAATAGCATTTTTAATAGACACAGGTGCAGACATTTCTATTATAAAATCATCAATCGACAACAGTCTAATAACAAATTATCAGCAATATAACATAAATGGACTTAGTGAAAATCTATTAACAACAAATTCAAAAACTAAACTTTCACTTCAATCTGATGAACTTAATATTGAACAAACATTTTATATTTTTGATAATATTAACATATCTACAGACGGAACTATAGGTAGAGATTTCTTGACTAAATATAATTGTAAAATAGTTTCGTAACTTTCGTAATCACAATTATGTATGAAGAACAACAAATAATCTTGCCAATGTACATGAAACTCAGCACATTACCAAGTATTCATTTACCACCCCGAACAGAAATTATAAAAGAAGTAGACGTTGATTTCATGGTTTCAACGCATGAACGCATGACTCCAAGAAGCTGCATTTTTATATATAGACGACGTAATAATTTTTGGTTCAACCCTAAAAGTACACAATGAAAATTTAATAAATGTATTCGAAAGACTGAAAAAATATGATTTAAAACTAAATCCAGATAAATGTAACTTCTTAAAAACAGAATTAGTTTATTTAGGTCACCTTATAACAGCAGAAGGTATCACGACTGATCCAAATAAGTATGGCACTATAACTAATTTTCCATGTCCTTAAGATGCAGACGAGGTACGCTGATTTGTAGCATTTTGCAACTACTATAGAAGTTTTATAGAAAATTTTGCGCAAATAGCTAAACCGCTAAATGAATTATTAAAGAAAAACAAACTATTTATATGGTCAAAAGAATGTGAAATAGCTTTCAAAACTCTTAAGTCAAAACTAACGACACTACCTGTTTTGAAATATCCCGATTTCTCCAAACCTTTTATTTGGACTACTGATGCATCAAACTATGCCTTAGGAGCAGTTTTATCTCAAGTGACGCCTGGAGAAGACACTCCAATAGCATATGCGAGTAAATCTTTGAACAAACATGAAGTCAACAAACCAATAATAGAAAAGGAGTTATTAGCCATTCATTGGGGAATAAATTATTTCAGACCTTACCTATTCGGTAGAAAATTCATGGTATACACTGACCATAGACCATTAGTAAGTTTATTCACACATAAAAACCCGTCATCAAAGTTAACAAGAATACGAGTAGATCTTATGGATTATGATTTTGAAATAATTTTCAAACAAGGAAAGATGAATACAAATGCAGACGCACTATCTAGAATAAAAATTACATCAAAACAATTAAGAAAACTGATACCATCATATGATATGCTTACAATTACAAGAGCGGTTAGTAAAAAATTAGAAAATGAAAAATTAAATGGCATAGAAAGCGGAAAGCTAAATGAAAAATTAAATGGCAAAGAAAGCAAAAAGCTAAATGTAGATATAAATGGCATAGCAAGAAAACAACTTGCAAAAAGAACTAGTGCTGCAACTCAAGAGAAGCTTGATCACCTTCACATTTGGGAAGCAACGTCATTATCTGACGTCACGCATATAAAGAAATTGCAATTTCAGTTCAAAAAGAATATTATGTATAATGAAAAGGCCAATATAGTAGCACAAAAGAAAAATATTGTTGTTGAATATAGCGATAAATCGTTATCAACTATGACGTTGATTCTGAGGAAGCTAGGATTATTCGTAGAACAACAGGAAATAGCTAAATTAGCAGTCTCTGCAGAAGACAAAATTTTCCAGTATATAAGCATGCAAGAATTTAAAGAAAAATGGAATAAGCTACAAAAAGAAATGAAAACTAATACAGCCATTATAGTATATACACCGCCAAAAGAAATAAAGAATATTAAAGAAATGAAGCGTCTAGTAAGCAAATATCAAGATGAGGAATTAGGAGGACATATAGGAATCTCCAGATGCATTAAAAAATTAAAACAAAGATATGTTTGGAAAAACATGAGTAACATGGTAAAGAATTATATTAATAACTGCAAATTATGCAATGAAATAAAAGTAACTAAATACACAAAAGAAAAAATTACCATGACAGACACTCCAACAACTTCATTTGAAACAATTACAGTTGACACAGTAGGCCCTTTACGTCCATCAAACGGATACAGATACATTCTGACTTTTCAATGTGAACTCACAAAGTATATAGCAGCATTTCCAATGCAAAGTAAATATGCAGTTACTGTAGCAAGAACAATTGTTGAAGGATTCATATTAAAATATGGATGTTTTAAAACCATAAAAACTGACAAAGGTACAGAATTTACAAACGAATTACTTACCAACATATGTAAACTATTAAACATAGACAAAAAGGTTTCAGCACCATTCCAACATGAGACATTAGGAACATTAGAACGAAACCATAGAGTATTTATTTATTTATTTATTTTATTTATTTATTTAATTAATACGGTCTACAAAGTAATAACTTTTTACAGATTAGTTAAAAATACAAATTATATTGCCATTGATTATATTAAAAACAAAAATTTACGAAAAGCGAATCCTTCTATCATGCAGGGCTTGGAGTCCAAGCAGCTTACGCCTACTTATATATGGTGGGAGGCCAAATGGCCTTCTAAGTTTATTTACAGCATATTTTGTAAACACTTTTTGAACTCTCGAAATTTTTTTGGAGTAAATATCGTAGTACGGATTCCAAATTATTGAACAATATTCAAGGCGGCTTCTAACTAATGAAACGAAAATCTTCTTCAAAAAACGTCTGATGAAACCAATCATGGCGAAAGATTTAGCACAAATGTAATCAATATGGTTAGAGAAAGAAAGTGGAGAATCAAAAATTACTCCCAGATCTTTCATTTCACTACATCGATGTAGTGAATAACTGTTTAACATAAAATTGAAAAAGGTAATATTAGGTTTCCTTGAGTCAGTAACCACACAACATTTATTTGCATTCAAAATTAGGTGATTGTCATTGCACCACCTACTGAGGGCGTCTAAATCATGTTGAAGGTTTATGCAATCATTTATGGTGTCGATTTGTAAAAACAGTTTTACATCATCAGCAAACATAAGACATTTAGCAAATTTGAATTGATTGGCTAAGTGATTTATGAAAATGAGAAAAAGCAAGGGTCCACTATGTGTTCCTTGAGGAATTCCTGACAAGGCATCGATAAGTATTGATGACTTACTGGATCCAATTGTCACTAATAGTTTCCTGTTTGATAGAAAACTAGAGAATAGTTCTAAAAGCCTACCATTTATTCCGTATGATTTAAGCTTGAGCAGGAGAATTGAGTGTTCAACTTTATCAAACGCTTTTGAGAAGTCTGTGTAAAGTACATCAAGCTGTGCGTGATTACCAAAGTATTCACTATTTGGTTAGTCAACAAAGCTACATTAGAGGTCGTTGATCTTCCTGGAAAGAATCCGTGTTGACAATCAACTATAGCATTATTAATATGATCAAATAATTTTTTGTGAAGTATATGATCGAATAGCTTAGCCACAGTACTCTGTTTGACTATTGGTCTATAGTTGGAGATATCTTTGCGATCACCACTTTTATATATTGGGACTACAGAACAAAGCTTCCATGCGTTTAAAAATATCCCGTTCTTCAAGCATTCTTGAAAGAGTTTTGAAAAAGTTTTGCAATGCTAAGCAAACAAATTTTGAAAAAAATCGGAGCAAATCCTTCAGTGTCCGGTTTTGCACTAGATTTTAACTTAGAAATTGACATGAGCACATCATCTTCCGAGATTTCGAAAAATGAAATAGCTGGTAAGGAAGCTGAATGAAAGTTAGGAATTGTAGTGCTGGAGCACCTTGTATAGACTTTTTGGAAAAGTTTAGCGAACAAGTTACAATCGTATTGCGTATTTTCCGATGTCTCACCATCATATTGCATAGTTGTTGGAAAACCATTAGTACGTCTCTTTGAGTTAATTACATACCAAAAGCTTGACGGATTGGTTTTAAGTTGAGATTCGATTTTAAACATATGTTTTCTGAAAAGGAATTTATTAAGGATCAACTTCACTACTGCTTTTTTATACCTTTTCAGGGCTTTATTTTTATATATATATTTATTTTCCTTCATGGGAACAAAGTTAGAAATAGCTGACAAGAAATGCTGACGTAAAATATCGTATGATGACTCCGGTTTATTTGCGGAGTCGAGGAACGACCAATCACTACCTCCTAAAAAATCATTAATCGCTGAACAATTTGCCTTTGAGTAATTATATTCAACCGCAGATAAAGCTGGTTCATTATCGAATTTATAAAATTCGAAATAAACAGCTAAAGAGTTATGGTGCAAGCTATTTACTAGGATAGGTGATAAGTATTCTGTACAAGAAATTCTTAAATCGGCAGAGCCAAATATAAGATCCAGGAATCTGCTATTACTATTAGAATATGGATTAAGTTGCTTAATTCCGTAAGAAAGCAATGTACTTACAAATAAAAAATCTGTATCTGTCTTAAGACCGATTGGTAGGACGTTATTACGTTCACCTACCCAAGCTATGTTACATAGATTAAAGTCGCCTAAATATATAACTTCAGTGTTTGGCTTAATACTATTAAAAAAAGATGCTACATTATCTAAGTGCTTCTTGTAAAGAATATAATCACTGCCAGGAGGAATGTAGGACAATAAGAAGATAATAGACTTATTGTTGGAAAATTTTAAATTTACACAAATTTGTTCTACATCACCATCCAATATATCAAGATTAACAATTTCACTACGTAAATCAGCTCAAGCTGCCAAAGGAAGTCCGCCACCTCTTGAAAGACCAGTGGTATGTAAGCAGCGATCATTTCGATAAACATGATAGTAATTGTCAAAGTAATCGCTGGAACAAAAATTTCCGTCCAGCCATGTCTCTGCTAAGGCTAATATGTCATATTCATGTAGTATAACATTACGATAGAATTTGGAAGATTTTGTACGTAGGCCGCCCACATTATGATAATGTAGCGAATAAGTTGTACTTGATACATTAAGAGCTAAGTCAGGTGAGTTTGTTTTTCTGCTTTTTCTAAAAAACGGAACGGTGTAACGGATACATGGGTTTCATCAGTCGATTATAAAGATGCTCCCCGACACCAAGTTTAAAATTAACATATTTCAGCGAATCCAAATTTGAGTATTTTTTTACGAGTTTGAAGCATGACATGTTCTTCTTATCGATACTGGCATGTTTGGCCATATAATCTAATATGTTGTCAGCTGAAACTGTTGGTTGGAACGATGACAAATGTGGCCACTTGAAGCGTGTAATTACACCTAGATCATTGCATTCGCTAGATCCTACCACTCGGATGCGGTTTTGATTTAGATTATTATTATTTTTTTTGCTCGCAACTGTTGACCACGTATAGTTGCTCTTAGAACCAATATAATTTGAAGTTTGTAGTAGCAGGAGCGGCGTTGACATCAACATCTTTATCGTCAACTGCGTTATGAACAACAGCATTGCCGACTCGATGAGTAGGCAATGGCGAGTTGTCAGGGCCAACGATTAAACCAGGTAACTGAGTGGCTGCATTAACAACAACAGCTGTTGAGCAGTGCGATGACCTCACATTTGCAGACTTTATCCTTTTTTTATTTGCTATAGGCGAAGGTGCAAATTTTATAGAGGGAGATAGGACGTTATCGCTTACTCGGTGCAAAAATAGCCAAATAGCTTAGTTTTAACATAATATATATGCACATTTGCCTAACTTTTAAGAAACTACAGCAATTGTACATTTAACTAAAGGGGTAGGATGTAGTATGCACATACATAACTGATACACACACACAATACACATTGCGCACAATATTACAAACTGATATACAAATATGCTAAACATACAGACATACAAACATAGGGGAGACCGGGGTAGCTTCGGCTTTGGGGTACATTCGGCAATCGCGTTTTCGGTATGAAGGAACAATCTGCATTGACCATAAAGTAGCGAACACTTACCCACCACTCATAAAAAATATCGATTTGTAGTCTCACATCTCTCTCTATGCATTCGACAAATTTACATGTGCTTTTGTGTTTTCTGGAGTGCTAATAGTGTATTAACCTTTTTGTGTTTCACTTTTTTTTTAAACTTTGATCAAAACTAAAAGGTGAGAATGTTAACTCTGTGAAAAAGTGTGATTAAGGGATAAAAAGAGTGAATTACTTAAAATAAAATAGAGAAAACGAAAATGGGAATGTTCGGGGTAGATACAGCGTTTTGTGTTGGGGCACATTCAGCGAACCTATATTTTTGCCGAATGTGCCCCGGGCAGAAATACAAGTTCGCCGAAGGTGCCCCGTATAATTTCTTTTTTTTATAGATTTATATAGATAGTGAAAAATGGTTCGAAATTATAAGCGTAAAGCACAAGCGAATATTGACGAAAGCAAGATGAGAAAGGCAGTTGCAGATGTTTTAAACGGTGTAGAAACGCCAACGTCTGCAGGTAAAAAATATAATTTAAAACGACAAACCATCGAATCCCGAGTAAAGAAACAAGACCCTTTAGCCGGTCACACGGCTGGAGATGCTATTTACCAGTCAAAATTTACCTGGAGACAAGTTTTTACGATGAAGTTGGGGAGGATTGGCTATATGGTTTTATGAAACGGAATTCGAGCCTAACTCTTCGTAAGCCAGAGCGAACTAGTTTAGCAAGACTAAAAGGTTTCTCAAAAAAAGCTGTCGACGAATTTAATTTAAACTTAAAAAAACTTTATGAGGCGTATTCATTTCAACCAAATGATATATACAATTTGCATGAAACTGGTATTACGACCGTCGTTGATTCGCCAAAGGTTTGTGAATTAATTAACGATTTTAGTTATAATGTTTAACAAATTCGAGGTGCTTTTCAGATAATTGCAACGAAGGGTCAACGACAAGTTGGGCAAGCTGTTTCAGCTGAGAGAGGCAGTTTGGTCACCCTTGTAGGAATAATCAACGCCAGTGGAAATCGGCTTCTACCAGCTTATGTTTTTCCACGCGTACGATATAGTTCCCAATTTTTAAATGGATGTGTTTCGGGGTCTATGGGGTTAGTCAGTAAAAGTGGTTGGATGATGTCGGAATTGTTTATAGACATTCTTAAACACATTCAAAATAACACAAAATGTTCTAAAGAGGGACCGATTCTTTTGCTTCTCGACAACCATTAATCTCACTACAGCGTTGACTGCATCAATTATTCACGGGATAATGGAATACATCTATTGTCGTTTCCCCCTCATACTTCGCACCGTCTCCAGCCACTTGACGTGTCAGTTTACGGACCATTTAAAAAATGTCTTCAAACATCTTTTACTGATTTTATGACAAACAATCCAGGAAAGAGAATAACGATATACGAAGTTGCCCACCTGTCTAACTTACCATTCCAAAGAGCATTCAGATCAGAAAATATAATCAGTGGTTTCCAGTCAACAGGAATATATCCTTTCAACTCCCAAAATTTTAGCGAAGATGAGTTCGCTCCGGCAGATCATACGGATGAGGATAGTTTGACTGAACCTCTTCCGCTTCAGCCTGGTAATATTGTTAATATTACAGACCCACTTCAGCTAGATCAAAGTGTTAGTGCACCTGTTTCCCGAACACCAGAACAAATTCGTCCCATTTCCCGTTTAAATGCTTCTAAAACCACTGCTCGATCTGGCTGCTCTCGAATTTTGACTAGTTCGTGTGAGAAAAAACGGATGGAAGAAAAAGCGTCTACAATAAACTCTCAAACTGCAAAAAGAAACATTCAGTTTCTAGGTAAAAAAAATGCTCGTAAGAACAAAAATAAAAAAAATATTAAAAAAAAATGCAGCTGAAGACTAAAAAGCCTAAAGGTTCCGTTAGAAATGATATTGATTCTTCTGACGAAAGTAACATAAGTGTTGAATACGCAGACACTGACCAATCAGTTGGATCTTTCGTTGGTGGCAAAGAAACGCCGGAGATGGAGAATTTTTCAAATAATGAATTGACTGATAACTTCGAACTGTATGTGGGAGATTATGTTCTTGCCGCACCTCCTCAAACCTGTAAACAAAAAGTTTATTATGTTGCTGAAATCATTGAGAGCCTTAGTGAATGTACATTCACAGTTAGCTTTCTTAGGAAACTTGATGTTCTGCAGCCTATATTTGTCAAGCCCGAGAACAAGGATATATCATTGGTCTTGAAAAGCGAAATTATATTTAAACTTCCTAACCCGGTGAATCCTGCTTCAACATCACGTAGTCGCACTAAATATATATTTGAAATCGATCTAAGTGGCTTCAACATCAAATAACTTTATATTTTTTAAAGCCAAGAAGGCAACTAAAGTACCATAAAATATGCTTTTTGTTTATCTCTTTATATTTAATAAAAAAAAAGCCAAGGAGGCAACGCTTTTAACTACAGTACCATAAAATATGCTTTTTGTTTATCCCTGTATATTTAATAAAACGTAAAAAGATTAAAAAAGGGCTTTTTATTTAACATAAATCTCACCACATAAACGACGAAGGTTCCCCAGCAATTGCCGGAGCTACCCCGCCCCGGGGTACATTCAGCAGACTTGACTATTTTCAATTAACCTTAAATAAATTTGTCTCCGCTACAATTTCAAGAAAAGTTTCACCAACATCTTCTTTTTAAATAATGTGAGACTCGTTCAAGATTATATATGTTTGGATTCGTTGGATATTTTCTGAGATATCAAGGTTAAAAAAAAAAGTGCCGCAGGTACCCCGGTCTCCCCTACACAATGCACATAGCACAGAATGAAACATACTGACACACACACGTATAATGTACACTGCACGCGCGCAAGGCACCACACGCAAAGTGTAACATAAAACCAAATGTCTGGGCGCAGAACAGCGAGCTCATTACACAACAAGAACTTGTATTTTGGTGATTGACCGCTTAGCAAAAATACATAATACATTCCGGCATCAAATTGCTGTCATTGCATTTCGGCAATTTGAAGGCCAATAAATAAAACAAACACTACAAAACCACTAAACGCATATTACCCTAATCATATTTTATTTAGTACCGTGTGAAATCAATGCGTGAGAAATATTTGTAATTTCGTGTTGATTTCCCATTGGTTAATTAAGAATTATAAATAAGTTTCCTCTGTGAGGAAATTAGTATATAAGAACAACATTTTAGAAATAAAAATCAATGGTAATTTACAAACTTAACCGTTTGCATGTTATTGTTCACAAGAGCGGCCTGGTGGCCTACAAAATAAAACGAGTTGCGCTACCAATACCACAAATCTCCTCCTCTCTATTATTGCAGTTCAATTTAAATTTTTTGTGAAGTGCAACGCGATTTTATTATATTATTCGAACTTATAAAGCAATTCTCCAATCAAAATGAGAATACGTTATTAATGGTGTGACGTACATGCGCAGATCGTAAACAATTTTTGTTAGCTGTTCGCGCAATCTCTTCTATATCAATCTTGAGTTAGCAGTCGGAGTGGCTGTTGGAGAGTTGCTTTTTGTGAACACAAAGTGGCAGTTGGAGTTCGTTGTAAGAGGTCGGCAAATGGTCGTTGCGGCCGTGTGAACATTATTTTACAATTTAATTACTGTGCGGTGTCGTGGATTTGTAATATTCTAAAATACCATCGAAAACGAAATAACAAGTCAGCAAAGACTCCCAAAATAACCGATAACAAATCGCGCACGCGGGTGATCATTATTTTAAAATTTGACTAGTAAAAAAAAAAACGCAATCATAAACGGAGAAACTTGACGATTCCGTCAAAGTGAGCCCGTGTTCAAGATAAAAATCGTAATTAAAGAAATATTTACGCCAATCGATAGAATTGATTCATTTCTTGAAACTACTGGAAAAAAATTAATTCCGAATTCGCTCGTAAATGACCGAAAGAAATACTGAAGTGAAGTGTCCCTTGTATGGTAATTTATGTGAGGATAATCCAACGTCGAAATAAAAGCAGTGAAAAATAAACGAACGAAGAAGTACATGAAATTGAATATATATAACGGCTAATAAGTAATAAGAAAAAAATTTTGAACTGAGAGTATTAAAAAAAAACCCCTCGGAATTGCGAAAACCAATGTGGAATCCAGAAATGCTAAAATATCTAATAAGCAGCATGCACCTGTTGTTGCATCAGCAACAACAATTAGTGCAACGCACAGGCAGTTGCATCAGCATTAGCGGCAATACCGCATGGAAGCCGCAGCAACGATAACAACGACAACAGCATCAGCAGTAGCGGCAATACCGCATTGAAGCGGCAGCAGCAATAACAACGGCCACAGCCTCAGTTGAATCTGCCCAGTTAAAGCGGCAACAGCAACAACCTCAACGACAGCAGACGAGTGAAGAGGTGGCCCTCCTTGTGCAACAAGAGCGCCAACAGCATCAGTGGCATCAGCAGCAACAGCAACGACATCTACAACAACGGCAACAGCATCAGTGGCATCAGAAGCAACCGCAACGACATCAACATGTGAATCCACTCTCAACGAGGTTCCATTTTGTTAATTACTTAATTCCCAAACAAAATATTTTCTGTCTAAATTAATATCTATAATGCATACAAAGGAACATTAAACAGGTAGCAGCATTGAAGCAAATGTAACCCTGGGGTATATTTTTTGATTTGTTGTGGTCCATCACCCCTCAAAATAGATATATCAAATTTGACGAGTTTGATAATTCTAAATGTAAACAAAATGTACGTGATTCTTCATTTTGCTTGAAAAATACATTTGTTTTCAACGCAAACAGTGCAAGACGCATCACACTTAAACGGTAATTCCTTATCGAAAAATCTAAATAATATAAAATACAAATTTTTTTATATTTAAACTCAGTTGAGTAATATTAAATTACCTAAATGAAATAAAATGAAATAAAGCTAAATAAATTAAATGGAATAAATAACAAAAATTAATTAATTAAAATTAAATCAAAACCGAATGAATAACATAATAGGTTTAGACCCGTTTACTCAATGTCTGATTAAGCGTTTAATCAGAACATAATCAGAGGTTGACTAAAAAAGCGTTTACTCAATGTCCGGTTAGCGCCAATCCGTCAGATAACATCCGGTAAAAGTTACCAGAGAATGGACCGCTAATTTACTGCTAACAAGAACAAAAAATGACAGCTGACAGCAATATTTAACAGCAAATATTTTTTGTGTAATAATAAAGTGAAATTGGTTTGAAATAATGGAGTCAATAACATATCTTTCTAATATTTCAGTTCTATGTAGGCGACGTTTTCCAAAACCCCGTGTTTATGGCATAAGACATAATTTTTTTTGAAATATACGATGATGATACCTTCATTTATAGATTTCGGTTGTCCAAAAACAGTGCATGATACATTTTGAAAAGAATCCAAAAACAAATTTAGAATCATACTAAAATCTTTGTTAAAAATGTACAAATTCACACACTTACTAATTGATTTCATTTTCAGAAATCATGCCCTAAGCCCTGCGGAAATGTTATTGTTGGCGTTACGCTTCTACGCAACAGGGAGTTGTTTTGGTGACTGTTGCTGACTTCTGTGGAGTTTGTTTAGGTTTCCGACCTAAATACATTCACCGCCCTACCGCACTGTTTGCGTGAGGTTCCGCCTCAACAATTTACGTACAACCCTAGTGTGTAAATCCCTTTATTGATTTACACACACACACATATATATACGCTGCTACCCGTCAAACGGTGAACCAAGTTAAGGAGAAATTTAACAAAAGTTCACTGTTTGGCGGTCCGATCACCTTTAAAATTAAAAAACTCGGTCACTTGAAGTTACTTCACTACGCAGCAAGGATCAGCCACAGCCACCACGCCGTACCAAAGGTAA
The DNA here is from genome assembly GCA_963971545.1 of Philophylla caesio. NCBI lineage: Eukaryota > Metazoa > Arthropoda > Insecta > Diptera > Tephritidae > Philophylla > Philophylla caesio. Next base: position 65,678,846 of record OZ020606.1, read on the forward strand.
AACAAATCGATTGTAATTTATATTTCCACTATTTATTCCTATCCACAATAATTACACAATAAACCAATTTAGTTTATAGAATACTAATCAGAATATTCTGTTTCGTTTTTATTTTCTTGTTAATACCCGGTGCGAAATCATTCCGTGATTCGCCACGGTGTATTTATTGGTCGTTCGAGCCGGATGCACTTAATTGATCAAAAAAAATAAATTAACTAAACAATATTCGATCATTTTGTATAATCGCGTTTACATTCCGCGCGTGTGTTAGTGAACCGGGGGTATATTCAGTGCTCGAATCACGCCACCATTTTGCGTCACTGTCACATAATTATAATCCTTTATCACAATTGCATACGAACAATAATTTATTAAATTTTTCTTTGCACTACGAATTCCTTTTTAAACGCTACATTCACATACATAGGTGCGAAACCAATAAATTTAATTTTCTTTGTAGCAGTGATAATCCCCGTATATACACATATACGCACATTCACATACTAATTGCAGTTCGTGCTATCATTTTTGGATCACATTAGCTTTCATTACTTTTGCATAATTCGGAGATCATTTCACTGAACCGGGTTTACTGCTTGACATTGGCACTTAATTATTTTAGTTATTATTTTTTTTTATTGGCACTTAAGTGGTTGTTAATTCGACGAGTTTATTTTTTATCATTGTATTTTCGCACACGGAGCACTGTTTTTTCTTCTCCCGTTTCACACGATTCACACACTTAATTATTAAAGACAAAGGTCATTATTCAAAAAAAAAAAAAATATAACACTTCGTTGGGTGGCAGGTGACTATGTATATAAAATAACGTGCGCATTTGTTTGCTTCATAATTGTTCATATATACATACATATAAATAGTCATATATACATACATATACATTTTCATATATATGTATATACATATACATAATCATATATACATACATACAATAAGTTGCTGAAAAACAATAAAAGACAAATTAAATTTACACACACGTTCATTCGTTTAAAATTAGTTATTTCCTGTCTTTGAGTTAAGTAATTTACCTGGTGTGGCATAATTTAAGTTTCAAACTTTTAAGAATTTGAAAGGGCAATAGAGCCTATATATATATATATAAAGATCTGCTATAAAACTCAAACGGAATAAGATTACGTTCAAACTTAATTTATATTAAGTATACTCTTTGCTTCCCACATTCAATTAAAGCATGGATACATTTATTCGATTGGCCGACACCGTAGCAGAGTTTGAATCTGACTACAACGAAAGAGCTGCTTCCGAACATACAAAGCACTCTCTTGTCATCGAACAAGATGAGCTTAAAGCGCTTTGGAGGAAGACGAAAGCAGCTTACGATGACATCATGGGTTCAGAAGGCATAACTGCCAAAGATCAAACGGGGATAAAACTTAAACATAAGAGATCGTATCAATGTTTTGTTCGCTGCCAGACAGCCATGGCTGATCTGCATGAAAAACTGTCAAAGACCAGAAAAGAGCCGGAAAACATACCTATTACCGAGCACAACATACGTTTACCTCCATGCGATACCGATGTATTTAAAGGAGACTATTTGTCTTGGCCATCCTTCAGAGACATGTTTACGGCTATATACATCCTAAACAAACGTCTTACACCAGTTGAGAAACTTTTCCATCTCAACCAAAAAACCCAAGGGGAAGCAAAAGAGATTGTGCAGAGGTGTCCATTGACTAATGAAAGCTTTACAACCGCCTGGAAAAACCTGAGTGATAGATACGAAAATAAACGTACCCTAGTCAACACACAGTTGAATTTTTTATTCAATTTAAAGGCAGTTGAGAGTGAGTGTGGCAGCTCTATTAAGAAACTGCAGCGCGACATAAACAATTGCATCTCATCACTTCAAAGTCATCAAATTGACATTTCGAACTGGGATGCAACTATTACATACTTATGTTCAACCAAACTGCCAGAATGCACACTGGCGCTATGGGAGCAGTCCATAGAAAACAAAACAGATATATCCAAGTGGAAAGATATGGATCGTTTCCTTTCAAATCGGTTTCAGACACTGGAAACCGTATCAGGCTTGAGAGCCAGTAAGATTTCACAGGCACCTAAGCCGCAAGCTCTGCGTCAAAGCTTAGATATGCCTCCAAAAAGGCTCGGCACATATCAAACTAGTGTTGCGAAGCACTTTTGCAATCTATGCCATAGCAATGAACACAAGCTACGAAGTTGTCAAAAATTCCGTAAAATGACAACAACACAAAGAATAGATTACATTAAATCGAACAATGGTTGCTTGAACTGCTTATCAGCTGGACACACGGTGTCAAGATGCACAAGCTCGTTCAATTGTAGTACGTGTCACTCAAGACATCACACACTGCTCCACCTGCAAGTTTTTCAGCCAAAAGCAACCACACAGAGGGGAACTCCGAACCCCGCAGATGACACACCTTCCACTTCCAGACAGGCTCAGTGGAGACAGGAATCTGCAAAGGACAATGAAAAAGTTGTTAAAAATGTGAATTCTTGCTATGCAAACTCAAACGTTGGTATGCTCCTAGGTACGGCATGTGTCAACATTCACTACAATGACACTAATTTCTCGGATAGAGCATTAATTGATTTGGGTTCCGAGTGCTCATTCATTACGGAGAGGCTCAAACGCAGAATCAATTTACCTTCAAAACGTTTACATGCCCAAGTTTCGGGCATTAACAATGCTATATCCGCGCAGGTGAAAGAAGCGTGCGAAATTCAATTGAGGTCACCTACGGACGCTCTAATCAATATAAGTGCTGTGGTGCTTGTTATGCCACAACTCACTGGGAATCTTCCGACCTGCCAAGTTAGTGCGATGACCAAGCAGGCATTCCCAGATTTGGAATTGGCGGATAGAAGGTTCTTTGTGAACGAACCGGTTGATCTCATCCTCGGCGGAGACATTTATCCCCAGATTATGTTAAGCGGCATGAAGAAAAACATATTAAACACACTTCTTGCCAAAGAAACCGTATTCGGCTGGATAATAACCGGTGGTGCGGAAACGACGAGGCCTACAACCAACGTAGTGTCGTTTTTTAACGAAGTCTCTGTACACAAGCAATTAACGGCCTTTTGGGAGTTAGAAGAAATCCCCAAGAAAAGAAACATAAGTGAAGAAGATAAATACTGCGAAAGACTCTTCACAGCAACAACCAAGCGAAATAACGAAGGAAGGTATATAGTATCTCTACCATTTACACAAGATTTTCCGAATCTTGTCCGCCTGGGACCTTCGCTGAAAAGTGCATGCTCTCAGTTCTTTCGGAACGAGACGCGATAAGCCAAAAATCCTGCCCTGCAAACAGAATACAATAGGGTTATAAGAGAATATGAGACATTAGGTCATATGTCCAAGATAGATACATACGTGACAGCAGAATCGAATGATGGCTATTTCCTGCCACATCATGCTGTCTTGGAGGAAGAAAGTGCCTCAACGAAGGTCCGTGTGGTATTCAATGCCTCGTGCCCTACCGCCAACGGCACGAGTCTAAACGATGTTCTCCTCCCAGGTCCGGTACTACAAGCCGACTTAACCATTTTAATTCTTCGCTGGAGATTATTCAAGTACGTCTTCAATAGCGATATCGAGAAAATGTATCGGCAAATCCTAGTGAATGAAAACCAAACAAAATATCAACGTATAGTTCATAGGAGCAGCGCTCAGGAGCCTACCAGTTTATACGAACTGAAAACTGTAACTTTTGGAATAAATTGTGCTCCTTACCTTGCGATAAGAACACTACACCAGCTGGCTGATGAAGTAGCTAACTCCCACCCAATTGCATCAGACATTCTAAAACGATGCATGTACGTTGATGACGTACTTGCCGGTGGTCATAGTATTGAGGCTGCGATAAGAGCTCGAAACGAGATAACGCACGTACTAGAGTCAGCCGGCTTGCCATTGAGGAAATGGACTTCAAATTGCAGCAAGATATTGCAAGGCATACCGAAAGCTAACTTGCTAAAGGAAGATTTTTTAGAGTTTGAAGATACAAGTACAGTTAAGGCTCTTGGCATAAGATGGAATGCTCATGCCGATTGTTTCTATTTCATAGCAAAGCCTATAGAAGAACATACCACTTTAACCAAAAGGGTGATACTTTCCGCTATCGCCAAACTGTTCGACCCGTTAGGCTGGCTCGCTCCAGTCATAATTGTCGCTAAGATCATTATGCAAAACATATGGTTAGAAGGAACAGGTTGGGATGAAACCGTGTCTCCAACGACTTTGGATCGCTGGCATACATTTATGCAGGACTATACGGCGATCAACAACTTACGTATACCTAGATGGGTTCAATTCTCGACAACAGAGGACGTGGAGGTGCATGGTTTTAGCGATGCTTCTGAGAAAGCGTATGGAGCAAGTGTATACTTACGATTTAATACAAAAAATGGAGTTTTCGTCACTTAACTGATGGCAAAAACAAGAGTAGCTCCTGTAAAGACTATCTATTTCCCAGACTAGAACTGTGCGGTGCAGTGCTACTAGCTGAAACAATCGAATCAGTGACTGAAAATCTTAGACTTCGTCACCTAAAAGTAAACCTTTGGACTGATTCAACAATTGTGCTTGTCTGGATACGCAAGGCGCACAGGATAACAAAGATTGTAGAAAAGGTTGGCAACGGAAATTGGCGACACGTGGATTCAACATCGAATCCTGCTGACCTAGCAAGCAGAGGACTTTTGGCACAAGAACTGGTCAACAACTCCTTGTGGTGGCAGGGGCCCTCTTGGTTGCAAGAAGACTTTTCCCAATGGCCAACACAAGTAACGGACTATAACACAACCATTGAAGAAAAAAGGGTGCAAGTGCACACAATTACTCAAACTAGTAAGAATTTTAATCTCAGCTGATGAGATCAAGGCAACGACTCAACGCTTGATAAAACTTGTTCAGGGGCAATATTATAGTCAAGAATATATGAGTCTCAAATCTGGTATGTCGATCCATGCGAAAAGTGAAATTCTGTCTCTGAATCCCTTTATCGATAAGGCTTATGTTATAAGAACTGGTGGTCGTCTAGGCGCGTCCCTGGACTTGGCGTACAAGGAACGCCATCCTATCATACTTCCGTATGACTGCCATCTGTCCCGCCTCATCGTCCAGTTCATCCATCGAGTGTCCCTGCACGGATAAAATCAGCTGATGTTGCGCATAATCCGTACACAATACTGGATTCCTAGGGTGAAGAATATAATCCGGTCTATCATCCACGGTTGCAAGGTCTGCACTATCCATAAAAAACGGACCCAAACTCAACTTATGGGAATTCTACCTAGGGAACGCACCACCTATTCGCGGGCCTTTAGTGTGGATTTTGCCGGACCTTTTGATATTACGAGTTATCGCGGTAGAGGGTGTCGAACGTCAAAAGGCTATGTTTGCCTGTTTGTATGCTTTGCCACCAAAGCTATACACCTTGAAGCTACCACTGATCTTAGTACGGCTTCTTTCTTAGCAGCCTTTGCGTGGTTTACGGCCCGAAGAGGCTGTCCAAAAAATGTTTACTCCGACAATGGCACCAACTTTTTCGGAGCTTCTCGGCCTTTACGATCCGAAGTCAGGGCCTTCATGGCAGAAGCACGTACCAACACCCTAGCAGAGTACGCACATCAATTACTTTCATGGCATTTCATACCCGCTGCAGCTCCGCACATAGGCGGACTGTGGGAGGCGGGTGTGAAAAGCTTCAAGAATCATTTCCAGAGCCAGATATGAACGAAAACCCTGCGTCTATCATCAACCGATGGCAAAGACTCAAGGCTTTGCACCAAACCTTTTGCCAAAGATGGAAGGCGGAATATCTAGTGGAGATGCAAAAACGCATAAAATGGAAGCATACCCAAAGCAATTTGAACACAGGAGATCTCGTTGTCATAAAAGAGGAGAACCTCTCACCTAATGAATGGAGGCTGGGACGAGTCTTGAAACTACACCCAGGTTCCGACAATCGAGTAAGAGTTGCAGAAGTAGTTACCGAAAAGGGCACAGTCACCCGACCAATTGTAAAACTGGTGCTACTTCCACCCTACAGAGAAGACACCGAAACCCAAACAACTTCCCAATAAGTCCCCAAATAGCCCTTAACTCACCTGTTGCAAAATTCCACTTCGTAACTTGCCACTATTACACTTCGAAACGTGTCCACTATACCACCTTTACAAATAGGTTAAGTGAAGGAAGCTAGGGTTAGAATGTACTACGGAATACCAGCGGATATAGGTTACACCATCACGTGCAGCTATAACGAAGTCCCGCGAACGGAACGAACAGCTTGAGTCGAGAGGTCAAAATGTCGCAAATCATCTCATATATTTTTATATTGTTAGTAAATACCGTATTAACAGACCAAACAGAATATTCACAGCGTTCAATATCTAATTACATTTAGAAATCAAATTAAAAACCTAATTTGCATACATAGCCTAATATAATCACCAAAATAATGCATATCTGAAAGGATTCTCTTTGACTTACATATGTACGTATATGAATATTGTCCCGTACATATTTGTAGGCAAAATGTGCATATGTACATATGTACCCATTGCCAGCGAATAACCAAGTTCACAGATTCACTCGTCTACGGCCTCTTTAAAGAATTTACCTAGCTGTGCTGTTGCCTCGTATCAAGGCACATCAAATAGGTAGCCGCAGCAAACTTTTTTGGTAAATAGTACGAGTACATACGCATGCGCATACATATGTAGATAAAATATGTAATCAAAAATTCTTTTCCGAAGAATAATAGGAATAAGCATATACGAGTACATAAATTTGTATTTTGTGCCAAGCATTAGTTCTTAAATGGTAGTTAATTTCGCACAAACTGCTTTCAATAACTTTTTGAAATAAGTATAAGCCTGCAAGATTGGACGATAAGTTAATTAAAAAAAAAAAAAAAATCTTAAACTCCGATTCAAAAATAGAAATATTATTAGATACGTATTCAAAAAGATTACGCCAAACTTCTAACCATTATTAGGATTCATATTAACCCTTGAATGCATTGTAAACTGTATTCAATACAAAATTAATTAATTTTGAGAGGTTTATGTGGTTACAGGGTATTTAAGTGTTAAGATGAATGTCATAACCCATCAGGCCTTAATTTTAAATTTATAGTAAGAGTTAATTTAGAGAAAATCAATTAAATGTAATTCTTATCTTTTCAAAAACTTTCAATTAAATATATGGTGCACATTGTTAATAGTAAATAAGCTTCTTTCGGTTTTGCATAGGCATTAAAATTTAAACAATTAAAAGTTAAAAAGTTAAAAAGCGAATTATTTTAAAATCTAGACGATCCGTGTTTTGCAGAGTTCAATGTCGAATAGCCAGCTAGCATACGTTAAAAAATACCATTTTCACTTTATATTCAATTAAAATGGAGGTACTAAGTCTAGGTACTTAAGCTGTTTTGTCATAAGTCCACAGATATGTATATTAGACACACATACACTAATACAAATACAAACGCCAACATAAGCAGCGCCGCGCCAAACAATACCAGGAATTACAAATTTTAAGATACTTCTGCCGAGTAAGCATACATGGCTATGGCAGCAAATATACATATATACATTTGCCAAGTTCTTCATTTATTGAGCCAATACCCTTGACCGAAATCAAAAAAAAAAAAAATTTAATCATTATTGGTATCTCCTGCTATGTTTGAAGGAGTGGGCTTAGTAGCTTTGCACTCTAGGCCGCCGATATGCAACTAAGGATTTACATTAAGATTTTACCATTTCTAACACAGGAAAGTGACCGAATGTAGACGAGGGAGTCTTAAAATTTTTCCATTTGGAAATTTTACACATTTTAATTATAACAAAGACGAATAATGTTTCAAACTACAGCTTCTGGCCCCATGCATCCGTATGGATTATATGCAATGAGCTTAGTTGAATATGCCACTTATATTTACGTTAAATACTTATCAACATAAAATATTGGCTCTTGTGTGCAGAAACTTTCCAACATACCTGGTGGGGGCCTCGTGCGCATGCATACATGACATCAGTTTCTGGCATTGGCAAATCAAAGATGCCTTTTTAGGACACAAGTCATACGATATGCGCGGGAGGAGTCGAGCGATGGCGCACTGACCCCAGTGGTGTCTTGTGTCCCGATGGATTTATGGCGCTAGTCGATGCGTACGGTGTTAAGAGAAGCGGGCTTCGGAACGTCTGCGCTGTTGAATTGGCTTTGAACGATTAGACCTATGAGGCGGTTGGCATACGCATCGATTCCGGCGCAAATGCGCAGAATCCTCACTATATCGGGGTATCATGGTTTTTGGTTTGGGAGGTAGCGCACAAGTGTCTCGATTGTTGAGTAAGTTTCAGGGCGGATGTTCTTGGTATGCAATTTACTTCATATGGCGTCTACGCTATTACACAAAGAGATATACATATATTAATAATATGAATTAGCAAATGAATTTATACTCACGCACGATACCGGGCGGGAAAAGGTCCAATTGTACGTCTGTGCTTCCCAACTTCCTTCCGCTAATACACAAAGAGATATACATATGTACATATATTAATACCATGAATCACCAAGTGAATTTATACTCACGCACTATACCGCCGCCTCGTGCAGTTTCCTTTTTCTTTCTTTTCTTCAATGACATTTACTCATTGAGGAAGGCCGCGAAGTCTGCTGCGGTGATGTGCTTAATTTACGAGAACGGCGAATTCAATTCGCCTTGAACAATTTGGCTGTCATTCACAGCAAGTTAATTTTTTCGGCACAATTGCCATTATTTCAGTATATTGTACCTTGGAGATGGGTGTCGCCACCACTTTCGCAGTTCATTGTACGAGCGGATACATGACATTAACACCACAAACAAGAATTATTGGTTTACCATTTTTCGTTTGAATCAAAGCTGATGTATAAATGCATCATTGCCTTTTTCGTTTGAATCACGGCTGATGTATCAATGCATCATTGCCCATTTCCCACATAGGCGAATACCAATGCACGGTATGAGCGCCATCTGTTGTACATTAGCAGTCACGCGATGATTTCTAACATATGAAGTCTCTTCGAGTGGCAGGGTAGGTGTCGATAACGAAAACTCACCACGCCTATTTAAGACTGTCTCCGGTCTATTTTGGGTAGTATACTTTAGAGTGTTCACACACGATTTACGATATTTTCGTAATACGTATCTTTAGGGTGTTCACACGGCCGCATGAAATCAATGCCACCAAAAAATGAACAAACAAAATTAGATGGACACCTCGCACAAAATTGACATACACTCATCACGTCTCGAATTCTTTCCTTCTTTTCTATTGCCGCGAATGTATAAACAAATAAAATAATATAACAATAAAGTTATAAAGTTAAAATAAATACACGTTTGTATGTGTATATGCATATGATTTTTTTTCTATTAATAAAAAAAAAAAAACCTGCCACCCAACACAAAATATATTTATACGTAAATTTAATATACAAAAAAAAAAAAAACAACATGCATTTTGCAGAACAGAATGGGTCGGTTCACAGTAACCCGAAACAAATCGGAACAACGCGGCGATCGTTTTGAGATCCCATGCCGGCTCTGTCACAAAAACCACGGCATACGCTTCTGCCCGATTTATAGAAGCAGCTCAGCCGAAGAACGTCTGCGAGCGGTACTGGTTCACCGCTACTGCCCAAATTGCTTGTCACCTTTTCATCGAATAGAAACATGTAAAAGCACTGGGCGCTGCTATCGATGCCACGAAAAGCATCATACTACGCTGCATCTGGAAGACGATGTTGACCAAAGGCAGAATGCCATCGAGGTTGATACCAGCTCAGACGAGGTGCTATCAATACATGTGAATGAGCAGACTAAGTCTTGGGCCCAACAAGTGGAAGAGGCAGAGAGGCTGGAAGAAGAGCGTCTGATAGAAATGACATCCCCGTCCGTCCGTACGGTTCGGGAAACTTGCACTGCTCGCCCGTTATTGCAGCATGAGCGTCGTGAATGCGGCTCGGGAACTAGTCCTTTCCGAACGCAGAGACGCAGCGGCTGCGGATCTCGTCCATACGGACCGAAAGCGACTCGGGAAAACAGCTCGAGAACTCGTCCTTTCCGACTGTCACCGAAAACACGAAACCCCACAACGGGCGGCTCGGGAACTTGTCCTTCCCGACCGCCAACCAAACGCGACGATTGGCGACAGGGTGGATCGGTAACGCGTCCTTACCGACCAACGCAGAAACGCCGACCTCAAACAAAAGGAAAAAGCGAAGATATGCTACCGATTGTGCGGCGAGATCAATTGGCTAACTTCCGCACAGGCAGACTAGGTGACAAGGCAGTAGTGCCGCTCATGAGGGCATTTGAGGCCATTGCGCCGACGGCGATAGTAAAGATTGAGGCCGGTGGACGTCTTCACCTACTGCGAGCTCTAGTTGACTCCTGTGCGCCCAACACCATTATAGACAGCGAGTTAGCCCAGGAGCTCCGCCTCGAACGGATTCAAACGGACCGCGGGTCCATGTGCTCTATCGTGTTCCGAGGCAGGCATGGGGTATCGGAAAAGGTGTCCGCGCAAGCGCTCACGATCTCGGGGCATTGTCGTATAACCCCACAAACAAACGTGGACCCAAAAGTCGCGCTTCCATTTCGGTTAATGCGCCTTGCGGATCCCCATTTTTTCAAGGCTGCACCGATCAGGTTGACGTTGGGTTGCGATGTCTACCAACACATAATGTTGACGGAGACTCCGCCAACTTCATACGGGGGACTGCTAGCCCAGGGAACTATTTTTGGGCTCATCGTCTCTGGCGCCCACCAAAAATAAATTCTTAAAAGCGTGTACAAATACTCTCTTCATTCAAAAATAAAAATGAAATATATATATGTATTAAAAATAGATAAGTGCATTGAACCTTCTTATATTTAGATCAACCACGTACTCTCTTTCCAAATCCATATATCATTTCAGCGCAGAGGAACTGGATGGCAGATGGAAGGAGTATCCCTTGGACACCGTTCAATTTAATAACCTTTATGCGAGCGTGGTGGCTGATCCGTGATTCTAAAAATCGATTGCGTACCGCAAGGGGCCGGTATGTTTAGGTTTCCGACCTAAATACATTCACCGCCCTACCGCACTGTTTGCGTGAGGTTCCGCCTCAACAATTTACGTACAACCCTAGTGTGTAAATCCCTTTATTGATTTACACACACACACATATATATACGCTGCTACCCGTCTAACGGTGAACCAAGTTAAGGAGAAAGTTAACAAAAGTTCACTGTTTGGCGGTCCGATCACCTTCAAAATTAAAAAACTCGGTCACTTGAAGTTACTTCACTACGCAGCAAGGATCAGCCGCAGCCACCACGCCGTACCAAAGGTAAAACAAATCGATTGTAATTTATATTTCCAATATTTATTCCTATCCACAATAATTACACAATAAACCAATTTAGTTTATAGAATACTAATCAGAATATTCTGTTTCGTTTTTATTTTCTTGTTAATACTCGGTGCGAAATCACGTGATTCGCCACGGTGTATTTAGAGTTACTGTGGCCAGTGCAAGCCGGGTAGTGAAAAAAGTGTCTTATGCTATAGCACGACTTTCCACGAATTTCGTAAAAATGCCTAAAACCAGGAATGAAATTGAAAACGTAAATCGTGCATTTTACGGAATAGGAAAATTTCCAAAAGTTGTGGGATGTATCGACTGCATTCACGTTCGAATACAATCGCCTGTTGGGGAAAATTGTGAGATTTATAGAAATAGAAAAGGGTACTTTTCCTTTAATGTGCAAGCAGTCTGCAACGCGAATTTAGAAATTACAGACCTTGTATGCAGAAGGCCTGGTTCTGCACATGACAGCAACATTTTTAACAACAGTCGCATAAAACACAGTTTAGAGCAGAATGAGTTCAAAGATTGTTTTATATTTTGCGACAGTGGCTATGGTGTTAGTGAATATATGATGACACCACTATACCATCCTAACACTGCTCCTGAACGGCTATATAATGAATCGAAAATTCGTACTAGGAACTGCGTAGAGAGGTGTTTCGGTGTGTGGAAGCGCCGGTTTCCAGTTCTTTCCATTGGAATAAGAGTTTCGCTAGTTACGACTATGACAATTGTTGTCGCTTGTGGAGTTTTACATAACATCGCTCGGCTAAAAAAAGATGCAGAACCATCTGTGGAAGAAATGGATAATTTGTGCGAACTCACAGAAAATGCATTGGACGAGGTTGAATACACATCTAAGACGCAGGGAGTTGTTTTATGAGAGCTAGTCTGATAACGGATTATTTTGCACGGTTAGTTTACAAATATGCTTATGAAGTCAATGATAAAGTCAATATCTCTTTTATTTCAGGTTATAATCAAAATTATGTTGATCCGTAGAAACGAGGGATGATATGTTCCTCAATTGCACATTTTTATTTTTATAATTTAATTTATTATCTAATTTTTGTATGTACGAACCCTTTTAAATTGAACCCTTTAAATTAAATATAAAACTCTAGTTATAAATTTATTATATAAAACAATAGCTGTATAAATTTCTTAAAAATATAATTTTATTAATTTCAATTCAATTTCAGTCTTCTATATTTCAAAATCTTATTGCTATAGGAACTTCATTACGTTAAATAAAAATAATACAAATAAGTATATGCAGGTGTACTACGTACCAATACATATACATTTACTTATTGCTAAAGATAGATAAATAAATATTAAGAAAAAAATATGTATACATACGTCCATTTCAGTATGCATGCACGTACATAGGTACATACATATACATATGTGTA